>CM066035.1:388999261-389603098 GCA_033557465.1 Ichthyophis bannanicus
CAAGCTCACTGAATGAGAGTAAAAACGAGGAGATATCTGTGGTTTACTACAATACTTTGTGCTGGGACTGGTTCTGTTTCTGGTACTGAGTCCATCAGTAGCTCAGCACTGAGTGATGGTAATGTACCGGACAGAATGACAGTGTGAGACAGAGGATGTGAAGATGTTGGGTAGCAGACTAGGCAGAACTTACAGGCTAGGTGTAAAATATCAGGATGACATCGGGATAGTCAGTGCGACGCAGAGCACCACCGCACCGAGAGGCAACCATGGCGAGATGAAATGCAGTACTGTGTAGGAGTGTCAGGACATGGTGTACCAGCATGCACATCATGGTAGGATGGCACAACAGCTGGCAGCCATAAGATGGACAGAAGTAATGGTACCCAACTCATATGAGGGTACCTAGGTGCTCCCAGCACTCATCGTCACACATATGGCCGTCATACAAATGTGGGGGGGAAACACCTCTGCAAGACAAGCATAGACCTCAAATAGAGCAGAGAGGCCGCACACCTACAAACCACAACCACAAAGGCCAATGTCACCAACCGGTAGGCCACACCGACCACTGTGCGCTCATCTGCAAAGGCTGCAACCCACCATTGTGAAGGCCATCATACAAGATGCGGCGTATGGCATAAAAGGCAAAAACCCCCAATCAGTAATCAGGACCAACAGCACATGCATTCCTGCTACCTGTGTGCAGCCACATATTAAAGTCTGTATGTTGGACCAGGGACACAATTCACACACGCACACACAATCCCATGTTACGCAGTGGGATACATCCTGCAATCGAGGAAATAAACTTAACCCCAAGGGTGCCAGAGGATGCTCGGGGGAGCTGGCCATCAATCAGGGACAAGGACAGGAGCTACCTCAACCTGAAAGCATTTGTACCACACAACCAGCTGAAACCCATCACTAACCAACACGCAGTTGCACTGGTCATGTAAACCACAGAAAGAAAGCCACCTATGTGGCAGATAATAGCTGAGGGCTAGGCCAGCACAGAGTGCACACCTTGCTGTCGAGTGAAGAGAGGGAAGGGTGTGTGTATAGGTGATGAACTCGCTGGTACCGAATGGTCCAAGTAGCACAACCGAGCAGAAATCGGGGAACCACATGTTGTGATCAAACCTGAAAACTAGTGAGTTTCAAAACATGCCGCTATCCTAGCTCTCACAGAACAGTACACACTGAGACACAATCCAGAACAAATGAATCCCACCGGAGGGTCTCAAGTGGAACCTGTAAGAAGGCAGGCGGGGGGGCGGTTATTGCAAATGGCTGACATATACACCTCTGACAGATGTACACAGTAGTGGTGGAGCACAGTGTGGACCATGGACATGACTAGCGCTGCGGCGGGTCAGTTGATACTTGTGTAAATGTTGGCAAACAGCGGAGGGGAGTAGCCTCTGTTGCCAAAACCGTCCTTCCGACAATGGAACGGGGGGGGGGGAGGGGGCCAACGCAATTAGGGCTCAGATCACACTATCACGCCATGTGGCTTAAGGGCGAAGCATGTCATCGCGGCCCCATGACCTCAGAAGACAGAGGCAAACAATCGATAATGACGCTGACATTGAGCAGAAAACCATGGGTCAACAGGGTCACCGCGGAGTCAGGACTGATCCCAAAGGCCACACAAGTTGCAGTGGCATGTTTGTGAACATGAATCAAGCAGCAAAGGATACAATGGTCTGTTACATGCATATCTTTTAGGTTGGTTTTAGTATCCGCCTCACAGAGAGCTGTAGAACAGTGCTCATTATAAAGACAAGGTGAGTGCATCCCTGGTCCAAGGGGCAAAATAACCGCATTTAGTTAGCCGGGCACCCAAATGCACATCCCCGCACAGAAAGGTCACGTCAGTGACCACAAATGAGGGACAGGAGCGGGGAGTTGGGAGTGGGGAGGGGTGTCTGTGCACCATGTTGCAATACCTTCACAAATCCCCTGGGCAGCAGACCCACACCGGGGCCCCCACCAGCCACTCCGTGCCTCTAATGGATAATGCACATATGAGGCTTTGTAGAAGCCGTAGGCGGTTCATCATGGAGGATTGACGAAAACATCACCTGTCTACCCCAAAGATAGCTATGCCCCAACACAGCGGGCAACACAAACCAAAAGACATATGTTGTTCACAATGTTGTAAGGCTGGAAGAAACATTATCGCAGTAGTGTCCAATCTCCCCCCCTAATGCCTGATCGAAAAATCAGAAATGCTACAATGTAGACCCAAATAATCCTTCCAAGCACAATGAGGCATCTGCTAACGGAGTCACCGTGTGGTAAATGAACTGAACAGAGCGAATACAAACAGAAACAACCTGCAGAAAGCTTGCAGAGATGAACACCGATGCTGGGGGCGGGCCCCTGCAGTGTATGTTGGTTAGACCCTTGTGTGGACACATATCGCGACGGTACAGGGGTCTGAAAAATTTGGGAGGAGAACAATGAGCAGCCACACTGGCACAACAGCAAATATATTTGGCCAATGGAGAGGCTCTTCTCCGCAGGGGAAAACCGGAACAATACTTACGGTGCCTGTGCGGGTATTTACATACATTCAGAGTTTTCACTTGCTGTAATGTTAAACCACGACAATAACCAGCATGTTAATATGGAACTGGAATGGGAGAACATCTTACAGGGAAAACCACACAGAAGACAGAGGTCCCCGATGCTGTGGACTCCCCACATATAGTCAGGGTGCGCATAAGCACAACCAGCGGAGTCCGCGAACCCGAACATGATACAGTGATGGCACACATGCATTAACAAACCCTTTGGGCTAAGGCAACCACATTAAATCAAGGATGTGGGTTGGCATGAAAGCGTGGTTGGGGGGCAGGAAATCTCTCATGTGTCAGGTGGAGGGGCGTGACAGGGTGCGCTGCAGGGGGGGTAATACAACTGCTCTAGGGGGGGGGGGGGGGGGTCGTTGCCCCAATGGCACAAATATGTCTGTATGCTGCGGTTTCAGAGGGGGGGGGTCGCGGAAAAAGGTTACTGTATCCTGGGAGGGTCCATGTCACTACACAGGGGTGCCAAAACACAAAAACAAACAACTCTACAAAGGGGGGGGGGGGGGGGAGTATGTACAACATACGATGACAATGTTCGTCTCTGCTGGAGCAGCGCGGAGGCGGAGGCACGTCCAAATCAAAGTGTATCTGCAATCAAACAGGTTCAGGTCACAACGTCCCATGCAGTGTCCTGCATCATGCCACAGGGTGGCATGTGTCACATCCGCCATATGTCCCGACAGTCCTTAGACAGTTCATCTGGTTGGTCCCCCTGGGCATGACGGGAGATTAGCGGGCCACCCCGGGCCACAGCGCGATGCGCATAAAGCATGTGTGTGATACAGGTCTGTCATGGGGAAAGCAGCAGTCGCCAAAGCAATACTGAGCCATCACAGGCAGGTGTTCCACTCTCGAATAAGTCTAACCCTCCAATGCGACAATTATCCAGAGCTAATCCCATGGTTTTCTTTACCGCCAACACGGTTTTTGATGGGGAGGCCAGATTGGGGCACTGGTACGAAAATGTGTTTGGTATGTCCATCTTGCCCTTTGTGAGGAGAGGATAAGTAGGGTCACGGTCAGATCGGCTGTGCGGACAGTTGGCAAATACAACACAAAGTAGCAGAGAGTCACACCTTACCAAATACACAAGAAGGGATGCAGGGGCAAGACGTTACCATGATATGAAGCATCCAAAAAATAGGTGCATATTGTTACGTCATGCAAATGTCACTGCAGACACTGGTGTCACATGGGTTATGGTCATGTCCTGGGTCCATGTCACACAGGCCACCGTCAACTGCTACTCAGCTATATGCTCTATATATAGGATGTGGTGAACAGAAGGGAGGCAAACAATTACATTTATAATCCAGTCCCTCAAAAGAAAAAGTCAAACATCAAAGTGGTACAGCCAGATTGTAATCCGCAAGGATAACAAAGGTGCAACAATACCCTGTTTTGTGTGCAACTCATGTGTATGGTACCACTGATTCCTATGAGGAAATCCACAGCCACATCTGTGTCACAACGTGAAGAGTAAACAATTGGGGTTTGTCAGCACGAAGACATGTAGTAGAATCACCATGTCAAGAGATAAGTGTTGATTGTAGCGAATTGCGTCCACAATGGGAATGCGGGATGAACCCTGAAAGATAAAGAAATGTTTCTCAACCGTGGTATCCCCAAATAAACAGAGCACAGTATCTGGCTTACAGCTCGGAACACCTGGCGGATGAAATTAGAATTTTGTACAAGGGGGTGGTAACATCAATATGGCAGAGGGTAGCAAACAGTGCACGCACTGGCCGCGGCCAGAAGGCTTATACACCGCACACTGGCGCATGATTGAGTACTGGATGAACTGGACACCGCATCACATCAACCCACACACATGCACCCCGAACACCGGTGCGCAGGTCAGCGGGACAGCTGTGAGACATGGCCATTATGTGCACAAGTGTCAATTTGTGGACAGAAAAGCCAAGTGACATGCCGTGATACCCTGCCGAGGCTGAGAGAACAGTGTTTGAGAGGCAGGCAAGTGTGGGTTCCCACAAACCCAAACAAAACCACACACGCGTATATCCATGCTTATAAAATTGACAGACCATTGTTGCAGCGTACATACTCACACAAACACATGGGGATATGTGTGCCAACAGGAAGATCTGGGTAAGGGAGGCTCCAGGACCAAAAAGTTAACAACAACATCTGCAAAATATGACACATCACAGACGACATGTTCTCACCCCTGAGTGCATGCATAACAATGTAGCTGTAGATCCACCAACCCCGGATTCACAGCATCAGGCTGATGAACAGTCAAGTTGCAATGCACCACCGCAAACACATCCTCACGAAGTATGTCCCTGTGCAGTGGAAAACACAAGATAAACCAAACCTATGTCAGAAGCCCAGATCTGAAACACACACTGCACCCCCCTGTACACGCTGTCAGACCCCACAACATGACCTATTCACTGACTGTTCACTATCACACTGGCGTAGGTATCTGATGCGAGATAAAGGTCTCGTAATTCCTCTGTCGCCTCCCTTACCTCTCTGTTGTTGTACACAATGGTCTATAAGGTGTCTGCCCCCACCATGTTTATGGCCCGTCCATGGTCACAATATCAGTCCTGTTCCCCCATGTTGCCACCAATACCCCCTCCCCGTGTGTAGTGCCCTCCCAATGTTGTCTGTCACCCCCACTGTAAAATGCTGCAACACATGGAAATATGCCATGAACAGCCCCTGTATCCACGCGCCACGCACATATCCGGCAGTGTACATCTCATACCCCAAATAATATTGACACCTTTGTGATGATGATGTGTGGAAATAGATGGCTATGTCAGGCCACGTCCTCATAAAAAGACCCATATGTCTGTTTGTGACCTGACCATGATGGCAGCATGTCATTCCCCTGTGTGACAGTGATAATGTGAAACCATGGATAGCCTCCATTTGCGCCTTAAACAACTAACGCTCATCTAGCTCTCTGTGTGTATGGGGACATCACATCCCTTGCCATGGTCCGCAATGTAGTTGGTGATGTGTAGTGTGATCCCCTGCCTCACACACATCCACAGCATGTAGGATATGCCAGACACCATCCTGTGTCACACAAAGGTCCATCATGGTCAGTACCCTGCCCCCAACAGTGGTCACACTATGGTCATATATACCTAGTAGTATCCACAAAATACCCATTCCCACAATGGCTGAACTGGATCAAGAAACAATTCTCCATTGTCCCTTTGTAATAGTCCTATATAGCCCTTTCTGCAGGTAACAGGTCCAAACTGGCTCCTAAGCACAGGTACCTAACAGCCCATACAACATCCTCTGGTAACACGTTCCACGTCTGGTGACACTTGAGCCATGTGTCATATGTTGAGATATCATCAGCTACATATGCCAGTTTCACATGAAAATCCACTAAACACTAAACACACCTACACATGGCAGCATAGCATTTGGCCATTGTACCCACTCTTTGCTGATCAGACGTGCATCACCTCTGTATGTGTGTACATATGTATCAATGCACGCATTGGCTACATTCCCAAAACCAACAGTAGCAATGATATGGGCCCCTGGCTGCACACTGCACAGGTCCCCATGCCCTCACTACAGCCATGTTCATGCCTAGGTGACGATGTATACATTAGGCACACTGTGGGGTGGCAGTAAAACCCGTCACAAATAATTAACACCATCTTTGGAAGGTAGTCATGGGCATGGGTACTGTGCAATGTAATGACATGTGTCACCACACACAGCAAACATACACACATAGCCAGCTGACATGAGCATAACAAAAAAACAGGCAGCTACAAAGTATACCTTATTGATAATTACACTGCAGGAGAAGATTCCACAAACAGCACCCCCCCTCCCACTGGGAACACTGCACCATATGCCTTACACCATGCCCCACAAAGATCATCCAACCACTACCTGTGTTTGCACAGTAGCTGCTATCACACCAGGCATTACCTGGGATTGTGACCACCAAAAGCTGTGAAAGACGTATCAACACCCACCCACATAATCCACCAACAGATGCTGCTGTGCCCTGTGCACATTGTTGGTGACACCCTCATGGCTATATGTGTCCGTGTGATGTTAAGTGGAATCACACTGCTATTATCCATGTTGAATGCTGTATGTCCTGCAACATCAACCTCTTTAAACATCACACACACATAACAGCACATCTATGTTGTAATATACTCAATACGGTCAGAGAAGATGTCTGCAATCAACCTCCGCCTCACCACTGGGCCCACCTGTGTGTCAACCACTGGCACGCACAGGGGGGCACGGTGGATCCTCCTCCAGATCCTCATTAATCTCTGCAGGGATATCGTGCCTGAGAGCAATGTTGTGCAGGATGCAACAGGCTATGATTATCTCTGCCACAGTCACTGGCCGATATTGTAAGGCCCCGCCTGTCCTAATCCAGACACCTGAAGCGACTTTTCAACATGCCAAAGGTGCGCTCTATGACAGAGTGGCTGGAGGCGTGGGCCTCATTGTGTAACTCCGCTCTGCACGTGAACCGTGAGCTGACGCGACAGGGGTCAGCAGCCAGGGCCGACACCCCTATCCTGCATCACCTGTAGAAAGAAATGTTGCATGTGAATGCATGAGCGCCTGTACCCCCTAAGTGACACAAGTATAGACTTGAGCAACAAATGCGAACGCCTCCTGACATAACTATTGGACAGCACAACTAGTGCATTTGAGAAACATACATATGTTAAGGAAATACACACCTGGCCTAGGCAGCCTGGTACATACAAGCCCAATAACACAACAGTCACAGTTTGACCTCTAGGGACCCACTATTATGGCACATAAGTGTTGCAGGTGCATTTGTTGTCCCCATCTCTGAAACCCCAACCTTAGACCAGACCACCAATACAATGATCACAGGTTCAAAGGTACATGTCAGCATTGTTACACAGCACCAACATTTTCGGTGCTGCAATGGAGGCTCACGGCCCCAACAGGTATGGCAGTCAGGTCTGAGAAGGTCAAAACACCATAACAACGTCCATGTTCCCCCTGTCTGCCACCAGGTCTACATATGAACATCTTGCTGTTCTAAACCATGTGCTATTTACTGCTGACCACCAATCATCTCAGTGGCCACCCTCTGCACTGTCCTCCATCATGTTTCAGAGCCTGTCTATGCTGTGTTCCACAAAATAGCACACTAAACCCCACATTAGGTTGCCACAATCATATATACAAAGGCAGAGTATCCACCTGGGGATGCGGAAACCCACACCTCTCTGTATGCAACCACGTAGGCCCCCTGCCCATGCTGGCCACCTTTCGACAGTGCTGAGCAACAACAACATCAGCACATACAACGACGCCTATGTCCTGCGCATCTACAGTGGCCCCGGGTCCTGCAGACCCCTAGACTGTGTTCCTCCCTTGCCATGACACCGGCCAACTGCAGGGCCATACGTATGCAGACATGTACTCCACGTTGCAAAGGCCAGGAGCATTCACTGTTTCACGCCACACCACTCCCCATGTTATCTACTGCCCCCTGTGTGACAACCCCAGAACTGATTGAGTGTGTGAACCTCACACACACATGACAGTGGTTGGGTGTATAGGGGTTTAGAAAGGACATAAATGTCACATGACATACCAAAATGACCAGAGGCCTACCTGGCAACACAGGTGGGTGTAAATTGCACCCCCCCCCCCATGTGGGCAGATGGCACACATACACACTTATGGAAAACTGCTACCAGGACACACATCTGCACATGTTTGTTGGTTAATGAGCACCATGAGCAGGGTATGATCTGTCCTTGTTAAAATCCAGATGTCCATTCCTAATCATGTACCCTGTTACAATACTTGTCACTCCTGTAAGCCAAGAAAATCAGAACAGTCTCTGTCATTTCTATGTGACTAACGTTTCAAAACGCACAGAGCGTACACTGCGCCCTATACAAGAGATGCCACTGAAACAGATACATACATGCATACCTAAAGAAGATATATGGAAATACTCACCCAGCAATATACAGTCACCAAAATGACCCTCCTCGAATTGGCTGAATAGTGCTGAGTGATGCAGGATATAGGAATCATGGGTGGAACCCTGCAAACCTCAGGACCACATTCAGAATATGCAGATTAGCCTCACATACAACCTGAACATTCAGGGAATGGTAGTGTTTGCGGTTGCGAAACACCACCTCCCTGTCTCTAGGCGGGACCAGGGCAACATGTGTTCAATCAATAGCTCCCATCACGTGTGGTATCCCGGCTAACGCCTCAAGGCCTGGTTCAGGGTCCCCCACTGTTTCCTACTGTGAGGAAGGGCTATGTAATTCCCCATCCGGCTGACCATGGCACGCAGTACTTGGTGGAGACATCTATGAGAAGGAGGGGCGTCTCATGCTCCCACTGCGGCCATAGATGACTGGAAACAGCCAAGGCAAAGAAATGTAATGCGCAAGGAGCTTGACTAAACCTGGTATGGCATTGGACCGATCAGTCGGGCTCGAGGTCAGGTCTTGATCCTCATAGAGCTCCCTAATACCCTTGTGCTCAGTCGGTAAAGGGAGATGACCTGGTCCTCGGACGCATGCCCTGGAGCTGGGCCCTGGCCCTGTAGAGGCGTGGCTGCCGAGGCTGCACCTCGGCACACCTCCTGCGCCGTTCATGAACAGCACCTGCCTGGACCGCCCCCACAGCTGCAGGTGTGAGTTGCTGTGGGACTCACCCCCATGCCCTGCGCCCCAGCCCCATGGACACCATCTCCCCTGTCCTGCAACCGCAGCAATCTGCCCACATGTCAGGGCACATGCAGCAACATACATCTCCTCCATCACCTCCTCCCTCCTGTCTACTCAACACACACGCAAACACACCACAAACCTCCTATGACACAGACCAGGCCACAAACCCAACAGGACACACAGAACAAAGGGATAGAAACAGCACACAGAACACATTAACAACAACTCCTGCCTTGCCCACTCTGTCACCCTCCACAAACACTCACCTCGCCTACAAAACAACCCTCAACGTGACTCATCTCTGCATGACAATATATAGATGTTTTTACCTATGCTTTTGCCGCGCAGTCCAGTTCTGCGCATGCGCGTGCATCTGGGCGAGCACGCAGTGCGGCGTACACCCGTGCTCGTGCGTCTGTGCGCGCCACGCAAGATGCATATAGCCATGGCTGTGCTTCAGTGTGCTGCACGCAGGGCCGTGTATGTGTGCTGCGCGCATGTCCGACTCTGTGCCCCGCCCACATACACACGCCCATGCACAGCATAGCCGCACCTGCGCGGTCCACAGACACGAGTGCATGCGTGGGAGTGCATCTATGCCGCGCCCAAACACAGGCCGCGCACAACACCGCATGCGCAAAGTCCAATAATTCAACCAGAACCTTTAAAGCACCCTGTACACCTGTTACAACCTCGAGGGTTGTGAGACGGAGAGCTGAGGTGTGTGCAGCAGAGCAGTGTAGTCCGTGGTAGTAAGGCAGGAGCTGAGTAGGCTGTGTGTTTGTGGTCATTGGTCTGTGTAGTGTGGTCTGTGGTGTTGTCCCTGAGTGTGTGTCTGCTGTTTGACCATCATTGTGTTGTGTGTTTGTCAGGGTAGGGTAAGGGTAGGTTGGTTGGGTGGTGTGTTTTAGGGGGGCTGGTGTGTGTGTTAGGGTGTGGTGGGGTACCCCGTGTTGGTGTAAGCGGTGAGGGGGGAGGGAGATGGAGAGGGAGGGTGGAGGATGAAGGGGAGGGGGAGAGGGAAGTGGAGAAGGAGGGTGATGCTGAGGGGGCTGGGGTAGCAACATACACCTGTTGCTTGGGCAGCTGGGTGGTGAGGGGGCACAGGAGCATGAGCCTGCGCCATGCCCATCTGCAGGCCCCAGGCAGCAATGTACAGCCACACATGCAAAATAAGCGCATACCAGTGCTGGGCCGCAGAGGAGGAGGGCCCTCAGATTCACAGATCAGGAGAACCACAAACCTCCTCTCTCTATGGTGCTGGGAGCACTACCAGGAGCTTTATGCAGGATGAGTAGCAGGACCTCAGTGGCAACACGTAAATGCCGTGTGGGAGGAGATAAGGGTGTCTGTGGCTGGGCTGGGACGTCCCCAAAGAGACATTGAGAGCTTAAAAAAGAGGTTCTCGGACATCAAGCGGGGGATGATGAGCCGACAATGAATTCTGAGCGACAGCACGCGCAGGGACAGGTGGTGGTGGGCCCCCTCATCCTCCCATTCTCCACCCTGGATGAGGAGCTAATGCTGGCCGTCTCGGACAAATAATACACCTGTGGTCTCCCGGGGTTCCTGGACAGCGCCCATCCGCTCGGGCAGGTATGTATGATACGTAGTATTGCAAACAAAGTCTCGGCAACAACATACATGTAGCACTGTGCATGATTGTTATTGGTAAAACTGTCCTTTATCAGAGCATGTTCAGCTGTAACCTCAGTGCAGGTAGGGGTGAATAGGTAGCCGCATAGTGTAGGCATAACAGCCAGAACATAGGGCAGATCTGTCAAACTCATGAACTGTTATACAGTCCAACGCCACACAGTGACATCACCGAGGTGCCACATAGACAGCAAAGATGCATGTATGAAAGCTCCCTAGTACTGACCAGGACTCTATGCCTACACAGTGTTTTTAAAGCACACCTCAAACCCTGTCCCAAGGATACACACATACAAAGCACAAATATGCCACATCCCCCCTCGCACACCTTCCAGACCTCACCTCTGCTCCCCACACCCCAATGAAACATTGTCTGTGCAGCACTCTATGAGAGAAATCATAGACAGGGTGATGATCCCGAGGATTGCTTCCCATATTAACATCCCATCCCACAACATCCCCTGGTGTGCTACTAGCACAATGTGCCTTCACCCTGGTGCAATCAATCGCATCACATGATCCCAGGGGGTATTGTTCCCCACACAGCCGATTCCAGATCATGCCCAAGGGTTCTGTCTCACCAGACAACACTCTAAACTGGACTCTGCTGGTACTATGCACATCATCTGCTGCGTCCTCTGTGTGGTCCACATCCCCAAGCGCGGTGCCCTCTGCACCCCCCTTTACAGTGTGAGCAAGACTCTCCAATGCTCTCTGTACCTGCCTCACACTCATAAGCCCTGCAATGCCAGGGGGCGTAGCTGGTGGGATACCCTATGTCGAATGATGTCCAGAGCAAGGGTCCAACCTGTTCGAGGCCACCCCTCGTGTCCGCCTATGAGCCCCCTGCTGTGGCTCCAAGTGCATGTTCCGTCAAACATGTATGTATGGACACTGTTACACCTTGCCATATGACAATCTGTGTTGTTTCTGTGCTCCCTGTTTCTACGTGTGTTCCTGCCTGCCCTTGGTGCCCATTGTGCCACAGTCCCATCAGACCCCTGTTGTTTCCAAGTACTGGGAACCTATGTTGTGGGAGGTGCGACGACCAAACACAATAGCCAACGCTGTAACCCATGTGACCTCATGTGCTGTAACTGAGCCATGGTGAGGTCTGCTCACAGCCCCCTCAACCAGGTGGCTGCCCCTCCCACATATTAAGGTTAACGATTGCCTGCATGGCACAGTGGCGGGTAATGATCTGACACTCTTTGAAACACAGCCTTACTATGCCTGACATTGTCATCATCCCCACAAGTGACATCTAGGAGCTCCCTGGACCTGGCTCTGATCAGCAACCTGGCTTAGAAAGCAGTCCCCTGATAACACCCCCCCCCCCAACATCTGTCTCACATGCACCCAACCATGTAGCCCTCCCATTCACACCTGTGTGTGCTGCAGCTCCCACAGACCCTGCGTCTGCCTTGCCAAGTTCAACACCATACACAACATTGTTCCGGCATCTCATTCCCGCTCCCCACTTGGGACCCACACAACTGTCTGCGCACACAAGCCACATCCCACCCCCACAACAGGTTTGGCATCACCTGTATAATGTGAGGGCTGTGGCCCAGGGCATGTAGATTTCACATACACACTGCCCTGCTCAGTCATGTGTGCAGCAGTGGCCCAGAGATGACAGACAATATAAGCGCATACAGCATAGTGTGTCACAACCCGCGCGACAGTAACACACAGACAAGGGTATGGCCTTACATAACATGACCTGATAACTGTCCCCCACAGTCTAAAGTGAGAGGTAGTGACAAGTGTGCCAACGGGTACTAACAGGGTAACGGGGCCAGAGGTGGGGCAGATGCCAGGAGTCATTGGATGGGGCCAAGATGCGCATTGGGAACATGAATAACTGAGTGTCAACCGGACCGGGTGGGCAGGGGCAATGCACAGACATGTACCCCTGGTGTTCCATGTCTGTGTGCAAACTATTGGTATGGGATGGTGTAGGGGGTATGTAGGCAGCACACATGCAGGCCCCACCCCTCATGTATGTGGTAGCTGCAGCACACACGTGAATATATGTGGTGACTAGAGACATATTTGTGCTGCTCAGATTGTTATCATTACAGGTGACTACAGCAACATGGGGGCGCAGGATGCAGGGGATGAGGAGGCGGATGTGGAGCCGCAGGATGACGTGCCAACAATGTTTGAGGAGACAGAGGAGGCCGTAACAGGGGGTGACACATGTCCATCAGGGGATATCCCCGAAACCCACTGCACCAGCGCCATACCAACAGGGCCTGCAGCCAGCAGCAGACAGCCTGGTGTGGGGCCAATGATCGAGCCTCACCCACAACCAGTCCAGGACCTGTACATCGAGAGACTTGATGTGCTGAGGGCAGATCTCCGGGACCGTGCTGCATCAGGGGAACATCATGCCGAGGGTGGGTGGCAACAAGGCGGCACACACACAACGCCTGGAAGAATAGTCTGTGTTAGGTTGTGTGTGTGGGGATGTGGCAGTGTACCCCCCCCCAGCCCCTCACTGTAATGGTTAGGTAGATGGCAGTCAGTGGGGAACACACAGGCGTATGGTGTAGTGTGGAGGTTTGTTCATTTGACACAACACAGACCAGTTCAGGGCCGTGTACTCATCCAGATACAGACAGAACATCACTGAGGTCTCACCACCAACAAGGTCACTGCAGAAAACGTGATCCAGGCATTACCCTTGCAACAGTCTGGCCCTCTGTAGAGGTCACAGGACCTGCAGACAACAGGCTGCAACGTGTCACATCGTCATCAGGGCAATCGGCCCCCCCCCAACCCAAGCAGCATGGGTAATGTCATGTCACGCATCCCCCAGTCACCGCTGACAGCAGCTGCAGGTCTACAACAAACATAGGATAGTTTCACATTAAACATACGGTGTGGTGACACCCATACACCAGCACACCACAAAATGACAGGTCCACAAATCATCCTGAGTTAGCTTGGTGAGTATGCAGGTACATACTGTCTGCGTGTACGCCACGCAATGAGGTGGCCTGCCTGACATACAGAACAGGACATGAATGTGTCCCCGTGCTGTGGACCAGACACTGAGTCCCCTGATAGCGAGCTGTGGAACTCACCTACATTGCCACACAGGGCCAACAATGACCTCCGGTGGTGTGATGTGTGACACAAACACCCCCGACCTGCATACACAGCTGCAAACCTGACAGGGTGACACTCCCCCCCCCCCTAGTCCCTGGAGACCCACGCCCTTCCCCAATGGTCTGCGACATGCTGTGGAACCCCCTGCATGTCACTGGTCATGTGTCACTGGTGTTTGTCCCCCGCGCTGTAGTTCCACTGTTGCCCCCTCCCCTGTCCAAGCACTCCACCTGTCCACAAGGGTGAACATGCCCCTCTATCAGACCCCTCCCCGCTACACACAAGGCATATGTGAAGCACCCTGTCGGCAGACAGCTCATGCGTTAGTGCACATGCGCACGTGACAGTGGGGTGTCTCTGATCTGTGCTCAACCCCATCTGCGTTGATTTGCCGCACACTCCATCTGGTGCCCTCACCAAACTTTGTATAACCCCCACCTGTGCACGCCCCTGGGCTGCCTAGCCACGAACGTTATCTATCTGTCACTGATGGGGTTGCCTCTGTTTGTTCCTGTCCCTGTTTTTCCTGCCTCCCCCATCCATGGCCTGTCAGACATGTGCTTGCTACCTGTCCTCACGCCTGCTGCAACTCTGCAGTACGTGTGTGTGTTTGGCACAGCCTGTGGAGTAATGTGTCTGGCACACATATGACACTACTGTACTGTGTCCTGTGTGTGGCTGTGCCTACACTACTGTGACGGTGAGGGCTCGTCACCCTAGCCATGTGTGTACCAGAGTATTCCCTGTCGCAGTACTGTTGATGTTGACTATGTGTGACGTTTCTGTGTGTGTCTGTCGTCTCACAGAGTGCTATCTCACACACATCCCTGTGTCTCACCCACAGGCCAGCGTCAGGCACTGGAAGGATCCAGGCATCACTGGATTAGGACCACACCAATCAGCTGGGCGAGATGTGTGCCTGGGCTTCAACGTCCTCACTGATGCAGTGGAGGCTAAATGCCATACAGTAGGGCAAGGTGGAATTCATGCGAGGCCCTGGACACTCTTGCAAGCTGCTTTACAGCAGGCCATCACACCCTACCGCCACCCACAGCATCAGGCACCACACCGCAGCACACTGGCAAGGTATGGGTGGTGCCAACCCGTGGGGGGGGGAGATGAGCTGCTGACGGGGCAAATGCGGTTTGCTAACACGCCGCAGTTGAGGACTCCTGAAGAATAAAATTGTGTTATGTATTATCCTCATATCAATGCAATGTGTGTTTTTCCAATGTGTCCCACACTGTGCACCCTCTGTATTGGTACACATGGGTTTTTTAAAAAATGGTTGTGTCCAGAGCCCCTGTGGACCATTGCCAGGGCAAGGTGTTGATGTGTTTCTTGGACGGACCATGCATGTCTGCACGCACTGACAGCACGTGAAGCTTCTGCTTGCGACCCGCACAGTGTGTTGGTATACTGACCCCAGTCCATCTTCAGTTCTAGGCCATTGCCGCAGCACACAAACATTGGTCGGGAAAGGGTGAATGGTGCAGAGAACGGCAGGTTCCATTGTTCCCACGTGCATCTGCACCCATGTCGCCCCACAGCTTGTGACCCTATGTGACTGGCTTCATATTGTATAGTGAGACAATGTCCCATTGCCTGGCGACACACGGAGGCATGCGCAAGTGCCCACCTCCACCCCAGGAATGTATCTGACTTAGGCAGTCATGTGTAGTACATGCGGGCTGGCAGCACAGCATCGCTGGACACACATGTGTTAGGCTGACCGCCCATAGACATGTGTTCAACATTATCCTCGTCCGTCCCTATACTCTTACTTACTTGCAAAACAGCCCTGGGCATACAACCTGTCCCCATGGCCCTATCGCACGCCCCTTTGAGACACCCTGACTGCATGTGTTGCCAAGCACATATGAAACCAACCCATGTCTACCTCTTCACCCGCACGCCCCCTCCATATGCCACACCCATAATCCCATGCTTGCAGCCCCCCAATGGTGGGTGGATAGTATACAACGTGACCATTGTTTTAAACAAAATAGAAAACTTTAAATTCACACAACAAAAACAACATTGGGCAACATTGCCCCCCAAACCATGGCCTGTGTGTTGGTTGTGTTGTGCAACACAGCACACACAGTTCACAGGGGCCATGGGGATGTTACAGGTGCCAACTGGCACCTGTGATGTCCCTTCGCAGGTGTCCCCCGGATGCCGGTCACAGCACGCATCGTTGGACACCTGCCGACAGCCCCCCGTCAGAACACGGCAGGCATGGTACTGACACCACTTCGCGCCCCATGTCGTCCATGGCCCCAAGCACATCGTTCATCGTGCATGCATCCTGCCAGCACAAGACCACGCTGAGCTGTTTCTGCATGGTATGACCTGTCTGTGGTGATGGATTGTGTTGCCTGGCTCTGCATGTGACCTGTCTGTGCCCGTCGTCCATGCTTTGCCCTCCTGCTGTGTCGTGGCGGGTGCCCCCTGTGCCCTGGTGCTGGGCTGTTGTCCCCACGACACTCCCCCCACTGCCATCCTGCTCGCCCTCTCCCGCACACACGTCCCCCACCCTCCCAGCATCCGACATCATGCAAACCTCCCCCCGCCCGGCCCACCTTTCCCCCCCACCCCCTTGCCCCTCTCGCCTCTCCTCCCCCACACCCCCCCATGGTCACATCTGCCTCCCTCCCCCACGCTGGTTGGTAGGCTTGTTGGGGGTTACAGGGCGCCGGTTCCACATCCCGGCGAAGTCCCCATGTTCCGTGCTCCCTCATCCTAGCAACAATTACATCCTGGTTGCCACCATCTCCTCCTCCTCTGTGTCCTGGGGTTCATGCTCTGGGCTCTCCTCCACCAACGCTTCCCTCCTCTCCCTGTGATGGATTGCGGGTGTTGGGGTCTGCGGGGCACATAGGTGTGGAATGTGCCTGGGCCCGTCACTGCTCTGGCTTGCCATCTCCTCCCTCTGTGGAGGACATACATTAGGGCACTCCATGTGTGGCACACACAATGTTACAGACACAGGCGACACCCCAGGCCCTTGCCGGCCCCCATACTCACCACACCGCTCTCGGACTTCCGCTCTCCGTCTGCTCGCAATTCTGCTCCAGTCGAATGCTGGGTGGGTGTTTAGGCGTAGTGTCCCGCCCGCGTCTTCCTCAGGTCTTCCACCTGTGGATATGCAAACATATGTCTGGGGGATGCATCACCTCAAATCGTTCCCTGGCGCACAGGTGGTTGCACAGCCTAGACATACGCCCTTTGTGGCCGACGTCGCACTGCTCCCTCACCCCTCTTCTGTGTTTGGCACAGACAGCCCTAGTCGACCCACCGATAACAGTTTTCTTCTCTACTCCCTAGGGAAACGTTTGGAATACGTTTGCAGATGTTGCCGTCATCCATGTGTATTACTGAGACCTGGCTTGTATAGACAGGAACAGCCCAGGGGGGCAGCAGCCAGCAATCAACGTACATTGGCCTGCATGCTGCTCTCCGCCCCCCCTATCTCGACTCCCTCTCCCACCCACAACACCCGGTAAGTATGAGTGCTGGTACAGAGACTGATGGATGGGGGGCGTGAAGAGGGGGAAAGGGGGAGCATGACGAGAGACACGTGAGAAAGGGTGAGGGGTGAACACATTCCCCGAGGGTTAATGGTTTTGTTTGGGTGGGGCAAATTTCGCATTCTGCTCCATGAGAGCAGCTGGGTACGGGTGGGTAGTGGACTTGCGGTCACCCTGAGGAAAACAGCACCTACCCCACCATCCTGGTGGGACAACCCCACTCGTCTCATTAGACATAGTGCTCACCAGAGTAATGAATTTTTGTTTTGCACACAGGGGGCGGGGGGGGTGTGAAACCCAACTACCTGCACCGTGCGGGATCCTGGGGACCGTCTTCCTAATGATGTACATAGCCCCTGTGTTTTTCCAATGGTATGGGCCAACACACACCCCTGCATTGCATTTGACTAGACCTCAGTTGGCGAAATGTCGACATGTGGCTTATGTTGGATGGCCTGGGGGGGGGGAAGCATGTACCTCGTCAGGGACTGTGAGGCCCTGTCTGATCGGCTTTCCCACTGCAGGATCAGCCTACCGGCTGGGTATCTCTCAATGGTGTTTTAATGTGATGGGAGGTCGGTTTCAGGTTTCCTAAATCGAGGCGTGAAGCCTCCGTGGGTGTGGTCCCCATGATGGCCCATATGACTACCGCAGCAACCATTCATTCTAGGCAGGGAAGGGTCGGTGATGGGCCCTCCCTCTGCAGCATGTGCAGAATCCTGTGACTCACTGCCTGGTTGGGGTGGGACGTAGCCACGCTCCCAATTGACATGGACCATGTGCTGCCTCGCCCTGTCCCCTAACATTCATTAAGCAACGGCATACAGGGGGTGTGGGCAGAGTTTTCGCGTAGATGCACACATGTCTTTTCTTTCCAGTTTGCGACCACTTAATGCAGACACTTGTGCCATCTTTGCACAATGGCAAAAGGGGTGACAGATCCCTGTCGTCTGCACCTCCAGAACGGGTCCATGGCAGAACCCCTGCAGGCATATGTATGCCTTATGATCTGGACATTGCCATTTACAGTTGCTACTACACTATATCCTGCCCCTGTCATGCGGGTGTGGTGCGAAACGTGGTTCGTTACCGCATGGTCTGTCAAACCCCATCGAGAACCCTTCCCATGTGCCAGTGGCTAATTGAGCACTAATTCCTGGCTGTGACATGCACGGAAT
The DNA here is from genome assembly GCA_033557465.1 of Ichthyophis bannanicus. Lineage (NCBI taxonomy): Eukaryota > Metazoa > Chordata > Amphibia > Gymnophiona > Ichthyophiidae > Ichthyophis > Ichthyophis bannanicus. Next base: position 389,018,074 of record CM066035.1, read on the forward strand.
GCCTTGGGGGTGGGGGTGGGGCAGGCTACGGCCAACCCCACAACAGGCATCGTACGGTGCATACAACCCCCACGCATATGGTCGTTGAACGGCATGTCCATTGTGTGACACTTATGTTGTCAACATAGCTGAACCCCAACCCCTGGGGTACTGTGGGGGCTATGTTGTTTTGGAAAGATGGAGGACATACTACAACACAGGATAGTCACTAGTCCAGCTGGTGGTTCATGGTTGGGGGGGTGTGATAGCAGGGGGGTGGGTCCGCATCCCTTTCAGAGGAGTGACCCTTATACCATGCTGATAGTCGTGGAAGGGTGGCTTTAGCTGGCCACCGCTTTCCGACTGGGGATGATTGGTGATTGTCTAGGCGTGAACTCTAAAAATGGTTGTGACTGGGTCACAGAGTGGCCCTGAACCTTGGCCTCATTCTTAGTACCCGTCCGTGCTGGGAACGATACGCACGGCCACCCTCCCATTGTCCTTCTTCTGGGATTCATTTGCAGGCCCCCCCTAGTGTTCACTTTTCCGCTCACCCCTCTGAGCCTGTCACAGTGACCCATGCCCTCTCACGACATTTTGACGTATGTTTGCCTCATGGGTGTGCTGCGGCTTTGTGTGCAGGTCTTGTACCAAGGTGCAGGCTACCATGGGGGTTATGGTCCCCCGGGGTGTCACAGGATGGCACCCACTCTGCAACGATGGTCGCCCTTTTCCCATTGCTGTGCACCCAGATCACAGCAGCTGACACGACACAAAATGTGTGTGGTCTGGATTGGCCTAACTATGGACCTTGCGATGGCCCAATGTATAGCCCGACAGAGACAGCGTTTGGTGGCCAGCATCCTCTGGGCTGGTGACACTGGTGAGGCCTGTGTAGTGGTACTGGTCACCAGACCCTGCCCGCACAGCATGGGCCAAGGGGGCTCATATGCGTTTGCGGAGTCCGGAGCTCTGTTTGTTGCCACACAGTCTCGCCTGTTGGCCTGGTGATTCCACCAGGCCTGTTTGTACTGCGTCGCGTTCCCTCAGTGGCCCAAAGCCCTGCCCTCGCACTCAATGTTGGAGGGTGTGGGGACACCCTTTGGAGCCACCCAGGCGTCGTTTTTGGGTTACATGGGATCCCACGAGGTTGCAACGTGGACACCACCTGGGGCTTGGCTGCCACCGACCAGCCACGTTGGTGGGTGTGTTGGGGTTTATTGGTTTGGCTCCTCAGTCCTGCCTAACCGCTCCTGATTGGCAATCCCACAGGCCAAACATAGAGACAGGGCGTGGGTGTGACATGGCCATGCTGCACACCAGGCATGGGTGACACGGACCATGGAGCTGATGACACATGTTGCCCATATATGCCAACACACGGCGCAACGTCCCATTATGGGTGTGACATTTTGGCCTGTCCAGGGATGGTGGGGTCACGTGCAGGGAACGTCCCTCACTGTTCCCCTGGGATTGTGTTTTGTAGAGGACAACACATCTCCCATTGATGGATCGCCCCATACACCTGTGCTACCTTTAGGAGATACGTCAGCAGGCGCTGACACAGGGGTGCCAATACCATTGAGGTGTGTTGCACTTACAGGGACACAGACATGCTGGTTTGGCAGGACCTGATGAACTGGGAGGCAGCATTTGGGGGAGGCGTCATTGCAGCACACAGGAGTGGTGGCCTACCCCGGGATCCCTCCCTATTGGCTGCTGGGGAGCAGCTACATGCAGGCGGCAGCAGGGCAGACAGTTCCAACATGTGACACCTTATACCTGCTTGCTCATGGTGATTGACTGTGCCCTGTGCCACCTACATGCCTAGCTGTGGGTGTGGGCATGTGTGCTGTGACACCTCTGTGCATTGTGAGTGTCACCCTGAATGCACAGGTTCTTTTCCATGTGGGCCCCTACACATACATGGCACTGGCATACCACATCATGGTTGTCCAATGGCGGAATGTCCGTGCCTGACCCCCAAAACCCTCTATGTGTGATGTGTCAGACATTCCTGGTGACAGCATCTGCACATGTCATGCAGTCCACACCCATGGGAAATATAACATACCAGCACACATGGGTGATGTCACCATAAGGGTGACATTGGGTGGGTTGCCCCATGCACCCTGCCAGGGGGCCCTGTCCATTACATGTGGGTTCATACAGGCCCATGGGTATCACTGTGCGACACACTACAGGGTTTATGTGACCTGTGTGGCCTGAGGTTGTTGATAGTTGCGTCAGACATCGCTTGGCGTCTCTTGGACGCAGCATACTGGTCATGGTGGACACACATCTCTCCTGATCTGGCCTATCTGATGGTGTTATTTTCATCAGACCTTTACCCTGTATTGTGCTGCGCGTTTAGCACGCAGACACTATGGGCCACAGCCCATTACACTGGTATGTGCTATTGCGACCCGTCTGTTCATGTTTGAGTTATAGGCTGTGTTGTGCAAACCTGGTTGGGTTCATGGACCCCCTCACCACATCTGTGCTCGACATCTGCAAACAGGTGTGTGAGGCCTTGGGGGCTGCGCACATGTGCGACCAGACTCAACATGCATAGCTGCGGACATATCTCTGTTACAGACCTTTAGACGTGGATCTCCATGCTCATATGTGTGATGTGTGGCTTACGCACATCCACATCTGCATGCAACGTATGTTCTGGGTACATCTACAGTGTGTTTGCTGGGCTGTGGACCCATGGGACTGTGTGTGATGTGCAACCCAACCTCCATACCCTATGGAACATATCTGACTGACATAACCTCCGTAACAATCTGCTACCCCTCCCCCTGGGTCTTCGGTGTCCAAGGGCACATCTTCACCAACATACAGCAGGCCACCATGGTGACTCCCTGAACACCATACCCTGGTATCATGACTCCAGGTGATGTGGAGAATGGAATCAACAGCATTGTGACACTGCACCATATACCAAGGGTGGGTGGGGCACACTCTACTGGTGTGTGTGGCCACCTGGGGATAGGGGGGAGGTCTCAATCAACCTTGACACACACAGCCATATCTCCAGGGTGACACCGAGCCCACTTGGATGTTCTCTCTGGACTCCTGGAGATAGGGGGATGTTTCCAACTACATTAGCACACACAGCCATATCTCCAGGGTGACAGTGAACCCACTTGGATGGGCTTACTGGACCCCTGGAGGTAGGGGGGATGTTTCCAACTACATTAGCACACACAGCCATATCTCCATGGTGACAGTGTACCCACTTGGATGGCCTTACTGGACCCCTGGAGGTAGGGGGGATGTTTCCAACTACTTTAGGACACACAGCCATATCTCCAGGGTGACAGTGAACCCACTTGGATGTTCTCTCTGGACTCCTGGAGGTATGGGGGATGTTTCCAACTACATTAGCACACACAGCCATATCTCCAGGGTGACAGTGAACCCACTTGGATGGGCTTACTGGACTCCTGGAGGTAGTGGGGATGTTTCCAACTACTTTAGGACACACAGCCATATCTCCAGGGTGACAGTGAACCCACTTGGATGTTCTCTCTGGACTCCTGGAGGTAGGGGGGATGTTTCCAACTACATTAGCACACACAGCCATATCTCCAGAGTGACAGTGAACCCACTTGGATGGGCTTCCTGGACCCCTGGAGGTAGGGGGGATGTTTCCAACTACATTAGCACACACAGCCATATCTCCAGGGTGACAGTGAACCCACTTGGATGGGCTTACTGGACCCCTGGAGGTAGGGGGGATGTTTCCAACTACTTTAGGACACACAGCCATATCTCCAGGGTGACAGTGAACCCACTTGGATGGGCTCTATTTTATTTATTTTATTTAGACAGTTTTGTATACCGCCTTATCCTTCAATCAAAGCGGTCACAACACAATTGGGGGATACATTTAACACATGGGGATATGAGACACATACACTAATACTTTACAGGAACATGGGCAATGGAGGGTTTAAGTGGCTTGCCCAAGACCACAAGGAGCATCTGTGGGACTAGAAACCCCAGTCCTTCCGGCCCAAGGGTGCTGTCCTCTAGGGGGATTTGAACCCCCGACCTTCCGCCTGAAGTACCTTGCCCCAACCACTAGCTACTCCTCCCTCTATGGACCCCTGGAGGTAGGGGGGATGCTTCCAACTACATTGACACAAACAACCATATCTCCACAGTGACCGTGGGCCCACTCTGATATACTGTCTGGAGTCCTGGGGATAGGGGGGGATGTATTACACAACATTGGCAAACAACACCATGGCACCTGGGTGGCTGGGGACCATGTGCTGCACCTTTCCGGACCCCAGAGGGTGGCCCCTATGTGTTCCCTGCAGATACAGATACCACCATCAGCACATGATGTTTCAGGACACTCCATAGGCAGATGTGTGCCCTAGCTGTATTATAGTGTGCTGTCGTACAACAACAGCAGCAACAGTCAGGTCTCCATGGTGGCATCATGCCCTCTGTGACCACATCTGTCACCACCTGGGTACATGGCAATCCACTCAGAGGTGATACATAAACAATATGGCGTGTGCCTTTAACTGTTGCACTTTCCTGATCTAGAGTACCTACACACAGCATCATGGACAGCTGCCATCAACCCTGTCTGTGTATATGGTTATGATGACCTGTGGCCATTCACTTACCTCCCTTTGGTGGTCAGCCATGCGGTTGAAGCGCCTGGTGAGCCTCTCCCAGGCCCTCCTCACTCTCCCCATGTTCCTTCGCCTGGAGGGGTCAGGGAACAGCCTTTCCTGCTTCTGGCCAATGAGGGCTGCCAGGTAGCGCAGCTCACGGAGGCTAAACGCCGGCTTCCTTGTCCTGGACGCCATGTTCCTGTATGCGCGTCCTGACGTGCGCGACACAACTTCCGGATTTGCACGTTGCGGCGCGCATACGGGCGCGGCGCATGGCTGCGCGATTAAGCTAATCACGCTGGTACGTTCCGCATGGCTGCGTGTCAAAATAAAGGCACATTGTAAATGCATGCATCATTCAGATACACTGGTTATGGGGTCGCTAACATTATGTCTACTCGTCTCTGTAGACAGATATAGCAACGATGTGTCTCACATGTCCCAAAACATACCATGATTATTATAGATTAATCTTGTTTATACAGTGTGGTTTTGAACCTCTGGACACATATCCAATGATTCCTGGTGCATTGACAGATGAGTGTGGCTATTTGTGTCAGCTAGCAGGTTTGGGTTTGCCACTGATAACAATGGGTGCTGACAGACCATCAACGTCAGGTGTCAGTCCCCCTGGTGATATGGGGTTGTGTGTGCCACTGGAGTATGTTATGTGGTGCATCTCCATGTATGTCCAGCAATGATGTGGTGGTTGCCTTGGGGGGTGGGGGGATGTTCATATCTGAGCATTGGACATGCACAGTAGGTTTCATGGTGCCCATTACCAGGACATGTGCGTTGGCATGCCACCTTACTGCATGTTATCCTTTGTTATGTGTGATGGCATACAGTCCTGGTGGCAGAAGTGTTGCACAATGTTTGTAAGTGCACTGCATAACCTGTTGTCATTGGGTTACATGTTCCAGTTGGGCTCTTGTATACCTGTCTCACGCAGCACACATTATTGTACTGCAGTACAAGATTACGCATGCTGCCTTTGATGTACATCTGTGCTGCACAAGACATATATCTTCATACGTTGCAAGAGTGTTACCTGGCCAGACCTCTTTCTACAATACAGCAGTGCTGCCAGTGTCAATACCCTTACAGTGTTATATACATCATGTGCTGTACAGCAATCTCACTGATGGATCACCACCCCCCTGATAACCACAGCACACAGTCGGCATGATTTCCTCTTTACAACGGCAGGCATCTGTTGGCAGCTATTGAGCTGTGGCCCACAGATTACCTTGCTGACTGTGGAGGCAGAGGTTGTGTATTTCCATCCACAGTGAGGTTATTGGTGAGTACAGCCAATGACCGGTTTCAAAATGTAAAATAGTGGTGGCAGCTATGAGATCCTCACAGTGCTGTAAGCATCAGGTGCTGCATAGGACACCTTATACGGCATCCTAGGGTTAATGCACTGTGATGGTTTCTGAGTTGGCAGTACTACAGGACATTACACACATTCTGGGACAGAAAGCCCACAAGACCCTTGAGGAATCTTTATCTCCATGTTACAATGCCCTGTGCAACACATGTCCGATTTGTGCAATGTAACCAGCACTGATGCTGACTGATGCAGTATATGTGACAATGTAAATATTCAAAATACTTTGTGTGGACAACCACAACAAGGATTTGAACCAGCAACCTGTTGCTTACAGAGGTATTGCCGTCACCAGTGGACTACAGCTCCATAGCTGTGTTGAGATGTCTGGCTGGCTGCAATATAACCTCTGCAGACTGTGTGCTACGTTTAACAGGGTAGAGTGTGCCCACTCACACCCATGATGCACTGCACATGCAAAGCAACGCTATACAGATGGTCAGACCATAGGGTGTGAAACACAGCAGCACCTGGGACTAGTAGTGGGTACTGACCTTCCGTGGTGCTGTTACAGAGTGGTACAGACCATCAAAGTGTGTGTGGCCTGTGCTCACCCTGAGGGTGAGGTGGGACACACAGCACCTATCCTGGCGGGGATGGCCTATACATCATGTCAACCGATGTCATATAGTTTGGCATATCAGACAGACGTTTGACCATCTGGATCTACCAGTCACGTCTGGGCTTGGTGGACTACAATGCTCACAGAGGGGTGCATGTCATGTGTGGGTGCCCTGCCCAAATGAAATATGTGCGGTGGGTGTGTGAGGAAAAAAGCTGTTTGTACACATAGGCGATGTGTGTCTGACTATCAAACTAGCCCTGTGGAACCAAGGTTCTCCCAACAACATATCCACATTCAATATCCCATCTACACTTGTAGCGGCTGGCAGCACCATCACACAAAGTCAAGCTGTGGTACTGACAACCTACAGGGAGCTCTCTGCAGTTCTGTACACATCCATATTTCCTGAGCCACCAGACAGTAGGGCCTGATCCCCACAGCACCATCTTACATTTCCCAGCAGCAGGCACAGTGTGTCCCCTTCTACTGAACCCTGTACCAGCCAGACACATGCTCACTGCAGTCAGGCCACTAGGCAGTCCATAGTGCATGTTACTAGGGGAAATGTGTCCACCCATAACTGGGATGTGAACACACCCACCATACACTTAACTCAGTGATTGGGCCCCATATATACAGAACCCATATACATCACATAAGAGACCTACTATATGGCACTCTGGTGAAACCTAGCCAGGCCGTGTTCACTGAACGGTCAGGGTGAGAATGATCTCCAAGCAGGGCATTCAATGGACACCATGTCTGTGGAGGTGACCGCCAGGCACTACATCATCCCAGGCAGTCATGTGTGCCCTGTGCATATGCATCCTGCTCATGCCACCCTATCTGTTCTATACCCACAGTACTTTGCTCCTCATTATGCACATTTGCAGGCCAATATTGGCAAAAGTGCTATCAGTGTGTGCTGCAGAGGGTGTGGGCAGACACCACTCACTGGATAGACCAGAGCTACTCAATTCCAGTCCTGGAGGTCTGCAACCCTGCAGGTTTTTGGGATATCCCTAATGATATGCATGAGATATATATGCATTAGAGATAGCTTGCCAACCTGACTGGTTTTTGGCCCTCCAGGGCTGGATTTGGAGACCCCTGCCTTACACCTCTGTCATTTAAGATTGTAAGTGGGCAAGGTGCAGATGTCCAAGACATCAAAAAGGTTAGAATTTGTCACATTCCTCCTTGCTTCTCACCACCACCAAAATATTGTCTATTAGACAACTTTTTGGTGGTGTTGAGAATCTAGGAGGAATGTGACACATTCTATCTACCCTTTTGATGTCTAGAACACAGTGGCTGTGTTCACTGCACCACACTGCAGCCACAGAGACAATGTACTCCCTGGTGGTACCCTTCTGTTGGGGTGCCCTGCACCCACGTGAAGGGGTGTCTGCCTCCGTCTTCTCTGGGCAACTTCCACTGCCCCCCTAGGAAATCAGGACTCCTCCACAAACATGCTGCATGTCCTTCTGCTGCTGGTGCTGGTGGTGCACAGTTTTGGGCCATTCAGTGTGCATATAGGCGTCTGCCTATGCTGTGCGTTCTGGGGTTTGGGTGCCTGCATAATCAACCATGCGTTCCCCCAAATCATGCATACTGTTGTGGAACATGGGCATGCCATAGGGGAACTGTCCATTGGAGTGGCAAACCCTGCTATATCCTATCTCAAGGTGTGAACATGCACCTTGTATGCTGCAGGAGCGGGGACCCTTCAGAGATTCATATACTTTCTTCTGGCCTTTATTGGGGGTGTCTGGTTAAGTTTCCCCATTGCTGTCACCATTACCCAGCTTGGTCATCTTTTGGGCTACAATCAAGGGGGTTTAGCTGCCCTACCCAACACACCAGTCCTGAGAACAGTACAGGCATGGATATGGTAAGCAAAGGCTGATGGGGGGCACTCCCTAGGGTGGTAAACACTGTCAGACGCCAGACCTGCAGCACACAACACAGACATCAGAATGATTGCTATGGTAGAGCTCAATCATCAACATATGTTTTGCGTAAAAATCGGTATCTGCCAGTTTTCAGAGGAGACGTTTGACAGCTGTGTACCATATACCCAGGTGTAGGGTAGCATCACTAAGGTATGCAACTGCTCATATTGGGAGATACAGGCAGGGCCCAATGTCCTGCCTCTCAGGTAGGCATTGTCCAATGGGGCCTGTGGGTGTGGGTGTGTCTGCCCCTTTTGGCTGCTGCTTTACGGCAGAGATTTCCAACTCCAGTCCAGATTTGCATCACACTGTTCGGGTTTTCCTGCTGTCCCTCATGAATATGCATGAGCTACATCTACATGCCATGGGGGTGGTGCATAGATATACAGCACAGGCATTTGTATGAGTGGCAGCATGAAACCTGACTGGTGTGTGGGCCACCAGGACTGCATTTGGGGGACTCTGCTCTAGGCACTGCCCCTGTTCATGGTGTCTGTGCTCAGTGGGGTAAAATATAGACGTATTACCATTGCATATGTCCTCGCCACAAAAGTTGTGTCCTTACTATCACTGTTTAGTTGTGGGGAAAATATGTGGGCAGGATTGGCGGTAGCCCCAGCTGGGCTTTGAACTGGAGACCTTATGGTCTTGCATGCACTTTCTGTGTGCACTGCACCACTGTGTAGCCACAGATTGCCTGGATTCCCTGGAATGTCCATGACTGTGGATCCGGCAGGGCCTGTCTGTTGCAGTGGACTGTGCCAGCCTGCACATGGCTAGGCCTCTGTCTTCTGTGGCTTGCAGCCACTGCCCCCTGCACCACATGATGGCATGAGCTTCTCACATAAAAAGCAGATGACCTGATTGCAATGTGGCAGTACGGGACTGCATTTGGGGGAATTGGCTGTAGGTACTGCCCATTGTTGTGCTTTGTTTGCAGTGTTGTGTAAAATATGGGTGTTTTACCCATGCTTATGTTCCCTGCAATACAGGGGTGTCTGCGCTATCTTTGTTTAGTGGTGGGTAAAATATAGGGATTGGGCTGATAAGTGCCCCAGCTGGGATTTGAACCTCTGGTCCTAGAGGTACTGGCTGTGTCTGCTGCACCACACTATGGCCACAGAGACAATGCAGCCCCTGGAGGTAGTAAACCTGGCAGGATGGAGTCACAAACCCTGCTCTACGCATTTTTACTGTGGGCACATGCACCCTGTCTGGTGACAAACGTGCACATAAACCTCGGAAATGACCACAGAAACTGGGGGACAATATATCACCATGCTGGGCAACAGTGATATTAATGGTCAACCATAGCAAACACTCCCATGAAAGCTCCAAAATGGAAATTTGTTTTGGATGAGTCTCCGTTCCGTAGACCCTTCCAATATTCATTTGTTCTTTCTGGAGCTTTCCTGGGTGTGTTTTCTATATTTGCCCATTACTATAACTGTTCCCCTGCTGAATTACTATTTGTGATATTTTTGTTGTGTTCACTTTCTATTTTTATTTTCACTTTTGTGCTGTGCACATGTATCACACTGCTCACGTTTTTCAGGTTTCCCCGGTTTTGCTGTACATTGCTGACGGAAATGGTTTCTCTTCCCTTTAAATGCCCTCTACCGCGAGTGTTTCACTCGCAGTAGTTTTGCTTTGGGATTCGGCCCCGATAATGTGCGGGGAGCCTCTCCCCTCCCCTTCCCCTCCCATTAGGCCCGTCTCTCCGCCCCTCAGGAACCTTCCTCCGCCCTCCGTTAGCTGTTCCACGCCTCTATCGGACATTTGCGGGCCCGTACTTGTGCGGGGCCCGTTATTGTGCCGCGCACCTGTGCGGGGGTGTCACGCACGATTGCGGGGCGTTTAAGCGCTCTTAAGTACCGCTTTTAGTGCGCTATTTTGCGGCACGCAAATTAGCGGTTTTTAGTAAACATGCCCCCTAGTCTTCTACTTAAGTCTCCTACTTAATTTTGCAGCAAATGATTGCTTTATAACAGTCTTAATCAGCATGTTGTGTATTCAAGGCAATAACTGTAGTGCTTTCATTATAAGAAGAATCATTTGGAACCTATGAGCTTGCCCTATATGCCTCAAGTTAGCTGCTATGCATAAAGAATTGATTCTACTAAGGGAAGAATTAGCTGTAATTAAACAGACCTCCTCAAGGGTACAAACTGAACAAAATCCACCACCATTCCCACAAAAGAATCAAACAGCCCAGGAACAAATGTACCACAGTGGCTCTGGTAAGTTGCAACCTGTAACACGGAGACACTCTCTACATCAAGAGATATCCATTAATCCTTTATTGCCACAGGTACAAAAACAGATTGTAAGTCTCCTGGGGATAGGAAAAAAAAACCTATTATATCTGAATGTTACTTGATTTGAATTTCTGAAAACGTATGAGCGAAATCTATTTCCCTTTCCTTTGGGGTGTTGATGACTAATGCAGAAAAAGTGAGATGATATAGTTGAGAAGACACTATGGAAGAGGGATTATTCAAGGCTAACTCGAGGTGTAATTGGATGGATTAGAACCTATTTCATTCATTAAGAATGTACACATTCAAATTAGTCTGTGACTGGGACCAGAAAATTAGGAGGGTAGTGGAAGAGGTAGCTACTTAACAAGAGAGGAGGTATAAAGTAGGTAAATGCACACTACAGATACATGTTGGAATTGAAGGAGTCAAAATGGAGGGAAGGAAGTTGGAATGAAAGGGAAGGATAAAAAGGATTTGTGTAAGAAGCATTTGTGGATCGCTAATAAATGGGTTAAATAAAAGTGGAATATTTTGCTGAAAAGATAGTACAGCCACCAAATTAGATGAAAGCATTGCATGAGGTGGCCAATAAAATGAAAGGTAAGAGAGTTAATGGGAGTTTAAATGAGAATAGACTGGTGGCATCTTTGTTCCTCCAGTTGTTTTGGAGGAAGATTAGGATATTAGGGATAAGTTAAAATGTGTTGATCCTAAAGTGGCTAAACAGGTAGGAAAGGTGATGGCAAAGCCAGAAGGATGCTTGGGTGCATAGAGAGAGGAATGGCCAGCAGAAAAAAGGAGTTGATATTACCTCTGTATAAGTTTCTGGTGCGACTTCATCTGTAGTATTGTGTGCAATTTTAGAGACCACACCTTCAAAAGGATATAAACAGGATGGAGTTGGTGCAGAGGGTGGCTACTAAAATGGTTAGTGAAGTTCTGCAACAAGGGGACATAGGCTGGCGGTGAAAGGGAATAAGAGTAATATGTAGAAATATTTCTTTATGGAAAGAGTGGTAGATGCATGGAATAGTCTCCCAGTGGTGCTAGCAGAGACGAGTTCAGGATCTGAAGTCATGGAAGGGTAGACGACATAGGCTATATAGTCCTTTTCTGCTGTCATGTTTCTATGTATGTGGATGGCAGAGGCCATAAAGAGGAAAAGGTTTTGGAGGCAGGCGAAAAATCATATGGCTTCCATTTAGTAGGTGTAAAAGAAGTGCAGGGTGTTGTGCAGAGGCCTACAGGAAGTATCCAGGACCCATGTTGGGCACAGATAATTAAAGGACTTAGCAATAGAACCTTGGATGTATTAGGTATAATCATAAATTCTTCACTGCTATCAGTGATTTTCCCAGAAGAGCTGATGAAGGCAGTTATTTGGCCAATAATCGAGACTCATAAATTGGATCAGTCTTAGCTAATTATCATTCTGTATCAAAGGTAACCTTTTTTGCTAAAAGCATTGTCAATACAAGTGGGTCAGTTTTTGGAAGACTAAGGGGCATGTTTACTAAAGTCCGCAAATTTGCGCGCCGCAAAATAGCGCACGGCAACGCACCACTGAAACGCGCATAAACGCGTTTAAACGCCCCGCACACCAAAGGGCCCCGTACAAGTGCGGGCCCGCAAATGTCCAATAGAGGCGTGGAACGGCTAAAGGAGGGCGGAGGAAGGCTCCGGAGGGGCGGAGGGACGGGGTCAATGGGTGGAGAGTGGGAGGGGAGAGGGTCCCCGCACAGTATCGGGCCCGAATTTGCATTTAAAGGGAAGAGAAACCATTTCCGTCAGCAATGTACAGGAAAACCGGGGAAACCAGCAAAACGTGAGCAGTGTGATACATGTGCACAGCACAAAAGTGCACATAAAAATAGGAAATGACCACAACAGAACTATTAAAAATAGTAATTCAGCTGGGGAACAGTTATAGAGATGGGCAAATACAGAATACATACCCAACAAAGCCCCAGAAAAAATAAATGAATTTTGGAAGGGTTTACGGAGCGGAGACTCTTCCAAACAACATTTCCTGTTGTGGAGCTGTCCTGGGAGTGTTTGCTATGGTTGCCCATTAATATCACTGTTGCCCAGCGTGGTGATATTGTTTCCCCCAGTTCCCGTGGTCATTTCCGTGGTTTATATGCACGTTTGTCACCAGACAGGGTGCATATGCCCACAGCGTAGAGCAGGGTTTGTGACTCCATCCTGCCAGGCTCACTACCTCCAGGGGCTGCACTGTCTCTGTGGCCATAGTGTGGTGCAGCAAACAGAGTCAGTACCTCTAGGACCAGAGCGTCAGAGGTTCAAAGCCCAGCTGGGGCACTTGCCAGTCCAGTCCCTATATTTTACCCACCACTAAACACAGATAGCGCAGACACCCCTGTATTGCAGGGGACATAAGCATGGGGAAAACACCCATATTTTACCCAACAACGCACGCACACACACCACAACAATGGGCATTACCCACAGCCAAGAACCCCAAATGCAGTCCCGTACTGCCACATTCCAATCAGGTCACCTGCTTTTTATGGGAGGAGCTCATGCCAGCATGTTGGCGGACGAGTACATGTGGTGCAGGGGGCAGTGGCTGCTAGCGACAGAAGACAGAGGCCTAGCCATGTGCAGGCTGCCACCGTCCACTGCAACAGACTGCAACAGCCGGATCCACAGTCATGGACATGCCAGGGAATCCACTCAATCTGTGGCTACACAGTGGTGCAGTGCACACAGACACTGCATGTAAAAGCAAAAGTTCACAGGTTCAAAGTCCAACTGGGGCAACTGCCAATCTTGCCCACATATTTTTCCCCCAAGTAAACAGTGATAGTAAGGGCACACCTTTCCTGGCGAGGACATATGCAATGGCAATACGTCAATCTTTTACCCCACTGAGCAAAGACACCATGAACAGGGCCAGTACCCAGAGCAGAATCACCCATATGCAGTCCTGGTGGGGCACACACCAGTCAGGTTCCATGATGCCACTCATACAAATGCCTGTGCTGTATATCTATGCACCACACCCATGGTATGTAGATGTAGCTCATACATATCCATGAGGGACAGCAGGAAAACCAGAACAGTGTGATGCAAACCTGGACTGGAGTTGGGAATCTGTGCCGTAAAGCAGCAGCCATCAAGGGCAGACACACCCACACCCACAGGCCTCATTGGCCAATGTCTCCTGGAGAGGCAGACCATTGGACCCTGCATGCATCTCCCAAAACTAGCACTTGCATAACTTACCAATGTCACCCTACACCTGAGGTATATGGTACACAGCTCTGAGATGTTTGCTAGGAGCACAGGCAGCTAGATATCCATACGTTACGCACATACTGCTAGTTGACCCCATCCGAACAATCTGTTAGGTGTTTGCGGTGCGTGCTCCAGGCCTGGCCTCTGACGGTGTTTACCACCCTAGGGAGTGACCCCCAGCTGTACTGCGTACCATATCCATGCCTTGCCGTGCTCAGGACCGGTTTGGTGGGCAAGGCTAATTACTTTCTCAATAGTAGCACCATGATGGCATAGGTGTGGAAGTGTGTGTCTGGCTATACAGTGGGCGTTGGCTGCAAGCCCCTTCCACAGCCCACACTGCCAGCACTGTTGCCTGTATTGGCCTGCCAATGTGCATAATGAGGTGCAAGGTACCATGGGTATAGCCAGGACAGGGTAGCCTGGCCAGGATGCATCTGCACCGGGCATAGGGCACTGGCAGGGACATTGCAGTGTCCGGCCACCACCTACACAGACAGGGTGGCCAAAGCATGTCCTTCTGGGAGATCACGCTCACCCTGACTGTGCAGTGACCACAGCATGGCTAGGCACCCCCATAGTGCTATATAGTATTTCTCTCATGTGATAGATATGGGTTTCTATTTGGGGCCCAGTTACTGAAGTATCTGCTTGCTGTGTTTGCTGGCAGACCAGTTCTGGGTGCATGTATCTCCATTGGGAACATGCACTATGGACTAACCAGCAGACTGTTTGTAGCTGGTATGTGTCTTGCTGGAATGGCTTGCAGGGTGCAGTGGCTGTTGGCTTGCTGCAGGGGAATATCTGGTGGTGGGGTGCAGATTACCTGATCCTATGTCTGTCTGCTATTGTGTTGTGGCTGTGCTTGGGGTGGGGTTCATTCCTCAGCAGGACTGGGGTTGATGTTGCCCTCTACTGCCACCTTTGCAGGGAGGTACACTGTGGATCTCTTGATGGGGGACCATGTTTGCTGGGGGGGGGGGGGGAGCCCTGGTGGGGGTTCCCAGGGGGGTGCTGAGCCTGACTGGGATATCCATGGTGTTTGTGCAGAAACTAGCTATCTTACACATTAACACTGCTTTGAAACTCCCGCTTGGCCTCCATCAGCCATGGAAGGTGTTGTGGACCTGGCCCTGGGCGCCTCATTGACACAGGGTGAGCACAGAACCCGCACGATGTAACGGTGTGTAGCTACTCTGTGCCAGTAAAACACCCGGTCAGTGCCCCCTACCAGGCCGAGGTGCTGTGTGGGTGCACCCGGTCACTCCCCCCAACAGGGCCGAGGTGCTGTGGGGGTGCATTACCCATCTTGTGTCCATCTGTGGACAGCTAATTTGCATGTGCAGTGCATCATGGGTACGTGTGGCCTAACCCTATCCTGTTTACACCATCAGACTGTCTGTGAGGTGACGTGCAGGCTATCTGCAGCCAGCCAGGGGCTTGCTTACAGCTATGGAGTTGTAGCCCAATGGTTACATCACTCCCTGTGCAGCCAGAGGTCTTGGGTTCAAACCCACAGTGGGGTTCTGTGATAGGGGTGTCCACAGCATCTTTTTAATTTACTGTACATATGTTGCTGCCAGCAATAACACCCTGAGCGTACTGTACCCATAAGGTGCCTCTGAGGGCGCTTTATGGGGCGCCGTATATGGCACTTTATGGTTGCCATCCATATAGGGTGCACTATACATTATCCTGTGTCGCAACATACATGCTGCCCTATAGGGGACATTCTAGGGTGCCTTGGCGGACGGTGCACTGTCACATGTGCCTTATGGGCTGCCTTATGTTAACATTCTGTGAGCGTGTGTTTTCTAGTTGTTATCACAAAATAAAATTAGTGGGCCTCCTACAGCACTCCACAACATAAAACATACTGCCTCTGCTAGTCTTTTTCAATGGGCACTGTGGGGAATTGAATCCATGATGCCTGTACGAGTGGTCAGTGTCTTAACCATTGTGCTATGGCTCCATTCCTGCTATTTGCACATCAGCGCACCACTTATCCCTCCCACTATTGGGCTGCCCCCTCACACATCAGCGCGACGCCTTCTGCCCACAGGCTCGCCGCCTTCTGTTGCCCCATTTTATCAGCGCGCCCACAATGCTGTATAAAAAAAGAGTGCGCCGCCTTCTGCCGCCCATAATCAATATACCTCCTACACTACTTTTGCCCATAAAAGTTGATGCCTTAGCTGGTCTTTTTCATTGAGCGCAATGGGGGTTTGAACCCCTGGCCCCTGCACCATAGGTCAGTGTCTTCACCGTTGTACTACGGCTCTGTTGTTTGGTTATGCAGCAGCGCCCCACTTAGCCTTCCCACGCGCTAATGTGGGCCCCGCACATTAGCGCGACGCACACACGTATGGTCCGTTTTTTTTCTTTTTTCTGCCTGGCCCGCCCACTCCTTATATGGCACCAGAACACTAACGGGAACCCGCACAGCAACGGTGTTTAGTAAACATGCCCCTAAGAGGTTTGAATGTTAGGCATACTGAGTTTTGGAGGGAATACGAGGTAATGTACACAGATGACTTTGGTTACCTAACTGGATGTTCTATAGTGAGACTTAGAAAGAGGAATGACTCTTTGGATGTAGTGTTAGATATAGCTGCAACATTTGATACTGTGGAACATGACATATTATTGGTATATCTGAGGAGCCAGACTATTAATAATGTTTAGTGATTGTTCAGGTCATATTTGGAGGTTACGAAGCAAAAGGTAATCTTAGATGTCAGTTTGGTGGGAAATGCCTTGTGGCCTGCCTCAGGGCTTCCCTTCATTGCTTGTCTTATTTAATATATTTCTGTAACCTTTGGCACATGTAGTTAGGGAAAATGGAATGCAGTCTCTCTTTGATACTGCTTTTCCTGTTTACTCTGGGGAATAAACAGGACAGTTAGAGATGCTATAGCATTGTTTTGAGAAGATCCAGGTTTAGACAGTTTCCAGTAGATTTTGCCTACTGAGAGATAAAATGAAATTTTATGAGCAGGGAGGCTGTTTGATTGACCTTTGCCTGGAGATTAAGACGGATTTGAAATTCGGTATTTATTTGGGCACAGTTCTTTCTATGGAGAAACAGATGACTAATTAGTGAAGGTGTCATTTTCCCAGTTACTATTGATTTAGGATCTACAGTCGTACTTGTCTCCTGAATATATTAGATTGATGACTTAGGTCATAATTCTGGAATATTTGGACTATATGAAAACAGTGCTATTAGGTCTTCCTAAAAACAGATGCAATGATTACAAAATGTGGCATCTAGAATTATTTTTTAGGTTGAACTTATACAATCATATTATGGCCATATTGGATGCATTGAAATTTTAGAGGTCAGTTAAAATATTGGTATTTTCATTAAATCTTCATTCTAGGTCTTGATTTTATGAGTGAGAATTTATAAATATATGCCTCATTTTAGGGCTTTACTCTCTGAGGATGATAAGCTGTAATGTGACCCCCCCACTTGTATGCCTACATGACACTAGGAAGCGAGTATATTCCTGCTTGGCACATGGCTCTTCTCCAAAGAGGTTCAGGAACTGCATGATTATTTGGATTTTAGGAAACAGTGTATGATACTTTTCAGTTTGCCAAGCTTTTGTTTGATGGAGGATTAGAATCACTGCTGTTGGATTGTGGGTATTGGGAGATTTTATTTCTTTATATGGTATTAAGAACTGACGGGTCACTATTCAAATGATCCAGGTTTTTTTTCTATAAGCAAGCTGTAGGATTTACATATTCCACATATACATAGTGTGGGGGAGGATACTCAGTGGCAGCACAAAGCCATTGCTGAATACTAACCCCGGATATTTAATGCCGGGCCATATCTGGTCACCAGCATTGAATATCCAAGTCGCTGTACAGCCTGGAAGCTAGCTAGGCAGTGGCGATATTGACCCCTTGCCACACTGAACTTTACCAATGGGTTGCTAACCGGGCATCTACTTAATATAGCCACTGCCTGGTTAGCGATGGATGCCACCTCTACGCCCATGACACACCTTGATGCTAACCACATTGAATCGGGGCATGTAGAAGCGGCACCCATGGATGTCCAGTGGCACTATTGGGTTAATGCCGCCAAATATACCACTAATTGGCATTTCCATGGTTGGCAGGATTTATGAACTGAGGTTTATTTTATGTTGAGGCTTATGATTGGTTTGGTGATGACAATGATTGCTTGATTTTGATGTTATTGTAGTGTGATTGTGATGCCAAGGATATTTTTACAGAATCTGGTGCAATAGGATTTGGATGTTAATTGATGTGTATTCATTATTAATATATGTGTTCTTATTGTAAGGCACCTAGAGATTAGTGTAGAAGATTGACATATAAATGTAAAAAATAAATATACAAATAAATGCATCAGTTTAAATAAAATCAGTTTGTTCTTTTCTCCCTGAAAAATCAACCATAACCTGTATTTATGGGACCTGTTATGATGTGGCTTTATTCCATTCTGTATTTAAAAGAAACATCTTTGATTAAAAGGGCCATAGTTTTTCAAAACCTGTGTAATTCATGTTTATCCTTGAGAAATTGAGTCTTTTTCACAGTTGTAAAGCAGTTTCTAGGTCATGCTTATCTACCATTGTTTTATAAATAATGTTTAGTGGAATAAAGTATAGCACGGACATATGTTATTTGCCACAGTGCTAGGAACTACAGCTATTCCAATAATATGAATCTATTTAATTCAGGGGCATGTTTACTAAACCACTTTAGTCTATTACAGCTAACGTGCCATGATCATGCAAATAGTGCCACATTAGTTGCAAAAGCTGAGTGTTATCTGCAGGCAGCATGCACAGCATTACCCCAGCAAATAACACATGCAACAATGTGTCCCAGCAGCATCCCACTGAGGTGACGGTAGTTGCACCCGCCATGTCTGCAAAGCATACGGTTGCCCAAATGAATTCTGTTTGTGTTGATTTGTAGATTAATGTGCACAAAATGAAATTTGTCTACACTAAGGGGTCAGTCTTCTAAGGTGTGTTAGCTGTTAACACGGCATGATTATTCTGTGCTGTCATTGCATTAACAGTTAATGCAGGGAAACTGCAGTTAGCACAGAAAATCACTGTGCTATCTGCAGACCATGCATTAGGTGGTGGTGTGTGGTCAGAGAATGGGTGTGCCTGCAATGAACAGTTATCATGAGCATAGATCATGTGCGGTAACCACTGGTTTTGCAGATTTACTGTAGTTATAGTTACTCTTATTTTATATAACGCCCATTATGTGCCATGTCTAAGCAGTTAACGATTCTATATAGTCAGGTACATATTTTTCTCTCGTCCCTGAAGGGCTCACAATCTATGTATTTATACCTGAGGCAATGTAGGCTTAAGTGGCTTGCCCAGGGCCACAAGGAGCACCTATGGACCAGATATCAAGGGTTCAACTAATATCACTTCAATGAGTAGTATCAGCTGCATTCACTGTGCTGTCATGCCATGATCTCTGCTTTTTCCATGCATTATCTGTCAAGAAAATGCTGTGCATTCCCTCAATGCACAGCTTTTGCACTAACGTGCTGCATTAGCAACAAAGCCTACTGTATTATGGCTTAGTAGACAGACCTCTAAGGCGCGCTACTGCTAACATGCATTATTTTTCTGTTAACATGTGTTCTTTGGTTACAGGTCTCATTTTATGTAATGGAACCTAGTTATTAACAATATATATTAATTGTGTTAATGTGTGCTAATTAGGTAGCAAGTCTGAGTAACTGCAACTCTAAATTTTTTAATGCACGTTCATATTGGCTACAGATTTTGCTTTTTTTTAAACCTATATGATAATGAGAATAGCTAATATATTAGGAAAATTAGTGCCATAGAAATGTAAGTGAACCAATTTTCTTTCTGTTAAAATCTCTTCTATAATAAGAGATGTCAATGACGAGTCTTCCTGTTTCAGTTAGTATGCCATTAATTTATTATTAGTAATCCGTTTATTTTTGTAAGTGTATGTTGTAGGAGTTAAAGAGGGAAGGCGATGAGTGATGAAACCATGTTACTTTTTCCTATTGATTTATTTCCGACCTATCATAAATGTTAACTTAATTAGCATCAATATAAATCTAAACCTCGGTGCATACTGCCATGTCTTGGAATAGCATTTTATTGATTTAGAATTCCAACTGATTTCTTAGAATGTCATTTTCTCCAATAGTAAACATGGGAATTGAAAGCTAAATCTTTGAAACTTTATGCTTACTATAAAACAACTAGGAATGAGTAGCAAAGCAACTGAGGCATGTTTAAATTTTAGACAGAAAACAAAATACATAAAAAAACAAAATCATGGAGCATATTAATAAAAAAAACATGGCGAACAAATAAAATTATGAAATAAATTTACTTAGTACTCTCCGGCACTTTGTGTAGATTTATAAAAAGCCCTTATACTAAAGTGCAGGAAGATTTTGTGGTTCCTGCAGGTTAACTACAAAACCTCTGCATAAACTGGGGGATGTTCCCAACATCTGGCCATTCAGTTCTTTACTGTGCTATAGCTGAATAACGGATAATGTGACACAATTAGCTACACCTATTATGGTGGCTTTAAATGTGCTGCATTATTTGCTTTCCCACTGTGAGGACTTGGGGGTATGTTTACACAGCAGCGGTAATGGCTTCCGTGCGATATCCCAGCCGCGTCCACATTGAACTCCGATATCACACGGAAGCCGCTACCACTGTTTAGTAAACAAACCCCTTGGTCATCAAACCTCTGAAATACTGTAGCTCCTTTGAACACCATTTATGCTTACCTAGGTAATTAACAGTTGTTATCTACACAGGCAGAGAAATGATTCAATTGCATAATTCTTTAAATCAATACAAATAGACATTCAATGTTTAGCAGAACTCCTTGTGTTCCAGTTCTTTTTATACAATACCTTTAAGGGAACCAAAAAACCTGATAAAGCTTCCTCAGTTGGTTTAACTATCCTTAAATATTCCCATTGATAAATGTATCTGTGCCCCGTTTGTCTCAGTTAAATATCTATATTCAAGAAAGTCTTTGAAATAAAAATGGGATTTCCAGCATCCCTTATATCCCACTTTAACAAAAGTCTGGCTACATCCAATTTTGGCAACAACAGATTCCTTTGCAAGCTGCTGTCTTCTTCACGCTTCATAGTATATAAACACTCTGCATATAAGACATTCTTATAATCCTGCCTCTGAGGCCACAATTCATGTTGGCTGCTTTTATCAGCTGGCAACCATAACCAGAGCTACTAAAGCCAGCTCCTCTTACGAGACATTTCAGGAACCTTTTACTAAAGAGTGCTAGGGTTTAGCAACTAAGGCACATAAGTGCGGTAGTTGCAACAGCTGTAAGCTAACTGCCAGGGGCAGAGTGAGCATGTTCCCAGTAGTTATCACACAAAACAATGCCCCGAATGCCACTTATTTCGGTGGCATTAGATGAACCCATGCTAATTGCACAAAGTGCAGGTAGAACGCAATGTGTGCTTTTGTATTGATTGTGCAGTGCTCACCACAACTACACTCAATCCCTAACCCACCCCTTTACCACTCCAATGCACGCAGCACAGTTAGTACACAAATAGCCCACACTAATTGTCCTGGCCCCATGCTGTTTGCCACGTCTTCTGACTGGTGTTGTTTGTCTGCCTGGTGTGGCAGGTAGCTGTTCTTTTGTTGGACCCATGCTGTTGGTTACTGCAGGCTTCAGTGTACACTTAACGCTTGCCAGAACCCATGCTGACTGCTAAGTGCAGAGACAAGTGATGAAAATAAGCATAAAAGGTGGATGAAGCTAAGCGAATGCTTGCCTCATGCTGGCTTGATGTTTCTATTTTAAATAAAAGTGAGGTGTTTCTGTTCATTCAGTTGGAGTGGTAATTCATAAAAGCAATGTTTGTGCTTATGTGTTTTTATAAAATATACACAGAACTATCCCTAATAAGCCACAAATCCTCTTGCCACAAATTTACAACTGTCCCATGCGCATATGTATGTTCATAAAATATATGCATGCCTTATAACTACACCTAGTTCTATCAAAAATAAGACCCCAGAAATGTCTATGTATATTATGCCTGTAAGTATGGGTGATATAGTTGGTGTAAGTACTTGTATGCATATATTGAGCAGCATAATTTTATGTGGATGTTAAGTGCAATTGAGTCTGAGCCAATTCATAGTGACCCTCTGGATAGTTGTCCTAAACTGTGGTCGATGTTCAGTCAGGCGGCTCATCGTTGATAGAGTGGCACCCATAGCTGCTATTATTTTCTCGAATCATCTCATTGATTGCCTTTCTCTCTTGCGTTGACCTTCTACCTTGCCAAGCATGATATCTTTCTCTAACAATCTCGCTGTTTGCATGATGTGTCCAAAGTATGAAAGTCAAGGTCTTGTCATCTGAGCTTCTAAAGAAAGCTTTGGTTTGATCTCTAGTACTGACTGGTTTGTTCTTCAGGCAGTCCATGCTATACACCTTTGCTTATTTTAAACCATTCTGTTTCTCCTTGTTCCGTTCGAACTGTTGTTTCTTGATCAATGTACAGATTGTGCAAGAGAACAATTAGGTGTTCTGGTATACCCATGCTTCTTAATGTGGCCCAGAGTTTCTTTGGTTTACACAGTCAAAAGCCTTGCTGTAGTCAATACAGCACAAATAGATATCCTTTTGGTATTCTTTAGTCTTTTCAAGGATCCATCTCACATCCGTGATTATGTCTCTCGTTCTTTCCTGAGCCCTGCTTGCACTTCAGGTAGTTCTTGTTCGAGGTATGGCTGTAGTATCTGTTAAATAATCTTCAGTAAAATCTTGCTGGCATTTGAGATCAGAGCGATTGTGCGATAATTTCCACAGTCAGTTGGATCACCTTTCTTTAGTACTGGTATAAACACAGATCTTTTCCAGTCAGTTCATCATGATATTGTCTTCCAAATTTCTTGGCAGAGCCTTGTAAGTATTGTAACAACTGCATCAGATTGCTTTAATACTTCTATGGGAATAAGGAAAACACCCCATCTGCAGTCAAACAGCACACAGAAAAAGCAGGCAAAGAAGAAATGCTTGGAGGACAAAACTTTATTGATTGGTCAGTCCAAAACTTGTTTTGGCTACTGAGGTCTTATTCAGGGAACTATGACCACTATAACATAAAAACATAAAAGGATTAACTGTAATCATAAAAAATGGGCAATAATAACAATAAAAACAATAATAAAACAAAATGTAATATAAACTACATAATAGACAATTAAAACAGTCCTATTAATGGTTAAAAAAGTATACATATAATAAATAATAATAAATAAACATAATTACATAAAATCATATACAGATGAAAACAGCTGCCAATAGGGAGACATATCGTGAAGCAAGGTCAATAAAACTGTTGAGCTTGCCAATGGATTGATAAACAATCAGCATTTAGACAGTAGTTGTAATAGGCATTAGATAATAAGTTTGTCATTCTGTCTCCTAGTTGTTATTAGACTATAGTGAAAACAATGGAAAAGCACAAATATAGACAGCCAAATGACTCAAAAATAATCAGAGAGGAGGAGGGAACAGGGAAGGTGAGAACAATGTGTAAGAAATAGCAAGCGCTAATGGTGGCCTGATGGAGGAAGGGAAAGCATAACAATTTATCAAAAGGAGAACCATAACGGAGGAGACAGATTAAAAATTAACTTTTCTGGAGCTCTGTCACTTGTATCTAAAGCAGCAAATTGATTTTCCAGGCAGTCTTTAAATTCCAGTGGTATATTCTCAAGGTCATGTTTTGCTACATTCATGAATGGCTTGCTCTTTTTCAACTTTATCTTGAGTTTGCATACTAGTAGTTATTAATCTGTCCCACAGTCAGCTCCAGGTTTTGTCTTTGTTGACGTTATAGAGCTTTTCCAGAATTGACTTCCACAGATGTAGTCAATTTGGTTTTTGTTCAATCAACTGGATGAAGTCCATGTGTACAGTCGGCGCTTGGGTTGCTGGAAGAAGGTGTTTGAGATGAATAGATCATTGGTCTTACAGAATTCTATCTTTCTCCAATTCATTTCTGTTGCCAAGTTCATATTTTCCAACCACTTTGCTTTCTCCTTTGTTGCCAGCTTTTCCGTTCCAGTCATCCATGACTATCAGGATATCGTGTTTGCATGTTCTGTCAATTTCAGCTTGTACTTGTTCATAGAACTCATCAACTTCATCCCCTTCTTTAGCTGTTGTTGGGGCATATATCTGAATTATAGTTGTTTTTGATGGCCATTCCTCATAGACACATATAAATTAAGCATTCACAGATTGCATTGTATTTTGTTACAGTTCTTACAAGTTTCTTCTTGATTATAAATGCAACACCATTTCTTCTTTGTCTTTCATTTCCAGCATAGTAGACCATTTGATCATCAGAGTCAAAGTGCCTGATGCCAGTCCATTTCAGTTTGCTGACACCAAACAGATCGAGCTGTACACATTCCATTTCATTCTTGACCACCTCCATGTTTTGTACATTCATGTCCCAGTATGTAAGACATCTTTGCAGCACCTGACTCTCATTTCATGCACAGCTACATCAGCATGTCCTGAGGGCTTTGATCAAACCACATCATAAATGCTGGCTTTACTCTAAAAGGTCTTCAGCTCCTCCTCTGTAGCCAGTTGAGTGCCTTCCGATTTGTGGGTCTCATCTTTCAGCACTATAATGTAATTTGGTTTGTTGTGACCATCCATTGCATTTTCGTGGCAAGATACGGAAGTAGATTGCCAGGTCTTTTTTCCATGCAGGTAATTCTAGCGCTGTCGCCATTGTCACAGTAATGTGATCCTCCGCCACCAACTCCGTCCCATTCTGCTGATAACCAAATGGGTTTGTCTTGGTCTAAAACCTCAGCTGAGACCTGTCCATCTTGGGAGATCCTGCCAATAGTTAAGCTACCGATAACTTAGCTCTCAGCATTACTGATGCACAAAAGCCCTCACAGCACGACAAGCTGCAAACCAATTGAAGGATTTTATAATAGCCTTTTAATACATGTAAAAATGTGCTTCAAGCATAATGGGAATCATTTGCTAACAGTAGGGCATGTTTACTAAGATTTATGCCAGAAACATACATCAGTCCGAAATGAGCATGGGGGTGGCACTTTACCTGCACTATAAAATGGAGGCATGCCCAGAATAGCCCCGTCTTGCTAGCACAAGTTTCTTGTCACCCCCATGCTCCTACCTTTTGGTAAAATCAGCATGAGCACATACTGCAACCCGTTGAGGTGGTGGTAAGTGTAAATGTGATAAGTGCAACATTGCTAGGAAATGTATGCTAAAAACACCCATGCTACCCTCAATCTGCAATTCTGAGAAATAAATTTAGATACTCAGTCCTTGTAAATTCTCATAGAGGCCAGTTTAGGAGCCTAATTATCAAAGTTAGGAGACTAAACTCTTTGAAAATTGACCCTTTTGATACCTTGATAATGACCAACTATTTACTTTTAAAATTGCAGATAGTTTGGGAAAGCCTATATTTGTCTCCTTGTGACCCTGGGCAAGTCATTTTACCCTCCATTGCCTCAGAAGAAAAGGCCTGGCAATTTACTTCTGGTTATACCTTGCCAAGAAAACCCAGGGGCTGCTGGGTCGCCAGGAGTCAGCATTGACTTGACGACACTTTAAAAAATATATATATATTTGCCTCCTAGAGGTCATAATGATTAAGGTTGATTGAACACTAAAATCTCAGAGGGGCAGCTTGCCCTTGTAAAGTGGCTAGCCATTGCTACTAGACTTATAACCTAGATATTCAATGCTGGATATTCAATTCATATCCAGCCACCGGCATTGACTATCTGGGTCGGCTGTTACCTCGGAAGGAAATTTGAATTTTTCTGCTGAAATATGAAAATTTTGCAAATTAACTTTTTTCATTGCATTAAACTTTTGAGGGCTGAGAAAGAAAGTCTTATAAGAGTGTGTAATGTCAGTGCCTTATTTTGTTGGCTATTAAGGCTTTGGGACCCCTGAGACCATCGATTCAAATTTAGACATGGGCCCTGATGGACAGTTATGTCTAATGTCAGATATGTGATAGAGAAAATGTTGATTCTGGCTGAAGGTATAGGGAAGAAGAAGATTAAAGGAGTTTGTTGTCAAGAACAGAAATGGGCCTGGACAGAATACACAGGTCTGTGACTAAAAAGCTGTTTGATTATTTTCATCTAATTTCCATGTATTTTGGTGTGCTGAAAACAAATAAAATATTGAAAAAACTCCTAGACATCATGATTTGCCACAACATGCAAAATGGTCTTCAAATTTATCAATTTGTTTCAAATTACTATTAATTAATTCAAATTACTATTAATTAATTTACATAAGTGCAATTAAGATATAAAATGCCAAAAAAACCTTAAAGGGGTTGTCCGAGTTATGTAAAAAAAAAAAAAATAGCACTGTAAATCTGATGGTCAGAAATATATACATAAGCTAAGCAAGTTTTAAGTCCCTGCTTCTAATGGTAGAAGGGGTTAATCTTTCCTGAAGAATCCAGTGGGAGGGAGACACAGGGCATATAGCAGCAGCTCCGGTCAATGCAGGGGGGCATGGCCAGCACTGTGACGTCTCGTGTACAGACACAGAGCTGCTCTCTCCTGCATGCCACACTTGTGCACGAATCATAATCAGGTTCTTGGTTCTAGGCTGTTCACACTTTTTCATCGCAATTCATGTTAGCTCGTCATTCTTCAACCATTATGTTATGGCTCCACAAAAGTGTATTAATTCGCCAGACAGTTTCTGTTTCATCTGTGGTGAATATACAGTGTTGAAGCAACAGCAGAATATTATAGACTTTGTGAAAAAAGTATACTTTGCATACTTTGGACTAAAAATTGGAGATCAAGATAAAGTCTGGGCGCCTCATAAAGTGTGCAAACGGTGTGTTGAGGACCTCCGAAACTGGTTCAAGGGTAAGAAAAAATCTTTCCGTTATGGGATTCCTATGGTATAGCGAGAGCAAAAGAACCATAGTGATGACTGTTACTTTTGTTCATGCGATGTGAAAGGGTTTAATTCCAAATGGAAGCATTCCATTTCATACCCCAATCTTCACTCGGCAATTTGTCCCATCCCCCATGGCACAGATATACCAGTACCCAAGCCCCCTGCTACCTTGGAAGAGATACCTAGCTCCGATGAAGGTGAAGTCATACCTGAACCAGATGACGAATCAAGCTCTGACTTTGAAGATGATACAAGACCAAAATTGTTTTCTCAGGAGGAGATGAATGATTTGGTAAGAGACTTGAATCTTCCCAAAAATGCCACTGAGTTACTCGGATCAAGGCTGAAAAGCAGGGATTTATTGTTGCCAGGAGTGTCATCTTCATGGTTCAGACATCGTGAAAAGGAGTTTGTTCCTTACTTCGCCCAGGAAGACAAGTTGATTTATTGAATCGATGTCGAAGGTCTGATGGGTCAATTTAAAATCCAATATGATTCAGAGCAATGGCGTCTTTTTATAGATTCTTCAAAAAGAAGTCTCAAAGCAGTTTTACTCCACAAATGTTTTTACGCTTCCATACCTGTAGGTCATTCCGTACACTTGAAGGAAACCTACGAGAACTTGGAATTGGTTCTTTGTAAACTTAAATATGAAGACCATGGTTGGCAAGTGTGTGGAGACTTGAAGGTCTTGTGCATGCTGCTCGGGCAACAAGCTGGGTATACCAAATATCCTTGTTTTCTGTGTCTATGGGACAGTCGAGACCGACAAAATCACTGGACCAAGAAGAGTTGGCAGCCGAGGGTGCTAACAGTCGGTGAAAAAAATGTCCTCCGAGAAACTTTGGTACCTTCCCATAAAGTTCTTCTACCACCTCTCCACATAAAATTGGGATTGATGAAGCAATTCGTAAAATCACTTCCAAGAGATGGAGAATGCTTCAAATACTTGGTCACCAAGTTTCCAGGCCTGTCGGAGGCAAAATTGAAGGAAGGTGCGTTCGTTGGACCAGACATTAGAAGGCTTATAGTTGATCAAGAGTTTGTCAATACCATGACGGATCCTCAAAAACAAGGGTGGATTGCATTTAAAGAAGTCGTACAGACATTTTTAGGCAATAACAAAGATCCTCACTACAAAAAGATTGTCGGACCAATGCTGAAAGCATTTCAAGCTTTAGGTTGCCTGATGAGTTTGAAAGTGCATTTCCTCCAGTCCCACCTTGACTACTTTCCTGAAAATTTGGGAGCTGTGAGTGAGGAACAAGGTGAACGATTCCACCAAGACATTAAAGAGATGGAAAGGAGATACCAGGGAAAATGGAGCATTACAATGATGTCAGACTACTGTTGGATGCTTCAGAGAGACATTCCAGATGCTACTCACAAGCGTAAATGCACCAAGAGGAGCCTCACAAGGAAGAAGAATCGAGTTTAGTGTGTGTAGGTGAGCTCATTTCAGTTCAAAAAAGGATTTTCATGAAAATATTGTAATAAAACTTTAATTTTATAAGTCTATTTCCATTTATTTTGAGGTATTGCCTTATTTAACATAGTTACCTAAATTGTCAGGAAACATGATGTCCTATGACTAAACGGAGGTCATTTTCGGATTCAGCGCACCAAAAAACATAAAGATTATGTGGTGATACTCCTTGCAACAATAAATTCCTGCTTTTCAGCTTTGATCCGAGTAACTCAGCGGCATCTTTGAAAAGATTCAAGTCTTTTACCAAATCATTCATCTCCTCCTGAGAAAACAATTTTGGTCTTGTATCATCTTCAAAGTCAAAACTTGATTCATCATCTGGTTCAGGTAAGAAAGAAGAGGAACAATTCTTGATGAAGATACAGTTGAATAGACTGTGGACAGCACTGGAAGATTATTGAAAGACCTGTATATAATTTTCAAGAAAAAGAAACAATAAAGGATCCTTGAGGAGCGTTTTCTGGATGAACTATTGTGATTGGAATTTTAGTGGGATTATAATGATGAATTGATGGAAGCTCTTGAGTTTATCTTCTTAAGAAGAGCTGGGAAATGTGAGGATGAGGAAGATCACCTAGAAAGAAATAGAGGGGAGAAAATAATTTCAATATCAATTATTCATGAGGAGAGGGTATTCCCAGTATGTGAGTCTAATGAGGAAATACAGGCAGAAGCTCCTACAGGAGGGGAAGATTTTCTTTGAAAGAAGTAAAAGTACTGGATTTTATTCAGCCTGAGCTGGAGATGTCATCTAGAGAATTGGTTGTGGAAATATCAATTCAGGAAGAAGGAATGAAAGAAAAACGTACATTGGAGGAGAAAGTCTTTTTGGAAATGAATACAGAAGTAAAATTAAGGGAAGAAGGTGTTTCTTTGGCAGAAGAAAATGTTCCAGGGAAGTCTTTCCAGAGTTAGCTGAGGAAAAGCATCCCAAAGAGGATAAAAATGTAATAGATCAGATAGTAGACAATGAATTTGAAGACAAAGGGAAAGAATAATTAAAATAGACTAGTTTATTAACAAATGAAAGAGTAATGAGTCAACCTAGAAGATCGGATTTGGAGAAAGAAAACAGCAGTATGGAAGAAGATTTTATTGAGGATTGAGAGAAGAGTAATACTGAAAGGGGAAACATATATTTGGAAAATAATTTTCCTGCAGGAGAAGAGAAGATTCTGACTAAGAAGGAAAAATTGGAAACAACTATGGTTGATAGAGTGATCAGAGAAGAGAATGTAGAAGTTAGTATAGAGTTGGAAATTCCTCCAGAAGAAACAGAACTAAAGATTTTAGTAATCAAGGTAATAAAACATCAAGAAAGAGTTCAAGATGTAATGTTCTTAACAGAAGAATTCTTTTTAGGAATAGAAGAGAATAAAAAGATTGAGAAAAATCCTCTAAATCATGAATGGAAAGAGAATAAATCAATTGGAGATAGTGAGGAGGCTGGTAGAATGGTGAACGGATTGGTATCCAAAACAAAAGTGTTTGAGAGAAAGAGGTTTAGTGGGCTTAATAGTAAAAATGCTCCTAGCTTAAAAGAACCCTTTATATGGAATCAATTGAATTATAGTATTCAATCCTTCTTACAACTTTTCTTAACATGTATGATGATTAGTTATATTATTGAAAATTGCAGAACAAATTCCATATTACAGTTTTTTAATTTTTGATTGGGAGGATTCAAGATGGCGCTCAACAGAGCTAATGGCTCCAGTGCATTTTCCTGATGATAAAAGGAAAGGGAAGAAGGGTATTCTCCCCCAGCCAGCCCAAACGACCACTACTCCAGTGGTGTGCCCTTTGGATTCCTTTCTGTTGCATCAGGAGTGACAACCAGCATCGGGAGACGGCAACTTGGCAGAGAGGCGGATGAAGGCGAGTGTCTCAGTGTCTCTTTCAAGCAGCGACATTATGTCTCCAGAAGCACAGTATTCTCGCAAGCAGGTGTGCCCTGGTTTGATCGTTGGGGACACGGGTGTGTCAGACCGTATGGTGTAATCACTGGCGCCTTTGCTGAGGGTGTCACCAGTTCCTGTTGTAAGTCTGGGAATTGATTTTCAGAGTCAGTCTTCACCAAAGATCCTATCCGAGTACAGAAGCTCCATTTTGGCAATGGATTTGGGTGCCAGGTCTCTTCCTATGGATCCTTTAAGTCCTGCAGTGGTAGCAGATAAGGAGCAAGAGGTGGTGGTTTCTTTTACCTTGCAGCGACCCAGAAAATTCACTCTTGAGACTATATGGTCAGCAATTAACCAGCTTGGTGAATCTCTTACTAAGCAGATAAGTGGGATACAGACTCAGGTACACTTGAATATGGAGGTTATATCTAAGATTACTGAAGAAATAGGATTAAGACTAATTTGGATGGTGTCACTTTGAGGATAGAGAGGTTGGAACATTTATCTAATGCATTTGTGAAAGATTTCAATCAATTGAAAGCATGGATGGAGTAGATCAGTGGTTCTCAACCCTGTCCTCAGGACCACTGTTCCCTCTAAGCTGTGCGCATGTGCACGCGCACACACCTCGCCGAGCGAGCGCACATACTTTACAAAAGAGCTCACAAAAATTACGGCTCTGATTCTGATAGAAAACAACACAGACGTCTTAAAATTTAAAGTTATGATTGCAATTACTAGAAATTTCCCGCTTCATTTAGTAATCGTCTATTTTCATTTAATTTGATTAAAATCAATGTTGTGTACATACTCTATTCTGACGTGTAGTCAAATTTTAAAGTATATAACTCTGAGTGTCGTTATGTGGCGCACAAAAATGTAACCTTCCTTCAAAAGCTGCACACAGCTGATATTTTATGCGCACACAGCCTACAGAAAATTAGAGGGAACATTGCTCAGGACCCACCTAGCCAGTTGGGTTTTCAGGATAACCACAATGAATATGCATGGGAGAGATTTGCATATAATGGAGGCAGTGTATGCAAATCTATCTCATACATATTCATTGTGATTATCCTGAAAACCCAACTGGCTAGGTGGGTCCCGAGGACAGGGTTGAGAACCCCTGGAGTAGATGGATAACTATGCTAAATTTCCTAACCTTGATTTGATTAATTTTCCTCACTGTCCTGTGATATCAGCTAGGGAAATGTTTAAACAATATATGATAAAAGTTTTTGGGGTTCCAGCAGAGTCATTCCTGCCAATTGTAAGAATTTATTATCTTCCAAGTGGAGAGACGATTCCGGCTGTCTCTGGGGCTTCTGGCTCAGAGTAACTTGATGTGTTGAATGTCTCCGAGTTATTAAAGGCCTCTGATGTTTCCTTACCTTAGCAACATGTTTAGTGACATTTGCTTTAATATCTGATAGAGAATGGCTCCTGAGGCTGTTCTTAAGGAAGAGAACTTTCAGTTTTAAGAGCTGTCTTGTCTGGATCTTCTCAGACCTTCCTAAGGAAACCTGTCGCTGCAGGAGAGTTTCTGGTATTGCGGCTCCGGGTTCTGCAGCTTGGGGTTTCTTTTTCTGTAAATACCCTTGTAAATGTCTCGTGAAACTGCAGGATAATTCCTATGAATTTCTTTATCTGTCACAATTAATTTCCTTTTTGAATGTTAGGGGATCTGGGGGGGGGGGGTGAATGAGTGGAGCCTTGGTTCTGTGATTTTGTTAATAGCTTGTTGTAATTTTTTGCCTATATTCCTGCGAGTAATATAAAGTAGTATTTATTTAGAGTGGAACTTTCCTTGAGCAGAGTAGGTTGTTGAACTCTGGTAACCTCCTCAGCTTTGGAAACTGCTAACACTTAATCAGGAGTTAGTGGGCCTGATTACCTGAGAGTAGCTGAGGCCTGCATAAAAGGCTCCAGTGCCCTGCCCTGTTGAGGCTTTCCTAACAGGGGCTCTACAGATCAACCAACAGTATAAGGATTTGAGGGTTTATTAAATTGCTAGCTCTCTGACTGGGAGCTCTTAAAAGGGTTTTTGTATATTTTTAAAGCAAGGTTACTTTCTTTTGGTGCTTTAGTGGAACTTTCCTTGAGCAGAGTAGGTTGTTGAACTCTGGTAACCTCCTCAGCTTTGGGAACTGCTAACACCTAATTAAAATGCTAATAAATATATAAATGAAACATAAGAAAATGCTATCAAAGAGAATCAAGAGTCAGTGACTGAAGTTAATTTGGATATCAGAAGTTCTATGAGTGTTAACAAGGGAAGAATCCTGACATTATGGTTGAGAACTATATTCTCTAAAGAAAAAAGGGATTTCTGGGAAAAAGTTTGAGTCAGACAGTGTGAATGATGGGAGAGTGTTGAGTATAAATTTAGGGGAAATGTGTGTAGGTAAGGATGAAAAATGGTATCATGTGGGAAATAGGGTTTATTGATGTGTTTAGGTGTCACAAGAAATGGCAAGGGTGCCACTTATTAAAATCCAATGTGAATGTAACCAGTGGGTTGCAATAAGAATTCAAATAAAATTTTTATCTGGGGTTTCAGGTGTTTTTGGTTTGTTGGTAGTGCTGGGTTTTGGCCGAAGAAAGCTGGAACAGTGTCAAAAAGAAAAGAAAAGCAGGGCTGACATGGCCACATGTAAACAAAATAAAGTTTGGGCTTGCTGCAGTTCAGAGCAGCAAGGGTTAAAACATTAATAATGCTCTACAGTTTTAATTGAGAAAGAAGGTATGGCAGCTGTTTTAAAATGAAAATAAAGGAAAATGTAGCGCTGTAATGCTGAGCAAGTTTTAAAAAGCATGACTGCAGTACAAAATTAAATAAAGACTGGGACTTCTGGCTGCCTTTAAAATAATTAAATGGTTACATGAAAGGGCACGAGGCTGCAGCTTTTCAGGCAGAGCAGGGATCTCACTTGAGAGCTCTACTAAAGCTTACTGCAGGCAGAAAGACAGAGTTTCAGTGAAGCAGTTTTGCAATTTATGTTTCTAATCTATTAGGATTTAAGATGATAGTACTAACAGTCCTTTAAAAGAGTATTTAGGGGTGTTGTGGGGATGATTTTCTTTAATTTGTAGGAAACAGTGAGTTTTAAAGGGTACCTGGAACTATTTATTAGGAAAGTGAGTGGAAGAATACTTTTCTGGCTTCTTTGGAATGTTGGTGTGTATTTGATTTGAGAGTCGAGATTTGTCTATGAAGACTGGTGCACTGGCTGTGATAGAGAGGAAAGGTTTACTTTGAGAATTTTTTGGGGAAAAAAGAGAGAATCCTTGGGTAATTAAAAGAAATTGGATGTCTCTGTAGTTTTGTGGAGAAGAAAGAGGTAAAGGTGATATTTTTGGAAAAGGATTGCCTGGTGAGATTTCCTTGGGTCTCCTTTGAACAAGTGGTTTAAATATTGTTCTGAAATTTACTGAGCTGTCTAATACTTAATTGCTGAAAGCTGAAAAAGCACAGTTACTTGCCTGTAACAGGTGATCTCTGGGAACAGCAGGAATAAGTCTTCACATATGGGTACGTCGGTACCGACGGAGCCTGCGCGGGAACACTCCCCAGCATCCAAAAAAGAACGCTTTTAGGAGCATCCCACATGCATGCGCGCTGCCTTCCCACCATTCTACTTCCCTCACAACAGTTGAGTTTGTAGCTGAGATCGAAGGAGGGATGTAGACAAATTAGAAGAGAGAAAGAAAGAGAGAGAGAACAACTCCTAGGGGAGGTGGGTGGGTTGTGAAGACTTATTCCTGCTGTTCCCAGAGATCACCTGTTACAGGTAAGTAACTGTGCTATCTTAAGGAACAAGCAGGAATTAGTCTTCACATATGGGGACTCCCAAGCTAAAAATGCCTGGAGAGCCCCAGCATGTTGCAAATCTAATGGATGAGCCATGCTTCCTCCCGAGGACCTCTGGCATCCAAAGGGATGGAGGGTAGGAGTTGAACTAACAGTGTAAAAAGGGATGCTGTGGAACAGCTGGATTAAACAAGGTATCCGAAAAGATGTCCTTGTGTAGAAATAACTGTTAGTAAGGGATAGGAGTCCCAATTCTTGAAAAAGGATTTTATCCAAGGATTGCAAAACTATACATAGTTGTAAGAACCATCACATTGTCCTCATATGGAGTTCCCTTACTGTGAGGAGTAAATGAAATACAATTTGCAATACAGATGGAGAAAAGAAATATTAATGTCTAGAACTAACCCCAGGGGAACTGGGGAGTTTTATAAGAAGTTGGGACCTTGGAGAGAAGCTAAGCTTCCGAATAGACCAAAGTCTGAAATATTTCTGACCCTAGAGAGGGATGGTGTCTAGGGAAAGAAAAGAAAAGACAAAACTGATTGGTCTGGATCAAAAGGTTACAAGACCTTTACAGAAAAAGAGGATGGGTTTCTTGAATCCCTTTATCCAGACGAAAAATTGTACTGGGCAGTTTAGCCCCTAATTTCTGAAGATCAGTGACGTGTGTCACATAAGTGATGGCACTTAGGCTAACAACTGCACATAGAGAGCTTGAGATATAAGGTAAGCTGATTCAAGCAGAAAAAAAGGTTACGTTAAAAGAAGGAGTTTCCTAATTTTACCAGATAAATTGGATGTCCATTTAAGAATACCATGGTATGCTGAAAGCATTGATATGGACAGTACAATATTTCAAGGTCAGATTGTATAAAGTGATCCGGCTAACAACAAGAAGGGTCACAGCCCTCTTGAGGAAAGTCAGTGAATTCATATTAATGAATTAGTGTAAGAATCATGTGCAAGGTTACATAGTAACCAGTAGGATGTTTCTTACTTGTGACAAAAGTCTAAGTCTTAAAAAGACTAGTCCTCAGATGACTAGGTCTTGAGATGTACATGAAGGAGTGCAAAGGAGATCCTAGGATGAAGGATCTGGGTCATTTTATAACTTCAGAAAAAGTTGGAAGAAAGGAACGCAACATAAGGAAATACCATGCTTGCCTCCTTTTGAGTACAGGAATAAATGTTACTCCAAAGGAAACAAAGTATTTAACACAAAGAAGGGAACCAAAGGTAATTTAATGAAAATTACGGAATGGCCTCAGACCGGTGGGTTACTTCAAGACAGACACCTGTAAACATAGTGTCTATCAGTACCCTTTAGCATCAATGGCCATATATCCGCAGTTTTTATGATTGTTAAGCACACCTCTCCCTTAACAATGACTCGTGTATACTTGACTTTTATAAATCTCTTCAATCAACTTTGGTAATCAAAACTTGCACTTAGCTTTTTGTAATGCTGAGGATATCTATAAAAAACTGTGTATTTTTCTCTCTTTCTTGCTAGATATCTCAACTGCTTATGTCACTGTGTTGTGCAACATCTTGCCACTATTCTGCTATAATTTTCATCTCTCTCACTCTGTTTTTCTTTTAAAGGTTTTTTGGTAGCACACTGCTCCATCGCTTTGTCACACAACTGGAGGTGGCAGAAATATGGAGCAAAGAATCAACTTGAAATTTCTGGTTAAGTTGGAGAAGAGCCCAACTGAGTGTCTCCAACTTCTCCAAAAGGCTTATGGAGAAGATGCAATGTCAAGACTGCGAGTCTTCGAGTGGCACAAATGCTTCAAGACTGGCCGCGAGGAGGTGGAGGATAACCCTAAGTCAAGATGGCCTTCCTTAATAAAGATGGCTGAGAACATTGACAGAGTAAACCAGCTGGTGCTGAGTGATCACAGATTGATGGTGCGGATGATAGATGAGGAGCTCAGCCTGAACAAGGAGTGAGTGCAGACCATCTTGGGGCAGAAGCTGGGGATGCAGAAGGTGTGCGCCAAGATGGTGCCCAAGCTTTAATCAGACAACCTGAAGGAGCACTGGTCAATGTTTGTCGAGACTTGCTAAAGAAGATCAGAGAAGATCCAGAGTTTGTTGGCCAAGTCATCACAGGAGATGAGACTTGGGTCTTCCAGTATGACCCTGAAAGCAAGAGACAGAGCCTGCAGTGGAAGTCTCGACTGTCACCCAGACCCAAGAAGGCACGCATGTCCAAATCAAGGATCAAGGTCATGCTGATCACATTCTTCGACCAGAAGGGACTGGTCCATCATGAGTTTGTGTCTGAGGGTCAGACAGTCAACCAGCACTTCTACCAGCAATTGCCTCTATGACCGGGTTCAGTGCAGTAGGCAAGCTCTGTGGAGAGACAAGTTGTGGATGCTCCACCATGACAACGTGCCCACACACACCGCGCTCAGTGTGAGGCAGTTCTAATTTTAATTTGTTTAAAAAATAGTGTCAATTCAATTTTTATAAATAAACAACAAAAATATTTATAAATGTAATCAAGTATTTTTCTGCGAACAATTCTTACAATGCTTCTATTCAATAGTGGTACAACATTGTTTCTTTCAAAAACAGGCAAGTATTAGTTATCCAGTTTAAAGCTTAAAATGCCTTTACTTCTTAGCAGAAGAAGTAATCTTATCTATAACTGAACAGGTGAATGGGTATTATCATTAAGGTAAAGACACCTTTTGTTTCAAAATTTTCAGCTACTAGTGCATCAGTGTTCTGCCAAAAAATAGTCACTGTGGTGTGTCAGTTGCTTATCTCAAATCTTCTTTCCAGGTCTTGCTGCTTTCTTGACACAGGGAACCTTAGTATCCCCTCTGCTCCAGCCATGTCCAGCTGCAGTTAGGATACCAACTACTTATCTTCAAAAAAATCAATAAAAAAACTACCTCCCTAGCTGTGTGTGCAGTAGCTAGACTTACTTTTCCTCAAAACAAAAGATAATCAGATTCCGTCTTTCCTTCCCACAGAACTCTGTGCAAACATACGTTTTTCTACTACTACCACTATTGAGCATTTGTATAGCGCTACCAGTCATATGCAGCACTGCACAGACATGTAAGAGACAATCCCTGCTTGTCAGAGCTTACAATCTAGTCAAGACAAAACACAGAAGGTGACAAAACACAGAAGGTGTAATCAGGGGTAAAGCAAAGGGAGAGAAAAGGATATCAGATGTGTCAAGATCCAAAAGCAGAAGTGAAGAGGTGAGCTTTCAACCTGGATTTGAAGAGGGTTAGAGAAGGTGCCTGGCGTACAGACAGAGGTAGTTTGTTCCAGGCTTAAGGTGCAGCAAGGTGAAAAGAGCGAAGCCTGGAGTTGGCGGTAGAAGAGAAGGGCATAGATAGAAGCAGTTGGCTAGAAGAGCGGAGTTCCCGCATGGGGTTGTAAGGAGAGATGAGAGAAGAAAGGTACTGAGGAGCCGCAGAGTGAATGTATTTATAGGTCAGCAGGAGAAGTTTGAACTGGATGCAGAAATGGATAGGGAGCCAGTGAAGTGATTTGAGAAGAGGAGTAATATTTGCATGACAAGATTGGCGGAAGATTAGCCGTGCAGAGGAATGTTGAACAGAATGAAGGGGAGAGAGATGATTCAAAGGGAGAACAGCAAGGAGTAGGTTACAGTAGTCAAGACGGGAGGTGATTAAGGAGTGGGCAAGCATTTTAGTAGTATGTTCAGAAAGGAAAGGGTGGATTTTGCTAATCTTATAGAGAAAGAAGCGGCAGGTCTTAGCTACAAGATGGATATGTGTGGAGAAAGAGAGAGAGGAGTCAAAGACAACCCCTAGATTGCGGGCCGAGGAAACAGGAAGGAGTACAGAGCTATCCACAAAGGAGGAAGAGGAGGGGAGGTTTTAGGGGGAAAGATAAGAAGTTCAGTCTTGGCCATGTTTATTTTCAAGCGGCGGGGAGACATCCAAGAAGCAATGTCAGAAAGGCAGGCAGAGATCCGGGTCTGGATTGCCAGAGAGAGTTCGGGTGTAGAGAGGTTGATCTGGGAGTCGTCAGCATACAGATGGTACTGAAAGCCATGAGAAGAGATAAGCACACCAAGAGACTGGGTATAGAGAGAGAAAAGGAGCAGACCCAAGACAGATCCTTGGGGTACACCAACTGGGAGCGGGTGCGGAGAAGGTTTCTTTAGGTATGTGCTAGAATCAATCCTTAGAACTGCCAATCAGTTCAGGAAAACTAAACCAATTGTCAATACATTTAATTCTTTAAATAAGACAATGTTGT
Source organism: Ichthyophis bannanicus (assembly GCA_033557465.1). Classification (NCBI taxonomy): domain Eukaryota; kingdom Metazoa; phylum Chordata; class Amphibia; order Gymnophiona; family Ichthyophiidae; genus Ichthyophis; species Ichthyophis bannanicus. Next base: position 389,056,624 of record CM066035.1, read on the forward strand.
TGTTTTTTTTCTTTCTTCAAAAACACATTCAATCCTTCACTCTTTCAAGCATACACTCTCTTCCTCACTAAAGCAGTTCAATATGTTTCAGGAATCAATAAATCCTGTGAACAATACACTGTTTTAAAACAGCTCATTGTTAAGGTTTTTCTTTTTACTGCATGTGGAGTTTATACCTTCAGCCAATGCTATAGAAAGCATGTCACACACAGTTATGCTTTTACTACTACTACTATTGAGCATTTATATAGCGCTACCAGACGCACGCTTTTAACCAAAATAGTGCTCAAAATTAAATTTGCTCTAATAAATCAATTCAGATTTTCACTCTCTGACCAATTAATTCAAATCCTCATTCAGATTGGTTTTAAAAGTGCTTGAATGAGCGTCAGGGCTCCCTCAGTCTGCTTCCAGTCACTAAGGAAAAAAGGTTCTTAGATTTACCTTAAATTTTCTCTTCAGCCTTCATGCAAACTCCTTGCACACTTCTCCTGTAAATAATTCTCACTTACAATTCTGTTATCAAACACATCCTTTCACAGCTCTCCCATACAAAGACACTCTTGAACACCTTTCTCCATCAGAAATCTTCTACCCGAAAAACCTCCAGCTAAAGTTCCTGCATGTGGATTCTATTCTCTCTGTAAAAGTGTTCTTACACCCAGCTTTCTCTGAAAAAGTCCATTACTACATTCATTTAAATTCAAACAGCACACTTTCAGTGCTCCAAAGCCCCTAACAGACCTTCACACACATAAAAGTAATTTTACAGATCATTTTCTTTAAAGTTTGCTTAGTATCTGTTTTATTTACTTAACTGAGATGTGTTTTATTTCCTCATCTCGTGAACTCTACTTATCTCTTTGGAGCTCTCCCTGTGCTTGCCACAGGCTCAGCTGCTTTCTGATCCAGCCCTGCTTTGTGTATTATCTCCTTCAACATGGTATTAAACATAAGAACATAAGAACATAAGATATGCCATGTATGGATCAGACCAAGGTCCATCAAGCCCAGTATCCTCTTTCCTACAGTGGCCAATCTAGGTCATAAGTACCTAGCAATTTCCCCAAAAGACACAGGTTCCACAATGCTTGTATTGGGTCAAGCAGTGATATCTTGGGTCCCTTTTAATAATGGTTTATGGACCTTTCCTCCATGAACTTGTCCAAACCTTTTTTAAACCCAGCTATACTAACAGATTTTACTACATCCTCCAATCATTAATTTGTAGACCTCTATCATATCTCCCCTCAGCCGTCTCGTTTCCAGATTGAAGAGACCTAATCTTTTTAGCCTCTCTTCATAGGAGTATCCGTCCATCACCTTTATCATTTTGGTGGCTCTTCTCTGTACGTTTTCTAATAACGCTATATCCTTTTAAAGATATGGCAACCAGAATTGCATGCAATATTCAAGGTGCAGTCACACCATGGAACGATACAGAGGCATTATAATATCCTTTGTTTTATTTTCCATTCCTTTCCTTATGATACCTATCATTCTATTCTCTCTCTTGTCACCGCTGCACACTGGGCAGAGGGTTTTAACATGTTAGCCACGATGACGCCTAAATCTTTTTCCTGGGTGGTGGTTCCTAATGTAGAACCTTGCATCGTGTAGCCATAGTTTGTGTTGTTTTATTCTAGGTGCATAATTTTGCACTTGTCCACATTACATTTCATCTGCCATTTGGATGCTCAGTCTTCCAATTTATCAAGATCCTCTTGCAATTTTCCACAATCCTCATGGGTTTTAACAACTTTAAATAGGTTTGTGTCATCTGTAAATTTAATAACCTCACTCGTTATTCCCTTTTCCAGGTCATGTATGAATGTGTCAAAAAGCAGCCGACCCAGCAGAGATCCATGGGATACTCCACTATTCACCTTTCTCAATTAAGAAAATTGGTCGTTTAGCCCAACACTCTGCTTTCTATCTTTTAGCCCGTTCCTGATCCATAATAGTACACTATCTCCTATCCCATGACTTTTTAGTTTTGCCAAAAGTCTCTGATGAGGGACCTAGTCAAAGGCTTTCTGGCTGGTTCATGAACCAGCTGCTCCAAGAAACAATCATTTATTTCATCTAGGAACTTCATCTCCCTAGCATGTCCTGCCATGACACTGACCCAGTCGATACCGGGGTAATTGAAATCACCCATTATTACTGTGTTGTAACTTTTGTTAGCTTCCTTGATTTCTTTGAGCATTTCATCATCCATCATTTCATCATCTCTGTCTTTATTATGTCCTGTAAGTCTGCTATTCAAGGCTCCAGAGATTGGACTTGTTCCCTGTGAGCAAAAATCTCATGTAAGATCCCTCACCAACTGGAAGAAAATCATACATGTGACACAATGCAAAAGACTGGAAAGCCCCCATTTTGCTGCTGGACTGCTGTATGCATCTTAGTTTTAAGGTGCATTTAAGTTGTTTACTTACTTAGGTTTTCTGGGGATATTTATTCTAATACAACTATACCTAATACGTTTAATGGACTTTGTTCACCTCAAGATTAATTAATCTCAATTCCTTTATTAATGTATTCCTGATGGGGATAACTAGCCGCGCCTGACAGTGTATATGGGCACCTCCTTCCCTTTAATAGGTTAAAGAGCCTACAAAGCTAAGATTAGCCTTGGGGTGAGTGCATTTTATAAAGATGGCTTTCATAAAATATAAGAGATTGCAGAAATAGGAAGACAAGTATTAATATTTGGAAAACCTAATAGAAGTTAGGAAAGCAGTCAGAAAAGTAAAGATACAAATGGAAGAAAAATATCCAATGTAGTAAAATGGGGGGACAAAACATGTTTCAGATATGTTAGTAAGAGGAGGAAGTATAAAAGTCATATTTTAAAACTGAAGGGTGAAGGGAAGGAATATGAGGAAGTTGATGAGGATAAAATGGAATTGATTAACAAATATTTTATTCTATGTTCACAAATGAAGGACCAGGAACAGGATCTCAGACAATAGCAACAGAAGTGAGGCTGATCTTGAACATTTTTCAGTAGACAGTATTCACAGGGAGCTAGCTAAACTGAAAACAGACATAGTGATGGGGCCAGATGTGATACATATGAGAGTAAGGTCTCATATAAGGAAATAAACATTTAAAATAAAAGGCTGTCTAGTTCAAATGTTTCAAATAAGGAAATATGCTAAAGAAATAAATCTTTACTGTTTCTGAAGGAATATGTGTGGACATATATGTGTATGAATGTATGGGGAATCAGACTGCAGTTTCATGTGCCCATGAGGGAAGGGTTAGGACAGCCGTTATAGTTGGTGATTTGATCATTAATCATTTAGATAGCTGGGTGGCTGGTGGATGTGAGGATCGCCTGGTAACATGCCTGCCTGCTGCAAATTTACAGAACCTCACGCGCCACCTAGACAAGTTCTTAGATAATGCTGGGCAGGAGTCTGCTGTCTTGGTACATGTCGGTACCAATGACATAGGAAAATGTGGTAGGGAGGTTCTGGAGGCTAAATTTAGGCTTTTATGTAGGAAGATGGAATTCAGAACTTCTAGTGTAGCATCATCCAAAATTGTTCCCGTTCCACCCACAGGACCCAAAAGGCAGGCAGAGCTCCGGAGTCTCAATGTGTGGATGAGACGATGGTGCAAGGATGAGGGGTTTGGATGTTTTAGGAACTGGGGAACATACTGGGGAAAGGAGGGGTTCTTCCAAAGGGATGGGCTTCATCTTAACTGGGATGGAACCAGGCTGCTGGCAATAACCTTTAAAAAGAAGATAGAGCAGCTTTTAAAACTAGAAGCCCCAAAGTGCGTCAATTGACGCAAATGCATCTTCGAAGTTGTATACCGGCGCCACTGCTAGAACCATGTCAGTTATGTTCCATGACTTTGTTAGCGAGGTCAAGATGTTCAAATATGTGCATCGAAAATTACTGACAGATGTGCCACCTAGCAGGAAAATGACTGTATACCTAGAAGCCCCAAAGTATGGCAATTGACATAACCAAGAAAATTGAGTGGTTTTCACAAGTTTCAAACAACGACTAACATAAGAACAGTGTTAACTAAATGTAAAAGTAACTGCAAATTCAAAAGTAACTGCAAAATCCATGTCAGTTAACAAACGAACAGGATAAGCATGTACGCCTGCACAACCTGTAAAATGTGACAACCTGTAACAAAGCGAGAATTTGAGAAGGAAGGAACTTGCTACGGAAGCAAAAATACTAAATAAAGACTTTTTCAAGTACATTTGTAGCAAAAGATTCTGTGAGAGAGTCAATTGGACTGTTAGATGATAGAGGGGTAAAAGGGGCAGTAAGAGGAGACAAGGCTATAGCGGATAGACAAGTGGTATTCAAAGGTGATACTGCAGAGGAATTGAGAGAAATATCGCTACACCGGGAAGATGTATTACAACTATTTGATAAACTGAATAGTAGCAAATCACCTGGACTTGATGGTATACATCCAAGAGTGTTGAAAGAACTGAAATATGAGATTGCAGACCTGCTATTAGTAATCTGTGAACTTTCATTAAAATCATCTGTAATTCCTGAAGATTGGAGGATCGCCAATGTAATGCCAATTTTTAAAAAGGGTTCCAGGGGTGATTCAGGAAACTACAGACCGGTGAGCCTGACGTCAGTACTGGGGAAAATGGTAGAAACCATAATAAAGCACAAAATTACACAGCATGTAGATAGTCATGGCCTAATGGGAGACAGCCAACATGGCTTTAGACAAGGAATATCTTGTTTTACTAATCTGATATGTTTTTTTGAAGGTGTGAATAAACAGGTAGACAAAGGTGAGTCAGTTGATATAGTGTATCTGGACTTTCAGAAAGCCTTTGACAAGGTCGCTCATCAGAGACTTTTGGAAAAACTAAAAAGTCATGGGATAGGAGGCAGTGTACTATTGTGGATCGGGAACTGGTTAAATGATAGAAAGCAGAGGGTAGGGCTAAATGGCCAATTTTTTCAATGGAAAAAGGAGAATAGTGGAGTACCCCAGGGATCTGTATTGGGTCCTCTACTTTTTAACATATTCATAAATGACCTGGAAAAGGGAATAACTAGTGAGGTTATCAAATTTGCAGATGACACAAAACTGTTTAAAGTTATAAAACCCAAGAGGATTGTGGAAAACTGCAGGAGGATCTGGATAAATTGGAAGACTGGGCATCCAAATGGCAGATGGAATTTAATGTGGACAAGTGCAAAGTTATGCACCTAGGAAAGAACAATTCACACTATAGTTACACAATGCAAGGTTCCACATTGGGAACCACCACCCAGGAAAATGTTTTAGGAGTCATCATGGATAACATGTTAAAACATTTTGCACCAGCATATCTAGGCACTGCTGTCTTCTTACGAGGTCTCGGCATTCTGTAAATAGAATCGTAGAACAAAAATGAATACAATTTCAGGGAGGAAGCGATATGCTAAAAGTACTGAAGTGTCGCCTGTTCTAGGGCGTGTTCGAAAGTCATGACATTGTACATACCTGCGTAACAGAGTAAATGTTGGTTTTAAATCAATCACTGTTTACAGTTTTACTCTGACGTTACAAAACAATAAACACACGATGACATCATGTAATGACTTCATATACTGCACGTATTTAACAAATAAGTAACTTCAAATTAATTCACATTTGCATTTCATGCTAAATGCAGTCGTCATGATAATGCATCAATTGATGCTCTTTGGGGTTTCTAGGTAAAATGCCTTTTGGGGTTTCTAGTGTTAAACTAGATAATAGGGGAGCGCTGACAGTCGCCCAAGAGTGCATAGTTCGGAACAATGTATCCTTGAAGGATACTACCAAAAGAATGAAGTTAGAGCATATCAGCAGAGAGGTTCCAATAAAGACAAAAGTAGCCCAAATGCCCTTGAGTATGGAGCAGACAGAGCTTAAAGATTCCAAATTACCCCTGCCTACCGATAACTAGATTAATATAAATTACAGTCTATCAAATGCTTGTATGCAAATGCTAGAAGTCTAAAAAATAAGATGGGAGAGTTAGAATATATAGCACTAAATGAGAGGTTAGATATGATTGCTATCTCAGAGAGATGGTAGAAGAAGGACAACCGGTGGGACACTGTGATACCTGGGTACAAACTATATCGTAATGATAGAGCTGATCAAATAGATAGAGGGGTTGCGCTCTATGTTAGAGAGGGCATTGAGTCACAAAGGATTAAAGTTTTGCAGGAAACACAATTTGCTGTAGAATCTCTATGGATTGAAATTCCATGTAAAAAGGGGAAGGGGGAGATGATGGCAGTGAGGGTGTACTATCGACTGCCTGGCCGCCTGGACTATCAGCCACAAGAATGAACAAATGGATGATGAAATGCTCAAAGAAATCAGGGAAGCTAACAAAAGTTAAAGCACAGTAATAATAATGGGTGATTTCAATTATCACGGTTTTGACTTTGTCAGTGTCACAGCAGGACATGCTGGGGAGATAAAGTTTCTAGATAAAATAAATGACTGCTTCTTGGAGCATCTAGTTCATGAACCAACTAGAGGGGAAACCTTTTTGGACCTAGTCCTTAGTGGAACACCAGATCTGGTGCAAGAGATAAGGATGCTGGGGCTACTTAGCAATAGTGATCATAGCAGGATTGTGTTTGATATACTTAATGGAGGAGGGATGGTAAGGAAATACACAATACTACCTTTTAATTTGTGAAAGGGAGACTATGATAAAATGAGGAAAATAGTTAAGAAAAAAATAAAAGGAGCAGTTGTAAAGGTTAAAGACTTACATCAAGCTTGGGTATTGTTTAAAAATACTATCTTGGAAGCCCAGATCAGCTTTATTTTACACTGTAAGGAAAGTAGAAGGAAGTTCAAAAAACTGCCAGCATGCTTTAAAGGTGAGGTCAGAGAGGCTGATGTTGCCAAAAAAGCATCTTTCAGGAAATAGAAAAAAGAACCAAATGACGACTACTGGAAACAGCACAAGCACTGGCAAGTTAAATGCAAGACATTGATAAGGCAGGCAAAGAGAGAATTTGAGAAGAAGCTTGCTGTGGAAGCAAAAACGCATAATAAAGAGTTTTTCAAGTACATTTGTAGCAAAAAAAAACTGTGAGAGAGTCAGTTGGATGATTAGATGATAGAGGGGTTAAAGGGGCACTAAGAGGGGAGAAGGCCATAGCAGAGCAACTGAATGAATTTTTCCTTCGGTCTTTACTAAGGAAGATGTAGGGATGTTACCAGTGACTAAAATGGTATTTAAAGGTGATACTGTGGAAGAATTCAGAGAAATATTGATTTTTAAAAAGGGTTCCAGGGGTGATCCAGGAAACTACAGATTGGTGAGCCTTACCTCAGTACTGGGAAACATGGTAGAAACCATCATAAAGAACAAAATTACTGATCATGTAGATAGTCATGGCTTAATGGGAGACAGCCAACATAACTTTAGACAAGGAAGATCTTGTCTTACTAATCTGTTATGTTTTTTTGAAGGTGTGAATAAACAAGTAGTCAAAGGTGAGTCAGTTGATATAGTGTATCTGGACTTTCAGAAAGCCTTTGACAAGGTCCTTCAACAGAGACTTTTGGCAAAACTAAAAAGGCTTGGAATAGGATGCAGTATACTATTGTGGATCAGGAACTGGTTAAAAGAAAGCAAAGGATAGGGCTAAATGGCCAATTTTTCCAATGGAAAAAGGTGAATAGTGGAGTACTCCAGGGATCTGTGCTGGGTCCACTGCTTTTTGACATATTCATAAAAGACCTGGAAAACGGAAAAACGACTGAGATTATCAAATTTGCAGATGACACACAACTATTTAAAGTTGTTAAAACCCAAGAGGATTGTGGAAAATTGCAAGAGGATCTTGATAAATTGGAAGACTGGGCATCCAAATGGCAGAGGAAATTTAATGTGGACAAGTGAAAAGTTATGCACCTAGGAAAGAACAACCCAACTATGGTTACACGATGCAAGGTTCCACATTGGGAACCACCACCCAGAAAAAAGATTTAGGAGTCATCGTGGATAACATGTTAACTCTGGGAGTACCGATGGGGTCAAAAGTGACCCCATTGCAAGTTTCACAATGCGTATCTCGGAAACTAGTTGTTCAAGAAAGTAATCTTTTTATGACTTTTCACATGTCAATATTCTCTTTATATTGCGCCATGAGAGGAATAATTTTCATCTTCTAGGTGACGCTAGTGATGAATTGCAGCACAGAGTACCAGTGGGGTCATTTTTGACCCCAGTTGCTTACGTCCGGTTTGGATCGTGATACAATTTGCAGTTTTGTGAATTTTTTGATCTGACAAAGGTATTTATCATTAATTATGTATCATTTAATTTTTGTACTCTTATTTTATGAAAATTACACATTTTCTGTAATTGATATCATACGTTCTCTCATTATTTCCGATGAAATCTAAAGGCTTTCAGCTCGTTCATCACGATTATTGTACACCTATAGTAAAACTGCTTTGCGTTTTACTCAACTTTATCTTTCTTTATTTATTTTAGGTTATTGTTTATGATGTCAAAACAAAAGTATTCAGCTGCCCAAGTAAGAGAAATAATGCAACGAGATGCTGACAGTGACGGCTCTGAGTCGTCTGATGATGCAGCATATTCAGCAAGCGAAGACACATATCAGCCAAGTTCAGGCGATAAATCTGATGATGACAGTCATGATTCAGATGGCGACATCAGTTGGTCGCCAAGTGAATGTGAGACTGATGTTGAGCCGGTAACATCGCCTGCAGCAAAGAGTCAAGTTACAGGTCGAGGCAAAGGTCGAGGCTGTGCTGGACAGGGAAGAAGGCAGGAGTCCTCGGTGTCAGTATCATCTGTGAGGAATCTTAGTTGTGGTCAAAGAGGAGCTAAGAGGTCAACTATAAGCACAAATGTTGCCATTGAAGCCTATGTATCTAAGGATGCCACATCATGGAACAGGAAACCTATAAAGCAAGCTGCTGGAAGATACGCCAGAGCTAATGTCATGCCCGTACAACAAGGTCCTACAAGGTATGCTGTATGAAATGTTGATGGCCCTCTCACAGCATTCTACTTATTCATGAGGAAGAACTTATTGAATGAAATCATGATGTGGATGAGCAAACAAGGAAGTCACATTTATGATGACACCTGGAAAGATTTGACAGACGGAGAATTTCAATGATTTCTTGTACTTCTGATCCTCTCAGGCGTGTACAAGTCACGAAATGAATCCATAGTTCAGTTGTGGAACCTTGAAGATGGTCATTAACAGTTTTCAGCAAATTTCTTGTGCTCTCAGATTTGATGATGCAACCAACAAACGTGAACAACAAGGCATGGATAAGCTTGCTCCAATCAGACACATTTTTGATACCTGGGAAGCAACTCTAAGGGGTACGTTTATTAAACTGCGGTAATGTCATTCGCGTTAGATTCCACGGTAAAGGTACAAATGCCCATATAAAGGCGTGGGCATTGCATCGTTACAGCAAGCTGTAGCAGCTAACGCGCGTTACAAGGTGCCTTAGACTAATGAGCGCGTTACAAGGCGCCTTGTAAGGCACCTTATAAGGTGCCTTGTAAATTGCCATGTAAGGTGCCTCATAAGGTGCCCTATAGGGGCTCCTAGGCTAAGCGCCATATTAGGCACCCTTGGACAAGGCACCGCAGAAGGGACCCAGGGCTATGGAACCATCGGTTAAGGTGGCCTAACAAGGTTATGGTGTCCTAGGTTAGTGTGCCCTAGGGACTGCAAGGTGCCTCAGGATGATATGCATGACCTGTGCGGAACAGAGACAGATGTAGCCCTAACACTAGATAGAGCACTCAGGAAAGTCAATGAACAGGTGAGTGAAGGAGGGAGGGGTGGGAGCTGCTGGACCTGCCATATCTGCGGGCATACCATGTGCCTGCCAGTACTGATGACAAACATGGTGGGGCAGCTGTACCACAGCACAGGGTGTTGGCAATGTAAAGTACCGGAAAAACAGTTGGTGGCAGACGATGGGAATACGTGTCCCCCAGTGGAGGCGGAGGTGGCAAGATAGTTACAATGATGGGTGGACAGAGGAGTGGTGGTGCCATGCAGATCAGGCACAGGTGAGGCAAGCATGAAGAGGCGCAATGCAGGAAAGGGTATCAGTGCATGACATGGGGTGGCAGCCTGCACTGGCAGACAGGACTCTACACAGTTGACAGATGCAGATAGATGGACCGAGGGAATGTTGGCAATTGTGGCAAGGGTATTATGGGCTGGAAGCACAGATCTGCAAAAATATGACCTCTACAGGAATGCACACTATTTGAGTAGGACAGGCATGAGATGAGGGAACATTGAGGAACTGAACCCATGAACACTGCCAAGAATGGCATTGTATTAACCTGTAGGATATACCTCCATGGTGCATGTCACAGCAATGTCTGGGTACAGAAGGACTGCAGGTCACCGCACAAACTGTCTGCTGTGAGTGCCAGGATAGGGTAACCCCACCAGTACCCATGATGCAATGCACATGCTGAATAGCAGTCTACAGCTGATCACCAAATGGGGTCTGCACCTCTCCGGTACCTCAGCTTGGAAAGACAAACTGACAGTGTGTGATACTGGCACAGAGTAGCTACAAACCATGCCATTGTGAAGGTTCTGTGTTCACCCTGAGGGATAGGATGGGTGCCCAGCACTAGGTCTGCAGTACATGTGGTGCTAGAGATAGGTCCTGCTGTACAACCCCATCACTACCAGTGTGTGACAGGTGTTCCTTGCAGTGCAGCTGAAGGTAATTTGGTGTTCATCTGTATCCTGTCGTCACATGTGGCCTTGTGAGAGCAGACACCAGCCAGATTCGTGTGTACCCTGTGTTAGGTTCTGGATGACATGGACAGCTGTTATCAGGGCAGAGGGGTTCCTAGAATTACATGAAGTGTGTGTAGCAGTGCCTTTATAGATTGCAGTGATATACACTATATACCCCAAAGAGCCCACATCACCCTTTTTGTAGGTAAAGAACAGGTGCCCCAGCCCCGGGGAAGCAACCTCCATCCTGTTTGTATGAGACAGCCCTCCAGAGATGGTGGGCCAGAGCCATACCAGCACCAAAGCCGGAGTGAGGTCTGGAAAATCCCAACTGCCTCCCACCCCTGTCTGCCAGTCACCAGCAGACAGCACAATCAGACTGCAGACAGTCCACCAGCCAGTCCATAGTGTATGCTCACAGAGAAACTATGTGCAGTAAGAAAGCACTTCAGTGATTGGGACCTAGCACTAGGGAACACAAATATATCACTGGAGGCAGATAGTGTAGAGCACTATGTGGGAACCTAGACCTGCCATGGTCACTGCTCGGTCAGAGTGAGTGCCCTCCCAGCATGCCATGTTGTGGCCACCCTATCCATGCAGGTTTTGGTCAGGCACTACAGTGTCCCAGCCATTGCCTTACACCCTGTGAAGATGCATCCTGGCCAATCTGCCCTGTCTGGGCCATACCCAAAATACTTTGCTCCTCATTATGCACCTATTCAGGCTAATGTTGGTAACAGTGGGACATTTTGGGGTAGGGGGGTAGTAGTAGTGCTCTGGTGATAACTTCAGCTCAATGCTGGGGACAACAGCCTGAATCTCCATGCATCTTTGGATTGTGGAGCCTGTGTGGGTGGGTGTTTGTACCCCTGTTCGCCGCTGCTTTGGGATTTGCACATGTTGCTGTTGTATCTGCATTGTAGTGTAAAACATAGGGACATGCTTTGCAGGAACCACAGCTGGGGCTTGAACCTGTGACCCTCTGCTTCTGGACACACTGGATGGGTGTACTGCACCACACTGTTGTCACAGAGGCACAATAGTCCTTGGGGCTACCTGTACTTTTCCTCAGCCAGATTTTGTATGTTGCACTGCACACCACGTACTGATGCAGGGCATGGCCTAGGTCCACTGCGGGGAGGTGGCACTGCCCCCTCCAGCACGGGCACCCCCCCTGCCAAGCTGACATGGCCATTTGCTGTCGGTGCTGGTAGTGCGCAGTCCCAGGCCATCCACTGTGTAGGTAGGCGCCCACCTAGGGAGCGGATCCCAGGGTGGGGGGGGGCATACATGGACATCCTCACATCCCCCCCATCATTGCCTACCAATATTATGTCCCTTCCACATGGGGGCGAGATGGCTGGGGGGATGTCAGGTCAGTGCCCTAGCAACCTTTGGCTAGGGTGAACCAGGTAGATATAGCTGGATTGTGTTTGGCCTTGGTCAGTTGCTGTCTTGCTGATTTCCAGTTTCTATGTTCCAATGTGCCACCTAGGCACCCACCTGGTCCACCCTGTGCCCCAGCTGCCCATTCTACATGTCCCGCCTGCGGCCCCCTATGCCCCATTTACACCATCGCCATAGTGGCCATTCATACTTTGGCACTATGGTGTTGCTAAAAATGGAGCACTACTATCACAATTCTTGGGCTCCCTGCATAGGCTGTACATTGCTGACACTGAAATGGTTTCTCTCTCCTGCAAATGTGCATCTAATGGCAGGTTTTCATTCGTGGTAGGATTCAGCCCTTCAGTTCAGCGCGTTAGTGTGAAAGGGGCCTCTCCCCGCCCACTCTCCGCCCATTGACCCCCTTCTCTCCACCTTCTGCAGTGTTTACCGTGGCCGGGGACATTAACGATCATTAAGTAACGTTAACGCGCGTTAACGTTACATACCATGCGTTAACGTTATCTAACGATCGTTAACGCTAAATAATGCACGGTATGTAACATTACCGCATTTTAGCAAACATACCCCTAAGTGACGCCTTTGTTCCTGGTGAAAATGTTACCGTGGATGAGCAACTGCTTACATTTCGTGGCCATGTTCCGTTCAGACAATATATTCCCAGCAAACCTGGGAAATATGGCATAAAGCTATGGATGTTGTGTGACAGTGCAACGTCATATGTTCTGTTTCTTCAAGTATATACAGGAAGGGAACTCGGACAAAACAGGGAACAGAATCAGGGTGAAAGGGTTGTGCTGCAACTCACTGAAGGATTGACGTGATCTGGCAGAAATGTTACTGTTGACAATTTCTTCTGTAGTTTATCCCTGTCACATAAATTGTTAGAAAAACAAATGACACTTTTGGAGACAATTCAAAAGAACAGAAAAGAATTACCTCCAGAATTTGTAACAGCAAAGGGCCAAGAGGTATTCACTTGACTGTTTGCCTTTCGCGATGACGCCACTCTGGTTTCCTATTGCCCGAAGAAAGGAAAAGTGGTTGTTCTTCTGAGCAGTTTGCATGATCAAGAAGACGTAGATAACACACGTCCAGACAAAAACCACGCATGATCTTGGACTATAATTCTAGTAAAGGTGGAGTAGATATGGCAGATCAAATGTTGCGCACGTATACCATAAAACAAATGACAAGACGCTGGCCAGTGACAATCTTCTACAACATGTTGGTCATCAGTGCTTTGAACGCCTTCATTGTTTGGATGTCACTAAATCCAGAATGGCAGTCCAAGTCAAAGCACAGACGTCGTCTATTCCTCTTGGAATTAGGAAAGCAGCTGCTTCAGAGTAATTGCAGCGAGACTTCTTCCAGCATTGAATAAGCCACTGATTCTGTTTGCAATGTCGGGATCCCAAAGAAAAGGGCAAGGTGTCACTGCTGTTCCAGAGAAAAAGACAAGAAAAACAACATAGTTTGCACCTCCTTCAAGCGCAGTGTTTGCAAAGAACATTCAGAAATTGTCTGTGTCTCATGCAAATGACTGTAGTACTTCACTGTGTTCATCAAGTGCATGCAAAAACTGCTTTCATGGCAACTCTTCTTCATGTAATTTTATGATAAAGCATTAAATTTCAAAAGATTTAACCTTCATATAATAAATAATTAATTCGGAATAATATTTTGTCTGTTTAGTTTAAATTTTTCATGGTTAACAATTAAAATTTGTCGTGGGGTAATTTATGACCCCAACGGTATTCAGTGTGTGCAAAAAATCTCGGTAATTCCAGGGTTAAAAACCTCCACCCAGTGTGCAGTGGCAGCCAAGAGAGCAAATAGAATGCTAGGTATCATAAGGAAAGGAATGGAAAATAAAACAAAGGATATTATAATGCCTCTTTATTGTTCCTTGGTGTGACCGCACCTTGAATATTGTGCGCAATTCTGGTCGCCGTATCTTAAAAATGATATAGCGTTATTAGAAAAGGTACAGAGAAGAGCAACCAAAAATGGTAAAGGGGATGGAAGGCTCTTCCTATGAGGAGAGGCTACAAAGGTTAGGGCTCTTCAACCTGGAAAAGAGACGGCTGAGGAGAGATATGATGCAATGCAAAGAGGTCTATAAATTAATGAATGGAGTGGAACAGGTAAACGTAGATCAATTGTTTACATTATCAGAATATAGAAAGACTAGGGGACATGCAATGAAGCTACATGGTAAACTATTTAAGACAAATAAGAGAAAATATTTTTTCACTCAACGTGTAATCAAACTCTGGAATTTGTTACCGGAGGATGTAGTAAAGGCTGTTAGTGTAGCTGGGTTTAAAAAAGGTTTGGACAAGTTCCTGTAGGAAAGGTCCATAAACCATTATTAAAAAGGGACCCAGGATATCAATGCTTAACCCAATACAAGCATTGTGGAATCTGTGGCCAATCTAAGTCATATGTACCTAGGGTACGTATGACCTAGATTGGCCACTGTTGGAAACAGGATACTGGGCTTGATGGACCTTGGTCTGACCCAATATGGCATATCTTATGTTCTTATGTTCTTAGAGAGGTACATAGACAAGACCTACAGGGATGTAGTACTGAAGTCCCACATCCAGTCTGGCACTCTCCCTGTTGCCATGGAGGAGAGAGGAAACATGACAGGAGAGCTTCACCCTTGTGTGGTAAAAAATGATCCTGTAGCTAGGATCTGTCCTCCAGGTGATGTAAAACCATCTCACACCGAGGAGGTTTGTTCAGGGTCATATGCTCATGAGGAATGGGTTAGGATGGCCGTTATAGTTGGTTATTCGATCAATAGGCATATAGATAGCTGGGTGGCTGGTGGATGTGAGGATCTCCTGGTAACATTCCTGCCTGGTGTGAAAGGAGCGGACCTCTCGTGCCACCTAGACAAGATCTTAGATACTGCTGGGGAGGAGTCTTCTGGGGAGGAGTCTGCTTTCTTGGTACATGTTGGTACCAATGACATAGGAAAGTGTGGTAGGGAGGTTCTAGAGCAGCGATGGCGAACCTATGGCACGCGTGCCAGCTGTGGCACGCGAAGGCCTTGCAGCTGGCACGCGGGAAGGTCCACAATCGAAAAAAAAAAACAAAAACCCTGTCTGCTGCCGCTGTCGGGGCCGCCGCGGCAGAATCGAGCGTGCCGCGGGGCCCCCCTGTACCCGGCAGATCCTGCCCTCCCCGTAGCAGCTCTCTCTTCGGAGCTACAGTCAGACGCGCCGGCTTGCAGAGCGCGAAGGGAAGAGTTTCCCTTTCGCGACTCCGTTAAGCCCGCGGGGGCTGATGGGAACTTCCCATCAGCCCCCGCGGGCTTAACAGAGCAGCGAGGGAACTCTTCCCTCGCGCTCTGCAAGCCGGCGCGTCTGACTGCAGCTCCAAAGAGAGAGCTGCTACGGGGAGGGCAGGCTCTGCCGGGTGGGTACAGGGGGGCCCCGCGGCACGCTCGATTCTGCCGCGGCGGCCCCGACAGCGGCAGTAGACAGGTTTTCTTTTTTTTTTTATTTTCCCTGGGCTGGGCTGGGCTGGGGGGGGTGGGGGTTAGGAGTGGTGATGGGCGGGGCTGGGCTGGGGTGGGCTGGGGGGGGGGGAGGAGTGGTGTTGGGCTGGGCTGGGCTGGGCGGGGGGGGTTAGGAGTGGTGATGGGCTGGAGGGGGGGTTAGGAGTGGTGATGGGCTGGGGGGGGTTAGGAGTGGTGCTGGGCTGGGCTAGGGTGGTTAGGAGTGGTGATGGGCTGGGGGGGTTAGGAGTAGTGATGGGCTGGGCTGGGCTGGGCTGGGGGGTGTTAGGAGTAGTGATGGGCTGGGGTGGGGGGGGTTTAGGAGTGGTGATGGGCACTGGGCTGGGGGGGTTAGGAGTGGTGATGGACACTGGGCTGGCTGGGGGGGGTTAGGAGTGGTGATGGGCACTGGGCTGGCTGGGGGGGTTAGGAGTGGTGATGGGCGCTGGGCTGGGGGGGTTAGGAGTGGTGATGGGCGCTGGGGGGGTTAGGAGTGGTGATAGGCGCTGGGGGGGCTTAAACTAAAATTGAGTGATGGGGGATTAGGACTGGGCGTGGGCTGTTGGGGAGGTTAGGACTGGAAATGGGCTGGTGGGATTAGGACTGGGAGTGGGCTATGGGGGGCTAGGACTGGTAATGGGTTGGGGGGGTTGCTAGGACTGGAAATGGGCTGAGTGGAAGGGGGCTTGAACTGCAAATAGCTGTTGGGGATGGGGCTTGGAATGGAAATGGGCTGAGGGGAAGTGGGGGGCTTGAACTGCAAATAGCTGATGGGGACGGGGCTTGGAATGGAAATGGGCTGAGGGGAAGTGGGGGGCTTGAAGAAGGGAATGGATGCTGGGTGAGACTGGAACTAGAAGGGAGCTGATGTTGGGGGAGGATTAGAATGGGATGGGGCTGGGAGAGTAAAATGGAGAGGGGAAAATATTTTGTGTAGGAGGGATGAAAAATCTACAATTGGCCAGGTATTGGGAGAGTAATTGGGGATTGAGGATGGAGGGGTAAAATTTGTGTGGATGAAATAGGAATGAGGAAAGAGCAAAAGGAGAAAGATTAGTATGTTAAAGCAGATGTAGAGAGAGAGAGAATGGAAAAAAAACTAGAAGAGAGAAGAAAGGACAAATGGACAGCAGACGATGGAGAGTTAGCAGAAACATGAAGAAACCAGAAGAAAATGGCTGGACCAATTGCAACTGAAAAAAAATGCACAAAAGGTAGAAAGATATCTCTTTATTTTGAATTTATTAACTGGAATATGTCAGCTCTGGGAAATGTGCATCATTAACATCTGCGTTTTGTTTGGTACAAGAGGAAATTCCTATTTGACGTTGCCACTTGTTCTCTTTCCCCAGTATTCACTGAAATGTATTGGTTTAATATTTGCAGTGTTGCCTTTTGATAGGTAGGGTATGGTGCTTTGTGAGTCCTGGTAATGCTGTCAGGATACGGCGGGTTTGCTATGGGTTCTAAATGGGCAGCGTTTGTAGTAGTTCCTAATGTGCCTGGCGGTTGGCACTGGATTATAGTAATGTAGAAATCTTTTAGTCTTTCTTTATCCATACACTCATTAAGAGACATGTTACTAAAAGTTAGTGTATGGTAACATTATGCAAATATTTATGCAAATAAGACCACTTATGCAAATGACGTGCTGGCACTTTGAGGAAATTCTTTGGTTTTGTGCGGCAGTTTGGGCACTCGGGCTCAAAAAGGTTAGCCATCACTGTTCTAGAGGCTAAATTTAGGCTTCTGGGTAGGAAGTTGAAATCCAGAACTTCCAGGATAGCATTCTCCTAAATGCTTCCCGTTCCACGTACAGCACCCAAAATCCAGGCAGATCTCCGGAGTCTCTATGCGTGGATGAGATGATGGTGCAAGGAATATGGTTTTGGATTTGTTAGGAGCTGGGAACATTCTGGGGAAAGGAGGGGCTTTTCCAAAGGAATGGGCTCCACCTTAACTGGGATGGAACCAGGCTGCTGGCATTAACCTTTAAAAAAGAGATAGAGCAGCTTTTAAACTAAATAATAGGGGAAAGCCGACAATTGCCCAAGAGTGCATGGTTTGGTATGAAGTTTCCTTGAAGGGTACTATCAAAAGATTGAAATTAGGCCATATCGACAGACAGGTTCTAATGAAGAAAAAAGTAATCCAAATGACCTTAAGTACAGAGAAGACAGAGCTTAAAGATTCAAAATTACTCCTGCCTTCCGAGATTAATAAGAACAAAATGCAACTTCTATAATGCTTATATGCAAATGCTAGAAGTCTAAATAATAAGATTGGAGAGTTAGAATATATAATACTAAATGAGAGGTTAGATATGATTGGTATCTCAGAGACCTGCTTGAAGGAGGACAACCAGTGGGACCCTGTGATACCTGGGTAAAAATTACATCCCAATGATAGAGTAGATCAAATTGGTGGAGGTGTTGCACTCTGTGTTAGGGAGGGCATTGAGTCACACAGGATTAAAGTTTTGCAGGAAACAAAATATACTGTAAAATATCTATGGATTGAAATTCCATGTCAAAAGGGGAAAGCAATGACAGGGAAGGTTGTACTACTGACCGCCTGGCCAGAATGAACAAATGGATGATGAAATGCTAAAGGAAATCAGGTAAGCTGACAAAAGTTACAACACAGTAATAATAATGGGTAATTTCAGTTACCCTGGTAGTGACTGGGTCAGTGTCATGGCAGGACATGCTAGGAAGATAAAGTTTCTAGATGAAATAAATGACTTTCTTGGAGCAGCTGGTTCATGAACCGACAAGAGGGGAAGCCATGTTTGACCTAGTCCTTAGTGGAACACAAGATCTGGTGCAAGAGATAAGGCTGTTTGGGCCACTTGGCAATAGTGGCAATGGAGGAAGGACAGCAAGGAAATCCACAGTATTACCTTTTAACTTTCAAAAGGGAGACTGATAAAATGAGGAAAATAGTTGAAAAAACTAAAAGGAACAGTTGCAAAGGTTAAGATTTACATTAAGCATGACTGTTGTTTAAAAATGCTATCTTGGAAGCCCAGATCAGCTGTATTCCATGCTTTAAGGAAAATGGAAGGAAGTCCAAAAAACTATCAGCATGGTTTAAAGGTGAGGTCAGAGAGGTTGTTGTAGCCAAAAAAACATCTTTCAGGAAATGGAAAAAGGAGCCAAATGATGAAAACTAGAAACAACATAAGCACCGGCATCTAACCTCCCTACCGATTGTGTGGGGAAATTAGATGGGGGCAAGGAAGGCGTGGCTTGGGGGCGGAGTCTAGGTGGTTGCTGGTCCTGGACATACAGGGCCAATTCTAATGCAAATGCAGGGAAGTTATTCCACCTCCGAGGTGGAATAACTTCCCTGGATGTGTTTTTTTTAAGGCCCAGAGCACGGATGGGGCAGGGGGGGCAGGAGACATTCCCCGCAGCCCGACCCTATTCTTAAGAGGCCAGATTGGGGGTCTGGCTGTGGGGAGTAAGCATTTGTTACCGAAAGCCAGCATCACAGCTTTTAAATGGAACCGTGGTGTCATGGCAACTGGATGCCATGACGCCGAGACTCCATTTAAAAGCCCTGATGGAGTTAGTCAGGAGGTCATGTACTGAATCATAGTCCCGGCCTTCATGTACATGACTGATCGGGATTCTGATCCCGTGGGGTTTGACATGCCCCGCGGGATCAGAATCGCGACCCCCTCTGTATGTCCAGTGAAACCAGATGTACAGAACGGAATGAGCCATAAGAACATAAGAACATAAGAAATGCCATACTGGGTCAGACCGAGGTCCATCAAGCCCAGTATCCTGTTTCCAACAGTGGCCAATCTAGGTCATACGTACCTAGCAGTTTCCCCAAAAGACACAGGTTCTGCAGTGCTTGTACTAGGCCAAGCATTGATATCCTGGGTCCCTTTTTAATAGTGGTTTATGGACCTTTCCTCCAGGAACTTGTCCAAACCTTTTTTAAACCCAGCTATACTAACAGTCCTTACTACATCCTCCGGTAACAGATTCCAGAGTTTGATTACACGTTGAGAGAAGAAATATTTTCTCCTATTTGTCTTAAATAGTTTACCCTGTAGCTTCATTACATGCCCCCTAGTCCTTCTATATTCTGATAGCGTAAACAATTTATCCACGTTTATCCGTTCCACTCCATTCATTAATTTATACACCTCTATCATATCTCCCCTCAGCCGCCTCTTTTCTAGGTTAAAGAGCCCTAACCTTTTTAGCCTCTCTTCATAGGAGTAGCCTTCCATCCCCTTCACCAATTTGGTGGCTCTTCTCTGTACTTTTTCTAATAACTCTATGTCCTTTTTAAGATACGGTGACCAGAATTGCACACAATATTCAAGGTGCAGTCGTACCATGGAGCAATACAGAGGCATTATAATATCCTTTGTTTTATTCTCCATCCCTTTCCTTATGATACCTAGCATTCTATTTGCTTTCTTGGCCGCCGCTGCACACTGGGCGGAGGGTTTTAACATGTTATCCACGATGACTCCTAAATCTTTTTCCTGGGTGGTGGTTTCTAATGTGGAGCCTTGCATCTTGTAACTATAGTGTGGGTTGTTCTTTCCTAGGTGCATAACTTTGCACTTGTCCACATTAAATTTCATCTGCCATTTGGATGCCCAGTCTTCCAATTTATCCAGATCCTCCTGCAGTTTTCCACAATCCTCTTGGGTTTTAACAACTTTAAACAGTTTTGTGTCATCTGCAAATTTGATTACCTCACTAGTTATTCCCTTTTCCAGGTCATTTATGAATATGTCTAAAAGTAGCGGACCCAGTACAGATCCCTGGGGTACTCCACTATTCACCTTTTTCCATTGGGAATATTGGCCATTTAGCCCTACCCTCTGCTTTCTATCTTTTAACCAGTTCCCGATCCACAATAGTACACTGCCTCCTATCCCATGACTTTTTAGCTTCGACAAAAGTCTCTGATGGGGGACCTTGTCAAAAGCTTTCTGAAAGTCCAGATACACTATATCAACTGACTCACCTTTGTCTACCTGTTTGTGCACACCTTCAAAAAAACAGATCAGATTAGTAAGACAAGATCTTCCTTGTCTAAAGCCATGTTGGCTGTCTCCCATTAGGCCATGACTATCTACATGCTGTGTAATTTTGTTCTTTATGATGGCTTCTACCATTTTCCCTGGTACTGACGTCAGGCTCACCGGTCTGTAATTTCCCGGGTCACCCCTGGAACCCTTTTTAAAAATTGGTGTTATGTTGGCGACCCTCCAATCTTCAGGTATTACAGATGATTTTAATGAAAGTTCACAGATTACCAATAACAGGTCTGCAATCTCATATTTCAGTTCTTTCAACACTCTGGGATGTATACCATCCGGTCCAGGTGATTTGCTACTATTCAGTTTATCAAATAGTTGTAATATATCTTCCCGGTGTTGTAGCGATATTTCTCTCAATTCCTCTGCAGTATCACCTTTAAATACCACTTCAGTCTTGGGTAACACCCCTACATCTTCCTCAGTAAAGACCGAAGCAAAGAATTCATTCAGTCTCTCTGCTATAGCCTTGTCTCCTCTTACTGCCCCTTTTACCCCTCTATCATCTAATGGTCCAATTGACTCTCTCACAGGCCTTTTGCTACGAATGTACTTGAAAAAGTCTTTATTTCGTGTTTTTGCTTCCGTAGCAAGTTTCTTCTCAAATTCCCGCTTTGCCTGCCTTATCAATGCTTTGCATTTAACTTGCCAGTGCTTGTGCTGTTTCCAGTTTTCATCATTTGGCTCTTTTTTCCATTTTCTGAAGGTTGCTCTTTTGGCAGCAACAGCCTCTCTGACCTCACCTTTAAACCATGCTGGCAGCTTTTTGGACTTTCTTCCACTTTTCTTAATGCGTGGAATACAGCTGGTCTGGGCTTCGAGGATAGTATTTTTAAATAACACCCAAGCTTGCTGTAAGTCTTTAACCTTTGGAACCGCTCCTTTTAGTTTTTTCCGAACTATATTCCTCATTCTATCATAGTCACCCTTTTGAAAGTTAAAAGGTAGTACTGTGGATTCCTTTACTATCTGTCCTCCACTGATTAAATCAAACATGATCATACTATGATCACTATTGCCAAGTGGTCCCAACACCCTTATTTCTTGCACCAGATCTGGCGTTCCACTAAGGACTAGGTCCAGTATGGCTTCCCCTCTGGTCGGTTCATGAACCAGCTGCTCCAAGAAGCAGTCATTTATTTCATCTAGAAACTTTATCTCTTTAGCTTGTCCTGCTGTGACACTGTCCCAGTCGATACCGGGGTAATTGAAATCACCCATTATTACTACTCTGTTGTGGCTTTTGTTAGCTTCCTTGATTTCTTTGAGCATTTCATCATCCATTTGTTCATTCTGGCCAGGTGGTCGATAGTATACTCCCACTGCCATCACCTTCCCCTTCATAAATGGAATTTCAATCCATAGAGATTCTACAGCATATTTTGTTCCCTGCAAAACTTTAATCCTTTCTGACTCAATGCCCTCTCTAACATAGAGCGCAACCCCTCCACCAATTTGTTCAGCTCTATCATTACGATATAGTTTGTATCCAGGTATCACAGTGTCCCACTGGTTATCCTCCTTCCACCATGTCTCTGAGAGTGCAATCATATCTAACCTCTCATTTAATGCTATATATTCTAATTCTCCCATCTTATTGTTTAGACTTCTAGCATTGGCATACAAGCATCTTAGAGACTGTATTTTATTAATATTAATCTGGCTATTGGTAGGCATGGGTAATTGGGAATCTTTATGCTCTGTCTGCTCCTTACTCAAGGGCATTTGGGCTACTATACTCCCTTTTGGAACCTCACTGCTTTTGGTAGTATCCTTCAAGGATACCTTTGTCCGAACCGTGCGCTCCTGGGTGACTGTCGGCTTTCCCCTATTTTCTAGTTTAAAAGCTTCTCTATCTCTTTTTTAAAGGTTAATGCCAGCAGTCTGGTCCCA
The DNA here is from genome assembly GCA_033557465.1 of Ichthyophis bannanicus. Classification (NCBI taxonomy): domain Eukaryota; kingdom Metazoa; phylum Chordata; class Amphibia; order Gymnophiona; family Ichthyophiidae; genus Ichthyophis; species Ichthyophis bannanicus. The sequence continues at coordinate 389,079,296 of CM066035.1, forward strand.
TCCTGATTAAGGTGAAGCCCATCCCTTCGGAAGAGCCCCCCCTTTCCCCAGAATGTTCCCCAGTTCCTAACAAATCCAAAACCCTCATCCTTGCACCATTGTCTCATCCACGCATTGAGACTCCGGAGCTCTGCCTGTCTTTTGGGTCCTGCACGTGGAACAGGAAGCATTTCGGAGAACGCTATCCTGGAAGTTCTGGATTTCAACTTCCTACCTAAAAGCTTAAATTTAGCCTCCAGAACTTCCCTACCACATTTTCCTATGTCATTGGTACCAACATGTACCAAGACAGCAGACTCCCCCCCAGCACTATCTATGATCCTATCTAGGCGGTGCGTGAGATCTGCTACCTTCGCACCAGGCAGGCATGTTACCAGGCGATCCTCACGTCCACCAGCCACCCAGCTATCTACATTCCTAATGATTGAATCACCAACTATAACAGCTGTCCTGACCCTCCCCTCATGGGGACATGGCCCTGGAGAAACGTCCTCGGTGCGAGAGGGTTTTACATCACCTGGAGGACAGGTCCTAGTTACAGGATCACTTCCTGCCACACCAGGGTGATGCTCTCCTGTCACGTGACCTCTCTCCTCCATGGCAACAGGGATGCTGCCAGACTGGAGGTGGGACTTCAGGACTATATCCCTGTAGGTCTCGTCCATGTACTTCTCTGTCTTTCTTATGTCTTCCAGGTCTGCTACTCTAGCCTCTAGAGAACGGACTCGTTCCCTGAGAGCAAAGAGCTCCCTGCACTTAGTGCATATGTAGGACCTCTCACCAACTGGGAGATAATCATACATGTGACACTCGATGCAAAAGACTGGAGAACCCCCATCTCGTTGCTGGACCTCTGACTGCATCTTAGTTTAAAGCTTGTGTTTAGGTCTTTTAAATCGGTATATAATAAGGATTGGTGTAGATGCTTATACTAATAAAAGTGTATCTAATACCCCTAATACACCCTGTGTACCTGAAGCTAATTAATCACAGGTCCTCTGTGTATGACTGATTTGGATTAAGAGCTGCACCTGAGAGCAGCCCCTTTCCTCTAAGATGTCCAAGTACCTATAAAACTACAATTTCCCCAGGGGTGGGTGGGTGCTGGGGAGGGAGGGGGGAGATAAGTCCTATTAAAGAGGGCAGTTACAAGGTACCCTGTCCTGAACCCTCAGCAGGGGGATGGGGGTACCACACAAAGCCCAGTTGAGAGAGGCAAGGTAAGTACAGCTGAGAAGGCTGAACTTGCACACCACTAAGACAAACACTAAATAATTAAACAAACAACAGTTAGACAAACAGTAAATAATTAAATAAACAGCTAGAACTCACAGTAAGATGTCCCAGGAGGCAAAAATCCACTCACTAGCAGAGCTCTGTAAAAGTTCAGCCTTTCTCTGATCAGAGAAAAGCAAACTAAAACAGCCTATGCACACGTGGAGAAAACAGGAACAAGGTTACAGGATACCTCAGGGGGAGGGGGTCAGGGGGAGGAGTCACTCAGGCAGGCAAGGACAGGAAAAAGCTTAACAAACAGCAGGCTCTGGGGAGAGAGATTAATTCAAAATGGCTACCACACACACAGGGGGAGGAGTCACTCAGGCAGGCAAGGACAGGAAAAGCTGAACAAACAGCAGGCTCTTTTTTAAGTACATTCATAGCAAAAAACCTGTGGACCATTATAGGAAAGAGGGGTAAAAGATGCACTAAGAGGGGATAAGGCCATAGTGGAGAGGCTGAATAAATTTGGTCTTTACTGAAGAAGATATAGGGAAGTTACCCATGACTGAAATGGTATTTAGAGGTGATGCATTGGAAGAATTGAAAGAAATAGCGATAAACTGGGAAGATGTTTTACAACTATTTGATAAACTAAAGATTAGCAAATCATGTGGACTGGATAGTATACATCCAACGGTCTTGAAAGAACTGAAACATGAGATTTCAAACCTACTATTAATGTGTGAACCTGAAGATTGATGGCCAATGTAACACCAATTTTTAAAAGGATTCCAGGGGTAATCTGGGAAACTAGACTGGTGATCCTGAAGCCAATACCAGGCAAAAAGGTAGAAACCATTATAAAGCACAAAATTACTGAAAATGTAGATAGTCATGATTTAATGGGAGAAAGCTAACTTGGCTTTAGCCAAAGAAGGTCTTGCCTTACTAAGCTGCTATGTTTTTGAAGGTATGAATAAACAGAGAAAGGTGAGCTGGTTATTATAGAGTATCTGGATTTTCAGAAAATCGTTGACAAGTTCCCTCATGAGAGACTCTTGGCGAAATTAAAAAGTCATGGGATAGGAGGCAGTGTACTATTGTGGATCAGGTACTGGTTGATGAATGGCCAATTTTCCCAATGGAGAAAGGTGAATAGTGGAATACTCCAGGGATCTGTGCTGGGTTCGCTGCTTTTTAACATATCCATAAATGACCTGGAAATTGAAATAAGTGGGGTAATAAATTTTCCAGATGGCACAAAATTATTCAAAGTTGTTAAAACATAAGAAGATTGTGAAAAATTACAAGAAGACCTTGATAAATTGGAAGACTGGACGTCAAATGGCAGATGAAATTTAATGTGGACAAGTGCAAAGTTATGCACCTAGGAAATAACAACCAAAACTATGATTACACCATGCAAAGTTCCACATTAGGAACCCAGCACCCAGGAAAAAAGATGTAGGTGTCATCATGGATAACACGTGGAACCCTCCGCCCAGCGTGCAGCAGTGGCCAAGAAGGTAAATAGAATGCTAGGAAGGATAATCCAAGGAATGGAGAATAAGACAAAGGATATTATAATGCCTCTGTATCATTACATGGTGCGATCATACCTTGAGTATTGTATGCAATTCTGGTCACCGTATCTTAAAAAAGATATAGCATTATTAGAAAAGGTTCAGAGAAGAGCCACCAAAATGGTAAAGGGGATGGAAGGATACCCCTATGAGGAAAGGCTTAAAAGGCTAGGGCTCTTCAGCCTGGAAAAGAGACAACTGAGGGGAGATATGATGTTGTTGTTGTTGTTAAGTGCCGTCGAGTCGGAATCGACTCATGGCGACCCTCTGGATAGCTATCCTAAACTGTGTTCGGTCTTCAGTCAGGCGGCTCATTGTTGACAGACTGGTACCCGTAGCTGCTGTTATTGTATCGATCCATCTCATTGCTGGCCTTCCTCTTTTGCGTTGACCTTCTATCTTGCCAAGCATAATGTCTTTCTCTAATGATCTCTCTCTTCGCATGATGTGTCCAAAGTATGAAAGTTGAAGTCTTGTCATCTGAGCTTCTAAAGAAAGCTTAGGTTTGATCTCCTCTAGTACCGACTGGTTTGTTCTTCGGGCAGTCCATGGTATACACAGTATTCACCGCCAGCACCATAATTCAAAGGCATCAATTTTCTTCCTGTCTATCTTTTTCACTGTCCAGCTTTCACATCCATATGATGTTATTGAAAATACCATGGCTTGAACAAGTCGAATCTTTGCATGGAGAGAGACATCTCTGCTCTTGAGAATCTTATCTAGGTCTTTCACAGCCATTCTGCCAAGAGCAATGCGTCGTCTGATTTCTTGACTGCTTGTTGCTTCTTTATTGATAGTTGATCCAAGTAGGTCTATAAATTAATGAATAGAGTAGAACTGGTAAACATGAATAGATTGTTTACGCCTTTTAAAAATAGAAAGACTAGGGGGCATGCAATGAAGTTACAGTGTAATCCGATTAAGACAAATAAGAAAAAATATTTTTTCCCTCAAAGCATAATCAAACGCTGGAATTTGTTACTGAAGGAGGTAGTAAAAGCTGTTAGTGTAACTGGGTTTAAAAAGGATTTGGAGAAGTTTGTGGAGGAAAGGTCCATAAACCGTTATTAAAGAGGACCTGGGAAATCCAATGCTTGCCCTAATGAAAATATTGTGGGACCTGTGTGTCTTTTTGGGAAACTGCCAGGTACTTGTGATTTGGATTGTCCACTGTTGAAATAGGATACTGGGCTTGATGGACCTTGGTTTGACCCAGTATGGCATTTCTTATGTTCTTATCTTAAAGTCTGATTGGCAGATGTATGCCTCAGTACCCTTTATAAGGCAGTCACCAACCACCAGTATCCTTCACTTCATTGTGGACACTGATTCTCCAACTTTGAGGTGTTTGAGCTCCAGTTCTTCCTGTTCCTGAGATGTTTTCTCCTCCTCCACTTTCGGGACTGTTTATTGGTTCTTTAATTCAAGGGAATATTAATTCTGCAGGGCCTATGTCCAGCTCTCCAATTTCTGTGGCATACCATCTTCGCCTCTTTTGGAAAGTTTGGATACCTCAAGAAACATCTCATCAATGTATTTCTAACTATCACGGATGCTTCTCAGCCTTGCCACCTCTTCGATCAGCTCCTCTGCTTGTTTCATGAGAGATTCAGTTTACAAGCATCTTGCACATTCAACCAGTCCCTCACCTAGGACCAGGCTGTCTGGATAGAAGCAGAAGCTGAAATGACATAAGAACATAAGATATGCCATACTGGGTCAGACCAAGGTCCATCAAGCCCAGTATCCTGTTTCCAACAGTGGCCAATCTAGGTCATACGTACCTAGCAGTTTCCCCAAAAGACACAGGTTCCGCAATGCTTGTACTGGGTCAAGCATTGACATCCTGGGTCCCTTCTTAATAATGGTTTAAGGACCTTTCCTCCATGAACTTGCCCAAACCTTTTTTAAACCCAGCTACACTAACAGCCTTTACTACATCCTCCGGTAACAAATTCCAGAGTTTGATTACACGTTGAGTGAAGAAATATTTTCTTTTATTAGTTTTAAATAGTTTACCCTGAAGCTTCCAAGGGTGTTGAAAGAACTGAAATATGAGATTGCAGAACTGCTATTGGTAATCTGTGAACTATCATTAAAATCATCTCTAATACCTGAAGATTGGAGGATCGCCAATGTAACACCAATTTTTAAAAAGTGTTCCAGGGGTGATCCGGGAAACTACAGACCGGTGAGCCTCACGTCAGTACTGGGAAAAATGGTAGAAACCATCATAAAGAATAAAATTACTCAGCATGTAGATAGTCATGGCCTAATGGGAGACAGCCACCTGGCTTTAGACAAGGAAGATCTTGTCTTACTAATCTGATATGTTTTTTTGAAGGTGTGCATAAACAGGTAGACAAAGGTGAGTCGGTTGATATAGTGTATCTGGACTTTCAGAAAGCTTTTGACAAAGTCCTCCATCAGAGACTTTTGGCGAAGCTAAAAAGTCATGGGATAGGAGGCAGTGTGCTATTGTGGATCGGGAACTGGTTAAAAGATAGAAAGCAGAGGGTAGGGCTAAATGGCCAATATTCCCAATGGAAAAAGGTGAATAGTGGAGTACCCCAGGGATCTGTACTGGGTCCGCTGCTTTTTGACATATTCATAAATGACCTGGAAAAGGGAATAACTAGTGAGATTATCAAATTTGCAGATGACACAAAACTGTTTAAAGTTGTTAAAACCCAAGAGGATTGTGGAAAACTGCAGGAGGATCTGGATAAATTGGAAGACTGGGCATCCAAATGGCAGATGAAATTTAATGTGGACAAGTGCAAAGTTATGCACCTAGGAAAGAACAACCCACACTATAGTTACACAATGCAAGGCTCCACATTAGAAACCACCATCCAGGAAAAAAATTTAGGAGTCATTGTGGATAACATGTTAAAACCCTCCGCCCAGTGTGCAGCAGCGGCCAAGAAAGCAAATAGAATGCTAGGTATCATAAGGAAAGGGATGGAGAACAAAACAAAGGATATTATAATGCCTCTGTATCGCTCCATGGTACGACCGCACCTTGAATATTGTGTGCAATTCTGGTCACCGTATCTTAAAAAGGACATAGCGTTATTAGAAAAAGTACAGAGAAGAGCCACCAAATTGGTGAAGGGGATGGAAGGCTACTCCTATGAAGAGAGGCTAAGAAGGTTAGGGCTTTTAGCCTGGAGAAGAGACGGCTGAGGGGAGATATGATAGAGGTCTATAAATTAATGAATGGAGTGGAACGGATAAACGTGGATCAATTGTTTACGCTATCAGAGTATAGAAAGACTAGGGGACATGTAATGAAGCTACAGGGTAAACTATTTAAGACAAATAATAGAAAATATTTTTTCACTCAACGTGTAATCAAACTCTGGAATCTGTTACCGGAGGATGTAGTAAGGGCTGTTAGTATAGCTGGGTTTAAAAAAGGTTTGGACAAGTTCCTGGAGGAAAGGTCCATAAACCACTATTAAAAAGGGACCCAGGATATCAATGCTTGACCCAGTACAAGCATTGTGGAACCTGTGTCTTTGGGGATATTGCTAGGTACGTATAACCTAGATTGGCCACTGTTGGAAACAGGATACTGGGCTTGATGGACCTCGGTCTGACCCAGTATGGCATGTCTTATGTTCTTATGCTCTTAAACAATCGATCTACGTTTACCCGTTCCACTCCATTCGTTAATTTATAGACTTCTATCATATCTCCCCTCAGCCGTCTCTTTTCCAGGTTAAAGAGCCCTAACCTTTTTAGCCTTTCTTCATAGGAGTATCCTTCCATCCCCTTTACCATTTTGGTGGCTCTTCTCTGAACCTTTTCTAATAACGTTATACCCTTTTTAAGATATGGTGACCAGAATTTCACACAATATTCAAGGTGCGGTCTCACCATGGAACGATATAGAGGCATTATAATATCTTTTGTTTTATTTTCCATTCCTTTCCTTATGATACCTAGCATTCTATTTGCTCTCTTGGCTGCCGCTGCACTCTGGGCCGAGGGTTTTAACATGCTATCCACAATGACACCTAAATCTTTTTCTGGGGTGGTGGTTCCTAATGTGGAACCTTGCATCGTGTAACCATAGTTTGGGTTGTTCTTCCCTAGGTACATAACTTTGCACTTGTCCACATTAAATTTCATCTGCCATTTTGATGCCCAGTCTTCCAATTTATCAATTATCTCTTGCAATTTTCCACAATCCTCTTGGGTTTTAACAACTTTAAATAGTTTTGTGCCATCTGCAAATTTGATAACCTCACTCGTTATTCCACTTTCCAGGTCATTTATGAATATGTCAAATATGGAGCTTTGGTACCTGTTTAAGAAGATGAGAAAGACTTCCTAAGGTCCCTAATTTTTCCTCCAATGTCCTTGAAGATAAAAAGCAACTAATCTCTTGTATGTGAGATCTAACAGCTCTGTTCTATGTCCCTGTGTGTAGTGCCATGTCGCTTGCTAAACAGTTATTTGGGTATTAAAATCTGATATGTCTGAGCTGTTCCCTTTGTACATTATCTAATTAAAGCATTTTAAAATATAGCACATTTTTTCATTTTAGAAGATATCCAAATGCATTGCTATTTACTTCCTAGATTCTTCCTTACAACCAATAACAAAATCGATTATCTTTAACAACATGCTAATTGGTGAGTTGCCCTATATAGCCATGGTCCCTTACATAATGCATCCAAAGCTTGGATGCACAGTGAGTGGCGATATTCTTCTAGATCAGCACCCCAGAACCCTTTTGAACTTGCTTTCTCTTCCCTATTTCAGCTTCTGCCCTCCTTCCCTTGCTCTATCTCCTCCTTACTTTACCAGTTACCATCACCAATTAAAAAAGTAACAAGTTGAAAAGTATACACTAATTGTGTTACTCAATGACATGTTTCCCCCATTTCCAGAACAGACTTGTGGGGTGTTCATATGTGTGTCTTATAGGTGGTGCCAGGCAGTATCAGGAGCTAGGGGTGTGTGTGTTTGTTTGGGTGTGTCATGGGGGAGTACCAGGGGCTTTGTGCATGTCTGTGTGTGTCAAGGGGAATTTCATGACTGCAGGTATGTGTGTGTTTGTTATGCGGCATGTTGGTTGTTGCATGGATAGTGTCAGGGTCTACCTGCGTATGTATGTGTGTCTGTCTGTCATCCAGAGTAATAGAGACTGCATGTGTGCGTATGCATGTCTGGCACTGGTAGTGTCACAGGCTGTGTACATGTGTATGTGTGTGTTTCTCTCATGATCCCCACCCAAACTTCCTCTAGACTGTTTCTCTCTCTCTCAGACTTCCGCCTGCCTGTTTCTCTCTCTTTCTCTCGTATATCACCCCAGCCATCACCCAGTGTCTTTCTCTCATATCCCCCAGCCATAACACAATGTCTCTCTCTCTCTCGTAGCCCCACAACCATCATCCAGTGTATCTTTCTCTCATTGCCCCCCTTCAGCGATCACTCATTGTCTCTCTCTCTCTCTGTCTGGTAGTCCCCCCCCAGCTATCACCCAGTCTCTCTCTGTCTCTCTTTCTCTCTCTTGTAGCCACCTAGCCATTACCTACTGTCTTTCTCTCTCTATTATAGCCCTCACCCCACCATCACTCAGTGTCTTTCTCTCTCATTGCCCCCTCCCCTGCTATCAGTCATTTCTCTCTCTCTCTCTCTCTCTCTCTCTCACACTGCCCATCCCCTGCAACTATCATTAGATGTCTCTTTCTAATTGCTCCCCTTCCCCACAGTCATCACCCAATCTCTCTCTCTCTCTCTCATACTACATGTTCATGCACAGAGCAGAGCTGATTGTGGTGGAGGGCCTGAATTGCCCTTAAAAATCATCGTGGGGCTTTGGAGTCCATACATGCACTGCACATCCGATATGCAGCATATGCATGGTGGTCAAAGGCCCCAATCTGATTTTTACTCATTGTCCGATACCATCTGCCACTCATTGTTCATGGCTATGTTGCCTGCTGCTTGCCAGCCCACAGTTGAACCCATTCAGCTCACTATGCCAACCATATCATCCTCCTGAGACTGGTGCCCCATGCAAGTGCATGGTTTGCACAGTGGGCTGTGCCAGCGTTGACTATAAAACTGTCAGATCTGTAACTACAAACACAACCTAAAATATGTTGAAGAAAATATGTTTATCAGTAGAAGATTAGATATCCCTCAATGCTCACATCCTGGGGTTTAATACGTGATACATATTCTAGATCAGGAAGTCATCTCATGTGATTAGTGACATGTCTTTAGAAACTGTTGCCAGTGCTTATGCTACATTACAAAAATCATAATAGCTCACTAAAATGATGTCAATACATCTAAATATTCAGAAGTGGACTATTTTCCCCTTGCTATCAATGTGTATCAGTTAAACTAACTTAATCTTTATGTATGTCGTACAAAATGTCTCTGCATCAATGCTTCCTGAATAATTAAGTGCATTTCTAGTTCCTGCTTAAGGTACAGTTAATGGATATCAAACTGAAATTCTTTAAAGATTTAATACATCTAATAGACAGAAGAGCTGTTCTACAAAGTCGCCCCTGTATGATTCAATTTACTAGGAAATGTGGGATGCCATTATGAAGAAGCTCACACAGTGGGGGTTGCTACTTTCAAGCAGTTGGATTTTTCTAGTCAAATGCGACTGGGAAGGTTTAAACGAAGAACAATTCTACCTTTGAAAGAGTAAAAAAGATATCAAAAACACCTTTCTTATTTTTGCTGAAATAGACTCCTATATTTTCAATTTGTTTACTAATAACTACTATGTTAACATAACTTGTACTTCATCACAGGAGCTTTAACTCATGTGGGTTTGCTTATTTTATGGTGGAAATGGAGGCATGGACATGTTTAGGAAGAGGGAGCATGGTAAAAAGCAGTAAGGGGAATTATATTGATAAGCACTATACCAGTAACACATGTGTGGGTTGCATTGCCTGGGTGGGGGCCAATGGTAACTTCAGGGGCATGTGCTTCTGTTCCCTTGCAGTTGACATGGGTCCAGGCCATGGCACCATGCAAGCCACCACACAAATGCAACTAACACTGAGGTGGCATTAGTTACACCCTTGCTGCCGGCATCAAGCAGTTAATGCAGGCCAGTAACACCTGTGCTCGCCGTGATGAATGGGGAATGTCTATAGTACATGAACAATCAGTTCCTGCTCCGATGCATGCTACCAGGGAGGGTGTTTTTTTTTAGCCTGTAAGCCCTCACCTCTTTTAACATGGTGCTCAAATTGGTAACCTGGTTCAATAAACATGCCCGTTAATGCTCAGTAACTGTTACCACACAGTAGGTTGGAAGTGTCTTTGTGATATTGTGGGTAAACTATAGCACATTAGATTTGTCATACATTGCACATTCCCACCTTTGCCTTCTAGCCTGCTTTATAAGGAGAGGTGTCCTTGGCATGACTGTCTGTGCTGTAAGGAGAGTGGAAAGGAATGGCCAGTTGGAGGGCAGGGAGACATCAGGTAATTTGTTTCTGGGTATGAATGGAGTGTGAAGGCGAGTATGAGTTGAGAATATGCTGTGGTATTACTTAAATTTATGTTTTTGCTGGATTGGTTGTTACCTTTTTTGTGTGTATGGAGTATTCTGAGTGTGAAAGGATGCAAATGGAGAATGGGAGGCATATGAATGGTTCACCAGAAGCCAGGTCTGGTAAGGGTAGTTCCAGGAGGACCTCTTCCCAAAAAAACCCACAGAGAAGCCAGGAAGTGGGGGAGGACAGAGAGAGAAAAGAGTCCAGAAGCGGCAGAGAATCTGGAAGCATCCAGGAAAAGAATAGGACAAACCAGGGATGATGAGAGTCTCAGGTATTATAAAGTTACCAGAGTTTTTGCAGGTATGTCTGGGAGACGTATCCGATGTGTGTTTGTATATCAAAACCAAAAAAAATATCTCTTATACCTCAGTAAATAAGGGTGACCTACATGGAGCGGTGGGTACATCACTAAACAAAGGCATGGGGAGGGGTAACCTGCATGGAGCAATAGGTGCACCTACTCTTGCCACCTTGCTGGGCAGACTAGATGGACCATGCTGGTTTTTATCTGCCATCATATACTATGTTACTATGTATGTATGTGGAGGGGGGTGACGTTTGCGCAACAAGGCCTGGAAGAAGGGGAGCCATTACTCTGCTATCCCCATCCATCCCAAGACAGCAACAATATCACTTCCAAGTAGAAAGATTGACAGAGAAATAGAAACAGTGATGAAATTTTACTGTACTGTGCAAAATATGAAGATAAAGTGTGTTAATTCTAAAAGGTGACAGATTCAAATCAATAAATTGAAAATAATATATTTTTCTAATTCCTCTGTCCTCATTACAAGAATGAAGGACAGGGGATGCCAAACAGATGGGAATCAGGGAGACAGCTCTAAAACTGGGGACAACCTGGAAAACTGGGAACATCTGGTAACCTTAAGGAACTAGCAGTGCCTAGGGCAGTGAACAAGAGCAGCCACATAAGAGGAAGATCTGATGCAGGTTGTCACATCAGCCCATACGCCCTCAGGCAGAAAGAGGTCAAGAGGGTACGAAGCAGACAATTTGTATGGTGGAGCAGGAAGGAAGAGTTTCTCACATGCCATCCACACACCTTAACAGAAAAGGATGCCACACATATGTAGAGTCATCTCAGTGCAGACATGCTGTGTGCTTCTCCCCTAAGGAGATCGATATGGTCATTACAAACTAGAGTAACTGGAGAAGGTAGATCATGTTCAATTCTATTTCCACTGCAAGAGAGACTCACACAGTTCCTGGGACCAGAGATTCAGAAGGGCCTATCAGAGGACTTCGACACAGCACATGGAAGCAGCAGGTAGATGCTTGCATATGCAGAGGAAGCAGTATGCACCATTTTTTATTGTATTATTTATTTGTCCATACTCCCAATGTTAACACATTTATTTGGGGGTGGGGGGGGGGAGCAGGACTGTTTCCCAAGGGAAGATCAATGTTGTGTGAACATGCCCAGAACAATATAGCAATGAAAATACACGTCAAGTTTTCAGATTTTGATGCCTGGCAAGGACCCTATACTGTGTCTCTGGCTATGGGAGAGGAGTTTTGGGATAGGAAGGCACATGAGAGGGGAAGTAGAGAAAGTGCATAAAGATGTGCTCCATGTAACTAAAAGGGGTTAGTAAAAGTAGTGACAGCTGGACAACAGGCTAGAAAGTACAAAATCCATGGGCCAATGACTACCTACCCAGCAGCTATCTCTAGCCATAGCTCCTATCCTCAGCCTGCTGAAAGATACAGTAGCTGAGTGAAACAGCATATAGGAATCTTGGATAGAACCTGAGAATCTGATCTCCACATTCAGAATATTCATGTACATGTTATATACCACTTGAACTTTGAAGGAATTAAAATGCTTATGGTTTTAAAAGGTGACATCCCTGTGATCGGGTAGGATGAACATACAAAGAGTAGAATGAATAGCTCCCATCACATTTGGTATACCTGCAATGATGTTTAATATTTCTTTCAGGGGCACACCCCCATCTGTTGACTGTCATTAGAGAAAGCAATAGAATTCCTAACCCAGCTCCTCATGGCCTGTAGTAACTGGTAGAGATATCAAGAAAAGGTAGCAGGGATCATTCTGCTCACTACAACCACAGAGGTTTGGAAGGAATTAGAGGCCATAAAATGTAAAGCATTCAGCAGCTTCCCTACACCAGGAATAGCATGATATATGTCAAATGCTCATACAAGCATGTTATAGCCTATGAGTTCAGCCAATAGATGGAAACCCCCTGGTCTTCAGAAAGAGGAGAGTGGTGTGAGCTTGAAAGATATGTGGCTTCCAGGGCTATACTTCCCTTATCCAAAGACAAGACTCCCTCGGCACTGGCTGATGATCCAATTTCTGCTCCTGCTCCAGCTCAAGCTGTGGGAAGAGCTTCTACACATCTATGAGAGCAGCTATGGCTGTTGCTTGCTGCTGCTGCTGCTTGGGTGCCTGCATTGCAAGGCAGGCACGTTCACTTTCATCATGTACCATGCCAGAAAGAATGCCATGGTAGAAAAATGCATGAAAAAGGTCTTTAGCACTTTCATTGGCTATCTTCTGTAGGAGATGGGCCAAAGAAAAAGGTTTGGTGGATTTCAGCTCTTTAATGCACATTAAGTGGCGTGCAGCTACCATGGTGCATTTTAGAGGCAATTTGATAATGAGACACAAACCTATGTGCCATCTGTAGTGGAAGAGTTGCCTAATGGTTAGAACACTGGCTTAAGAACTAAGCTACCAGTTTTCAATTCCCACTAGCATGCCATGTGGCCTTGGGTAAGTCACTTAACCCTCCATTGCCTCAGATAAATCCAAGTTGTCAATGTCCCTTTTTAATGTTCATTGCCAAGTTTAAGTTACAATGTAAACCACTTTGACTGAAGGATAAAGTGCTATAAAAAACATGATAAATAAATAAATCTATACATGTAAATCACCTATTTTCAATTATCTGTATGCGTGAATAGGCACTTACACGTGTACTTTAGGTAAGCTCAGTTCTGTCAGTATGCATGTCGGGCCAATAGTGTGTACTTTTGGTGTGAGCATGGCTGTGGGCTTATAGTTTATACTTATTGGTGCTTGGTATACATCCTTTGGCATGCATAGAAGGCAAAGTGGATGGAGCTCGAATTTATGCACGTAAGTCATAAAATACTATAACTAATGTGTATTCTTTATAAATCTAAGCTTGAGCTTTACACCAACCCAAGAGGAAAGGCGTAAGTAATCATGCCTAGATTTGATGCACATATCTCACCACTTATGCCCGTCTTTTATAAAGAAATATAGGTCCTTGCTTTTTATTATAAAATAGGCTCAAGATAGGCATATTCTGGATCCCTAAAATTAGGTGTTCGGTTATAAAATTACCCCTTAACACCTCCTCTCAGTGTGGAGTTAAATGTCCCATGCTATCTGCCATGGTAAAATGTAACGTGCACTAATGTAAAGTGCTAACTGAAGAGGAACATTCTCTATCCACTCCCTGCCCTTTTCATTTCACCCTTCACATGCTGAATATGACATGAGATTTTAGCATGCACTAGCATTTTTAGCATGCAGTAGCTTTTACCACTTGCCCAATCTAACAGCACTCATAGTAACATAATAACGTAGTAAATGACGACAGATAAAGACCAGTATGGTCCATCTAGTCTGCCCAGCAAGGTGGCAAGAGTAGGTGTCTATGTTTAGGGGTGAACCCAATGCTCCATGTAGGGCACCCCTGTTTGTTGAGAAATTAGATAGTTAAGTTTATTTTGATTTTATCCTGTTGCTGTAAAGGGATCCACTGTGTCTGTCCCATGCCATTTGAATTTTGTCACTGTATATGCCCCCACCACTTCCATCAGGAGGGCATTCCAAGCATCCACCACACTTTCAGTGAAAAAGTATTTCCTGACATAGCCTTTCAATTTACCCCCTTGCAGCTTCATGTTATGCCCTCTAGTTTTACAGCTTCCCCATCTTTGGAAGAGGTTTGTTTGTTCATTAATACTCTAAGGGGTATGTTTACTAAAACCCCTGTAAAGTGCGTGCCGCGGTAGTGTGCGTGTGCCATATAAGGAGTGGGCGTTCCGTCCTGAAAAAGAAAAGTCAGAATTTACATATGCACTAAGGTGCGCGGCGCCCATGTGCGCCCCGCACCTTAGCGCATGAGATAGCTGCGTGGAAGGCATAAGTGGTGCGCTGAAGTGCAAGAAAAAGAGCAGAGCCACAACACAATGGTTAAGACACTGACCAAGGGTGCAGGGATCAGGGGTTCAAACCCCCACAGTGCCCAATGAAGACAGCTGGCTGAGGCATTAATTTATGAGGCGCAGAAATACTGGGCGGCATAAGGCGGCGCGCTGATGTTTATGGAGGCATTATAATACTGGGCGGTATAAGTGGTGCGCTGATGTGCAGAAAGAAAAGCAGAGTCACAGCACAATGGCTAAGGCAATTACCAATGATGCAGGGATCAAGGGTTCAATCCCCCACAATGCCCAATAGAGACAGCTGGCAAAAGCATTATTTTAGGAGACATTTAAATGATGGGCATAAGGCGGTGCGCTAATGTTTTAGGAGGCTTTTTAATACTGGGCGGCATAAGGCGGCGCGCTGATATGTAATCACAGGAACAGAGCTACAGCACAATGGTTAAGACACTGACCAATGGGGCAGGGATCAGGGGTCCAATCCCCCAAAGTGCCCAACGAACAAGGCTGGCTGAGGCAGAGCATATTAAGGGGAAGATTGCTTTAGGAGGCATTTTATTCATATTTTAATTATCACTACTAGCAAACGCACTCCCAAAGCGTGTTAACATAAGGTGCCCTATAAGGCACATTTTAAAGTGCACTGTCAGCCAAGGCACCCTAGAATGTTGCTTATAGGGCGCTTTAGAGGGTGCCGTATGAGGTACCGCAAGGTCAGTGTACTGTTTTTTATGGCAGCACTGTGCAGTTTAAGGAATGAAAAGCATAAGTAGGTGCACTGACAGGCAAGGAGGAGCAGCAGTGGAGCACAATGGTTAAGGCACTGACTGCTGATACAGGGGTCATGAGTTTTCTCCCCAGTGTGCCTAATACGTAAGGCTGGCTGTGGCATCAGCTTTGCATTGTACATATTTTGTCCTGCAGCACTTTAATTTTATGTTATTAATTGCTGCCAGCAAACACGCCCTCACGTGCCGTACTGGAAGGTGCCATATAAGGCACTCCATAGGGCACATTAGAAATTGCACTGTCCGCCACAGCACCCTAAAATGTCCCCTATAGGGCACCCTATAGGTTGCATCACAGGATATTGTATAGTGCACCTTATATGGATGGGAACCATAAGGTGCACTACAGGGCGCCCTACAAAGCACCCTCAGAGGCACCTTATGGGTACAGTACGCTGAAGGGTGTTTTTGCTGGCATCAAAATATGTACATTAAAAAAAATGCGTTGGACAACCCTATCAAAAAACCCCACTGTGGATTTGAACCCATGACCTCTGGCTTCAGAAGCAGTGAAGTAACCATTGGGCTACAGCTCTATAGCTGCTAGCAAGTCCCTGGCTGGCTGCAGAGAGCATGCACGTCACCACACAGACAGTCTGCTGTGGTCACCAGGATAGGGTTAGCCCACCCATACCCATGATGCACTGCACATGCAAATCAGCTGTCCACAAGATGGGCAATGCACCCCCACAGCACCTCGGCCCGGTAGAGGAAAGTGACCATGTGCACCCACACACCACCTCGGTCTGGTAGGGGGTACTGACCGTGTGTTTTACTGGCACAGAGTAGCTACACACCGTCACATTATGCGGGTACTGTGCTCACCCTGAGGGTGCAATGAGGTGCCCAGGAGCAGGTCCACAACACCTTCCATGGCTGAAAGAGGCCATGCTGGAAGTCCAAAGTAGTGCTAATGTGTGAGATAGGTAGTTCCTGCACAAACACCTTTGATATCTCTGTCTGACTCAGTCAGGTGTAGCCCCCATGGACCCCCAGGTGGGCCATGCGCCGCCACCCCCCCCCCCCCCAGCAGCAAACAGGGCCTCCCATCAATAGATCCACATTCTACCTCCCTGCAAAGGTGGCAGTAGAAGGATCCATCAACCCTGGTCCTGCTGAGGAGCAGACACCCCATAGGGCAGTCAATGCAGCTCTATACACATCCATAACACAATAGCAGACAGATATTAGGCCTGGATATGGTGAGCTGCACCCCACCACCATCTGATATTCTCCTGCAGCAAGTCATCAGCCACTGCACCCTGCTCCACCACAACACATGCCAGCTGCAAACAGGGTGCTAGTTAGTCCACAGTGCATGTTCCCAGTGGAGATGCATGCACCCAGAACTGGGATGTCAGCATACACAGCAAGCAGATAAATCAGTGACTAGGCCCCAAAAGGAAAACCATATCTATCACATGAGAGAAATACTATAAAGCACTATGGGGGTGCCTAGCCATGCTGTGGTCACTGCACAGTCAGGGTGAGAGTGATCTCTCAGCAGGACATACTGAGATCACCCTGTCTGTGTAGGTGGTGGCCGGGCACTAAAATGTCCCAGTCAGTGCCCTATGCCCTGTGCAGATGCACCCTGGCCGGCCTATACCCATGGTACCTTGCTCCTCATTATGCACATTGGCAGCCCAATACTGGCAACATTGCTGGCAGTGTGGGCTGTGGAAGCTGTTTGCAGCCACCACACACTGGATAGGCAGACAGCCACCCCCACACCTATGCCATCATTGTGCTACTATAGAGGAGTCCAGCAGCCATACCCACCACACCAGTCCTAGGCACAGTACAGGCATGGATATGGTACGCACAACTGTTGGGGGTCACTCCCCAGGGTGGTAAACACTGTCAGAGACCAGACCTGCAGCGCACACCGCAGACATCACAATGATTGTTATGGTGGAGATCAATGAGCAAAATGTGCTTAACGTAGGAATTGATATCTGCCATTTATCATGGGCAACATTTGATAGCTGTGTACCATATACCCAGGTGTAGGGTGGCAGTGCTAAGGTATGCAACTGCTAGTATTGGGAGATACAGGCAGGGCCCAATGTCCTGCCTCTCCATGAGGCATTGGCCAATGGGGCCTGTGGGGGTGTGTGTGGGTGTGTCTGGCCCTGTTGGCTGCTGCTTTACGGCAGAGTGTCCCAACTCCAGTCCTGGTGTTCCAACCACTGTTGAGGTTTTCATGCTGTCCCTCATAGATATGCATGAGCTACATCAGCATACCATGGGGGTGGTGCATAGATATGCAGCACAGGCATCTTTATTAGAGGCAGCATGGATCCTGAATGGTGTGGGGCCCTCCAGGACTGCATTTGGGAGACTCTGCTCTAGGTAATGCGGCTGTTTATGGTGTCTGTGTTTGGTGTGGTAAAATATAGGCGTATGAACCATGCGTATGTTCTCAGCAATAAAGGTTTGTCCGTACTATCACGGTTTAGTTGTAGGAAAAATATGTGGACTGGATTGGCAGTAGCCCCAGCTGGGCTTTGAACCTGTGATCTTCTGTTCCTGCACACACTGTTTGTGTGCACTGCACCACCATGTTGCCACAGATATGCTGTGTTCACTGGGCAGTCCATGACTGCCACTGCCCCCTCCACCACCAGTACCCTTCCGCCAACATGCAGACATGTCCCTATCTGGGAAAAAGCATATGACCTGATTGAGTTGTAGCACTCCAGGACTGAATTTGGGGGACTCGGCTGTAGGTAATGCCCATTGTTATGGTTTGTGTGCGGTGTAGGGTAAAATATAGGTGTTGGAACCATGCTTATGTTCTCTGCAATAAAGGAGTGTCTGTACTATCACTGTTTAGTGGTGGGTAAAACTGTGGGGAATGGGTTTGCAGGAGACCCAGCGGGGATTTTAACCTGTGACCCTCTGGGCCTACAGACACTGGCTGTGTCCGCTGCACCACACTGTGGCCACAGAGACAGTGCAGTCTCTGGAGATAGGAAACCTGGCCACACGAGTCAGATACCCTGCTCTGCACAATTTTACTGTGGGCTCGTTTACCTTGTATGGGGACAAAGGTGCGAATAAACCTCACAAATTCCCTCCAAAAAAGGGGAAGAAAACCAAAACCAAGCTGCGCAACAGTGATATCAATGGGCAACCTGGAAAACACTCCCAGGAAAGCTCCATTAAAAAGCAGTGCTTTTGAATGAGTCTACGGAGCGTAGACCCTTCTGAAAATCATTTCTTTTTTTTTTGGAGCTTTCCTGGGAATGTTTTTTATGGTTGCCCATTAATATCACTGTTGCCCAGCTGGATTATAATTTATTTGGAATTTGTTGTGGTCATTTGCAATTTATATTTGCTATTTTGTTCTGTGCACATGTATCACACTGCTCACGTTTTGCATGTTTCCCCGGTTTTGCTGTACATTGCTGACGTAAATGGTTTCTCTTCCCTTTAAATCGGCTCTAACGCGAGGTTTTCACTCGCGGTATTTTTTTGCCGAAATTCAGCCACACTCCTGTGCGGGGAGCCTCTCCCCTCCCACTATCCACCCATTGACCCCGTCCCTCCGCCCCTCGGGGGCCTTCCTCCGCCCTCCGTACGCCTTTCCCCGCCTCTATCGCACATCAGTGCCCCGCACACGTGCGCGGGCCCGTTAATGTGATGCGCACGCGTGCGGGACACTTAAGGGCACTTAAGTGCATCATTAGCGTACGCTACTGTGCGCCGCGCACATGTGCGCGGTTTAGTAAACATACCCCTAAGTATTTAAAGGTCTGAATCATATCTCTCCTATCCCTCCTTTCCTCCAGAGTGTACAGTACATAGTTAGGTCTTCAAGTCTCTTCTCATAGGCTTCTGACGCAGGCTCCAAATCATTTTGGTTGCCTTCCTCTGAACCGTTTCCAGCCTTTTTACATCCTTTGCGAAATATGATCTCCAAAACTGAACACAGTATTCCAAGTGAGGCCTCACCAGTGACTTATACAGTGGCATTAGTACCTCTTCCTTTCTGCTGGTAATTCCTTTTTGTATGCAACCCAACATCCTCCTGGCTTTTACCACTGCCTTGTAGCACTGTTTTGCCACCTTGAGATCCTCAGACATAATCATACCGAGGTCCTTCTCCTGGTCCGTGCACACCAACCTCTCTCCCCCTATTGCGTACATTTCCCTTGGATTTCTGCTTCCCAAGTACATGGCACTGCACTTCTTTGCATTAAATCTTAACTGCCAAGCATTAGACCATTCTTCCAGCTTTTGTAGATCTTTCCTTATGTTATCCACTCCCTCGGGTGAGTCCACTCTGTTGCAAATTTTCGTGTCATCTGCAAAAAGACAGACTTTTCCATTCAGTCCTTCAGCAATATCACTCACAAATACATTGAACAGTGCTGGTCCCAGGACCAAACCCTGGGACACCCCGCTAATCACCCTCCTTTCATCCGAGTGAGCTCCATTTACCATCACCTTCTCACGTCTGTCAGTCAACCAATTTCTGATCCAGTACACCACCTTGGGACCCATCCCCAAACTATTGTGTTTATTGATAAGCCTCCTATGAGGAACAGTATCAAAGGTTTTGCTGAAATCCATGTAGATGACATCCATCGTATGTCCCTGATCTAGTTCTCTTGTCACCCAGTCAAAGAACTCAATCAAATTTGTTTGGCAAGATCGTCCTTTGGTAAAGCCATATTGCCTCGGATCATGTACCCTGTTGGTTTTGAGAAAGTCCACTATTCTCTCTTTCAGAAGCGTCTCCATTACGTTTCCCGCCACCGAGGTAAGGCTCACTGGCCTGTAGTTTGTCACTTCTTCCCTGTCACCATTTTTGTGAAGAGGTACCATATCAGCCCTTCTCCAGTCCTGAGGAACTTCTCCTGTTTCCAAGGATCTGTTAAAAACATCCTTTATTGACTTCCCTTACATATTTATCTGCTGCCCCTTTTATTGTCACCTTTAGTCTAGCCCATTGCAATTTCACTTCCCTTATCCCCTCCAATCCTGACAACTCCTCCTTCAGGTACTTGGCCATTTTACTGAAGTCAGTGTTTTTTTTTTTTTTTAAACTTTTATTTTCATTTTATAACAATAACAATACACACAGTAATAAAACAAGGATGATTGCATCAAAATAAAATGGAATAAACCGGAAAATAACCCCATCAACCCTCCCCCCCTATGCTTCTTCTCTAGATAATAAAAAAAAAAAGAAAAGAAAAGATATTAACCCAGGCATGGGGTCCATAGCAATTATGTTAGAACATAAACATAACAGTCATGATATACTATGGATCGAGAGAGAGATATAACTAGACAGTCAAGTGCGAGCATTTGGCCGACTGCACGAAATCTGTGAGTAATTTCCATTTAGACACCTGGTAGCGGGCCTGAAGGGAAGGGGTAGCCCTACGAGGAATTTGTTCAAACTTACTATATAGACAGACACAATTCCACCATTCTAGAGGACTCAGTGAAGAGCTATTTTTCCAATATTTCATGATTAACGATATGGCAATACCCATTAGAAAGTCAAGGAGGAAGTAAGCAGACTTCGGGAGAGAGGGGATGCCCGCTGCAGAACGGAGTCCCACTATTTTCCAGGAGAGTGGTTCAGTAAAGTGTAAGATAGATTGAATACGACCCCAGACCCGGCTCCAGTAGTGTTGTAGTGCGGGGCATTCGTACATGACATGAGTGAGGGTGCCTGTAGCTGCATGGCAAGTCCAACATTGATTACTCAGAGTGGAAGTCCATTTGGCCAGTCTATCAGGGGTATAGAAACAGCGATGGGCAAAGAAGAAAAGCGTCTGGGTTAAGGAAGCCGAGCGGGAAACACGAACCACTTTGCTCCAGAAGAGGTTCCAATGTTCAGGGGTTAGAGTTACACCCAATTCTCGCTCCCAAGTCTGCTGTGCAGAAGGGGGGACAGCATTCTGAGGAGCACAAAGAGTTTTATAAAAGGTGGAAGCAACACCGGACTGAGCCCCAATAAAGGAGACCACCTCAGTTATCCCTTGGTCATGAGGAGTTAGTGGGGGAAAAACCCCAGCACTCTTGAGACAGTGCTGCAACTGAAGCAGTTGAAAATAGTATTTAGAAGGAAGGCCAAACTCACAATGGAGCTCATTAATGGACTTCCAACGAGCATTGTGAAACAGTTGATTGGGAGTCCAGATGCCTCTGGAATACCAGGGACTCCAGGCCACCGGCTTATGTTGAATTTGGAATCGAGCATTATGCCAAATTGGAAGCCTATCTAGTGGGCAAGCTAGGGAATCTAGGGAGCTGATGAGAACATTGAAGGAGCGAAGTGTATCCAGGAGCATTGGTGGATAGTGGGCATCCAGTGGGAAAGTCATTCCAGGGAGATAGCTAAGTGGAATGGGCTTACAGAGGTCTTCTTCTATATCTAACCATATTGGTCTGGACGGGAAAGAAGCGTCCAACCAACGGGCACCCTGTTTGAGAAGAAAAGAGAGGTGATAGTTGAAAAAATCAGGAAATCTTATCCCACCATGTTCCTTATCTGACTGAAGTTTATGTTTCGCTATTCTAGGCGGTTTGTTCTGCCACAAAAATCTGATCAACAGGCCCTCGATATCTTTGTAGGTGTGTCGAGGGAGAAGGCACGGTAACATTTCTAAGACATAATTAACCTTGGGAACAATCATCATCTTTATGGTATCCATACGGCCCCACCACGTAAGAGTAAGTGGAGACCAACGTTGGGTGAGCTCACGGACCTTGGTGATTAAATTTTTGACATTAAAAGCGACGGTTTCTTCGAGAGGATAACAGTAATGTACCCCTAAATATTTTACCATACGGGGCTGCCATACAAAAGGAAAGGTTTGCAAGTCTGCTTGGTGAACCTGGTGGTTTAGGGGAAAGGCGACTGATTTGGTCCAATTAATTTTGTAACCTGAAAGTTGAGAATAGCGGTCAATTAGATCCAGAACAACAGATACGGAGTCTAAGGAAACAAAAAGCATAAGATCATCTGCATACGCTGAGACTTTTATATCCCGACGGGGAAAGGGAGCGCCGTGGATATGTGGAGACTGACGGATTAACAGGATTAGGGGTTCTAACGCAAGATCAAAAAGTAAGGGGGAAAGTGGGCACCCCTGACGGGTGCCTCTTTGCAGTAAAAATGGCTGGGACTTCAATGTGTTGGCACAGACACTAGCAGTTGGTTGAGAGTATAGCACTTGAAGGCAACGGAGAAAATTATCGCCGAAACCAAACCAACGGAGGGTCGCAAATAGGAATGGCCATTCTAGCCGGTCAAAGGCTTTTTCGGCATCTAGGGAAAGGCCAACCAATGGACGATCGTGGGAGGCCATATTAGTTAGTACATGACAAAGAGTCCTGGCATTATCAGCAGTTGATCTGCCGGGAATAAATCCACATTGATCTGGATGTATTAAAGTGGTCATTTTGTGAGAGAGCCGAGTAGAAAGAATAGTGGCGAAGATTTTATAATCTGCGTTAAGCAGGGAGATGGGTCGGTAATTGGCTGTCAGGTGTGGGTCTCTCCCCTCCTTCTCAAAGACCACTATGTTGGCCTCTGAAAAGGAACCAAGGGAGGATCCGTCGGCTACTAGGGTAGTAAAGTATTGCTGCAAAAACGGGGCCAGATCAGAGCTGAAAGTTTTGAAGAACTCAGCCGGAAGGCTGTCTGGACCCGCAGCACGGCCGGAGGCACATCTTTTAATTGCATCCTGTATTTCCACAAGAGTAAACGAATGATCAAGGGCCGTGCATTCCTCAGCCGAGAGAGTAGGACGCTGTACACCAGCTAACAAGCGGTCGAAATGTTCAGGAACAAACTCACATTCAGATTTATACAAGCTAGCATAAAAATCGCGAAAAAGCTCTAAAATCTCATGATCTTTTGTGACAAGGCCATTCCCAGATGGGCTTCGGAGAGCTGCTACCCGTTTGGCTTCTTTTTTCCCCTTCAAAGCATTAGCTAGTAGTTTACCAGCGCGATTATTTTCCCGGTAATACAATCCCTGCTGGGATGCTATATTTCTAACAGCGGCATTATGCAAAATCTTGTTGTACTGAAAACGGAGACGTTGCAAACGAAGCAGAACACATGGGTCTGTTCGGGACGTAAGAATACGTTCACCAGCCTGTATCTGTTGTTCAAGGATCACCAATTGTTGCCTTCTTTGTTTCCCAAGACGGATTTGATAACTAGTCACCGTGGCTCGAATAGACGCCTTAAAACCCTCCCACCAGGCCCAGTTCGTTGTGTCAAGGGGAGAGTTAAAATGAAAGTAATCTTGTATGGCAGCCCGTATTACAGTTTGAAAATCCTGTTGGTCTAGGAGAGACCTATCAAAAGACCATGCTCGGGACTTGCATTTTGCGCAGCAGTGTGTATCGTAAAAGATATGGCAGCATGGTCTGAAATGTGCAAGGGGTGAATCTTAGCCATACCAATCTGCGATACCAATGTTTTAGATAAAAGAAAAAAATCTATTCGGGATTGTGATTGGTGAGGAGCGGAGAAAAAGGTAAAATCCAAATCAGAAGGATTCAATAACCTCCATATGTCCACCAAAGCCAAATCAGCGATCATAGCTGTAAGTATGGAGAGACTCTTGGGTGGACCACAGGTTCTAGGCGGCTGCCGATCCACCAAAGGGTCGAGGACCTGATTAAAGTCTCCTCCCAGTATTAGTGGGGTATGAGCGGAGGCTTGCGCAGCTTGTGCTATTTTAGCAAAAAAAACCAGGATTGTCAACATTTGGAGCATAAATACAAATACACGTGAATTCTAGATCCCCCACTTTGAGATGAGCGCGAGCCCATCTACCCTCATTATCTGAGCTAATATCTAGCACGGTGGCCTGCAGGGATTTCTTAACAAGTATGGCAACACCACAGCGTTTAGCAACAGCGGGAGAATACGCCACAACAGCATAAGGCTTGACATTAAGCTTTAGTGTTTCTTTAGCATTTAAATGCGTTTCTTGAAGCAGTACTAAATCAGCATGCTCCGTATTCAAATAGCTAAGAATTTTCTTCCTTTTGATTGGACTATTGATACCTTTGACATTCAATGATAAGAGCTTACAGAAAGCCATCTAGTAATATACAAAATTCTGAGAGAACATGAAGTTGCACATTATTCCCTAAACTATGCATATTGGTAGCAAATGACTGTACACACGACATGAAATAATAAACTTTTGGTAGAAAGCATAAATAACCCCAAAAAAAAAAGAAACAGGCACCGAAGTGCACTAGAGAAGAAGCAAAACCCCAACTATTACTGGCGACCATGAGTCTGCGGGGGGAAGCCCCAGAGAAGGCCCGATACTGGCCATACTCCCTGCAGCAGGAACAAGTCCCGGGAGCCACCGAAGGGTGCAGAGAAGCAGGATGGCGGTTCAAAGAAGTAGGTCAGGAGAGCAGTCCAACCGCGTCCGCAGCGAAATCACTGCGATAGGCCCCAATGAGGTAGAGATTTAAGAGAGCTTTGAACAGCAACACAGCTTGATGGTAACATCAACGCATCAGTTCAGCTTCTTTAGAGTCCAAAAATGCAGCGAGGAGGTCAGGATCCTCGAAGGTCCTGGTATGGTTATGCAGCGTAACGCGTAGCTTTGCCGGATACAGGAGACCAAATCGGGCCTGCAGTTGCTGAAGGCGAGGGCGATAAGCAAGAAGCTTCTTTCGGCGGTCCATCGTGGGCTTAGAGAGATCAGGGAAGAAAGACACTTTATGCCCATCTATCTCGAGGTGATGATTAGCCCGGGCAGCAGCCAGAATTTGCTCAGCTTGTTGATAGCGCAGTAGCCGAAAAATGATGGGCCTGGGAGTCGTCCGGTTGAGCGCCATATTAGTGGGGACACGATGTGCCCGGTCTATCTCCAGGTCCTTAAGAAACGTCGTCTTCAATAGAGAGGGTAGAATATTGCCCAGATATTCCCGCAGATCTCCTGCTTCTACGCCCTCTGGAGCTCCAATGAGTCGAATGTTATTGCGACGAGCTCTATTATTGCTATCTTCAAGTTCCTTTTGAAGGAGCAAAATCTGGCGTTCAGCTTTATCGATCTTCCCCATTCGCACCGCGTGCGATTCAAGAGTCTCCGCCATTTTGTCTTGGCGCAACGAGAGGCCCTCGAGCCTTTCCTGCATCATGGTAAGGTCCTCACGCATGGCGCGGATCGCTTCTCCGTTGGATTGTACCAGTTCCTTTACACCACGAATCTCCTCGAGTATCACCCGCTGCATTTCAGGGCTCTCACAGAGCGGCGCCATCTTATGCGGGGAAGGCAGTTCCGTTTTGGAGCGTTTGCCGTGCGACGAAGTGGGGGAGCCGAAATCTAGGCGCTGTGGTTTAGGTCCCGCCATCCCTCCGATGCGCCCCGGCGATTTTAAAGCAAAATAGTGAAGTTTTGCAGGAGTTCAGTCAGGATTCTGTGTAGGCCTCTCGGGAGCTTCAGCACAAGGCGTCTACCCCGTTGGACATCAGGCTCCGCCCCCCGAAGTCAGTGTTTTTGAAGTCTAGGACTTTGAGCTTGTTATGATTGGACTATACCTTGGCTTTTATCTCAAACCACACCGTGTGATGATTGCTGCTGCTCACTGGGGCACTCACCCGGACATTGAACATGCTATCTCTGTTGGTGAGCACTAAATCCAGCATTGAGCTTTCCCTGGTTGGTTCCATAATTTCAGTAGCTTTAATATTGCTTTTGACATATAAGGCAACTCCTCCTCCTTTTCCACTTTCTCTGCTGTTCTGAATAGATTAGAGCCAGCTATGGCTATATCCCATTCATGCGATTCATGTTTCTGTAATGGCCACAATGTCCAAGTCCATTTCCACCATTAGGACTTCCAGGTCAGGAGCTTTGTTGGCTAAACTTTGAGCATTTGTGCTCATTGTTTTCCAGTATTTAACTGGCTTGCGTTTATTTTGCATTGATTTTGTTGTACCCACCTCTTCCCACTTGTCGTTGTGTGGTTTAACAGTGTGGCTGTTTCTGATGATAATCTGCTTTTGCCAAGAGTGACGTTCTGAACTTGTCCTTCCCCATCTGTCACCTCTTTCTCTAGTTTAAATGCCTGTCCACATACTGCCTGAATTTTTCACTTAGGATTTTTTTTTCTGCGACAGAGAGATGTAGTCCATCAGCACAGTACAGTCTCTTGTTGGTCCATCTGTTTCCCTATTTGCCTATAAATCTGAATCCTTCTTGTTTGCACCAGGTCTGGAGCTATGTATTAAAGCTGTTTATGTGATGCAGCCTTTCTGCCCCCTTAACACACTTTAGTAAAAGGCCCCTAAATATTCTTTATAGCTATATTTTTTAAATTTAGATAATACAGAAATAGCAAATTTAAGAGATATTTTGAGGGTAATTTTATAACAGGGCACCTAGGCATGAAGGTGAAGAAGATACCTTCTCTTAGCCTATTTTATTAAGGTACATAAGCACCTAGGTGTCAATCTAAATTACCAGCACAAATCCTGTGGAATTAGTTGCTAGATTGTTGCACTAACATTTATGGCTGCTCAGTAGCATGTAGGATACACACATTCATGATTTAGGGGTATGTTTACTAAAAGCCCGGTAAAGTGCGTGCCGCGGTAGAGTGCGTGTGCCGTATAAGGAGTGGGCGTTCCGTCCTGAAGAAGAAAAGCCGTGATTGACAGATGCGCTAAGGTGCGTGGCGCCCGTGTGCGCCCCGCACCTTACCGCAACTGAGAGCTGAACAGGAGGCATATGTGTCGCGCTGATCTGCAAAAAGAAGAACAGAGCCACAGCACAATGGTTAAGGCACTTACCAATAGTGCAGGGATCAGGGGTTTGATTCCCCACTGTGCTCAATGAACAGGGCTTGGTGAGGTGATATCTTAGGAGGCATACAAATAATGGGTGGCATAAGGGGGCGTGCAGATGGGCATTAGGCTATTGCTTAAGGAGGCTATTTAATAATAGGAGGCATAAGGCGGCATGCTGATATGCAAACACAGGATTATAACCACAGCACAATGGTTATGACACTGACCAATGGTGCAGGGAGCAAGGGTTCAATTCCTCATAGTGCCCAATAAACAGGGCTAGCTGAAGCATTACGTATTATGGGGAAGGTTGCTTTAGGAGTCAATTTATGTTTATTTTAATTTACAGTACTAGCAAACGCACCCTTAAAGCGTGTGAACATAATGCGCCCCATAAGGCACATTGTAAAGTGCACTGTCTGCCACGGCACCCTAGAATGTTGCTCACAGGGCGCTGTAGAGGGTGTCGTATGAGGTACCGCAAGGTCAGAGTACTGTTTTCGATGGCAGCACTGTGCAGTTTAAGGAATGAAAAGCATAGGTAGGTGCGTTGACATGCAAGTGAGAGCAGCAGTGGAGCACAATGGTTAAGGCACTGACTGCTGATACAGGGGTCATGGGTTTGCTCCCCATGGTGCCTAATACGGAAGGCTGGCTGTGGCAGCAGGTTTGCAATGTACATATTTTGTCCTGCAGCACCGTATGTTTATTTTATTAATTTCTGCCAGTAAACACGCCCTCATGTGCCGTAATTGAAGGTGCCGTATAAGGCACCCTATATGGCACTCCATAGGGCACATTATAAAGTGCACTATCCGCCACGGCACCCTAATATGTCCCCCATAGGGAACCCTATAAGTTGTGTCACAGGATAATGTATAGTGCACCTTATATGGACGGAAACCATAGGGTGCCCGATAGGGCACCATATAAAGCGGCACCCTATGGGTACAGTACGCTGAGGGTTTGTTTGCTGGCAACAAAATATGTACATTAAAGACAAATAATGCTTTGGACAACCCTAACAAACAACCCCAACGTGGGTTTGAACCCATGACCTCTGGCTTCACAGGCAGGGAATTAACCATTAGGCTACAGCTCTATAGCTGCTAGCAAGCCCCTGGCTGGCTGCAGAAAGCCTGCACGTCACCACACAGACAGTCTGCTGTGGTCACCAGGATAGGGTTAGCCCACCCGTACCCATGCTGCACTGCACTGCACATGCAAATCAGCTGTCCACAGATGGACACAAGATGGGGAATGCACCCCCACAGCACCTCGGCCTGGTTGGGGGAAGTGACCGGTTGCACCCACACAGCACCTCGGCCTGGTAGGGGGGTACTGACCGGGTGTTTTACTGGCACAGAGTAGCTACACACCGTCACATCGTGCGGGTACTGTGCTCACCCTGAGTGTGCAATGAGGCGCCCAGGACCAGGTCCACAACACCTTCCATGGCTGACAGAGGCCATGTGGGAGGTCCAGAGCAGTGTTAATGTGTAAGATAGGTAGTGTCTGCCTCAGTCAGGCACAGCCCCCATGGGGGGGGCAGCAGCAGCAGCAGCAGCAGCAAACAACATGGTCTCCCATCAATAGATCCACACTCTACCTCCCTGCAAAGGTGGAAGTAGAGAGCAACATAAACCCCAGTCCTGCTGAGAAACACAAACCCACAGGGCAGTCAGTGCAGCTCTATACACAGCCATACCACAATAGCAGACAGACATAAGACCAGGATATGGTAAGCTGCACCCCACCACCATCTGATATTCCCCTGCAGCAAGCCAACAGCCACTGCACCCTACAAGCCATTCCAGCAAGACATATATTGCACTATGGTGGTGCCTAGCCATGCTGTGGGCACTGCACAGTCAGGGTGAGAGTGATCTCTCAGCAGGACATACTGAGGTCACCCTGTCTGTGTAGGTGGTAGCCGAGCACTACAATGTCCCAGTCAGTGCCCTATGCCCTGTGCAGATGCACGCTGGCCAGGCCACCCTGTCCGGCCTATACCCATGGTACCTTGCTCCTCATTATGCACATTGCCAGCCCAATACTGGCAACATTGCTGGCAGTGTGGGCTGTAGAAGGTGTTTGCAGCCACCACACACTGGATAGACAGACAGCCACCCCCACACCTATGCCAGCATTGTGCTACTATAGAGGGGTTCAGCAGCCATACCCACCACACCAGTCCTGGACACAGTACATGTATGGATATGGTACGCATTACTGTTGGGGGTCACATCCCAGGGTGGTAAACACTGTCAGAGATCAGACCTGCAGCACACACCGCAGACATCTGTTTGAGTGTTATGGTGGAGCTGAATGAGCAAACTGTGCTTTACGTAGGACTGGAGATCTGCCAGTTATAATGGGAAACGCTTGATAGCTGTGTACCGTATACCCAGGTGTAGGGTGGCAGTGCTGAGGTATGCAACTGTTAGTATTGGGAGATACAGGCAGGGCCCAATGTCCTGCCTCTCCAGGATGCATTGGCAAATGGGGTCTGTGGGGGGGGTGTCTGGCCCTGTTGGCTGCTGCTTTACGGCAGAGTTCCCCAAATCCAGTCCTGGTGTTCCACACACTGTTCTGGTTTTCATGCTATCCCTCATAAATATGCATGAGCTACATCTGCATACCATGGGGGTGGTGCATAGCTATGCAGCACAGGCATCTTTGTTAGAGGCAGCATGGAACCTGAATGGTGTGGGGCCCTCCAGGACTGCATTTGGGAGACTCAGCTCCAGGTAATGCGCCTGTTTATGGTGTCTGTGAGTGCTGTGGTAAAATAGAGGCGTATTAATCATGCATATGTTCCTAGCTATACAGTTTTGTCCGTACTATCACGGTTTAGTTGTTTGAAAAATATGTGGACTGGATTGGCAGTAGCCCCAGCTGGGCTTTGAACCTCTGACCATCTGTTCCTGCACACACTGTCTGTGTGCACTGCATCACTGTGTTGCCACAGATATGCTGTGTTCCCTGGGGAGTACATGACTGTACATCCGACAGAGCCTGTCTGTTGCGGTGGACGGTGCCAGCCTGCACAGGCCTAGGCCAATGTCTGCTGTGGTTTGCAGCCACTGCCCCCTCCGCCACCTGTACCCTTCCGCAAACATGCAGACATGTTCCTATCTGGGAAAAACATATGACCTGAGTGAGTTGTAGCACTCCAGGACTGACTTTGGGGGACTCGGCTGTAGGCAATGCCCATTGTTATGGTTTGTGTGCGGTGTAGGGTAAAATATAGGTGTTGGGACCATGCTTATGTTCTCTGCAATAAAAGAGTGTTTTTATTCTCACTGTTTAGTGGTGGGTAACATGATGGGGACTGGGTTGGCAGGAGCCCCAGCTGGGCTTTGAACCTGTGGCCCTCTGGTCTTACAGGTACTGGCTGTGTCTGCTGCACCACACTGTGGCCACAGAAGCAGTGCAGTCTCTGGAGATGTGATACCTGGCCGCACGAGTCAGACACCCTGCTCTTCACAATTTTACTGTGGGCTCGTTGACCTTGCATGGGGACAAAGGTGCAAATAAACCTCACAAATGCCCTCCAAAAAAGGGGAAGAAAACCATAACCAAGCTGCGCAACAGTGATATCAATGGGCAACCTGGAAAACACTCCCAGGAATGCTCCATTAAAATGCAGTGCTTTTGAATGAGTCTACGGAGCATAGACCCTTCCAAAAATCATTTCTTTTTTTGGAGCTTTCCTGGGAGTGTTTTGTATGGTTGCCCATTAATATCACTGTTGCCCTGCTGGATTATAATTTTCTTAGAATGTGTTGTGGTCATTTTCATATCATATTTGCTATTTTGTTCTGTGCACATGTATCACACTGCTCACGTCTTTTAGGTTTCCCCGATTTTGCTGTACATTGCTGACGGAAATGGTTTCTCTTCCCTTTAAATGCGCTCTACCGCGAGTGTTTCACTCGCGGTATTTTTTCCTTGTAAATTCGGGCACGCTCCTGTGCGGGGAGTCTCTCCCCTCCCACATTCCACCCATTGACCCCGTCTCTCTGCCCCTCGGGGGCCTTCCTCCGCCCTCATTTTGCCTTTCCACGCCTCTATCGCACATGAGCGCCCCGCAAACGTGCGCGTTTTCGGTGCACGCGTGCGGGGCCCGTTAATGTGATGCGCACACGTACGGGGCGCTTAAGAGCACTTAAATGCATCATTTTAGGGTGCTCAAGTGCGCCCCGCACAAGTGCGCCGTTTAGTAAACATACCCCTATGTTATAAAATACCACATTTTAAAAAATGATCAAATTTAAACAAAAGGGACCATCAAAGTCATAAAGAACATCTATGGAACTATTTCCATCAATTAACACTCATGATTTCACCATTGGTCTAATCAAATTTCAGCTCTCAAAATCAATATTATAGAGTACTTATCCAGACAGTTTAAATATTCATTTGCATATGCATTCTTCTTGCTCTTCAATTGACTTAATTGCATTGAAATTTCAGCACATCAAGTCCACACCCGACATTCTTTAGGGGAATGCATTTCTCATTTCTTTAAAATGGTCCATTTAAAGTAATCCATCTTTCACCAACAAGCTTTCAGTTTCTTAGATAGACTTCCATACACTCTGTGTCATTCTTACTTAGTTAACACCTATTTTACCCCTATTTTATAAAGTCAAGTACAGTACCTGTCCACTTCATTAACATCAGCCCTAGAACTTGTGTAAATTATCATGCTTACATTTGACAAGTGTGCATGTAAATTCTCATATTCTAAAATCCATATGCTCACACCACCCACACTTTGTCTAAACTTTAGCTGTGTACACTCTCACAGTGAAAGTACATGTCATGAAAACAATATTCATATATTTTTATGCTAGATGTATTGTATAAGAGGCCATTTACACATGTAAGTGACAACTTCTTCACATAAATGATTAAGACACTGTCACTTAAATACATTGTTATCATCTAAAAATAGGTTGCTCTTTATAAAATGATCCCCAGAATGTATGTAACTAGATCAGTGCTTATCAAATTTTCACAGGCCACAACCCTATTTTCACAGCCACAGAAGGCATGCAATCCAAAAGCATGCAACACCTACCTTTTACTCAATACGTTTGCTCCTGGCTCTTCTACAGCACTGCAGACAAACGTGCTATCATCTCCCACTTTCTGTGGAGCTCACATAGATCTAGTTATAGCATTCCAAGAGTTGCAGAGCAGAGATGGTGTCCATCTGTCCAAGAAAGGTTGACATGTCTTCAGTAGCAGACTGGCTAATCTACTGAAGAGGGCTTTAAACTAGATTCATTGGGGATGTGTGAAGAAATCCACCAGGTAAATGAAACATTAAATACCTTTATGGAAATGGGTAAAAGGGGCAACATATGGAAAGCGGTATGTATAAATGCTCGTAGCATGGGAAATAAGATCCCAGATGTTGAAGCTTTAATGGGAGTGGCTGACTTGGATTTAGTGGCAGTTACAGAAACATGGCTCACAGAAAACCATGTCTGGGATGTAACTATACCAGGCTATACTTTATTCAGAAAGGACAGGGTAGGAAGAAGGGGAGGAGAAGTGGCACTATATGTAAAATTAATATTAAAGCTTTGGAACTACAGAGCTTAAAAGGGAGAGAGTAGGCATTGTGGGTTAAACTAGAAAGAGGGAAAGAGAAATCTAGTTGCATTGGTGTGATATAAAGACTTCCCTCACAAGAGGAAGAGGTGGATGTAGAGTTAATTGAAGACATAAGCAGCATTGCTAGGAATGGGGAAGTGCTACTGATAGGGGATTTCAGTATGCCAGATGTTGACTGGCACATTCCTGCTGCAGTATCATCTAGAGGTAAGGAGATCCTGGATCCTCTACAGGGATAACTATTCAGGCAATTGGTAACAGACCCCACACGTGAAGGGGCCATACTGGACTTGGTGCTTACCAATGGTGAAAGTGTTTCTGATGTTATAGTGGGAGATCATTTTGCATCCAGTGATCACCAGATGATGTGGTTCAGTATTAGGACTAGGGTTGATAGAATCCATTCAAAAGTGAGGGTCTTAGACTTTAGGAAAACTAATTTTGCCAAGATGGGCCTATGCCTCAAAGAGTCGTTAGCGGGATGGGAACAGCTGGGGGATGTAGAAAAACAGTGAGCAAAACTGAAAAGGGATATTTTAAGGGCAACCAACATTTTTGTTAAAATGGCAAATAAAGGTAAAAGGAAAAGGAGACTACTATGATTTTCAAAAAAAGTAGCTGAAAAGGTGAAGAAAAAGAGGGAGGCCTTCATGAAATACAAGAGATCACAGAGAGAGGAAGACAGGAATCTATATTTGGAAAAACTTAGAGAAGCTAGCATAGTCATCAGGAAAGCAAAGATTCAAAAAGAGGAGGAAATAGCCAACACAATAAATTGGGGGAACATTTTTCAGATATGTTAGTGAAAAGAGAAAGGGCAAAAGTGGTACTGTCAGACTCAAGGGAGAAGGGGAGGAATATGTAGAAGCTGATGAGGATAAAGCAGAATTGCTTAACAAATATTTCTGTTCTGTGTTCACAGATGAAGAACCAGCAAATGGACCTCATAAAACACCCACAAACAGGAACAGAAGTGAGGGGCATCTTGAACAATTTTCAGAAGACTGTGTTCATGAGAAACTAGCTAAACTTAAAGTAGACAAAGCAATGGGACCGGATGGGATACACCCTAAAATACTGACGGAACATGGGTACGTTCTAGCAGCTCCACTGACTGATCTTTTCAATGCCTCATTGGAGTCAGGAGTAGTGCCAAAGGACTGGAGAGATGCTCATGTGGTCCCTTTACTCAAAAGCAGAAGTAAGGATGTGGTTGAATACTACAGGCCAGTTAGTTTAATTTTGGCAGTGAGTAAATTATTGGAAATGCTGCTGAAAGAGAAAATAGTGAGGTTTCTGGAGTCCAGCAGATTACAGGATCCGAGGCAGCATGGATTCACCAGAGGCATATCTCGTCAGACAAATCTGATTGATTTATTTGACTGGGTGACCAGGGAGTTGGACTGAGGGAGAGCCCTAGATGTGGTATATTTAGATTTCAGTAAAGCCTTTGACACTGTTCCTCACAGGTGACTTACAAACAAACTGAGCACCCTAGGGATGGACCCTAAAGTTACTGCTTGGGTTAGAAATTGGTTGAGTGGGAGGCGACAAAGGGTGCAGGTAAATGGAGCACCCTCTGAGGAGAAGGAAGTTACCAGTGGTGTGCCCCAGGGATCTGTCCTTGGCCCGATTCTTTTTAACATCTTTGTTAGTGATATAGGGCTGTCTGGTAAGGTTTGCCTCTTTGCAGATGATACCAAAATCTGCAATAGAGTAGACACCCAGGAAGGTGTAGATGACATGAGGAGGGATCTAGCTAAGCTTGAAGAGTGGTCTAGAATTTGGCAGCTGGGATTTAATGTTAAAAAATGCAAGGTCATGCATTTGGGCTGCAGCAATCCAAGGGGGCAATATAGTATAGGGGGTGAAGTACTTTTGTCCACTAAAGAAGAGTGGGACCTCGGTGTGGTTGTGTCTGATGATCTTAAAGTAGCTAAACAGGTAGAAAATGCAACAGCAAAAGCTAGAAGGATGCTTGGGTGCATAGGGAGAGGAATGGCTAGCAGAAAAAAGGAGGTGATAGGGCCTCTGTATAAGTCTTTGATGCAACCTCATTTGGAGTATTGTGTGCAATTCTGGAGACCGCACCTTCAAAAGGATATAAATAGGATGGAGTCAGTACAGAGGGTGGCTACTAAAATGGTTAGTGGTCTTCATTATAAAGTATATGAGGACAGACTTAAGGATCTTAATATGTACACCTTAGATGAAAGGCGGAATAGAGGTGATATGATTGAGACGTTTAAATACCTCCATGCATAAATGCACAGAGGGAGAGCCTCTTTCAATTGAAAGCAAGTTCTCCTATGAGGGGACATGGGATGAGGGTGAAAGGGGATAGATTCAGGAGTGTTATGCGGAAATATTTCTTTATAGAAAGAGTGGTGGATCCATGGAATAGATGAACTGTGGTATCCAAAGCTCTCAGTCCTTGGTTCTAATCATTAGGCCATTCTTCAACTTATTGTGGGAGTACTGCTTCTTTGCTTTTAATCTTTTGAGAATAACATCTCTGTTAAATATGTTAGAGATGATTTAGCTTTTTTTTTTTTTTAAATAAGAAAGATTGGTGGAGTCAAAGAGCATGAAGATAGCATACCATTTTGGATAAGATTTGATTACTCTGCACTGAAGTTCAAATTTTTGCATTTTAGAGCAAAAATAAGCATATATTTATAATGTGTTAGATTAAAGTATTTTTATCTAAACGATGCCTTGAATAGAAGGCCTAAAACCTTGATTTAAATAAACAATATAACTGAATAGATGTAGTTATTCTATATTATCTTTACATTATCACTTGCATCTTTACCTTGTGCTGTTCCTTGAGTGAGAAATATTATTTATACATTCAGTACACTGGACAAATTTAGGGGTCTACTGACTGCCCTGAGATAAAATAGTGCACTTGTGTTTTATTTTCTGTAGGAAATTTTACTACGGGATTCAATAACCCATGTTATCTCAGTTTGAAAATATGGAGGGGAATTTTAGAAGGGATGTCCAAGTGCAATCTGGAACGTCTAAGCCAGAAGGTCTGGAAAAAAAAAAGCAGGCACATCCAGGTTCAGACGTGCCTGATATGGACATTTGCAGGGGCATCTACATAGACATCCCCAGAATTGAATTTCAGAAACTGGATGCCTAGGATAGCTTAATGTTTAGAGTAGTAGGTTAGGGAGAGGGTAGCTAGGGTTGAAAGCCCATTGTTGCTATCATTGACATTGTTTTGAGTACTGGGGATGATAGAATACTTTCTTTTCTATTTCTTCTGAATGTTTTTCAGCCAAAACAAGCACTTTTCAGATGCCTGTTTGTACCCGGAGCAGGTCTAAACTTAGATGTGATGCTGGACATCCATGACATTTCTGAGATCAGGCGGGGATATCCAGGTTCCTGGAAATGCCCCAGCCATGCCCCTGCTTAGACTTTGATATCCCAGAGCCGGCTTCTAAAATGGCTCTGAAGACATCAATGTCCTTTTGATATCTCTATGCTCATTTTTGGACATTCAAAGGATGAATAGGGCTTCCAAAATGACTCCTTTAGTGAATGCTGCAGTAAAATGTTTGTTCCTGGCTATAGTAATACAAAGATTCAGCTCTGAGCTATGGTTGGCTATCTTTTAAAGGGCTGGGCAGGTAGTGCACAAAAGGAACCTTCTCCTCCATGATCTTCTAATCCATTGTGAAACATAAGAATCCTAATGTCTTCACCAATCCCTGATTCATCATAAAGATGCCTTACCCACCTGGATCCCCAATATGTCACCAAAGATCAAAGCCCTCCTGTTCCAACTCACTCCTCTTGCCCTCTATCCCTATGGTATCTGTCTGTTAGGTGGTGAGAGGCAGGAACAATTCTTGGTCACTCTTGACCCAGTGTCTGTCTCATCAGAAATGTCATCAGAAGGCTCCTAGCAGTAGTCTTGGTATGATGGATCAAGGGGAGAGGATGGCTGGGGGAGTTGAGCTTTCATTCTTTTATGATGGATTGTGGATTGTTTTTCAGGGGATCTGGGAAGGATTGTCTATTCTATTTAATTTTCTGACCCCTTTTTTGCAACCATCTTGGGGAGCACTTCTTAAGGTATTGCTAACTTTCAATAAATAAGTCAAAGCTTAGCACAAATTGTGCTAGGCATTCCACAAAAGAATGAGATTTACAGTATATGCATTTGCATGCTTTGCAGATCATTTATTTTTTGAATTTGTGTTGCGATAAAAGTTTCAATGCTAGGCTGAGTTATTGCTACTACTCAGCTTAGTCAATAGGCCCCTTAGCTTGTTAGAGCATGAAACGGAACCTAGAAAGTCTTAATCTATGTGTTTATGTAGCACAGATACCAATTATTTCCTAAACTGAATATGGCACCATATCAGTAGCTCTGAATGCTGAAATTTAAATGAATTACTCAATATAACATTCTGCCTTTTCTTGAATTGATTTAATTAGCCATTACATCAATATTATGCACCCCTACTAGCCTTATAGAAATGCTAAGTAGTGCTAGTTGCAATATTAATATGTACAAAACAATCTACATCACCCACAAAATGAATCCAATCTATTAGCACACTGTACATTTCAATAATGCATTATAGGTATTTGTGTCTCTAAATTCAACATGAATGTGGCACAGCAAAAGCAAATAGTAAAAACTCAAGTGTGAGAAGATGAATGAAACAGAAAGAAATACAAAAATGGCATCCTTAGAAAACATGCTGAGACCAAGACATGGCCTTCCTTTATTTAGTGTGTATTAAAATACTGAGTTACTAATATAATATGTAAGTTATACAACCCAAATATTGTAATATTCTTTCTTTTCACAACAAAAGGTACCTAAGTTAACCGTAGGAATTTGATCTGACCCCTCATGGCTCATTTTTTGTTTGATTTTTAAGTTACTTCTAAGTACCAAAATTAATGCTTTTTGTCTAATAGATAATAAACCAAAAAACCCCCAAAAAACAACTCTCAGATGACTACCAATAACCATATAATGCAAAGAAAGTCACTGGATAGTCCCATTGAGCTCCTTAAATAAAGAACATCAAAATATGTTTTTTTATGTCGGGGTCCCCCGGCAAGAGCGGAAAGGAGGAAAGCCTTTCCCCTCCACTCCGGGGAAACCCTTTTATTAAACAGGTATACAACCCGAAAAACTTCATGCAACGTTTTGTCTAATAGAGACACATAACACTTAAGCAAAAGAGATACTTTGAGTAACAAACAGAAATGAATAAAATGATAAAGTAAACAGAAGGGGTTGGATTATATTCCAAAGTATACAACCTCCTGGGCACTAGGCCCTAATCTCAGTCACAAAATTTATTACAAAATATATTAGACACCTAAAATAAAACAGAAGACAAACAAAATGGTGCTCGTAATAAGAAATATGCCACTTAGAGACATTTATTGTCAGTTGATGCCTAAATTAAAGGTTCTTGGCTTCACCCCAGGCTTTCAGTTTCTCTAGACAGAACATTAATTGGTATTAAATACCATGTCTTTCAGCCATTGTCGTTTAATTACTGTACTTATTTAATGATGTCCCCTGTAGACTTGCTTATGTGCTGCATATTGTATGCTCTTAAATGCATGTGTCTGCTGTATTCCCATGCATTGAACATTTATTTCTGCCGGGGACTGGCTTATTGAGGTCAGGTTAAGCCATGCAAACCCATATCTTCTGTGTCCCAATCAACCTATAATCAGATTTTCAAATCACTAATTGCTCCCATATATGAAGGCAAATTTTCTGCCTACGAGATAAAAGAAAGAGTGTACAATTTGCAGGGCATTCTCCAAACATCCAAACTAATTGTACTATTTTCATACTTACTTTAAGATCAAATATTTAGATTTTTATAAAAATCCAAACAGATTAACCAAATAATGCACTGTGGTTAATTTTCTTCAATGTGCCATATCAGTTTAATTACAGTTTCTATAAATAATGTGAAATACTTCCCCGAACAGTGTGCACATTCCCTTCTGTGCATTCCACATTTTAATTCTTAAAAGCATTAGAACAGATGTTAGGTGCCTGCTAAACTTGTTTTCAGTTTTCTTTTATTTATATGTTAATGAGAATTTAATTACTTCATGAATACTTAAACAACCTGAGGGTGCCTGATATCATTAACTTGAACATGACAAGCACCTCAAGTGACCACATGGGAAGACTAAAATTGCTTTAAGTTTACGAAGACAGAAAGATGAATTGGTTTCTATTCCTGCTGTGTTTTCCTTGACACAAAACTGAATGGCACAGACTTGATTGTGCTTTAACGTGAGCGAGATCTGAGTAAACTGTCTTTATATTAAGGGGGTCATTTTAGAAGTTCTATTTGTGATTTCCAAATTTGAAAATGCCCATTCAGATGTGCAAATCACATCAACAGCTTAAGAGCCATTTTAGAAAGCCTTGAATTTATATTTCCGTTTCTCACGGGGGGCATGGCAGAGATGTGCCCGGGGCCTACTAAAATGACACATGTGCAAGCTGATTTTAGAATGGTGCTGTATGTTGGAACTAGATGGCACATATGTCCATGTCGATAGCTGCCACGGGCATGAATATGCAACAGAAAAGTGCTCATTTCAGCAACCTAACACCTGTGGTGAGGAGAAAGCCCTCTTATTCTCCAAATACTTTTTGCTATGTCAAAAAAACACGTAGTTAATGCTGCCATGCCACAACACACCTCTGCTTGCAAAATGGCAGGCTGGGATCTGTATGTGCTGTCAGATAGATGGGCCCATTCTGAAATACCATCGTGGGAACATCTATGTTGTCCAAACCACTGCAGTCCATATTCGACAGGTACTGTACATGTTTCTAAAATCTGTCAGAAACTTTCACATGCCTGGCCCATTCTGCATGTTCCTATTTGTTTTTTGAACTCACCTTCTCTATTGCCCCTTCCATGGAATTTCAGGCGTTCTGACTTGCATGTCCCAGATCACACCTATATGGTCTTCTTAAAATGTGCTTTCACACTTTTATTTATGCGAAATTTGAAAGGTAATCCTAAAAGATTTTGAGACCAATGTATTTTTGCGGTGTTTTGCAGCCAGGTTCTGATACTATTTTGTGCAGTGCTGCACCGGGGTCAATCAGGGCCGTCCCAACTATTAGGCAAATTAGGCAATTGCCTACAGCAGAAGATTCTGCGGGAGACGGCAAAGAGCAGGGTATTCAAAACTAAACAATAGATTCTGACAGCTGGGGGAGGGGAATAAGGCTTAAGGTTTGCCTAGGGTACCAACACCTTCAACCAACTCTAGAACCAGTCCTGGGCTCAATATATTAGTGTTCAATAAAAATATTACTCAGCATTAATGTGACAAAACTTTATTATACAATAATGGTTAATAAAGTAATGCGACACTAGAGAAATGCATTGTTAGGGACTAGATTATTAGTGAAGAGTTTCAGGGCACTAGAGAAACAGATACTAAGGGGTATGTTTACTAAACCATCTTAACGTGCACCCGGCGATAGTGTGCAGGCTGCCATAAAAGGAGTGGGTGTGTCGGTCTTAAAGTAGCAAAATGGGATTATCATGCGATAACGCACGCTGTTGCGCACATTATCGGGTGAAGCGCCGCTAAGCGCGTTAACGCGTGGTAATCTTAAGTAGGCGCCCAGACAGGCAAACATAGAAACAGAGGTGTAGCACAATGATTAATACACTGACTGATGGTTCAGGGGTCATGAATTTGATCCCCTAGTGTGCCTAATGCATAAGGCTGGCTGAGGCATCACCCTTTACTTTTAGGTAGTGATTTTTGAGGCATTTTACTTTTATTTTAATTAGTGCTGCCAGCAAACACACCCTCACGGTAGCGTAAACTAAGGTGCCGCATAAGGCACCCCATAACGCACTCCATAGGGCACATTATAAAGTGCACTGTCTGCCAAGGCACCCTATAATGTCCCCTATAGGACACCTTATAAGGCGCTTGATAGGGCGCCTTTTAAGGCGCCCTATAAAGCACCCTATATGGTGCCTTATAAAGCGCCCTATAAGGCGCCTTATGAGGCACCTTAAGGTTACAGTACTCTGAGGGTGTTTTTGCTGGCAGCACTAATGTACATTAAAAATAGACAATGCCTCAGACAGCCCTATCAAATAAACCCACCATGGGTTTGAACCCATGACCTCAGGCTTCACAAGCAGTGAAGTAACCAGTGGGCTACAGCTCTACAGCTGCTAACAAGCCCCTGGCTGGCTGCAGAAGGACTGCATGTCACCACACAAACTGTCTGCTGTAGTTACCAGGATAGGGTTAACCCACCCATACCCATGATGCACTGCACATGCAAATCAGCAGTCGACAGCTGGGCACAAGATGGGGTATGCACCCCACAGCTCCTCGGTCTGGTAGGGGGAACTGACCGTGTGTGGTACTGGCACAGAGTAGCCACAGACCGTCACATTGTGCAGGTACTGTGCTCACCCTGAGGGTGAGGTGGGGCGCCCAGCACCAGGTCCACAGCACCTTTCATGGCTGAAATATACCATGCTGCTGGTCCCCATCAGTACTACTGTGTGTGATAGGTAGCTCTTGCAAACACACCTTGGATACATCTGTGTCCTTCTGTATTTCTCAGTCATGTCTAGCCCTTATGGGCAATGGTGCACCCAGAATAGCGCATATCCTGTGTTGGTACCATGGTGTAGGGGTGATTGGACCCATAGGCGGATTATGTACCACCACACAACCCACCCTCTGGGGCTCAGGGTGGGAAACAGGATCACCCACCAACAGATCTGCATTCTACCTCCCTACAATGGTAGCAGTAGAGAGAACCATCAACCCCCATCCTGCTAGGCAACAGACACCCTACAGGGCAGGCAATGCCGAGCTGTACACATCCATAAAGCAATAGCAGACAGACAGCAGGCCTGGAAATGCTCAACTGCCCCCCCACCACTATCAGACATTCTTCAGCAGCAAGCCTCCAGCCGCTGCACCCGCAAGGTATTCCAGCAAGACACATACTACCTGCAGACAGTCTGCTAGCTAGTCCATAGTCCTGGAGAAGATGAATGTACTCAGAACTGGGATACCAGCATACACACCAAACAGATAAATCAGTGATTGGGCCCCAAAATGGACCCACCAACATCACATGAGAAAAAAACTACATAGCACTATGGGGGAACCTAGCCATGCCGTGGTCACTGCTCAGTCAGGGTGAGAGTGACCTCCCAGCAGAGGTTCCCAACTCCAGTCCTGGAGGGCCAAACACTGTCAGGGGTTTTATGCTGTCCCTAATGAATATTGTGATAATGACAGCAATGCTGAGCAGATGGATTGGGAAAATAATGAGCATTGTACCTTTAAGAGTAAGGACAAGTCAGGTTCCCATAGAAACCGAAAGCTTCTAACTAGAACTGAGCCCAGCCATAGCAGTGACATAGGAGCTGAGTGGAACTCTAATGAGTTGCACCTGAGTAGCCAGAGGGGTGTGGCTGCTGAAGGAAGCCGTTTTAAACCTGCTTCAGAGCTAGAGTTTAGGAGGAAGAGAGGTGGAGAGAGAGAGGGTACACAGAAGCAACGACAGCAGACAGAGCAACACAGGCAAGGAAGGCAAAGAGGAGAGCAGCAAAGAGGGAAACCTTGGAACCCAGAACTAGCAAAGGAGGATTCTGGAAGGTCCATTTCCTTGACCTCAGGAGCACTAGAAGCAAAGCCAAAACTTCTGTGGAAACTACCCGAAGAAAAGGTAGAAGAGTTTACCTATACGAGGGAGGAAAGCTCTGATTACAGAAAAGGCATTGCGAGTGAGAAAGGTACGTCTGCCATAATTCCTAGCCAGAGACTTGCTGAGGAGATTGTACAGCAGTTAAAGAACAGTGCTAATAAGAGCAGAGATAGCACTGCTGCGAAAACAGCTCCAGTCAGAAATATTCTTAGTAGGTGTTTTGAAATAGACGTAAAGGCTGTTGCTAAGAGTTTACGTAAGAATCAGTTTCCTGCACTAGAGAAAGTTACTGCCAATCAGAAGGACAACTTTACTGAACAGCTGCAAGCAGTTCTCAGTGACCTGCAGTCTAGAAGTTCCCCTAAGCAGAGTTATAATGATTACAGCAAGGAGATGATTGTTGACGTAGAAAGCACTCCTGATACAACTGATATCTGTGAGATGGATTGTTCTTTATGTGAGATCGATCACTTGGACCTACGTTAGACAACCTTTGCATGAAGGTAATGCAAAGTTGTTTTCTCCTGAATGTTTGCTGTGAAGAAACAGTTTGCCATATGCTTTATTTTCTAACTTTGAATTGGTCCTGTTTCCTATTGTTTTGGAAAGTAATCCGTGTCATGTTTTGAGCCAAGAATCTATGTGTGAAAGGGAAAACCCCAAATAAAAAATTTATCTGTTCAAATGACCCTCGTGCCACAACACCTTTGTTTGATAGTAAACCTAGACTACAACTCCCAGCGGCCCTTGCTGCTACCTTAGTCAAAAAGGACACTTGAAGACAAAGTAGAGGTCACCCTTGCTCTAGAGTCACCGGCCCTAGGCGGGGGCAGGACAATATACATGAGATACATCTGCATACAATGGGGGCGGTGCATAGCAATGCAGCACAGCCACATAACCAAGCTGGGCAATAGTGATAGTAATGGGAAACATCAAAAAGCACTCCCGCGAAAGCTCCAAATAAAAGATATGAATTTTGGAAGGGTCTACGCTCCGTCCCCATACAAGGTGAATGATTCCACAGTGCAATTGCGCTCATCAGG
The DNA here is from genome assembly GCA_033557465.1 of Ichthyophis bannanicus. Taxonomy (NCBI): domain Eukaryota; kingdom Metazoa; phylum Chordata; class Amphibia; order Gymnophiona; family Ichthyophiidae; genus Ichthyophis; species Ichthyophis bannanicus. The sequence continues at coordinate 389,122,845 of CM066035.1, forward strand.
GTTTCCCTCTCCATTGGACAGGTTTCCTATGGCGTGCACATGTTCCACAACAGCAGGGCGGGCATGTCAGAATGGGCAACTGGACAGATGCTGGGAAAGGGGACACAGAGGGTTGCAGATGGCACATGCTGTACTGCAGCTGGGCCACAGTGCGGACTAGGGTGATGCCTAGGTGGCCCATAGGAATGCTGAAACAGTAGAGCAGCCAGACAGCAACTGATGAGGGCCCAGCATGGGCACGAGTGTGCTTCCCACAGTGTCACAGGGGATAGAACCCAGTAGGGACCCCCAAGGGCACAGAACATTGGCAGGTGGTGCAGGGGGGAAGAGTGGACATCTATGCAGGCACCCCTACCCCAGAACTCACACCATAGGCAGCCACCTACCCGCACACTGGATGGCCTGAGACTGCGCTCCACCAGCACCACCATCAGAAGGGCATGTCAGCAGGGTGGCAGAGGGGCACTGGTGGTGGAGGGGGCAGTGGCAGCTGCCCAAAGCAGACCGTGGCCTAGCCCTGTGTAGGTGCGTGCCATGCCCTGCAACAGACAGGCTCTGTCTGATGAACAGTCATGGTATCACCACGGAATGCATTGTCTTTGTGGCAGCACAATGGTGCAGTGCACACAGTCAGTGTGTTCAGAAGGTCACAGGTTCAAGTCCCAGCTGTGGTTCCTGCTAAACCAGCCCCCATATTTTACCCACTACTAAAATGTGCTAATACAGACAGAACCTTTATTGCAGATGATGTAAACATGCCCAAAACACCTACATTTTACCCTGCAGAGCACAGACACCATAAACAGGCTCATTACCTACAGCAGAGTCTCCCAAATGCAGTCCTGGAGGGCCAAACACCATTCAGGTTCCATGCTGCCTCTATTAAAGATGCCTGTGCTGCATTTCTATGTGCCGCCCCCATGGTATGCAGATGTATCTCATGCATATTCATGAGGGACAGCATGAAAACCCGAACAGTGTTTGGCACCGCAGGACTGGAGTTGGGAACCTCTGCCGTAAAGCAGCAGCCAACAGGGGCAGGCACACCTGCACCCACAGGCTCCATTAGCCAGTGCCTCCTGGAGAGGCAGGACATTGGGCCCTGTGTGCATCTCCCAATAATAGCACTTGCATACCTAAGCAATGCCACCCTAAACCTGGGAATACGGTACACAGCTATCAAAAGGTTGCCATGATTACTGGCAGATAGCAATTCCTAAGTTAAGCACAATTTGCTGATTGAGCTGCATTATAGCAACCTTTCTGATGTCTGTGGAGTGTGCTTCAGGACTGGTGTCTGACAGTGTTTACCACCCTGGGGAGTGACCCCAACAGTATTGCGTACCATATCCATGCCTGCACTGTGCTCAGGACTGGTGTGGTGGCCAGGGCTGCCAAACACCTCTATAGTAGCACAATGCTGGCATAGGTGTGGGAGTGTGTGTCTGTCTATCCAGTGTGTGGTGGCTGCAAACACCCTCCACAGCCCACACTGCCAGCACTGTTGCCAGTATTGGCCTGCCAATGTGCATAATGAGGAGCAAGGTACCATGGGTATAGCCCGGACAGGGTGGCCTGGCCAGGATGCATCTGCACAGGGCATAGGGCAATGGCTGGGACATTGTAGTGCCCGGCCACCACCTGCACAGACAGGGTGGGCACAGCATGTCCTGCTGGGAGATCACTCTCACCCTGAGTGAACAGTGGCCACGGCATGGCTCGGTTCCCCCATAGTGCTGGATTGTATTTTTCTTATGTGATGTTTATGGTTCCCCTTTGGGGGTCCAGTCACTGACTTATCTGCTTGGTGTGTATGCTGATATCCCAGTTCTGGGTGCACACATTTCCACCAGGAACATGCACTATGGACTAGCTAGTAGACTGTCTGAAGCTGGTATGTATCTTGCTGGAACACCTTGCAGGATGCAGCGGCTGAGGGCTTGCTGCAGGAGAATATCAGATAGTGGTGGGGTGCAGCTTAGCAGTTCCAGGACTAATGGCTGTTTGCTGTTGCTTTATAGATGTGTACAGAGCTGCATTGACTGCTCTCTTTGGGTGTCTGTTCCTCAGCAGGACTGGGGTTGGTGGTCCCTTCTACTGCTACGATTGCAGGGAGGTAGAATGTGGATCTGTTGGTGGGAGACCCTGTATACCCCCCTCAGCCCCAGAGGGTGGTGTGGTGGTACATAATTCTCCTATGGGTCCATAAGGGCTAAACCTGACTGAGAAATACAGATGTATCCAAGATGTGTCTGCAGAAACTATCTATCTCACATACTAGCACTGCTGGGGACCTGCAGCATGGCCTGTTTCTGCCATGAAAGGTGCTGTGGACCTTGGCGCCCCACCTCACCCTCAGTACCCACACAATGTGACAGTTTGTAGCTACTCTGTGCCAGTAACACACACGGTCAGTTCCCCCTACCAGGCCGAGGTGCTGTGGGGGTGTATACCCCATCTTGTGATCATCTGTAGACTGCTGATTTGCATGTGCAGTGCATCATGGGTATGGGTGGGTTAACCCTATCCTGGTGACCACAGCAGACTGTTTGTGTGGTGATGTGCAGTCATTCTGCAGCCAGCCAGGGTTTTTTTTTAGGAGCTCTAGCCCACTGGTTACTTTACTGCCTGTGGAGCCAGAGGTCATGGGTTCAAACCCACAGTGGGGTTATTTGATAGGGCTGTCCAAAGCATTGTCTATTTTTACTGTACATTAGTGCTGCCAGCAACAACACCCTCAGAGTACTGTAACCATAAGGTGCCCTATAGGGCGCCCTATAAAGCGCCTTCTGAGGCACCTTATGGTTACAGTCCGTATAAGGTGCCTTATAAGGTGTCCTATGGAGCGCCTTATAGGGTGCCCTATAGGGGACATTATAGGGTGCCGTGGTGGACAGTGCACTTTATAATGTGCCCTATGGAGTGCCTTATAGGGTGCCTTATGCGGCACCTTAGGTTACGGCACGTGAGGGTGTGTTTGCTGGCAGCAATAATTAAAATACAAATAAAATGCCTTGGGGAACAATACTTACATGTCAAAGCTGATGCCTCAGCCAGCCTTATGCACACTGGGGGATCAAACTCATGACCCTTGTATCATCAGTCAGTGTATTAACCATTGTGCTACACTTCTGTTTTTATGTTTGGATGTCTGTGCGCCTACTTAAGATTACCGTGTGGTCACGCGCTTAGCGGCGCTTCGCCCGATAAGGTGCGCAGCAGCCGCGTTATCATGCGCTAATCCCGTTTTCTACTTTAGACTGAAACGCCCACTCCTTATATGGCATCCTGCACACTAACGCCGGGCGCACATTAAGAAGGTTTAGTAAACATACCCGAGTGGGAGACCCGAACCGGGCAGCTCCAGCCACCTTAAAAGCGGCATCCCTGCTCTGAGGGAGCCGCTTTAGGCCAGCCTGCCCCCAGCAACACTCCTGCCCAATCGGGGCAGTGGGAGACCTGAACCGGGCAGCTCCAGCTACCTTAAAAGCGGCGTCCCTGCTCCGAGGGAGCAGCTTTAGGCCAGCCCGCCGCCAGCAACACTCCTGCCTAATCGGGGCAGTGGAAGACCCGAACCAGGCAGCTCCAGCCACCTTAAAAGCGGCATCCCTGCAGGGCGCGCCCGCGCCTGGTGGGCCCGCGCCTGAGGGCCTCGCCAGAGGGCCCTTTGGCGTGGCCTTTAGGCGTGGCACAGAGGCGCAAACAACTCCACTAAATCAACAGGAACGCCGGAGCAAAAACAGTGAAAAGAACAACAGGAAACACCACGAACCACTACAGCAGCATTCCACTACAACAGCGATCCACTACAGCACCGAAGACACAACAACGGCAACCAAAGACCTCAACACTCTGTGCAATCAACCTCGAAGCCCAGCCTGGTTCCCAAACACCAGATACCCTCACCGATTATGCCACCTTTCTTAGCCCCCATCTACCTCCTCACCCCCCTCTTGACCCTCTACCCCCCCCCCAATGCACTCAACAACCTACTCTGGCCCACACAATTCACTCAACCCACACTCACTCACAAACCAAAACTACCTCACTCACAGGCTCAGCAAACACCCACTCACATCACCAACCCCCCACCCCATCCCCACATCTCCATCTCTCTAATCAATGCACGCTCTGTCAGAAATAAATACCACATGCTCCGTGACCTAATCACAACTGAGCAGGTAGACATCCTATGCATAACAGAAACCTGGCTGACCCACACTGACACTGTACTAATGAACCAACTAGCCCCAGAAGGATACACCCTCCATCACTGCTCCCGGGAGCACGCCAAAGGAGGGGGTGTCGCCATCATAGCAAGAACCGACCTTCACCTCAGGACCCATTCCTCGGAAACCACCACTGAAGCTGATCTCCTCACCCTCACCAACAAACACCTCTCAATATGTCTAATCTACCGCGCACCCACCACAACCACTGACCTACCAAGATTACTACAACACATATCAGAAAGCACCAGCTCGACTAAGGAACAAATCATCCTAGGAGACTTCAACCTCCCATCACTTCAAGAAGAACATGCAACAACCTTCCACACCGTCATGACTGCAATGGATCTGGTACAGATCATACAGGAACCCACCCACGAAAAAGGCAACACACTAGACCTCGTCTTCCTCAACTCCACAACCACTGCCTCAGCAAAGAACCCACGGATCTCACCAGTACCTTGGTCTGACCACCACCTCATCACCTTATCCTACACATACCAACATAAGATCAACAAGGATGATAGACACCATGTAAGACGATTTAAACCATTTAACAAAAAGGACTTCTTAGAACAAATTCTACCCAAATTACAAACGAACTCCAATGACATCAATGACCTCATAGACAACTGGAATACTACGATCTCCACAGTGTCTGAAGCTTCAACAAACACAACCATCACCAGACCCCCTTCCACAAGGGCCAGATGGTATACTCCCAGTCTCCGAAAGCTAAAAACAAAACTCAGGAGAACTGAAAGAAAATGGAAAAAAACCAACGACGAAAATGACAAAATAAAATACCTATAAGAACTCAATGCGTATCACTATGAGACTGACAAAGCAAAGAAAATCTACCACATGAAAATCATCAATACCTCCATAAACAAACCTCGAGAGCTCTTTCAGATAATCAAAAAGCTGACAAAAACACCACACAATTCTGACCAATTGCCGCAGATTCCACCAGAACTACTGGCCCGTCAATACAAACAACTACAACGACCACAAAACCCGCAGCTAAACTCACAGACAACTACAGAGAACCTCCACCCCAACTTGCACAGTGACTGGACCACCTTCAAAGAAACATCAACAGATGAAATTTCAACCACGATCTCCTGCCTCCACACCACCACCTCCCCGCTGGACCCATGCCCCACTGACTGGATAAAGAAATCAAAAAATGAACTGAGCACACCATTAACCCGTATCGTCAACGAATCCTTCTCCAGAGGACTCATGCCAGACGCCCTCAAAACCACGATCATCCGACCTTCCTTGAAAAAGCAAAACCTGGATCCTCTAGACCAGTGGTCCCCAACCCAGTCCTATGGGGCCCACCAGCCAGTCAGGTTTTTGGGATATCCCTAATGACTATGCATGAGATATATATGCATTAGAGATATCCTGCCAACCTGACTGGTTTGTGGCCCTCCAGGGCTGGATTTGGAGACCCCTGCCTTACACCTCCATCATTTAAGATTGTGAGTGGGCAAGGTGCAGATGTCCAAGACATCAAAAAGGTTAGATAGAATTTGTCACAGTCCTCCTCACTTCTCACCACCACCAAAAAATTGTCTATTAGACAACTTTTTGGTGGTGGTGAGAATCGAGGAGGAATGTGACACATTCTATATACCCTTTCGATGTCTAGGACATCTGTACCTTGCCCACTCACAATCTTAAATGACAGAGGTGTAAGGCAGGGGTCTCCAAATCCAGCCCTGGAGGGCCACAAACCAGTCAGGTTGGCAGGATATCTCTAATGCATATATATCTCATGCATAGTCATTAGGGATATCCCGAAAACCTGACTGGCTGGTGGGCCCCATAGGACTGGGTTGGGGACCACTGCTCTAGACCCTGCATCTTACAGACCCATAGCAAGTCTACCTTTCACAGCCAAAATAATCGAGAAGATTGTCCAGCAGCAGTTTCAGGAACACCTGGATGTTAACAACATACTGGACCCTCAACAACACGGCTTCCGCCCGCTACATGGAATCAAGACCCTCATGACCACGCTGATGAACACCCTTCTCACAGGAATTCAAGGAAGACACTCTGGATACGCCATGATCTTCCTCGATATATCTGCAGCCTTTGACACCATCTCCCACAACATCCTCATACACAGACTACAGACTATTGGGATCAAGGACACCGTGCTGAAATGGTTTCAATCCTACCTAACTAACAGACAACAACTAATCCGCACCAGCGCCTCAACCTTCCCCCCATTCCAGCAACACCAGGGAGTACCCCAAGGATCCACACTGTCAGTCATGCTCTTCAATATTTACCTCCAGCCACTCTGCTCAGTCATACGCACCCACAACGTCAGCTTCCACATCTATGCTGACGATATCATGCTCTACGCCCCCATTACAACCACAAATCCAACAAACACCCACCTATCAGCATGCTTCACCGCAGTGTCTGACTGGTTACAAACAAACAACCTATCCATCAACATAAAGAAGACTGAAGCCCTCATAGTGACAAAGGACCCAGACTTCACACCACCCACACAACTCAACATCGGAACTACAAGCATCCAAATACAACCCCAGATAAGATACCTGGGCATTATTATTGACCAAGCCCTCACCTTAAAGCAACAGATCACTAAAACCTCTGGAACTATATTTCATAAGGCAAGAACAGTGCAACGTCTCAGACCCCTCCTGGAACATCAAGATTTCCGAACAGTGATGCAAGCCATGACACTCCCACATCTGGACTACTGCAACATAATCTACCATGGCCTTCCAGCCACACAGACCAACCCCCTCCGAACTGCATTGAACACCACTGCGAGAATCATTCAAAGCGCAAAGAAAACCGACCATATCACCCCAATTCTGAAAGAACTACACATTCTCCCCCTTGAAGTACGGACAAAATACAAAGCAATCCTACTCACCCACAAAGCTATCCATAAAACACAGGACACCCAGCTTCGCACCCTACTGGCTCGTCCAGCTCACGGTAGATCTACTAGACAAGCCTCCAGCGTCTCCCTCACCGTCCCTCATAAAAGAACCAAATGCTCGCAATGGACCTGCAATCGAGCCTTTGAACTTTATGCTCCATCCTTATGGAACTCGCTACCGAGCTATCTCAGAAACAATGCCGACCTACTATCTTTCACAAAACAGCTAAAAACCATCCTTTTCCAGGAATACTTCAACTCGAATCCCACCGAAAAACCCACAAACCCCTGATCTCACCCACAATGAAACCTCTAACTCAAAGCTACCCTAACCTGTCTGTGTCCTTTGTCTGTCCCATGTCCAGAGTCTGTCCTATTTCAAAATCATTAATGTTGCCCCCCCGGTGATGGCCCTACCCTTGGACTTAATTCCACCCCCCCCCCCCTATGTAACACCGCTTTGACCCGGTGAAAAGCGGTATATAAATACAGCTAAATAAATAAATAAACATACCCCTTAGTGAAACTAAATGCTTTGGCCTGCGTGTCTCTAATAGAGGGGAAAAGATAGAGAGGAGCAAAAGCACCAGATAGTGGTGATTTTTAGCACCTATACAGATAAACTGTATCTTTGTTGTTGTTAAGTGCCATGGAGTCGCTGTTGACTCATGGTGACCCTCTGGATAGTTAAACTAAACTTTAGTTTAGGCTTGCTGAATAGAAGTCCTAAACAAAATGTACAGCAATAGCAGCAGCTAGTATTTACCATGTATATTCGGTGCCACCACAGGGCATGTTTATTAATGTGTAAAGCACATACCAGGAGGTTCTAAATGTTAAAACAACTGCCTAGTACCCAAAAGATTAAGGGTTTGATTCCTACTGGCGCTCCTTGTGACCTTGGGCCAATCACTTTACTCTCGATTGCTTTGGAAGAAAAGGCTTGGCTATCTACTTCCGATTATACATTACCAAGAAAACCCAGAGACTGCTGGATTGCCAGGAGTCAACACTAACTTGAAGGCACTTTAAAAAAAATGTTAGTGCAGGGCTGCAAATAGCAATTGCACAGTAAAAACTACTGTATGGTAAAAATCCAATGGAAAGTGCCTAACACAGGTTGGGATGGAATTGGGGAGGGTCCGGATGGAGATTAGATGTGGCTGGCAATGGCAGATATTACCTGGCATTTATTAGTTGTCATGACTGCCAGTGGTGCAGCTGCACAATGTCATTTCTTTATATGGCAGATTGAGCCCTAGTGGTAGCACTGTGATATTACCACTAGATGCAGCTCCATGACCTGGTTGTTGATTTCTCTTCTGTGTCCTGTCTGAATGCTTGCTTGACTTCTTCTCCTTTATGTCACAAATTGTAGTTCCTTTTCCTTTTCTGGCCTTGAGCCTTACTTTTGGATTTTTATTTTGATTGTAAACCGCCATGATGTTATAAAGGGCGGTATATCAAGAAACAATAAACATAAACATAAACATAGATGTTCTAGCCACTATTTTGAACCCTGGTGACTCTGGAGCAGGAGCGGAGAGGAGCTGTTCCTGTCCCAGTCCAGCAGATAATCAGCAAAACCTTGGGAGGATCAGGGGTTTGGGGAGGGTTAGAGTATAGTCTTTGGGGGGCTTTTGTTCATGGGCTTCTGTTTGGGAGGGGGCTTCTGTTTGGAGGTGATCCTGAAAGGATTAACTTGGGGGCTTATCTTGGGGGGCTTGATTGTGGGGGAGCTTAATGTCGGGGGGGGGGGTGGTGATCAGATTGCGGAACTGTCTGGGAGATCATATTGCAGGGTGCTCTCTAGGTAGGAATCAGATAGAGGGTTTTGATCTTAGCAACAAGTGATTATGGGGGGAATTTGATTGGAGGTGGGGGTGTTCAGAGGGATTGAGTCAGGGAAACATTTTAAGATAATTATGTACTGTGGCAGAAGTCAAGGGGGGCATATGCAAAACGATTTTACCAGAAATCAGACATGAATATTCCCTGCTACCTGGTTTGTACAGCCTAACACCAGCCAGCTAGCATTGTGGCATTCTGAAGGTAAAGTGGGAGCAGCAGCGGGGGTTAACTAGTCAGCGGCAACATTCAACCACTGGCTGCCTCACCTTCCCAAGACAGAATTGGCGGCAGCAGGGGGTGCAGCGAAGGTGGCAGCAGTTGAGGGGGCGGCGAGGCCGGAGTTTCTGCCTAGGGTGGCAGAAATCCTTGGGCCGACTCTTTGTCCAGCCAGTGGCTGAATATTGCTGCTAACCAATTAGCCTATCGGCTAACCAGGCAACCTGGGTATTCAATTCTAGGCCCAACATTGAACATTTGGGTTTAAATTACAATATATGTTCACTATCAATACTTTACAAACAGTTATTTGTAACACCTATGTTCAAAATTTAATATATTTAGTTTTGTTCATTGTGAACTGCCCTTGATCCCTAGAAGGGGCGGTATAGAAAAACTCATAAATAAATTAGGGTAGCGATGGCCGGCTACTTTAAGTGAACTGGCCACCACTGCTGAAAATGCCCCCCTACATTGTCACATTTTTTTTTAATTTTGTGCAAGGGCCCCACAATCTTTACCTCAACAGGTAACTTGGGAGTATCCGCTTTGCCTGTTGAGACATGGGATGTGGGCTCATGTGATAAGCGCTTGCCATGCTACTAACTTCAGGCAGGTGCTCGGCATACCCTTGACCTTTAGAACAGAGGTTTTGTAACTATAACATGTGGTAAATGCACTTACCATACTTTATAGTAAACATTTTCCTAAATGTATAGTAGCACTGAATTTATGTATTAATTGAAATGCCAGTACCAGTGTTTAAATTAACATGTCAACTGCTATGGATATAAATGAAAGTTTGGATCTCTCTGCTTTCTTGGCGACATAGATCACAGAGTCCTAGGAGAAAGCAACCTTTTGGTTAGCTTTGTATTTGAGCAAGACATGAATATGGTTCCTCGCCTTTACTTCAGGAAGCTTAGAGAGCCTTTGCTTTGGGTAAAGAGTGTGGATATGTCCAGATGTGGTTCGCTTCATACATGAGAGAAAAAATGTCTCTTGATATACACTAGGAGACCCTGGCAATGGATGCTACTTTTATTTGTTGCTACTCTGTATATGGATGCTAGGGAGACATTCTCTGCATTCATTTTTGGACCTAAAGAAGCAAGTAGTTTCAACTTTTCCCCTCTGTCTTCTGAAATAATGGAAAATGGATGAACTGTATTTATCCTGGAGGATGTGTGCCTAGTGCCTTTTCTTTTGTTAAGTTTAGTTGCCACAGTTATAGTCTCCATTGTTTGTTTCCTTATCCTCCTATTATTGTGGCTTAAAGGAACAAAGGCTGGTGTATATCTCTGATTTCTGTAATGTTATTTTATATTTCTGGATATTGTATTTTACTTTCAACAGCCTTTGTTCATGTTCCTCTTAACAAGTGGATGATAATAATATTTCATTTTGATTCTAAAAAAATTTAAAAAATGCACAGGTCAATATTCAAAGGGAATTATCCTGATAACAGCAGCTATTATCAGACTAATTCCCCTACTACCTGGTTTGTACACTCCAACACTAGCCAGCTAGAATCGTGGCATTCTGAAAGTGGAGTGAACAGAAATATGAGATTGCAGACCTGCTATTCGTAATCTGTGAACTATCATTAAAATCATCTGTAATACCTGAAGATTGGAGGATGGCCAATGTAACGCCAATTTTTAAAAAGGGTTCCAGGGGTGATCTGGGAAACTACAGACTGGTGAGCCTGATGTCAGTACTGGGAAAAATGGTAGAAACCATCATAAAGAATAAAATTACTGAACATGTAGTCATGGCTTAATGGGAGACAGTCAACATGGCTTTAACCTAGGAAGATCTTGTCGTACTAATCTGTTATGTTTTTTTGAAGGTGTGAATAAACAGGTAGACAAAGGTGAGTCAGTTGATATAGTGTATTCAGACTTTCAGAAAGCCTTTGACATGGTCCCTCATCAGAGACGTTTGGCAAAACTAAAGAGTCATGGGGTAGGAGGCAGTGTACTATTGTGGATCAGGAACTGGTTAAAAGATAGAAAGTAGAGGGTAGGGCTAAATGGACAATTTTCCCAGTGGAGAAAGGTGAAGATTGGAGTACCCCAGAGATCTGTACTGGGTCCACTGCATTTTAACATATTCATAAATGACTTGGAAAAGGGAATAGCGAGTGAGGTTATCAAATTTTCAGATGACACAAAACTATTTAAAGTTGTTATAACCCATGAGGATCGTGGAAAATTGCAAGAGGATCTTGATAAATTGGAAGACTGGGCATCCAAATGGTAGATGAAATTTAATGTGGACAAGTGCAAAGTTATGCACCTAAAAAAGAACAACCCAAACTATGGTTACACGATGCAAGGTTCCACATTAGGAACCACCACCCAGGAAAAAGATTTAGGCGTCATCATAGATATGTTAATACCCTCCACCCAGGGTGAAGTAGCAGCCAAGAGAGCAAATAGAATGCTAGGTATCATAAGGAAAGGAATGGAAAATAAAACAAAGGATATCATAATGCCTCTGTATCGTTCCATGGTGTGACCGCACCTTGAATATTGTGTGCAATCCTGGTCGCCGCATCTTAAAAAGGATATAGCGTTATTAGAAAAGGTTCAGAGAAGAGCCACCAAAATGGTAAAGGGGATGGAAGAATACCCCTATGAAGAGAGGCTAAAAGGTTAGGGCTCTTCAACCTGGAAAAGAGACTGCTGAGGGAAGATATGATAGAGGTCTATAAATTAATGAATGGAGTGGAACAGGTAAACGTAGATCGATTTTTTAGGTCATCAGAATTTAGAAAGACTAGGGAACATGCAATGAAGCTACAGGGTAACCTATTTAAGACTAATAAGAGAAAATATTTTCTCACTCAACATGTAATCAAACTCTGGAATTTGTTACCGGAGGATGTAGTAAAAGCTGTTAGTGTAGCTGGGTTTAAAAAAGGTTTGGACAAGCTCTGGTGGAAAGATCCATAAACCATTATTAAAAGGGACCCAGGATATCACTACTTGACCCAGTACAAGCATTGTGGAACCTGTGTCTTTTGGGGAAATGGCTAGGTATATATGACCTAGATTGGCCACTGTTGGGAACAGGATACTTGGCTTAATGGACCTTGGTATGACCCAGTATGGCATATCTTATGTTCTTATGGAGTGGGGGCAGCACTGGGTGGTTAACCAGTCAGCAGCGATATTCAACCACTAGCCAGTTAGGACAGCTGAGTAGCTGGTTTAGCTGTCCAGCCAGGGCTATCCATCCACTAGGCAAGTTGCCCAGGTGGGAGGTGGCATCTGCTGCTCACAAAGGTGCCCGTGCCGCCCCTCCCAGCTGCCACCAATTCCATTTGGGGGGGGGGAGGCGGGCAGCAGTAGTATTTACAAAAGAGTGGTGGAACTATCTGTGGATTTTCAACAGCACAATATAGATAGTAGTATTATGGGCAGAACATTGGCAGAGTGCTGAGTTTTATGGAGAGGCGATATTCTGTCTGCTCTCCAGAAAGCTATGCAGATAAATTTAGGACAGAAAGAAAGCTTTCCTAAATTTATCCAGATCGTTTTCTAGAGAGTGGACTAAAAATTGTCACTATCCAGACAACTCTGGTGCTTACCACTTTCTCTATATATATTCAGCACTGCTCGTTATGTGGGTAGTGGTGATGTATATGTATATTTTGTTTAAGTGCTGTGGTTAGCATTTAAAAAAAACACCAACCAGTGTCTAAATATTAACCTAGACTATTATATTGTTAAACCATGGTGGTACTTTTAGAAGCATCCCTTTCTAAATGTTATGGGGTCTATTCCATTTCAGACATATATCCCCTGCTAAATGCCTGGGTCCATTTCCAGTTCCAAAGCTCCCAGCCCGTATAGCAGAGATATGCAAGGAGCTCTGGATGGGGGCAGGGGGGGGGGGAGCTGGAGGAAGATTCTGAGCAGAGCAGAGGCAGCACCCCGACTCCGGATGTAAAGGGCCTATTCTGGTGACGGCCCTATATGTCCAAGCTTGGGGAGTTAGACAGGAGACTTACTCCATCTCGGAGGTGTAATAATCCCCCCCTGAAGTCGTCAGCCATCGCGGTGGGATCCTCCTGAAGAGGTGAGCAGGATAGGGGGTTCTCCACAGTCTGATCCCAGCCTTGGAAGGCCCGATCGGAGATCGGGTGGTGGGGAATTGAGACTTTTAAACTGTGTGGCTGATCAAGGCTCCTGTATGGTGCCCTGGTGCCATGATGATGGAACTCAATGGCACCACGGCTCATGCAGTAGCCTAGGCTGGGCTAACCAGGGAGGAGGTTATATGTATAGTGGGGCATAATTAGGTCACGTCTGGGAAGTCCATAACATTTGCCAGAAAAATCAGGTGCATATCCGGCCCATCCAGTTTTTGGATGTCCGGACGGCCCGGATGTGCCCTGAGTGGAATTTGGCCTTTATGTAAATAGCAGCATTTAAAAGAGGGCTATTTACATATGGCAATGCACACCACGTTTAGCTTCCAGGAAACATTGTAAGGATGTGGAGAGGGAGTGCTTGGAGCAGACTTACAATGTTAAGTGGATTCCACATCTCACAAGGAGAATTCATGTTGATGGAAAAAAAATCCAGACATTGTGATTTATGTCCACCCTGAGGCACAAATAAGTTCCTACTTGAAGAAGCTGAGATTAAAGGCTAAGTTTAGGCCACCCCAATCAGCTCCCAACTTCCTCTTAAGGGATCCCCCCCCCTACACTTCTCTCAAGGTATCCAATCCCTACAACCCAATCCTAAGGCATTTGATTCCCCCAGCATCAAGACTGCCAAACCTGATGCCACCCCCAGCATAAATAAATTCCCCCCATGGCCCCCAGGCAGACTTCTCACCCCCCAATCCTCCTACCACAACTCTTACTGGGGTCCTCTGCTCCCTGTTGTTTAGTGGAAGTAGGAGCAATCCCCAGTCTCTCCTGCTCTTCCAGTTTTGGATTCAAAACGGTACATGTGATCCCTAGGGGTATGAATGAATCTGTGTTTACAATATTCAAGACAGGGGGTTAAGATACAGGATCAGTGGTGGGGATGAGAGAAGGTTAATTGTGGTGATAGTGAGAGAGAAGGGGTCACAGCCAGCGATACTGGAGATATGAAAGAGAAGATCTTCTCTCTAGTTCCCTGATCCTGGATCCACTGTTCAGCTCCTGCCTTGATGTACCCATCCCTTATTCTTGCTCACTCTTCTTTATTCTTTCCCTATTCTTAATCTCCGTCTTTCATTTCCTATCACCCCTTATTCTCCCATTGTTCCCTCCACTCCTTCTGTTTCCTTACTCCTACTTGTTATTGTACTTTAATTTCAATTTTGAAGTCTGTGTCTCGGATAATTTTTTTAAAATTCTGCTTCTCTCTAAGCCCTCTCGTAATTAAACAATATATCTTTCTACAAATCAGTTTCACATTGATATTTAAAGGGCCTTTTATTAAATTCCACTAATTGGTTAACATGAGTTTTTTTCATGTGATAACTGGTCATGATGAATACTAGCACACAGGCATGCATTCTAGCGGCTGTCAAAATGCATGTTAACTAGCAGCTGGGTGCTAATGTAGAGAGCGACTGAGATAGGGGCAGATTATAGGTATCGTTAATGTGTGGTGCAATTAATGCAGGAGCACCTAATGTGCACATTCTTGTGTTAATTGTCAGGAACATACCGGTCACATCCCCTGTGGTTAACATGTAGGCTTTGCACCTACCATCAGTGGCGGGATTCAGTCCAAACAGGAACCAGTTTGGATCGATCCCACTACTGACAGGACTGAGCAGGTAGCAGCATGGCATGTGTTTGCATTGCTGGCGCTGCTTGCTCGGGCTGCTGCCGGCCACGGCAGGGCAGGAGCTCCCTGGTGTCCCAGTGGCCCAATCCCCACAACTGCATGTGGCTTGACGGCATCGGGGGCCTCCCGCAATGCCGCAGTGCCCCAATGCCATCATACTACTGGCAGGTGTGGGGGGGTCCTGCCAGTGCAGCACCGACATTCAGATGCCATTTCCGGCCCGGTTTGTGCAAACCAGCTGCATCCCACCACTGTTTACTATGTGTTACAAACATGAATTAAGTGCACAGTCATAACAGGATTTAGCAAAAGGGCCCCTTAAATCTATTCAGGAGAATCCTTAATAGTTTGCAGTCAAAAAACTCAAGGCCAGATATTCAGCAACGGCGGCTAGTGCGGGTAAAGCAGCTAACCACTGGCGCTGAACTTTAAACACAGATATTCAATGCCAGGGCCATATCTGACCTCCAGCACAGAATTGCTAAGCGGACTGCAGCAATTTTCAGCCACTGCCTGGTTAGCTTCTGCGGTGAAAGTTAGGCCACTGATTCCTGTGCCTGACTTTTGCCTCATATTGCTAACCAGATAGTGACTCAATATCGCTACTCTAGAATGCCCCCAACATACCCCGATGCTAACCGTCGCACCTGCAGATATTCAACAGCCCTAACCATGTTAGTGCTGCGGAATATCCTGCTGAGCGGCATTTACACGGTTTGCAGGTCTGTAAACTGTATAAACTCCTTGGAATATCAATTTTATCATGTTTTTATAGTTGGTCATGTTTATACATGTTATTTAATAGTTTGGACATATGTTTTTATGCTAATTTTATTCCTCCTCATCACCTTGTCCTTCCCTTCTCCCTCCCCGCTTCTTTCCTCTTCCCCCTCTTTCCCCTTTCCCCCTTTCTCTTCCCCCAGCCCTCTTTCCTTCCCCTTCCCCCTTCTAGCTTAGCCTCCTTTTCCATCCTGACCCCTCCCCCTTCCCTGCCCTTCCCTCTCACCCCTCACCCCTTTTTAGGAGTTATATTATTTGAAGATTGGTTTACATGATTTTTTAATTTACTTGTAGTCCTCTTGTATCTCTTGGTTGCCTTTTATGTGCCCCTGAACTTTTTCTTCCTCCTGAGTTGGTCACTCTCTTCATTTTAAGTATATGAATGTTTAGGTTTTTAATTTAACTTTATGTTATTTAACCTTTTGTGGAGCCACAAAACTTCTCAAGTTTTTTCTTGAAGTATGTTAGCCTTTTATATTATGGTTTGTTTTTCTTTTTAACATTTCATAACATTTCCTTTACATTTACTTATTTTGTGTGTTGTGTATGTTATAATTTTAATGGTTTTGATTTTATAATTGATTGTATTTTTTACACCTGAGGTTTTACATCTGACAAAGGCTAGAGACGAAACATGGCCATGTTGCGTACTCTAATAAAGTTTTCTGTTTTTCATCTCACTCCTGTTTGTGTTCCTGCATAGCTGCGGGGTTGTGTGCTCAATTCTGGACCTTTTTTAAACATTCTCCCTTCAGCTCTTTCTAACCAACACACAAACTGACTTAGGGGTATGTTTACTAAACCGTCTTATTGTGCGCTCTGTGACGTTATCGCGCGATAAGGTACCTTATCGCGTGATTAATGGCGCTTTATCGCGCGATAAGGTACCTTAGCGCATGATAACGCACACTGCGGCGCAAACGAGCGCTGAAGGCGGAGAAAGGCTCCCGGAGGGCGGAGGAAGGCTCTCCAGGGGCAGAGAGAAGGGGTCAATGGGTGGAGAGTGGGAGGGGAGAGGCTCCCTGCACACTAACGCTGTGAAATCCGAGGCTCAAAACTAACACCAGTGAAACCCTGGCGTTAGAGCTGATTTAAAGGGAAGAGAAACCATTTTTGTCAGCAATGTACAGCAAAACCAAGGAAACCTACAAAAAAGTGATGTGTGATACATGTGCACGGAACAAAAGGGCAAATAAACAGTGAAAATGACCAGCAGAAAATGGAAAAATAAAATAACCAAGCTGGGCAATAGTGATCTCAAGGGGAAACATCAAAAAACACTCCCAAGAAGGCACCAAAAAAAGGGTATGAATTCTGGAAGGGTCCATGCTCCGTCCCCATACAAGGTGAATGAGCCCACAGTGAAATTGCGCTGTGCAGGGTTTTCCTCTCCATCAGACAGGTTTCCTATGGCGTGCACATGTGCGGCAACAGCAGGGCGGGCATGTCGGAACGGCCAACTGGACAGATGCTTGGAAATGGGATACAGAGGGCTGCAAGCGGCACATGCTGTGGTGCAGCTGGGGCACAGTGCGGACTAGGCAGATGCCTAGGTGGCACTTAGGAATGCTGAAACTGTACAGCAGCCAGACAGCAACTGATGAGGGCCCAACATGGGCACGAGTGTGTTTATCACAGTGTCACAGGGGATAGTACCCAGCAGGTACCTCCAAGGGCACGGAACATTGGCAGTCGGTGTTGGGGGGGAAGCATGGATGTCTATGCAGGCACCCCTACCCCAGAACCCAAACCATAGGCAGCCGCCTACCCGCACACTGGATGGCCTGAGATGGCGCACCACCAGCACCACCAGCAGAAGGGCATGTCAGCATGGTGGCAGAGGGGTACTGGTGGTGGAGGGGGCAGTGGCAGCTGTCCACAGCAGACCATGGCCTAGCCCTGTGTAGGTGGGTGCCGTGCACTGCAACAGACAGGCCCTGTCAGATGTACAGTCATGTAATCCCCAGGGAATGCATCATTTCTGTGGCAACGCAGTGGTGCAGTGCACACAGCCAGTATGTTCAGGAGCAGAAGGTCACAGGTTCAAGTCCCAGCTGTGGTTCCTGCCAACCCAGTCCCCATATTTTACTCATTACTAAAACGTGGTATTACAGACAGAACCTTTAGTGCAGATAATGTAAACATGCCCAAAACGCCTACATTTTACCCTACAGAGCACAGACACCATAAACATGCGCATTACTTAGAGCAGAGTCTCCCAAAAGCAGTCCTGGAGGGCCAAACACCATTCAGGTTCCATGCTGTCTCCACTAAATATGGCTGTGCTGCATCTCTATGCACCGCCCCCATGGTATGCAGATGTGTCTCATGCATATTCAGTAGGGACAGCATGAAAACCCGAACAGTGAGGCGGAGCCTGCAGGGAACAAGATGGCTGCCTAGTTCTCTTCGTCGTCTCTCCTCCCTCCGACAAATTGAATTTTTCCCTGGTTCAATATTGTGCTTTCGCTGACTGGAGTGTGGCAAACTTCATCGCATGATGGCCGCTAGCAAACCCACTAAATTAGACTACACCACCACCCCGAATACCGGCGTGAAGAGGCCCAAGCCCGATCCGCCCTCCCCGCAAAAGGCCTCGGGTGCACATGAAAATCCGGTCGCTCTGCACGATCTGCTGGCAGAGATAAGGGCAGTACGCGATATGGTGGCGACTAATGGCATCACGCTGAGCGGTGTTCAAGCGGACATCGGAGAGTTGAAGGAGATCAAGGAGCAAGTGGGTGCCCTCACAGAGAGAGAGTGGGCGGGCTAGAGATCCGAGTTGATGCCCAGGAGGAACGCTTCAAGCAGGTCAGTGCTAATAGCAAGAAAATCGGGTTGCTTGAGCGCAGTCTTGAGGACCTTAACAATCGCACCAGGAGGAACAACATAGGACTGATTGGAGTCCCGGAGGGGGCCGAGGGGTCAAACCTAAAGGCCTTCCTAGCAACAACCACGGCCAGCTTGTTAAAGATTAAATTTGAGCTGTCTTTTGAGATTGAGCGCGCCCACCGCATTCCAACTCACACAGGCCCCAATGTGAAGCAACCGCGCCCTATCATAATGTGTGTGCTACGGCACTCCCATGCTCTACAGATTCTGGCGGCCGCTAAGGCAGCAGGGCCTCTCAAGTACGAGGGCAGAAATGTGGCATTTTTTCCTGACTTTCATAAAGCCACCGTGCAGAGAAGGAAACTCCTTTTGGCCTTCCGTCCAAGATTACAGCATCTACAGGCCCGATATGGGCTGTTTGCACCGGCGAGCCTGCGGGTCACCCTCCACAACCAGACCCGCACATTTGAGGACCCGGAGCAATTGCGGCTGTTTCTTGAAGAAAAGGAGGCCTCCAGTATGCATTGAAGAGGACTGTGTATGGCAGAAGCTCTTTTTTATACGCCAGCGGACTAGCTGGGACGGTGCTGTGTGCCCGGGGTGAGCTCGGGGGTGAGCCTCAAGCGTCCGGAGATGGGAAGTTAGTGGGATATGTGCCTGTGGACCTGGCTGTGGGCCGACTGGGGTGCTCAAGCAGTGTTGCAACAGAGGGAAATGTTTCTCAGGGGAAATTATATTATCTGTTTTCTTGATGTTAGTGAGGAGGGGGGGGGAGGGGGGAGTATTGGGTGGGTTCTTGTCTTGTGGGTTCGCCTGCTTGATGTTGCCCCCTTGGGAGGGGTACTTGTCTCCTTGTGGCGGGGAAAGAATGGCTGCGTATAATATTCTTAAGCTAATGTGGTGGAAGCTATGTCTACTTGTGCATAGGATACTGGTCTCTTATGTTCTTATGTATCATGTCACCCATGTGTTCTCTTAAATGTTTATCCCTTAATGTTAAGGGCATTAACAACCCAATCAAGAGGAAAAAGATTATTTTATATTGTAAAAAGGAAAACGCGGATGTGGTCCTCCTTCAGGAGACTCGCCTCCAGACTTCGGAAGCACGAAAATTGGGGTTAGGTCAGTATGTATTGGTCTCCCATTCCTCAGCCTCGCTGAAGAAGAATGGCGTGGTTACGCTGGTCAGGAAAACCCTTGCCCCTGTTGTGGAGCACACTCGTGCAGATTTGGTGGGAAGGTGGGCGTCAGTGGCCCTGCAAATTCAGGGTAGGAAACTTGCTTTCATAAACATATATGCCCCCAACCAGAATGATATCACGTTTTTTCAGCAGATAGCAGAGTTGGCTCATACTCTCTCCTCCTATGACATCGTATTGGGCGGGGACTTTAATTTGGTGCTAGACCCCTTGTTGGACTGTATGCCCTTCAAAAGTCATAGGATGCAGCAAGCTACGCTGGTGATTCACTCGTTTATGAGGGATCTCGGCTTGGCAGATATCTGGCGGCTAAAGCACCCTGCGGATAGAGATTACTCATTCTTTTCTCTCCCTCATAAATCTCATTCCCGCATTGATTTCTTTCTCATTTCCAAGTCTCTGATCCCTGCGGTAGATAGAGCGGACATCTGTGCTATGCAAATTTCTGATCATGCAGCCGTCACCTTCCACATGTCTCTGGGACTGCAAGACGAGCGACCCCCTTTTTTTGTCCTTCGAAGGGCCCTGTTGGCTGATAAGTTATTCCAAGCTCACATAGCCTGTAGTATTAGGGAATATTTTGCTACGAACCTAATGGGAGACACGGCTGGCTGGGCGTGGTGGGAGGCATTTAAGGCTTCGATCAGGGCCAAGATCACTAGCTATACGATAAAGATAGATCGGGAAAAAAAGGCCAAGCTTTGTGCGCTTGATGCTCAGATTAAAGCTGGGGAGCGGTTGTTGATAAAGAGATCGGAAGCTGAGATTCTGGTGAGACTCCAAAGATTGCGTTATCAGTATAATCATATACTCAGTGAGGAAGCTGAGCACATCCATGGGCAGCAGCAGGCCAAATATTACGTAGAGAAAAACAAGGCAGGCCGCTTGCTTGCAAACACGTTGCACCCTCGGGCGGCTAAACGTCGAATTGAGACTATCCGGACGGATAGTCAGGAGGATTTATTCCAAAATCAGGAGATCGTTGAGGCCTTTCGGGGTTTTTACGAGCAGTTGTATCGCTCTGAGATGACGTGTGATATGGAGAGTTTTCAGACATTGACTGGAGGCGTGCCTCATCCTTCCCTCTCCTTATCGCAATCGGTAGAGCTAGAGGAGAAATTTTCGGACAGGGAAGTCCGAGAGGTGATAGCCTCACTGGCTAAGGGTAAAGCGTCGGGTCCCGATGGCCTACCGGCTGAATTTTATCAAACGTTTGGGATAGAGTTGCTGCCTCATTTGTTGCAATACTTCCATTTGTTGGCAGAGCAGCTGCCGATGACGGGCGCCTTTAGCGAGGCGAACATCGTGGTATTGGAAAAGCCGGGCCGGGATCCCTCTAAAGTGGGAAACTACCGCCCTATCTCTTTACTAAACGTTGATTATAAGATCTATGCAGCAGTCCTGGCTAAGAGGCTCGCTAAGGTCATGCCGACTCTGATTCATCCAGACCAATGCGGTTTTATTGCGGGGCGCTCGACCTTGGACAATGCCCGGCTGTTATTAAATGTGTTTGCCATTGCCGAAAGTAAAGAGACTCCTCTAGTGGGGCTGTCCTTAGACGCAGAAAAAGCTTTCGATCGACTGGAGTGGGAGTTTCTGTTCCGTGCCTTACGGTGGTTTGGTTTTGGGGAGCGGTTTCTCCGGCTCCTGCAAGTCCTCTATGCAAGACCGACGGCTCGTATATTTGCCAATGGCATAGTCTCGTCCCCTTTGTGTTTACGTAGGGGTACCAGGCAAGGCTGCCCTCTTTCTCCACTTTTATTTAATATCGCCTTAGAACCCCTTGCCTTATTAATTCGTCATTCTGGGGAGATCCGGGGAGTCGACATAGGGGGCCTGCAAGTGAAATTGTCGGCTTATGCGGATGATTTGCTGTTGTTTGCTCAGCCAGCTTTCTTACAGGAGCTCATGCAGATAATCGGGAAGTACTCACAGCTCTCCGGGTACAAGATTAACTGGTCTAAATCTATAGCGTTTCCTTTGAATAAATGGACGTATAAGGCAGCTCTTGAGAATACGCTGTTTGCCTGGGTTGTGGATACGTTTAAATATCTGGGGGCCC
This sequence comes from Ichthyophis bannanicus, assembly GCA_033557465.1. Lineage (NCBI taxonomy): Eukaryota > Metazoa > Chordata > Amphibia > Gymnophiona > Ichthyophiidae > Ichthyophis > Ichthyophis bannanicus. Next base: position 389,144,762 of record CM066035.1, read on the forward strand.
GATTTTGTCGGCACTTGGACGAGATGACAAGAGTAAATGCACAAGTAATGTTGGACATAGCCAAAGATTTGACAGTGAAGTGGTCCCCCTTGCATTTGTCGTGGTGGGGTCGACTGGAGTCTATCAAAATGATGTTGGCTCCAAAGATCAATTATATATTGGAGATGCTTCCTATATCATTTCCAGCTATGTTTTATAAAGCCTTAGAGCGACTGCTCTCTAAGTTTCTGTGGCAGGGTAAGGCTCCGCGGATTGCTCTGCGGAAACTCCGAGCAAGGAAAGATTTTGGGGGGGTGCAAGTGCCGGATTTTAGGGTATATCATCAGGCATTTAAGCTACAACAGGGCGGGATGTGGACTATGGCGGATCATCTGGAGGGCGGTCCAATGTGGTTGAAAGTGGAGGAGCAAATTGTAGCGCCTATACCTGTCGCCCTCTTAATTGGCATGCGGCTTCCCGACTCTTTCACAGCAGGTCAAACAGTATTGGCTACGCAGGCTGCGTTTCGATCTCTTGATGAGGGATTGAATAGGAACGACCCCCCATCCCTGCAGATGCCGATATGGTACAATACTCGGTTTAAAATTGGGCATAAGCTTATTACGTGGAAATCCTGGCAGAATAAGGGGATCTGGACTTTAGATCATCTAGTAGGCTCCCGTACCTGGAAATCCTTTGAGAGGTTGACGAGTGAGTATGATCTTCCTGCGGGGTGCTATTATCAATGGCTGCAGCTGCGGCACTGTCTCACTAAAGCCCAAATAGATCCAGGGAAATTAGTCCCTGAATGGAAGCTGTTGCAAATAGTGGACACCTGCTTCAGTGTCAAAGGGGTCAGCTCCGGTTTCTATGCTATATTGCGGGATGGTTTTTCCTCCCCAATTGTCCGGGTTAGAGAAGGCGTGGGAGGGAGATTTAGAGCTTTCGATGTCTCGGGCGGAGTGGAAGAAGCTCTGGATTCAGGTGCACAGGATTTCTAGGGGGGCCTCGCTAACACAAACATTATTTTTTTTAACTCATAGGGCCTTCTTCACTCCTGCGAGGCTGGGCAAATGGGATCCCAAAAGTAACAGTCAGTGTTGGTCTTGTGGGGGATCTCCTGGTACTTTGCAACATATGTTATTTAGCTGCCCACATGTGCACGAATTCTGGAGGCGAGTGTGGGATAGAATACAAGCCGTCCTTTGTTTCAAGGGACAGTTGACATGGAGGACTATCATCCTGCGTTCTGTAGACGGTGAGATCGCCCTGTCTAAAGATAAGTTTCATGAGTTTAACTTTATGATGGCTGTTGCCGTCAAGGTTATAATGCACTGTTGGAAAGATTCCTCTAAATTGGATTTCATGTATTGGTGGAACTTATTGTGTCTGTATGTTAGGTATGAAAAAGTCCAAGACAAGGTCCTGCAGCATAGAGCGAGGACGGAATGTAATAAATGGTCCTGTTTAGATAAGTTTGCGGCAATGGCCAGGGTGTGTGTCTAAAAATGTTTTCTATGCTCATCCAGCCTCCTTGCCTATTCTGTTTGCTTCTCCCTTCCTTTTCTAAGTAGGCAGCTAATATGAGCTGTCGGTGTGCTAGCCACAAGGAGACGGGGGAGGGAGGGGGGAGGGGGGACGGAGGGGTGGTGTGGAGGGAGGAGTTGTTGGGGGGGGATGTAGGGGTGTAGGGTTGTAGTGGTAGACTGTGATTGTTTTGTAGTATTGTATTTTGTATGTGTGGTTGGAAAACTGTAAACATTAAATAATAAAAAAAAAGAAAACCCAAACAGTGTTTTGCCCACCAGGACCGGAGTTGGGAACCTCTGCCGTAAAGCAGCAGCCAACAGGGGCAGACACACCCGCATCCCCAGGCTCCGTTATCCAATGCCTCCTGGAGAGGCAGGACATTGGGCCCTGCATGCATCTCCCAATACTAGCACTTGCATACCTTAGCAATGCCACCCTAAACCTGGGAATACGGTACACATCTATCAAAAGGTTGCCATGATTACTGGCAGATAGCAATTCCTAAGTTAAGCACAATTTGCTGAGTGAGCTGCATCATAGCAACCTTTCTGATGTCTGTGGAGTGTGCTTCAGGTCTGCTGTCTGACAGTGTTTACCACCCTGGGGAGTGTCTCCTACAGTATTGTGCACCATAGTCATGCCTGCACTGTGCCCAGGACTGGTGCAGGTGCCAGGGCTGCCAAACACCTCTATAGTTTCACAATGCTGGCATAGGTGTGGGGAGTGTGTGTCTGTCTATCCAGTGTGTGGTGGCTGCCAACACCCTCCTCAGCCCACACTGCTAGCACTGTTGCCAGTATTGGCCTGCCAATGTGCATAATGAGGAGCATGGTACTGTGGGTATATCCTGGACAGGGCGGCCTGGGCAGGATGCATCTGCACAGGGCATAGGTCAATGGCTGGGACATTGTAGTGCCTGGCCACCACCTGCACAGACAGGGTGGCCACAGCATGTCCTGCTAGGAGGTCACTCTCACCCTGACTGTGCAGTGACCATGGCATGGCTAGGTACCACCATAGTGCTATATAGTATCTTTCTCAACTGATATATATGGGTTCCCTTTTCTGGGGCCCAATCACTGACTTATCTGCTTCGTGGGGTGCTCACATCCCAGTTTTGGGTGCACACATCTCCTCCGGTAGTATGCACTATGGACTAGCTAGCAGACTGTCTACAGTTAGTATGTGTATGGCTGGAGCACCTTGCAGGGTGCAGCGGCTGGAGACTCACGGTGCTTGCTGCTGGGGAATGTCAGATTGTGGTGGGGGGCAGCTGGGCATTTCAAGCCCTACTGTCTGTCTGCAATTGCCTTATGGATGTGTACTGGACTGTGCTGTAGGTTGTCTGTACCCCAGCCGGACTGCGGTTGATGGTCCCTTCTCCTGCCACCATTGCAGGAATGTGGATCTGTTGTTGGGAGATCCTAGGCTCCAGAGGGCGGGTTGGGTGGTACTACGTTAAGACCGACACGCCCACTGCTTATAAGGCATCCTGCACACTAACGCCGGCTGCACGTTATGGGTTCAGATGCTCCCTTCCCCCCAGCACATAAAAGCAGTTGGCCATGGCACACACACAGAATATGCACTATTCCGGGTGCATCATAGTCCACAAGGCCTAGTCATGACTGGGATATGCAGATGGACACAGGTGTATTGTACCTATCACACACTGGCACTAATGGGGACCTGCAGCATAGCCTATCTCAGCTAGGACAGATGCTGTGGACATGGTGCTGGGCGCCCCACCTCACCCTCAGGGTGAGCACAGGACCCGCACACTGTGAAGGTCTGTAGCTACTCTGTGCCAGTAACACACATGGTCAGTACCCTCTACCAGGCCTAGGTGCTGTGGGGATGCATACCCCACCTTGTGCCCATCTGTAGACTGCTGAACCAGGGGTCATGAGTTCAATTCCCCAGTGGGTCAATGAATAAGGCTGTCTGACACAGTGCTGCAGGAGAAATGTTCCTCTGTACTTTAAATCAGTGCTTCCAGCAAAAACACCCTCACAGTGCTGTAATTGTCATGTGCAGTGCAGCATGGGTACGAGTGGATTAACCCTATCCTGGTAACCACAGCAGACAGTCTTTTCGGTGACCTGCAGTCTCTCTGTAGTCAGCCATGAGCCTGTTTGTAGCTATAGAGCTGTAGCTCACTGGTTACTTCACTGCCTGTAGAGCCAGAGGTTGTGGGTTTTATCCCATAGTGGGGTTATTTATTGGGGCAGTTTCATTTTTTTAAATCAGTACTGCCAGCAAAAAACCCCTCACAGTGCTGTAACTTTAATGTGCCTTATGGGGCACCTGATGATTACTGCACTGTGAGTGTTTTTTTGGCTGGCAATACTGATTTAAATTAAAAAGATAAAACTGCCCCAATAAATAACCCCACTGTGGGATCAAACCCACAACCTCTGGCTCTACAGGCAGTGCAGTAACCAGTGAGCTACAGCTACAAACTGGCCCCTGGCTGGCTACAGAGAGACTGCAGGTCACTGCAGAGACTGCTGTGGTTACCAGGATAAGGTTAATCCACTTGTACCCATGCTGCACTGCACATGATGATTACAGCACTGTGAGGGTATTTTTGCTGGCAGCACTCATTTAAAGCACAGAGGAACATTCCTCCTGCAGCACTGTGTCAGAAAGCCTTATTCATTGACCCACTGGGGAATTGAACTGATGACCCCTGGTTCAGCAGTCATTGTATTAACCATTGTGCTACACCTCTCTTGCTGTGTTTGTAGGTCAGCGCGCCTATTTAAGGCTAACGCACGTTGACATGCCCTGCTCCCTTTATCACATGATCAGATTTCCTTGTGGGCTGGTAACCAGAAATGCTACGTTAAGACCGACACGCCCACTGCTTATAAGGCATCCTGCACACTAACGCCGGCTGCACGTTAAGACTGCTTAGTAAACATGCCCCTTAGTGTAAGATATACTCTAACTTTAGAATGGTATTTTGTATTTAAGATAATTTAGTTATGAATGCCAATGATAGATGTATAAATAGTAGCTATGGTTCAAGACCTGACAATGGGTCGCTGGATTCACTAGGGGACCCCTGGAAAGGAGATTCCAACTCCACTAGCTGCATCCAACTAGAGGCAGTGCATCAGAACACCCACTTTTGGCTAGCAGCAGCTGCAGTTGAAGGGGAAGGCAAGCCAGTTACACTCAGCACCTTCCCCCCCCCCCTCCCCACACGACAGATGTCACTTTGGGCCTCCCCGGCACAAATTAAACCTCAGTGCTTCAGGTGCACCTATGCCTAAGGGCCTACTCCTAAGGGCCTCACCAAAGGGCTCTTAGGCATGGCCTTTAGAGTGGACTAGGAGTGACCTATACCTACTACACCTCACTGTAAGCACCCTTACCTCTACTATTAGTCAAAGCAACACCAAGGAAAACATACCCACAAGGCAAGGCAAGTGCACATCACTAAACAACAAGCAAACATCCATTCCACCAGTCAGCACAAGCCAAAATGAAACTCAAATACCACTACATTCCTGACATCATCCTGAGATTCACCCTGCTAGCATCATAAACCCACTCCCTAAAAACTTGTGTAAAACCTATTCCCGTAATACACACCTTCCATACCAGCAAACCAGAATTACTTCAATACAGATCCCTCAACTGAAAATCCCACGGCCCCCCGAGATGCATCCCTATTCCACTTCTCAACCTACTGCCACACAACAATAGAACTACAAACAATAAAATTAATCTCATGAATGCAAGATCCATACGAAACAAAATACCCATCATAGAAGACCATATCAACGACAACACAGACATCATGTTTATCACTGAAACTTGGCTCACAACCACGGATATACCCATACTCAATCAACTCAAGCCAATAGACGACGGTGTCTTTACCTGCCCAAAAAACAACAGAAGAGGAGGCGATGTACTAATCGTAACTAGATAAGATCTAGAATGCTCCATATTATTAGCCAAAAGTTCCGAAGGCCTTGACTTACTTGTAATACAGAACAAAAACTCATTTAATGCCTACTATGTTATTTTATTTATTTATTTATTTAGCCGTACTATACAGGTCACCTACAGCTGATATACAGGACTTTACAGTTATCTAGATCTTATCTGCACAAACATGCTAAGCAAAAAACTAATAATTCTAGGAGACTTCAACCTCCCTACAGCTGCTGAAAAGCACACACAAGCATTCCTTTGAAGCTATGAACACACTGGAATTCTGCCTGAACTTGCACATGCCTGCCTTTCTTTTCAGACATTCTACAGTCTACCTTGATAGTCTCATCTCGAAAGCGCCAAGTAACAGAAACAAAAGATCCAGCTCCCCCAACATGTTACATATATCAACACTAAGGGGTATGTTTACTAAACTGCGCTAATGTGCGCGGCGCACATTAGCGTGCGCTAAGGTACCTTAGCGCACGCTAATGTCACGTTACGGGGCACAAATGTGCCCCGCACAGGTGCGTGGCGCACTAAAGTGCATGCTCATGTGCGGGGCGCGCTAATGTGCGATAAAGGCGTGGAAAGGCTCCCGGAGGGTGGAGGAAGGCTCCCCAGGGGCGGAGAGAAGGGGTCAATGGATGGAGAGTGGGAGGGGAGAGGCTCCCTGCACACTAGCGGGGCTGAAATTCAAGGCAAAAAATACCGCGAGTGAAAACCTTGCTGTAGAGCCGATTTAAAGGGAAGAGAAACCATTTCTGTCAGCAATGTACAGCAAAACCAGGGAAACCTACAAAACAGTGATAAGTGTGATACATGTGCACGGAACAAAAGTGCAAATAAACATTGAAAATGACCCCAACAAAATAAGATAAAACTATAATCAAACTGGTCAATAGTGATAGTAATGGGAAACATCAAAAAACACTCCCAAGAAAGCCGCAAAAAATAAATATGAATTTTAGAAGGGTCTACGCTCCGTCCCCTTACAAGGTGAATGATCCCACAGTGAAATAGCACTGATCAGGGTTTCCCTCTCCATTGGACAGGTTACCTATGGCATGCACATGTTCCACAACAGTAGGGCAGGCAGGTCGTAATGGGCAACTGTACAGATGCTGGGAAAGGGGATACAGAGGGCTGCAGGTGGCACATGCTGTGGTGCAGCTGGGACACAGTGCGGACTAGGCAGATGCCTAGATGGCACTTAGGAATGCTGAAACTGAACAGCAGCCAGACAGCAACTGATGAGGGCCCAACATGGGCACGAGAGTGTTTAGCACAGTGTCACAGGGGATAGTACCCAGCAGGTACCCCCAAGGGCACATAACATTGGCAGGCAGTGATTGGGGGACATGCGGACAGATATGCAGGCACCCCTACCCCAGAACCCGCACCATAGGCAGCCACCTACACGCACACAGGATGGCCTGAGACTGTGTACCACCAGCACCACCAGCAGAAGGGCTTGTCAGCAGGGTGGCACAGGGGTACTGGAGGTGGAGGGGGGCAGTGGCAGCTGCCCAGAGCAACCATGGCCTAGCCCTGTGTAGGTGGGTGCAATGCACTGCAACAGACAGGCCCTGCCGGACAAACAGTCATGGTATCATCAGGGAAGGCACTGTCTCTGTGGCAACACGGTGGTGCAGTGCACACAACCAGCGTGTTTGGAGACAGAAGGTCACAGGTTCAAGCCCCAGCTGGGGCTCCTGGAAATCCAGTCCCCATATTTTACCCACAACTATATCGTGATAGTAAAGACGAACCTTTATTGCAGAGAACATAAGCATGGCTCAAACACCTCTATTTTACCCTACAGAGCACAGACATCAGAAACATGCACATTACCTAGAGCAGATTCCCCCAAATACAGTCCTGGAGGGCCACAAATCCTTCAGGGTTTATGCTGTCTCCAATCTAAGGATGGAGCGGTACTGGTGGTGGAGGTGGAGGTGGCAGCAGCTGGTGGCCACAGCAGACAATGGCCTAGCCCTGTCCAGGTGGATGCCGTGCACTGCAACAAACAGGCCCTGTCAGATGTACAGTCATGGACTCCCCAGGGAATGCAGCATATTTGTGGCAACATGGTGGTGCAGTGCACATAGACAGTGTGTGCAAGAACAGAAGGTCACAGGTTCAAAGCCCAGCTGGGGTTACTGCCAATCCAGCCACATATTTTTCCCACAACTAAACCGTGATAGTAAGGGCAAACCTTTATTGCAGAGAACATACGCATGGTTAATACGCCTATATTTTACCCCACCGAGCACAGACACCATAAACAGGCGCATTACCTAGAGCAGAGTCTCCCAAATGCAGTCCTGGAAGGCCAAACACCATTCAGGTTCCATGCTGCCTCTAATAAAGATGCCTGTGCTGCATATCTATGCACCACCCCCATGGTATGCAGATGTATCTCATGCATATTCACGAGGGACAGCACGAAAACCCGAACAGTGTTTGGCCCACCAGGACTGGAGTTGGGAACCTCTGCCGTAAAGCAGCAGCCAACAGGGGCAGACACACCCACACCCACAGGCCCCATTAGCCAATGCCTCCTGGAGAGGCAGGACATTGGGCCCTGCGTGCATCTCCCAATACTAGCACTTGCATACCTTAGCAATGCCACCCTACACCTGGGTATACAGTACACAGCTATCAAACGTTTGCTATGATTACTGGCAGATAGCAATTCCTACGTTAAGCACAGTTTGCTGATTGAGCTCCGTCATAACAATCTTTCTGATGTCTGTGGTGTGTGCTTCAGGTCTGGTCTCTGACAGTGTTTACCACCCTGGGGAGTGACCCCAACAGTATTGTGTACCATATCCATGCCTGTACTGTGCCCAGGACTGGTGTGGTGGCCAGGGCTGCTAGACTCCTCTATAGTAGCACAATGCTGGCATAGGTGTGGGAGTGTGTGTCTGTCTATCCAGTGTGTGGTGGCTGCAAACACCCTCCACAGCCCACACTGCCAGCACTGTTGCCAATATTGGCCTGCCAGTGTGCATAATGAGGAGCAAGGTACCATGGGTATAGCCCGGACAGGGTGGCCTGGCCAGGATGCATCTGCACAGGGCATAGGGCAATGGCTGGGACATTGTAGTGCCCGGCCACCACCTACACAGACAGGGTGGCCACAGCATGTCCTGCTGGGAGATCACTCTCACCCTGACTGTGCAGTGACCACGTCATGGCTAGGCACCCCCATAGTGCTATATAGTATTTCTACCATGTGATATTTATGGGTTTCTTTTTGGGGCCCAGTCATTGACTTATCTGCTTGTTGTATATGCTGACATCCCAGTGCTGGATGCATGCATTTCCACCAGGAACATGCACTATGGACTAGCTAGCAGACTGTTTGCAGCTGGTATGTGTCTTGATGGAGTGCCTTGCAGGGTAGAGCGGCTGAAGGCTTGCTGCAGGAGACTATCAGATAGTGGTGGGGTGCAGCTTAGCATATCCAGGCCTAATGTCTGTCTGCTATTGTGTTATGGATGTGTACAGAGCTGCATTGACTGCCCTGTAGGTGTCTGTTCCCCAGCAGGACTGGGGTTGATGGTCCCCTCTACTGCAACCATTGCAGGGAGGTAGAATGTGGATCTGTTGATGGGAGATCCTGTTTAACCACCCTCAGCCATGGAGGGGGAGGGTGGTGGTACATAATCCTCCTAGGGGTCCATAGGGGCTACACCTGACTGAGGCATACAGATATATCCAAGGTGTGTCTGCAGAAACTACCTATCTCACACATTAGCACTGCTGGGGACCTGCAGCATGGCCCATTTCTGCCATGGACGGTGCTGTGGACCTGGTGCTGGGCGCCCCACCGCACACTCAGGGTGAGCACAGTACCCGCGCAATGTGACGGTGTGTAGCTACTCTGTGCCAGTAACACACATTTATTTATTTACATTCTCTTATATACCGCACTATTCTGCATCAGTGCGGTTTATATTGAACAAACTGAAATTACATTGAACAGGGCATTATAACTTGGAGATAACTATTTTACAGGGAACATGGGCTATGGAGGGTTAAGTGGCTTGCCCAAGACCACAAGGAGCACCTGTGGGACTAGAAACCCCAGTCCTTCCGGCCCAAGATTGCTGTCCTCTAGTGGGATTTGAACCCCCGACCTTCCGGCCTGAAGTACCTTGTCCCAACCACTAGGCCACTCCTCATGGTCAGTTCCCCCTACCAGGCTGAGGTGCTGTGGGGGTGCATACCCCATCTTTTGTTCATCTGTAGACAGCTGATTTGCATGTGCAGTGCATCATGGGTACGGGTGGGCTAACCCTATCCAGGTGACCACAGCAGACTGTCTGTGTGGTGACGTGCAGTCCCTCTGCAGCCAGCCAGGGGCTTGTTAGCAGTTATAGAACTGTAGCCCACTGGTTACTTCACTACCTGTGGGGCCAGAAGTCATGGGTTCAAACCCACAGTGGGGTTGTTTGATAGGGCTCCCCAAAGCATTATCTCTTTTTAATGTACATTATTGCTGCCAGCAAAAACACCCTCAGCGTACTGTACCCATATGGTGCCTCAGAGGGCGCTTTGTATGGCGCCCTATAGGGCACCTTATGGTTACCGTCCATATAAGGTGCACTATACGTTATCCTGTGGAGCGACTTATAGGGTGCCCTATAGGGGACATTATAGGGTGCCGTGGCAGACAGTGCACTTTATAATGTGCCCTCTGGGGTACCTTATGAGGCGCCTTATGCAGCACCTTATGTTACAATACTTTGAGGGTGTGTTTGCTGGCAGCACTAATTAAAATATAAATAAAATGCCTCCCAAAGCAATATTACCTATAACAGGTAATGCCTCAGCCAGCCTTCTTCATTAGGCACAGTGGAGGATTGAACCCATGACTCCTGCATCATTGGTCAGTGTCTTAACCTCTGTGCTACACTGCTGCTCCTCCTTGCATGTCAGCGCACCTACTTATGATTTTCATTCGTTACACTGCACAGTGCTGCCATCAAAAACAGTGCTGTGCCCTTGCGGTGCCTCATACGGCACCCTATAAAGCGCCCTATAAGCAACATTCTAGGGTGCCTTGGCGGACAGTGTACTTTAAAATGTGCCCTCTGGGGTACCTTATGGAGCGCCTTATGTTACAGTGCTTTCAGAGTGCGTTTGCTTGTAGCAGTAATTAAAATAAAATTAACATGCCTCAGACTGCAATATTACCTATAACAGGTAATGCTTCAGGCAGCCTTCTTCATTGGGCACAGTGAGGAATTGAATCCATGATCCCTGCACCATCGGTCAGTGTCTTAACCATTGTACTGTGGCTCTGTTCCTGTGTTTGCACATCAGCGCGCCACTTATGCTTCCCGTGCAAGTTTCTCATGTGCTAATGTGCGCGGCGCACATGAGTGCACAGCGCACATTAGCGCATGATTAATCCCGGTTTGCTTTTTTCAGACTGAAACGCCCACTCCTTGTATGGCATCCCGCACACTAGCATGGCGCGCACCTAACGGGGTTTTAGTAAACATACCCCTAAATGTTAAAACTACCTGCTCTATCTTTAAAAGAGCATTCTCCCTCTTTGCCCCCACTTTGTGGAATACAGTCCTTCCCTGCCCTATATGGCATCAGTGACCTTCAAGATTTTTAAAAGAAACTAAAAACTTTTCTTTTCACCAACTACTTTGTGGTTAACGAGACTGCACAGATGTGGACTGTCTAAATATGATTTGTAAAACAAATATCACTGAATTTGTGTTACTTACCTTATAGTCACTTCCATGTTTTTACCTTCTTTCATTTATCTACTTGTTCTATGTAAAGCCACATCAGCTCACTTATTTCTCTGTAAACTGCTCTGACTATTAGACTGGGCAGTATACAAACTTAGCTAAATAAATAAATAAATTCTGGCTTTGACGTCCCAGATGGCCCTTGGATGTCCCATTTGAAATGTGCCTCAAAATCTAAGTGCTGAAAGTCTAGGCTCCGAACTTGTGCCTAAGGTACTGGAAAGTCTGGTTTTCCCTAGGTCAAGTGGTGAATGAATGAGAAGAACATTTAAATAGAGTGCCCAGTGTAGTTTTGATAATAGTTGAGAGTGTCAGTGGAGTGAATGAGAATCCCAGGGATGGGAATTGTAAGTGTTATTGCAGAAGTAAAACAATTACTTATGTGAAGTCCACTAAAATTTATTTCCCTTGAAAATATCTTACCGTGGGCTAAAACTCCTTAAAAAGGGATAAGTCTATGAAAGAAGGGTTAGGTTGGGTGACTATAACTGGGCAAATAAACTTAACGGCTAAGGAAATAGCAACACTATAAGAAAAGCAGCAGGTTGTAAGAGTGAGAAAGAGGAGTAAGCGCTCAGAGAGCTGAGAAAGAGAGAGTAAACGTACTACCAGTCAGACAATTGTCTCATTAGTTAGAGAAGCTTTAATATCTTTTCTTTTGCTGAGAAGTTAGTGATAGCTCAGACTTAGGGGTTTGTTTACTAAACGGCGGTAGGAGACCATGCGATATCGGAGCCGCAGTCCCATTGAAATCAATGGGGCCACGGCTCTGATATCGCACGGAGTCCGCTACCACCGTTTAGCAAACATACCCCTTAATTTCAAATGGCCTAGCATTCCAAAAGACAGGAGCAATGAATACAAATGCAACAAAACCAAATGCAACAAAACCAAATTTACAATGCCGCATAAAGTATAAGAAAATGAACTTGGGATGAGTAAAATGCTCTAGTTGGAAAAGACAGAATGAGACATCCAGCTAAATAGGGAGGTTGATTAGTAAGAAATGCACGATGTACCAGTATCAGAATCTGGGGGTCAATATATAGCCTGCGGTGGACAGAAATTTTTAAAATGCCAGCTGCCACAGATATTCAGCACCAGTATCTGGATAGTAACCGGTGCAATCCTAAATTACGTGGTTAGTTATCTGAATAAGTTCCTGCTTCATTCTAGCTCTGTTCCCAGATTGCCCTAGGACAATCCAAGGTGATCTGGGGTGATATTCAACAGCATTATCTGGATTGTGCCACTGTATACCACAGTCAGTGGAGCTTGTGAGGCTATCAGGAGCTGCCAATGGCATAAATCCTGCTGAATATTGGGCCCTATGAATTTAATTCAATGATTAACTAGGAGTCAGGTTGGGCCAGTGATGAGCTCTTACCAACCTGGTTTCTAATATTTTGGTCATAATTTCAAGCCATACCATATTTTAGTTGTTTTTTTACTACTTTCTTCCGTATGTTCTCTATTAACATTGTCACATCAGCTTCTCTAGGGCTTTTTGGTTTTAACTTTGATTAGTGGTATTTTAACTGTATTAATAATTATCCCCAGTTCCTTGTAAAATTGCTTACAGCTCTGTCTAAACAGCTTATGTTTGTTTCAAGCTGTTATTAGAAGATATGAAATTTAAGGTCTTCTGTTAGTGCAGCACATTTCAACTTGAGTGTTTTGATCTCTCGCTATTTTTGGCATTCTTAATCCATTGATATTCTCTTCTATCAGTGACATCTTTGTGTACAATTTTAACTTTTTCCTCTATATATTTCTTGCAAAGATGAATTGATATTGTTGTTCTGCTTTTTATAGCCATGTACCTTCCATTTTAACAATTCAATTTTTACTGCACAATATTGTATCCAGTTTATTTCTATGACATCAGTTCATTGTCCCTTCATGCAGGTTATGGCCTTGTTAAAGTTACTCATTGTGCTTTTTACTTTCTAACTTAGACAGTATTTCTGTCTCCAGCAGTTAAAAGTCATGAACCCAGCTGCCATCTTCCCACTTCCTGGTCTCTCTCTTGCTTTTCCTCTTTGTTCAGCCTCCTGGCCTGTCCTACATTACCTTTTTTCTCCTGTGCTGCACACTTTCCAGGTCTCCTTTTTCTCGTTCTACATCAGTCTTTCTTCTGATGTTAATTTTTAGATCTCATCTTTCCAGATCAGTTCAACTGTTTAAAATGTTACCATTTACGTATTTATCCCCCCCTTCCCATTTCTATTGGTTGCTTATTTTTCCTTTAATAGCATTTCTCCTCTTTCCAGTTTCTGGAATGTTCTCTTTGTAAATCCTCTTGATTTTTTTGTGGACTACAGTGATTTACCGTGGATTTATTTTAAAGTCTTTTGCATAGGATTTTGATATTTACACTGAGTTGTTCCACTATATTTGACAGAATTGCTTCCCCAGTATGAGTCTCCTATGATCTCCCCAACTGACTCCATAAACAGTTTTCATCTTTCCAGCTGTAAAACTAGTGATCACTAAAACATTATACATTTTCCTATTTTGTTCCCAATCATTGGAATTTAATCTTCCAAGAGATCTATTGGGAACTGAACTACGACACTTTTCCCCCAAAAAGTTAAGAATTGGCTATTCAGGCAGGCCTTTACTAATTAGTTATTCCTTAGTATAAGGATAATTAGCTGTAAGTGGGAGAATGTGCATGGTTGGGTCCATGATTTGGACATAGGCTATGGCTTATTTGGTATGTTATAATGTATTCATTACATCAAAATCCCAGTAGAACTGTTATCTATTATTGTATGATATCAAGCATTGCGCCAAGAAGAAAATATGACATGGAAAACATTTTCTAATTTCTAGTTTGTTTAAGTAAGGGTCAATGGGATGACAGTTGTAATTATCTGGTTATTTTACCCAGTCTTGTCAATTCTGGTCGCCGTATCTTAAAAGGATATAGTGTTATTAGAAAAGGTTCAGAGAAGAGCCACCAAAATGGTAAAGGGGATGGAAGGATACTCCTATGAAGAAAGGCTAAAAAGGTTAGGGCTCTTTAACCTAGAAAAGAGACGGCTGAGGGGAGATATGATAGAAGTCTATAAATTAATGAACGGAGTGGAACGGGTAACATAGATCGATTGTTTACATTATCAGAATATAGACAGACTAGGGGACATGCAATGAAGCTACAGGGTAAACTATTTAAGACTAATAAAAGAAAATATTTTTTCACTCAACGTGTAATCAAACTCTGGAATTTGTTACCGGAGGATGTAGTAAAGGCTGTTAGTGTAGCTGGGTTTAAAAAAGTTTTGGAAAAGTTCCTGGAGGAAAAGTCCATAAACCATTATTAAGAAGGGACCCAGGATATCAATGCTTGACCCAGTACAAGCATTGTGGAACCTGTGTCTTTTGGGGAAACTGCTAGGTACGTATGACCTAGATTGGCCACTGTTGGAAACAGGATACTGGGCTTGATGGACCTTGGTCTGACCCAGTATGGCATATCTTATGTTCTTATGTTCAGTCTATTTGATAAACTGAAAAGTAGCAAATCACCTGTACTGGATGGTATAATCTCAGGCTGTTGAAAGAACTGAAATTTGAGATTGCAGACCTATTATTAGCAATCTGTGAACTATCATTAACATCATCTTTAGTACCTGAAGATTGGAGAATAGCTACAGTAATATAATGCTAATTTTTAAAAAGGGTTCCAGGAGTGATCCAGGAAATTACAGACTGCTGAGCCTTACATCAGTACCGTGAAAAATAGTAAAAGCCATTATAAATAATACAATTACTGACTATGTATATAGTCATAGTTTAATGGGAGAAAGTCAACATGGATTTAGCCTAGGAAAGTCTTGTCTTACTAATCTGTTATATTTTTTAAGGTAGTAGATAAAGATGAACCAGTCCATGTAGTATATCTAGAGTTTCAGAAAGTCTTTGACAAGGTCCCTCATGAGAGACTCTTGGCAAAATTAAAAAGTCATGGGAAAGGAGGCAGCATACTATTATGGATCAGGAATTGGTTAAAAGATAGAAATCAAAGAATAGGGCTAAATGGCCAATTTTCTTAATGAAGAAAGGTGAGTAGTGGAGTACCTCAGGGATCTGTGCTTTTTAACAGCTCCATAAATGACCTGGAAATGGGAACATCAAGTGAAGTGATCAAATTTACAGATAACAAAATCATTCAAAGTTATTAAAACACCAGAGGATTGTGAAAAATTGCAAGAGCACCTTGATAAATTGGAAGACTGGATGTCCAGATGGCAGATGAAATTTAATATTGACAAGTGCAAAGTTATGCAGGTACCGCAGTCAGTCAGTTGTATTCTATTACATCTTCCATTTTAGTCAGTATATGCCATGTAGAAACCATTATATATGTATATACACCAGAGCAACAGAGCTATTGAAATGGGAAAAAAAGAGAATATGAAGGAGGAAATGCTTAGATGGAAATCAACAATTGCACTCCTTTGATTTTTCTAAATAACTAGAGTCTAAGTGCTGCAAGACAGCAAGAAGGGCTTGAATAGAGATCTCAAATTATAATTAAATGTTATGATGTGTTTGGGGTAGGTAGGAAAAGGACTGAACTGTGTCTGCTATACCTTCAGTCAGTCCATCTATCAGTTTCTTTTTTCTCTTGTGATCATCGCAAAAGGCTACAAATTCTCCTGATATTACTTATAATAGCAATTCTATTGCTAGTGACACTGCTCATTGTCGCCTGCATCATCTAATGATCTTGACCTATTTTTTTTCTGCTGGGATTTAGCAGAGTGTGCTGCTGTCATTGATTCTATATGTACAGTCAGAGAATTAATACTAATTACTCAGTTAGACAGTGCTTGCTGTGTGCCCACAGGGTGAATGTTCCTGTTCTCAGAAAAAGTAGCACTTATTTTTTTTTTCCAATTTGTATTGCTTGTATGTGGAATAATACTTTTTGGTGAAGCACAAAGTCTAGGCAGGAGCAGCAACAGCAAATAGACAATTTAAATCATATTCTCTTCCATTTAATATATTTGGTTTTGATAATAAGAGTGGCATTGCTGAAGGTGTTTCTGCTGTTTGCTGATGCTAAGGATGAATACATGCTAGACAATGAAAAAACAAATTCAATGATATGGAAAGCAAAAAGTAATAAAGGAGATTCCCATCAGTAATGCCAGGGCAAAATATGAATGAAAATGGGAATGCAGCAATCTACCAGGAGAAATCAGCCAGTAGCTTTTTAAAGCATTGACTGTGTGGGGAATAAGGGTGACCATCTCTCCTACCTTGATCAGAGGCAGTAGAAGATAGGGTGGTACCTTCTGCTGAGAAGGTGGAACACAGAGGAATATTAGTCCATAGAGACCATGGAGAACATGCAGAAATATATTAGAGCAGGTGTAAATTTGTGCATGAGGATTTGTATGCTGCTAGGATTGGTTCTGGGTGTCTATTTTATAAAAGCATGTCAGCACCTAATTTACCTTTATAAAGTAGGCATAAAATAGGCATCTGTTTGTACTTTATGTAGGGGTCCTCTTATAGTAACGTAGTATATGACCGTAGATAAAGATCAGTATGGTTCATCTAGTCTGCCCAGTAAGGCAGACCTTTAAATGCTTATGTATAGCATCCAATTTTGGTGTGCTACAGAAGAATTGTATATAGTCCTCTTCAGTGGATCAGAATGCATTTTTTGCCTGATTAAACATGCAAAGGGTTATTTTTAAAGGCTCTGAAAAACACCATAAGCATTTTCTAAACTCACTGGCTATTATTGCTTGACAAATCCCAGGTGCAAGGGCACCATGGTACTTACAAATTGCAACCTGGTTCCTGAGATTTCATGCCCTGGAAAACTGCAGGCAGTGGAGACCTCATCCCTGACAGCAGAGGTTTACAGCTGAGGCTGGTGAGGACCCCATCCCCCAGCAGCAGAAGAAGAGCCGCAGTTGTGGACAGCTGCTGAACACAGTCTACTCTTCCCCCATATGATTGGCTCTGTGCATGGTTGGGCCCTGCAGCAGAGAAAGTTTAAGGGATCTTGTGAGCCTTGACACCATGACATCACCTGAACTTCCTCCACAGCAGAGCTCAACTGTGCACAGAGCCGATCGCAGTGGGGAAAGTGTGCACTGCACTGCTATCCAGGATCTGCAAGTAGCCACAAAAATGGGTGAGAGAGAGAAAGTGAATGGAAGGAATGAGAGAGATGTACAAACTGGTTAAAGCCTCAGGGGGGAGAGTCATGAGAAAGAAACTGTGGAAAGCCTGGGATGGGGGAGTCATGAGAGGGAGAGATACTGTGTGAAGTCTTGAGGAATGTTATTAGAGAGAGAGAGAGAGAGAGAGAGAGAGAAACTAAGTGAAGGCTGGGGGGGGGGGGGGGCTATGAGAGAGAGAGAGAGAGACACACACACACACTGGATGATGGCTGGATGGGGGCTATGAGCGATTCTTTTTGCTTCATGTATTACCAGACCATGGTACTTAGTGTAGCAATAAAGGAAGTTGACTCAGGTGCAGCTATAAAGGGTCATCAATATGCTGCTGACAAACTACTCATTGGGAGTGGTGGGAGGGGAGGAGAAGGGTTGCTACATTCTGTTGGCACTGTGTAATAGCAGGTTAAGGACTAGGTTTATTAAGCTTCCCTTTCCCCCCAAAATGGTAAAAATAGTAAATCAGACCCTTACAAAAGGATCTATGGCATACCTTTTTTGGGGGGGCAGGGTGGAAGAGTATTACGATTAGAGTCTGAGCAGCCAGCTCCTAAATTTTTAAGCTGGCTCCTTGATTCCAAGAACATTTGTCAAGGCCTGAACTAATGCATCTTCCAGATCACGGATGTGGTCAGCATCAGGTGTTGGCCACACAAGTTATTTAAACTCTGCAGTCAGCATTTTTTTAAATGCAGACCACGAAATTTAAATAAAATCCAAATATTCATCACCAGATAGTAACTGGTACTGAGCATCCAAATTCAGTACAGGCTATCTGGCACTGCACAGATAGTTGTGATTTTCAACCTGCTACCTGGATAGCTATCCACATAGCACTTGGACAGTTTTTTTGATGTTGTAAGTTATGTGACTAGTTATCCAGATAGCGGCGATGATAATTCCCGTTATCAAGTTAATTTCCTGCTGTCCTGACTCTGCCCCAGACCATCCTGGCACTATCAGGATTGTGCTACTATGTTTATGGTTATTTATTTGATATACCGCCCTTCTTTGGAAATCAGAGCGGTTCACAATTTACAAAATATTAAAAGATGGCACAAGGCCAGAAAGTTTGAAAAGAAATTACAATATAAGACAGGAAAGCAATAGTAAGAGGGCAGGACAGAGAGAACACATAAATAGACATACTTTGGAGACTAGGATCAGACATAAGGGGAGGGGAGGTCAAAGGCTAGGGAGAAGAGGTGGGTTTTTAAATTCTTCTTAAAAGTAACGTGGTGGGGTTCTAGTCTGAGGGAGGTAGGTAGGGAATTCCACAGAGCGGGACCTATGAAGAAGAATGCAGAGGAGCGGGTGGATTGGAGATGGGCACTTAAGGGAGAGGGCAGGAGAAAGTGATTAACGTGAAATGAGCGGGGGATATGCCTGGGGGTGTGGAATGAAATGAGATCTGCCATCAAAGTATTGGGGAATGCTAGTATGGAGAAATATCACATTCCCCATTGAGTATCAGGCTATTTGTTTATAAAATGGATAAATTTAGCAACTAGATAAAAAATGTTATGGGTTCAAAGCATGATCTCTGTCATTTATGCTAGTATTACATAAGGGCATATAGGCATCTATGCGTCTTTATAAAATAGGCTTAAAATAAGTGTCTAAATGCCCTCTTAGGCACCTTGTTATAAAATTACCCTCTCAACATGTATGCCCCCATCAATGTTTTTTCAGTAGCACTACCCCATAGCAAACAAAATTCTTTCACTTTAGAAAAGATGGGAGTAAAATTTGTGAATACAGGCAGACACATCAATTAATATTCTAATTAAATTGCTGAAAAACAGGCTGCAGAAAGGCAATATTGAAAGGAAATACTCATACAATGATTTTAAAAAGTCAGATATAACTCAGAAAGATCATGAGAAGATGCATTATTTGTTTAATTTAGTTTATTCTTTTGATGGACTGCTTTTTGTGGAAAGTTGTTAAAAAAGCATATGTTTGAAAATACAAAAACATGTTTTAGAAACATTGAAATATGATAGCAGATAAAGACCATACAGTTTATCCATTCTGCCCATCCATATCAACTATTAAGCTTTACAGTCTCCCTTTTTCCTCTCGAGATTCTATGTGTTTGTCTTATGTTTTCTTGATTTCAGACAGTTCTCATCCCTGCTAACTCCGCTGGGATGATCAGAAAGTCCTCCACTTATGGCAGGAATTTACACTGTCTTCATCACTCACTCTGATGGGGATCTTGCCCATTCATAAAAATCCTCTGTAATAGCCTCAATGCACGTTATCTCATCCTTCAATGAAGTCTCACAACTCTCTCTCTTCAGAGCATATGTAGCGGTCCGTAAGACAAAATGTTCTGTGGATCCCAACCCATCAACATGGCTTGGGTCAAAACTGGGTCATTGGATTTCCTTCCAATTGCTCTTAAAATAATAAACCATAGCTTGAAAACAGGCACTATCCCAGAAGTCTGGAAAATTGCACTGATTTGCTCGATCCTAAATATACCTTCCTTGGATCTGGCTGTCCCAGGCAACCAGTTTCAAATCTACTTCTCTTGGTCAAACGCTGGCTTTTGCTCAACTTATGGATTTTGTTGAAAAGATTAACATCCTGCACCCTTGCCAGTCAGTCTTTCACCCAGCTCACAGCACTGAGACTATTCTCACTGCACTTCTCAGTTTGATTCATTGCTCATTTGATCAGGGAAGGTTTGTTCTAGCTATTCCCCTAGATCTCTCTGCAGATTTGATATTATGGATCATCATCTACTCTTAACCTGGGTAATGGATATTGGCCTGAAGAACATTGCATTGACTTGTTTCTCTTCTTTTCTTTATAGTCAGTCTTTCACAGGCTCTGTAGATGCCTCTACATCTTTGTCTCATCCCCTTACTTGTGGAGTACCTTTGCTCTTTAATATTTTGCTAAGTCCACTAGCAACACTCATCAAAGAGTTAGGCATAAGTGTGTTTTATTATGCAAATGATATTTGAGTTCTCTTTCACACCTCTTCCATTTCTCCAGACCCAACTTCGTTAAACATTGGTTTGAATAGTGCAGCAGCTTGGCTCAATGCAGTTAGGCTTAAGCTTAATGTTGATAAAACTGCTGCAATCTTGTTCTCAGCTTCTGACTCTATCCTATAATTTCTCTGGATATAGCAGGAAATCCTATTCCTCTTTCCCCTCTTATTAAATATTTAAGTTTACTTTTAGATTCTCCATTGACATTCCAAAAACAGATAAGTTCCGTAGTTAGAAGATCAGTTTTTGCACTATTTACTATGCAATATACATGGGGTTGCCACAGCAATAACTGAAGCAGCTCCAGACAGTTCAAAATACTGTTGTGGAAGTGCTTCTAGGTGCACGGCATTTTGATCATCTAAACCCCCTTCTCCTTTTTATATCCATTCATTGGTTACCAGTTGCTTTCAAATACAATTCAAGTTTATAAAATAGGCACACAAAGACCTCTACGTTGGCTATCCTATGTATCTCTCGTTGTATATCACTCTTCATTCCTCATGACGTATACATTGTCCCATACATGTTAATTCATCTTAATAAACTACATCATTCCTCTGCATTACAGATGAAGCTAAACACTGCATGTTTTAGGTCAAACTAGGCAGAGACATTATTCATAATGTTCATAATCGGCAAATCCGTGCTATTCGTCCCTTCTTGTCCACACCAGCTATCACCACCCTCCTTCTCTCCCTGATCATCACCAGGTTAGACTTCTGCAGCATTATTTTTGCCGGTCTCCCCCAGTATCAAAAACGCCACTTGCAATTAATTCAGAATACCGCTGCTCGTATGATCTTACATGCTTCCCCCCGTGATCATGTCACCCCTTTACTACACCATCTACACTGGTTGCCGATTGATTTCCGGATATCCTTCAAGGTTCTCACTTTAACCCATAGAGCCATTTATCTGTCTACACCTACCTACCTCTCAGACCTGCTTACTTATCATACTCCCTCACGCAGTCTTCAGTCCATTCACATCAATCGCCTTCACCTCCCAGCACCCTCCAAAGCTCACTTGCAATCGACCAGGAAAGCAGCATTTTTCTACTTAGCCCCATCTCTCTGGAACTCCCTTCCCACCGCCCTCCGTACAGAAGAATCGTACTCCAAATTCCGCTCCCTCCTTAAAACTCATCTGTTTTCCCTAGCCTTTCCCCCCTGAGTTTTAATTATTTTGCTCCTATTACTCTATTTTCTTGACTCTTCTATCCTTACTCTCTTCCTGCTCTATCATTTATTGTAATTCCTTATTTTCTTCTTCTATAATTGCTACTGATTTTTGTTTTTGTAAACCGCCCCGATGTTATGGGGGGCAGTATAACAAATGTGAAATAAACAATAAACAATTCAACTTAATCAGGATAAGGAAAAACATTCTGTCTTATTTTTCCACAAACATCTACAAAATACGACCTTGGCTTGTATAACACATTCTACTAGTCCAGGGGATTTCCAACTCCTGTCCTGGAGGCCCCTGTACTAGGCTGTCAGCAAAGTTCCAAGCAATGCTCCCTATTAACCTTTTCAGAGGGTCCTGGTACCCCATATCAAGTCCCTTTCTACAATGAGTCTATCTCACTTTCGTTGCAGAGATTTTTTTCAATTGAAAGAGGCTCTCCTCATATGCTTTTATGCCACAGAGGTTTTTAAATGTCTCTATCATATCTTCCCTCTCCCTTCTTTGTTCCAGAGTATACATATTCAAATCTTATGTCTGTCCCCATATGTCTGATGACAAAGTCCACTGATCATTTTGGTAGCAACTCTCAGCAACGACTCCATCCTGTTTATATCCTTTGGAAGGTGTGGTCTCCAGAAATGCACACAATACTACAAATGAAATCTCACTAAAGACTTATACAGCGGCAGTATCAGACCCTTCTTTCTACTGACCATTCCTCT
Source organism: Ichthyophis bannanicus (assembly GCA_033557465.1). NCBI lineage: Eukaryota > Metazoa > Chordata > Amphibia > Gymnophiona > Ichthyophiidae > Ichthyophis > Ichthyophis bannanicus. The sequence goes on from CM066035.1 coordinate 389,167,138, forward strand.
TCCCATGCATCCAAGCATTCTTCTGGCTTTCGCTGTTGCCTTTTCTACCTGTTTAATCACCTTAAGATCATCAGAAACAATCATCCCTAGGTCCTGCTCTTCTTTTATGGACAGTTCTTCACCAACTATACTGTACCACTTCCTTTGATTTTTGCAGCCCGAATGCATGCCCCTGAATTTTTTAGTATTAAATCTCAGCTGCCAAATTCTTGACCATTCATCAAATTTCACCCACCCAACCTTACCCAATAGCCCTTCCACAATATCACTTACAAAGATATTAAAAAGAATCGGTCCAAAGGAAGATCCCTATGGAACATCATGACACTTGTAATATCATTTTCCTCAGAGTGACATCCATTTACTGGTACCCTTTATCGCCTCTCACTCAACCAATTTCTAAATCAATCAGTTACTTTAGGGTCCATCCCTAGTGCATTCAATTTATTTATAAGTCACATGTGTGGACCAGGGTCAAAGGCTGTGTTGGAATCTAAGGGGCTTGTTTACAAAGCCGCGGTAGCGGTTCGTGGTTCGCGGTCGTTATCGGAGCCGCGGCCCCATTGAAATCAATGGGGCCGCGGCTCCGATAACGATCGCGAACCGCTACCGCAGCTTTGCAAACAAGCCCCTAAGTATACCACATCTAGGGCTCTCCCTCTGTCCAACTCTCTGATCACTCATTCAAAGAAATTAATTAGATTTGTCTGCCTCCAGTAAAACCATGCTGCCTCAGATTCTGCAACCCATTGGATTTCAGAAACTTCACTGTCCTCTGTTTTAGCAGTGTTTCCATTAATTGACTCACCACAGAGGTTGGACTAACTGGCCCGTAGTTCTGACCTCTGTGGTGAGTCAATTAAGGGAAACACTGCTTTTGTATAGAGAGACCACATGCACCCTTCTAAAGTCTTTTGGGACCACTCCCAACTATAAGAAAGCACTGGAAAGGGCAGATAGTGGAGTCACTAGAACTTCTCTAAGTTCTTTCAATACTCTTGGGTGTATCCTATTTTGCCTCATTGATTTGTCTATTTTTAGTTTAGCTAGCTCATCATGAACAGTCTTCTATTCCTATTTGTCAATGTTTTCTGAGGTTCTGCTCCTCGCCCTTCATCCGCAAACACAGAAAAGAAATATTTCTTAAGCCACTCTTCTTTCACTCATCAGCTTCTACATATTTGTCCCCTTCATTGTTTAGTCTGACAATATCCGTTTGGTACTTCCTCTCGCAAATAAATTAAAAAAAATGTTTTGCCTCCCATTTTACTGCATTGGCTGTTTTTTTTTTTTTTTCTATTTGTGTCTTTGCTTTTTCAGATGTTGATGCTTGTTTTCCTCTTTCTGTTATCTCTTGTATATTATGAAGGTCACCCTCTTTTTCTTAAGATTTTCAGCTAGTTTCTTTTGAGAGCCATAGGGGATTCCTTCCATAAAAAGCACTCTAATAAATGCCTGCTCCAGAAGCAACAAGACCCCCATAATACTGGACTACATACTCAGCAGCAATATTGACCTTATGTTCATCACTGAAACATGGACTTCTTTGACAATGTTCTCCTCAACCAGATTGACCTAATTCAAACTCTTCCCAAGAACAAACAAAATAGGAGGGGGCATCCTCATTTTGGCAAAAGAGTACTTGAACCTCACTCGCTCCACTCCCCATTACACATAAACGCTTGACCTCCTCATAATCTCTAACAGTGACTTCACAATATGCCTCAAATACCAGGCACCATTCTTGGAGACAGATGATCTCACAGACCTCCTTAATGAGGCTTTACACAGTCAGCCACCAACAAAGACTTTCTCGTCCTTGGAGACTTCAACCTCACATCGACCTCAGATAAACAAGCCTTGACCTTCACCAATGCCATGGAAGCACTTCACTTGCACTGGCTCATCAAGGAACCCACACATTACAAAGGAGCAACCCTAGACCTTATATTCATACCCAGTCACATCCCAACAACCCAATTCAACATTCAAACTGACCCAGTCCTTTGGTCCGACCATGCTATGAAATCCTTTACTTTACCAGCAGGATTCTCACCTCACACCCCCACAGCAACACCCAAACACATGTTGCTTCAAATTTTTCAACAAGTAAACCTTCTTGGAAAACATCTACCCTCTCTGGGACCCTGACACCCAAGACCTGGACAGCATAACTCACTCTTGGAACACCGTGATATCCAACATTGCCACCCACACATCATGACAACCAATGGCTCACTCACAACCACCATGGTACTCCCAAAAATCAGAGCCATCAGACAACAACTTAGGACCAATGAAAGAAAATGGAAAAGGACATGAATCAGACAAATCAAGGATCACTACACCTCAAAACTGACCAAATACTGTAACCTCATCCAAAGCAGCAAAGAGGAATATTACACTAACATAATTAAGAAATTCCTCAGTCGACCCAGAGAACTATTCTCAATAGTCTCCACCCTTACAAAAGATCCTACGGCAATGAACACTAAACCATTACTTGACCCACAGACCATGGTAAACGTCTTACACAACAAGCACTCCTCCCCAACTCCAACTCCCCACCCCTCTGCCCCTCCACACCCATAAGATGAACCAACTCATACCCACAGCTATGACACCTTCAGATTGATCTCAAACTGCAAACTCACAGACATCATCAAAGGCCTCAATACCATCACCTCACTGCTTGACCCATGGTCCTGGATAAAATCACTTCATACAGAGCTATCCACAACAATACAAAAGATCATCCAAACCTCCCTCCAACAAAGATACATACCCCCTGCTCTAAAACAAACCTCTATCAGACCCATCTCAAGAAACTGCCTCTTGACCAATCTGATCCAAGCTCATATTGCCCAATAGCAAACATTCCCTTCCTAGCAAAGGTAATTGAGAAAACAGTGCAATGCCAACTCCAGGACTACATTGATACCCATGCATCCCTTGACCTCCAACAACATGACTTCCGCCCCCAACATGGCACAGATACCCTTCTCGCTGCATTCTTTGACACACAAGACCTGGACAAACCACATCAAGGTTTCACAATGATTTTCCTTGACATAAGTGCAGCTTTCGACTCTATCTCACACAACACCATTCACCAGACTGAAGAACATGGGCCTCCACAAAAGCACCCTAACCTGGTTTGCCTTATACCTCACTGACTGACAATTTCAAGTAAAAATTGGCTCCCTCAAATCCAACCAGTTCAGCATAAATCAAGGCATACCCCAAGGATCAGCCCTGTTAGCACTTCTTTTCAACATCTACATACAATCCATCTGTGACCTATTCAGAAGATTCAACATGCACTTCCACCTCTATGCAGACAACATCATGTTCTACACACCCTTTCACACCCTAGATCTTCATTTCTCCAACATCTCAGACTGCTTCTCAGCCATCACCAACCTCCTCGGAAGCCTAAACCTAAAAGTGAACAGCAACAAGACCAAAGCTTCATTGGTCACAACCTTCTCCCAACCACTCCACTGGTCACAACCTTCTCCCAACCACTCCAAAACACTGAAATCATGATAACATATGAAATCAAATACCTAGGCATAATTCTCGACAGGAATCTCAACATGCAATCCCAAATGAAAAAAGCAGCCAACACAGCATACCTCAAGATGAAATCACTACAACCCCTATGACCATTACTACAGCATAACTGTTTTCCAAGCCATCATAACACCCTACCTAGACTACGGCTACATCCTATATGAAGGACTCCCAAAACACACTCTCTACCCCCTCCAACTATCCCAAAATACAGCAGCCAGAATACTAACAAGCACATCAAGACTCCAGCATATCACTCCCACCCTCAAGAGCCTACACTGGCTATCAATAGTACAAAGGATAAAGCACAAGGTGATAATGATCACCCACAAAATCATCCACAATTTTTCTGCATCCTGCCTCAACCCACTGATCAGAAGAGCTCCCACAAGAGAAAGAAGATAAACTACCCAAAATGTACTAGTCATCCCTCCACTCAAGACAAAATGCACCCAGCAAACAAACAATAGAGCCTTTACCCTCTTTGCCCATTCAATCTGGAATTTACTCCCAACTCCAATATGCTCCACTCAGACAACCCAACCTCAAGAAGCCACTAAAGACACGCCTCTTCATCGAGTACTATGGCACCAATGAAGCAACATAATACTCTAGAAAATAATTTATCCCCATCCCTCTAAATAAATTACCCCCATTTCTGTTAGTTCCAAGTTACACCCCCTATGTAACTGTTTCTGAATTGAGATTGTTAATGGTTCTTTGTAAACCACCTTGGCCCTAAGGCAGTATATAAAACCTGTTAAATAAATAGATACATTTATGTACTTACATTTATGACAACTGCTTACTTGGCAATGCCTCTGACCCAGCACCAGAGGGGGCAGGAGTAAATGGGGCTCATTCCTGTCAATGAGCCCTAAACTACCATGGACTTCATCAGGAGGCCTGATGGTGCTACAGAGGTAGTTGTGGCTCTTCCATGAGGAACTTTGGGGTTGGAGAGTCTCTGAAGGTAGAAGGATATACAGTGTGATTTTAAGGTTAGGGGTCTGGACTAGAGGGATGGGATGAGACTTCTAGGGCATGGGGGGGGGCTTTATAAGGGGAGGAGGATTCAGTGTAATTTAACATGGTAATATCCTCTTTAAGAAGGCAGTGAGAAGCACTGGATTATGTGTTAAAAGGTCTTATTCTCCTGATGAAGAAAAATAATGCCAGCCTTGAGCTGGCATTATCTTGCCCTGGAATAATCTCAGCTTGCAAAGTACAATGCAAACTGTGCTATTCAATTTACATAATAATGAGATGTTTTACATTTGTTTTCATGCTTTGTTTCTCATTGCTGTAGAACATGCATCGAGGTAAAATAATGTGTGTTATGGTAAACTAACATTATTTTTTTCCCTTTAGCACATGTTAAGAAGAAAAAATCATGTGTTAGTCCCTTAATGCACATTACCAACTATCCCCTTTGGAAAGAACATTTAAGAAAAAAGAAAGACCTATAGAGATAATTCTAGGTCATAAGGAAATAATTTGTTTTCTTACTGCCTGAGTGGCAGTGGAAAAATACGGTCAATATTTATTTTAGAATCAGAGAAAAGCAAGCCCTTATGCTTGAAACAAAATATGAGAATCCTATCAGTATTTGAGGGCAGAAAAAAGTGTCTGTAAGTACGCCTTAATATGAATCTCTTCAACTGAAATCTCCAATAACACAAGATTTACCTATGAATGACAACGTCCATCTCCTTGTTCACTTGATTAAACTTCTCTATAAAGCTCAAAATGTAATAAACCCTTGTGACAGGGGCTTGGCAGGGATTCAGTGGATAATTTTTAAACCTAACAAATATGCATTTAATATCAGAAAATGTAGATACTAAGGGGTATGTTAACTAAAACCCCGGTAAGGTGCGGGCCCCGGTAGTGTGCGGGTGCCATATAAGGAGTGGGCCTTCCGTCCTGAAAAAGAAAAGGCGGAATTTACATATGCGCTAAGGTGCGTGGCGCCCATGTGCACCCCGCACCTTAGATCATGAGATAGCTGCGCGGGAGGCATAAGTGGCGCGCTGAAGCATAGGAAAAAAAGCAGAGCCACAGCACGATGGTTAAGACACTAACCAGCAGTGCAGGGAACAGGGGTTCAATCCCCCACAGTGCCCAATGAAGACAGCTAGCTGAGGCATTACTTTAGGAGCCAGTGTAATATTGTGCCACATAAGGTGGTGCGCTGATGGCCATAAGGCGGTGTGCTAATGATTTTAGAGGCATTTTAATGTTGGCAGGCATATGGCGGTGCGCTGATGTACAAGCACAGGAACAGAACCACAGCACAATGGTTAAGGCACTGACCAATGGTGCAAGGATCAGGGATTCAATCCCCTAAAGGGCCCAATGAACAAGGCTGGCTGAGGCATAACATATTAAGGGGAAGATTGCTTTAGGAGGCATTTTATTCATATTTTAATTATCACTACTAGCAAACGCACTCCCAAAGCGTGTTAACATAAGGCGCCCTATAAGGCACATTTTAAAGTGCACTGTCAGCCAAGGCACCCTAGAATGTTGCTTATAGGGCGCTTTAGAGGGTGCCGTATGAGGTACCGCAAGGTCAGTGTACTGTTTGTTATGGCAGCACTGTGCAGTTTAAGGAATGAAAAGCATACGTAGGTGCGCTGACAGGCAAGGAGGAGCAGCAGTGGAGCACAATGGTTGCTGATACAGGGGTCATGAGTTTGCTCCCCAGTGTGCCTAATACGTAAGGCTGGCTGTGGCATCAGTTTTGCATTGTACATATTTTGTCCTGCAGCACTTTATTTTTATGTTATTAATTGCTGCCAGCAAACACGCCCTCACGTGCCGTAATTGAAGGTGCCATATAAGGCACCCTATAAGGCACTCCATAGGGCACATTATAAATTGCACTGTCTGCCACAGCACCCTAAAATGTCCCCTATAGGGCACCCTATAGGTTGCGTCACAGGAGAATGTATAGTGCACCTTATATGGACGGGAACCATAAGGTGCCCTATAGGGCGCCCTATAAAGCACCCTCAGAGGCACCTTATGGGTACAGTACGCTGAGGGTGTTTTTGCTGGCATCAAAATATGTACATCAACAAAAGATAATGTGTTGGACAACCCTATCAAATAACCCCACTGTGGGTTTGAACCCATGACCTCTGGCTTCAGAAACAGTGAAGTAACCATTGGGCTACAGCTGCTAGCAAGCCCCTGGCTGGCTGCAGAGAGCATGCACGTCACCACACAGACATTCTGCTGTGGTCACCAGGATAGGGTTAGCCCACCCATACCCATGATGCACTGCACATGCAAATCAGCTGTCCACAGATGAACACAAGATGGGCAATGCACCCCCACAGCACTTCGGCCTGGTAGAGGGAAGTGACCATGTGCACCCACACACCACCTCGGCCTGGTAGGGGGTACTGACCGTGTGTTTTACAGGCACAGAGTAGCTACACACCGTCACATTGTGCGGGTACTGTGCTCACCCTGAGGGTGCAGTGAGGCGCCCAGGACCAGGTCCACAACACCTATGATGGCTAAATGAGACAATGCTGGAGGTCCAAAGCAGTGTTAATGTGTGAGATAGGTAGTTTCTGCACAAACACCTTGGATATCTTTGTCTGCTTCAGTCAGGTGTAGCCCCCATGAACCCCCAGGTGGGCCATGCACCACCACCCCACCCCCCCGGGCCATGGGCAGCAAACAGGGCCCCCCATCAATAGATCCACATTCTACCTCCCTGCAAAGGTGGCAGTAGTGGGGACCATCAACCCAGGATCCTGCTGAGGAACAGACACCCCACAGGGCAGTCAATGCAGCTGTATACACATCCATAACACAATAGCAGACAGATATTAGGCCTGTATATGGCAAGCTGCACCCAACCACTATCTAATATTCTCCTGCAGCAAGTCATCAGCCACTGCACCCTGCAGGCTGCTCCATCACAACACATACCAGCTGCAAACAGTGTGCTACTTAGTCCACAGTGCATGCTTCCAGTGGCAAGGCATGCACCCAGAACTGGGATGTCAGCATACACAGCAAGCAGTTAAATCAGTGACTGAGCCCCAAAAGGAAACCCATATCTATCACAGGAGAAAAATACCATATGGCACTATGGGGGTGCCTAGCCATGCTGTGGTCACTGCACAGTCAGGGTGAGAGTGATCTCTCAGCAGGACATACTGAGGTCACCCTGTCTGTGTAGGTGGTGGCCGGACACTAAAATGTCCCAGTCAGTGCCCTATGCCCTGTGCAGATGCACCCTGGCCAGGCCACCCTGTCCGACCTATACCCATGGTACCTTGTTCCTCATTATGCACATTGGCAGCCCAATACTGGCAACATTGCTGGAAGTGTGGGCTGTGGAAGGTGTTTGCAGCCACCACACACTGGATAGACCAGGGGTGGGCAAACCTGGTCCTGGAGGGCCGCAGACCAGTCAGGTTTTCGGGATATCTCTAATGAATATGCATGAGATATATATGCATTAGAGATATCCTGCCAACCTGACTGGTTTGTGGCCCTCCAGGGCTGGATCTGGAGACCCCTGCCTTACACCTCTGTCATTTAAGATTGTGAGTGAACAAGGTGCAGATGTCCAAGACATCAAAAAGGTTAGATAGAATTTGTCACAGTCCTCCTCACTTCTCACCACCACCAAAATATTGTCTATTAGACAACTTTTTGGTGGTGGTGAGAATCGAGGAGGAATGTGACACATTTTATATACCCTTTCGATGTCTAGGACATCTGTACCTTGCCCACTCACGATCTTAAATGACAGAGGTGTAAGGCAGGGGTCTCCAAATCCAGCCCTGGAGGGCCACAAACCAGTCAGGTTGGCAGGATATCTCTAATGCATATATATCTCATGCATGTTCATTAGGGACATCCCGGAAACCTGACTGGTCTGCGGCCCTCCAGGACCGGAGGTGCCCACCCCTGGGATAGACAGACAGCCACCCCCACACCTATGCCAGCATGGTGCTACTATAGAGGAGTCCAGCAGCCATACCCACCACACCAGTCCTGGGCACAGTACAGGCATGGATATGGTACGCAATACTGTTGGGGGTCACTCCCCAGGGTGGTAAACACTGTCAGGGAACAGACCTGCAGCGCACACCGGAGACATCACAATGATTGTTATGGTGGAGATCAATGAGCAAAATGTGCTTAACGTAGGAATTGATATCTGCCAGTTATCATGGGCAACGTTTGATAGCTGTGTACCATATACCCAGGTGTAGGGTGGCATTGCTAAGGTATGCAACTGCTAGTATTGGGAGATACAGGCAGGGCCCAATGTCCTGCCTCTCCACGGGGCATTGGCCAATGGGGCCTGTGTGTGTGTGTGTGGGTGTGTCTGGCCCTGTTGGCTGCTGCTTTACGGCAGAGTGTCCCAACTCCAGTCCTGGTGTTCCAACCACTGTTCGGGTTTTCATGCTGTCCCTCATAAATATGCATGAGCTACATCAGCATACCATGGGGGTGGTGCATAGATATGCAGCACAGGCATCTTTATTAGAGGCAGCATGGATCCTGAATGGTGTGGGGCCCTCCAGGACTGCATTTGGGAGACTCTGCTCTAGGTAATGTGGCTGTTTATGGTGTCTGTGTTTGGTGTGGTAAAATATAGGCGTATGAACCATACGTATGTTCTCAGCAATAAATGTTTGTCCTTACTATCACGGTTTAGTTGTAGGAAAAATATGTGGACTAGATTGGCAGTAGCCCCAGCTGGGCTTTGAACCTGTGATCTTTTGTTTCTGCATACACTGTCTGTGTGCACTGCACCACTGTGTTGCCACAGATATGCTGTGTTCCCTGGGGAGTCCATGACTGTACATCCGACAGAGCCTGTTTGTTGCGGTGGACGGTGCCAGCCTGCACAGGCCTAGGCCACTGTCTGCTGTGGTTTGCAGCCACTGCCCCCTCCACCACCTGTACCCTTCCACCAACATGCAGACATGTCCCTATCTGGGAAAAAGCATATGACCTGATTGAGTTGAGGCACTCCAGGACTGAATTTGGGGGACTCGGCTGTAGGTAATGCACTTTGTTATGGTTTGTGTGCGGTGTAGGGTAAAATATAGGTGTTGGAACCATGCTTATGTTCTCTGCCATAAAGGAGTGTCTGTACTATCACTGTTTAGTGGTGGGTAAAACTATGGGGATTGGGTTGGCAGGAGCCCCAGCTTGGATTTGAACCTGTGGCTCTCTGGTCCTACAGGCACTGGCTGTGTCTGCTGCACCACACTGTGGCCACAGAGACAATGCAGTCTCTGGAGATAGGAAACCTGGCCGCACGAGTCAGATACCCTGCTCTGCACAATTTTACTGTGGGCTCGTTTACCTTGTATGGGGACAAAGGTGCAATTAAACCTCATAAATGACCTCCAAGAAAGGGGAAAAAAACCAAAACCAAGCTGGGCAACAGTGATATCAATGGGCAACATGACAAACACTCCCAGGAAAGCTCCATTAAAATGCAGTGCTTTTTGAACGAGTCTACGGAGCGTAGACCCTTCCAAAAATCATTTCTTTTTTTTTGGAGCTTTCCTGGGAGTGTTTTTTATGGTTGACCATTAATATCACTGTTGCCCAGCTGGATTATAATTTATTTGGAATTTGTTTATGACTCAGGTGGAATTGGAGTGAGTTAAATACAGTGCCTTGCGAAGGTATTCATCCCCTTGTTTCTTTTCCTTTTTTGTCACATTACGTACAGCCTGGAATGAAAATGGAGGTTCACTTGGATGTTAGGTAATGGACTTAACAATATAGTTCAAACTGTTGAAGTGAAAGGACAATAAAATACCTTGTACATATAAAAAAAACCCAACAAGTAAAAGCTGAAAAATTCTGAGTGCATATGTATTCATCCCTTTTGCTATGAAACCCCTAAATGAGATCTAGTCCAACCAATTAACCTCAGAAGTCACATAATAAGTTGATTAGGGTCCACCTGTGTGCAATCAGTGTCTGACGTTATCTGTCACATGATGCCTGTATATATATATTTATATATACTTGTTCTGAAAGGCCCCTGACTCTGCAACATCACTAAGCAAGCAACATGAAGACCAAGGAGAACTCCAAACAGGTCAGAGACAAAGTTGTGGAGGAGTATAGATCAGGGTTGCATTATAAAAAAAATACCCCAAATTCTGCATATCCAACAGAGCACCATTAAATCCATTATAACAAAATAGAAAAAATATGTCATCACTACAAACCTGACAAGAGAAGGCCGCCCACCAAAACTCACAGACCGGGCAAGAAGGGCATTAATTAAAGAAGCTACAAAGACACGAAGAATAATACTGAAGGAGTTACAAAGATCCACAGCGGAGATGGGAGTATTTATCCATAGGACCACTTTAAGCCAAACACTCCACAGAGTGGGGCTTTATGGAAGAGTGGCCAGAAAAAAGCCATTGCTTAAAGAAAGAAATAAGAATACACATTTGGAGTTTACACAGCATGTGGCGGATCCACCCAAACACATGGAAGAAGATTCTCTGGTCAGATGAGATGAAAATTGAACTTTTTGGCCAACATAAGAAATGCCATATGTGGTGCAAACCCAACACTACCCATCACCCCGAGAATACCATCCAGTTTTCCTGTCCCTACCATGCTGTCAGGATGTTTTTGCATTGGCAGGGACAGGAAAACTGGTCAGGATTAAAGGAACAATGGATGGCACTAACTACAGGGCAATTTTTGAGGAACACCTGTTTCAGTTTGCCAGAGATTTGAGACTGGGATGAAGGTTCACCTTCCAGCAGGACAATGACCCTAAACATACTGTTAAAGCTGGTTTAAAGGGAAACATTTAAATGTATTGGAATGGCCTAGTCAAAGCCCAAACCTCAATCCAATTAATAATCTGTGGCATTACTTGAAGATTGCTGTATAGCAAAGCAACCCATCTCACTTGGAGTTGGAGCAGTTTTGCCTTAAGGAATTGGTGAAACTCCCAGTGGCTAGATGTGCTAAGCTAATAGAGACACACCCCAAGAGACCTGCAGCTGTAATTGCAGCAAAAGGTGGCTCTACAACGTATTAACTTTGGGGAGTGAATACATACACACACACCTGCTTTCAGTTTTGTTTTGTTTTTTTATCTTAATTATTTTTTGTGTCATAATAAAGGATACTTTGCACTGTCAAAGTCGTAGGCATGTTGTGTATATCATATGGTGCTAACCTCCAAAGCTCCATTTTAATTCCAGGTTGTAATGTGACAAAAAAGGACAAACAAAGAGGGGATGAATACTTTTGCAATGCACTGTACGCATAAATAAATACTGGAGTGCAATAATCACCCTAGAGCAGTCGCTCCTGAACTGTGATCCATGGACCCTCCGAGGCAAGTGAAATCATTACAGGGGATCTATAGGACACAGAAAAGAGAAAAAAGATAGAGGTTGGAGAAGATTGGCTGGAGGAAAAGAGAGAGAGAGACTGGATAGAAGTGGCTGTAGGGGAGAGGGGGAGAAGAGAGAAAGAGATAGACTGGTGGGAACCTGCTAGGGAAAGAAAGAGAGACTAGTGGAGACAGGAAGAGGAGGGGAAAGGTTCGTAGGGACAGGCTTAGCATTGAGGGGAGGGGGTCCAAAAAAGAGTAGTGGGGATGAACTAGGGATTTCTGAATTTTGGGGTGATTACTAAGGGGTCCCCACAACCAAAAAGGTAGAGGATCCAGATTGCTAAAATCATTACAGGGAATCTAGAGTTCCAAAATCATAGTAAGAGATCACTCTCTCTTTTCCAGTTGATTAAAGACTGGAAAAACCATTATTGATATCAGTCACAGGAGGAGATGCTTTGAGAGGCTCTAGAGTCCACTAGGGGATTCTCCATGGGACAAAGTGTGCTGCAATAAGCACTCTGGTTAACCTGCTCAGTGGAAAACCTAGATATGCATTTTTCCCTGGACATGTTATAAGAACATGAGGTATGCCATACTGGGCCAGACCAAGGTCCATCAAGCCCAGTATCCTGTTTCCAATAGGCCAATCTAGGTCATAAGTACCTAGCAGTTTCCCCAAAAAGACAGGTTCCACAATGCTTGTATTCGGTAAAGCAGTGATATCCTGGGTCTCTTTTAATAATGGTTTATGGATCTTTCCTCCAGGAACTTTTCCAAACCTTTTTTTAAACTCAGATACACTAACAGCTTTTACACATTGAGTGAAAAAATGTTTTCTCTTATTAGTCTTAAATAGTTTACCCTGTAGTTTCATTGCATGTCCCCTAGTCTTTCTATATTCTGATGACGTAAACAATCCATCTACGTTTACCAGTTCCACTCCATTCATTAATTTATAGACCTCTATCATATCTCCCCTCAGGGGTCTCTTTTCCAGGTTTGGGACAGAGAGGTATATAAGAAAAGCAACTATAGAGCATCGTGGGCAGCCTTCTCTCCCCCTCCGTTGTGGAGGTAGAGAACGTTGCCTGCACTCAGATCCCTCAGACAGACACTTGTATATCTGTGCTTGCAGCTTCTTTTGCTTGTACTAAATAAAAGAGTTTTGCTGACAAGAGACTGTGATCTGAGTTTTTATTTTCCTGGTGTACGGCTCCCATGTGCCCAGGCAATTGGTGATATTTGGGACACTTTGTAGATGAACCTTGCCTACAGGTCGCACCATGCAACGATACAGAGGCATTATAATATCCTTTGTTTTATTTTCCATTCCTTTCCTTATGATACCTAGCATTCTATTTGCTCTCTTGGCCACTGCTGCACAAGTTTGTTTATTTATTTATTTATTTATTTATTTATTTAATGTCTTTTTTATACCGTGCTCTTTAGAATCAGTGTGGTTTATAGTCAACAAAATTTGTACAGTGTAGGCACAACCTGCGCTGTCCTTACAATGAACAGGTGTTACAACTTGGGAATAAAAAGGGTAACTATGTACAGGCTGAGCGATCAGGTGCAGGTGACCGGATCGGCTGGCAACTATTTACAGGTTGTCTAATTATATAATAACATAGTAACATAGTAAATGACGGCAGATAAAGACTAGTATGGTCCATCTAGTCTGCCCAGCAATATGGCAGGAGTAGGTGCACCCCTACCCATGTCTTTGCTTAGTGGTGCACCCACCAGGAGCAGGTGGACCCCTCCTCATGTCTTCACCCCTCCCCATATCTTTGTTTAGGGGTCAACCCACCGCTCCTCCCCCCCCCATCGCTCCATGTAGGACACCCCTATTTGTTGAGACATTAGATGGTTCCGTTTTTTTTTATTTAATCTTGTTGCTGTAAAGTGATCCACTGTGTCTGTCCCAGGCCACTTTGAATTCTGTCACTGTGTTTGCCCCCACCACCTCCATCAGGAGGGCATTCAAAGCATCCACCACCCTTTCAGTAAAAAAGTATTTCCTGACATTGCCTTTTAATTTACCACCTTGCAGCTTCATGTCATGCCCTCTAGTTTTACAGCTTCCCCTTCTCTTGAAGAGGTTTGTTTGTTCATTATTTCTCTTTAAGTATATAAAGGTCTGAATCATATCTCCCCTATCCCTCCTCTCCTCCAAAGTGTACATATTTAGGTCTTCAAGTCTCTCCTCATAAGGCTTCTGACACAGGCTCCAAATCATTTTGGTCGCCTTTCTCTGAACAGCTTCCATTCTTTTTACATCCTTTGCAAGATATGGTCTCCAAAACGGAACACAGTATTCCAAGTGAGGCCTCACCAGAGACTTATACAGTGGCACTAGTACCTCTTCCTTTCTGCTGGTAATTCCTCTTCGAATGCAGCCCAACATCCTCCTGGCTTTTGCCATCGCCTTGTCGCACTGTTTTGCCACCTTGAGATCTACAGAAATAATCACACCAAGATCTTTCTCCTGCTCTGTGCACACCAACCTCTCGCCCCCTATCGCGTACATTTCCCTTGGATTTCTGCTACCCAAGTGCATGACACTGCACTTCTTCACATTAAATCTTAATTGCAAAGCATCAGACCATTCCTCCAGCTTTTGCAGATCCCTCCTCATGTTAAGCACTCCCTCGGGGGAGTCCACTCTGTTGCAAATTTTTGTGTCATCTGCAAAAAGACAGACTTTTCCATTCAGTTCTTCAGCAATATCACTCACAAATACATTGAACAGTGCCGGGCCTAGGACCGAACCCTGAGACACCCCGCTAATCACCTTCCTTTCATCCGAGTGAGCTCCATTTACCATCACCATCTGTTGTCTGTCAGTCAACCAATGTCTGATCCAGTTTACCACCTTGGGACCCATCCCCAAACTACTGAGTTTATTGATAAGCCTCCTATGAGGGACAGTATCAAAGGCTTTGCTGAAATCCAGATAGATGGCATCCATCGCGTGTCCTTGATCCAGTTCTCTGGTCACCCAGTCAAAGAACTCAATCAGATTTGTCTGGCAAGATCGTCCCTCAGTAAAACCATGTTGCCTCAGATCCTGTAACCCGCTGGTTTTGAGAAAGTTCACTATTTGCTCTTTCAGGAACATCTCCATTACTTTTCCTGCCACCGAGGTAAGGCTCACGGGACACTTCTTCCCTGTCACCACTTTTGTGTAGAGGTACGACGTCAGACATTCTCCCGTCCTGAGGAACCTCTCCTGTTTCCAAGGATCTGTTGAAAACATCCTTTAACGGCCCTGCAAGAACCTCTCTGAGCTCTTTCCGTGTCCTGGGATGT
Source organism: Ichthyophis bannanicus (assembly GCA_033557465.1). NCBI lineage: Eukaryota > Metazoa > Chordata > Amphibia > Gymnophiona > Ichthyophiidae > Ichthyophis > Ichthyophis bannanicus. The sequence goes on from CM066035.1 coordinate 389,182,409, forward strand.
ATCCCATCCGGTCCCAGGGCCTTGTCCACTTTCAGTTTTGCAAGTTGTTCTAACACCTCATCCTCTCTGAATGGTGTGATATCTACCTCATTCCCATTTATATATTTGGGAGTCACAGGTGGTCCTTCTCCAGGGTTTTCTTTAGTAAAACAGAGCAGAAGTATTTGTTTAGTAATTTCACTTTATCAATGTCATTTCCACGAGTCCGTTCCCAGCACTTCTGAGTCCTGCAGTTCCACCTATGATCTCCTTCCTTTCCCAAATATACCTTGTCATCAGGCCAGCCTACTGCCTAGGGCGAGTAGGGTTGGTCTGCCTTGATATTCTATCTTCAGGGAGTATGACACTGCATTTGCTCCTGCAATGCCTTGTGGGAATGGTAGTTCCCTTTTCTACCCTCTGATTCAAGAAGGAGTTGCAGTCGAATGTTAAAGGCATAAATGACAAGGATTTTATTTCCCCTCCCAACAGAACTTAGATGAAATTAGGACAACTTTCCATATATTTGGTAGGAGGAATACATACAAGAACTGAGGTAAATGTGCCTCTTCACTATCAGGCTTCCAAACATGCAGTGCTCGTCACAAAAACAAAAGCAAACAAACAGCTTCTCATAGCAAAGGAAAATGTTCCCCTTTTCTTTGCCACTTTATCAGCACTCTTATAGTAATGCTCAGCACAGGGATTCAATATGGTCAGCTATACATAGGGTGCAATCCATCTGTATATCAGCTGCGTCATAAACATCAGAGTTTATCTGCATCTCTTCCAGCTCAGCATTAGCTGGGTGTGTCTGTAAGCTGCTATCGTAGGTTTTAAAGTAACCTTCTTCTAGGCATTTAGGGGTCTTCCCTTTATTCCATTCTAAACAGCAGGGCTTGAAACCAGCCTGTACTTTGGAGTTGCTTCCTGGGCTGTTTCCTACTTCTTGGCAACAACAACGAAATACTTTTAAACTAGATTCATAGCTGGGCAAACTTTGAAGCCTACCTTCTGGCTTTAAGGAGGGAGGGATTCTCTGCTCTCTTGGCTCAGGCAGGTTTCCAAACACCGGCTGTGTTTTCTTTCCTCTTAGCTTGCTGGCTTCTGCCTCAGACCTATAAGTATTTTCCTGCCACCGTCTCTCTCTCTCTGGAGCCTCCGAGCTTTTCCAAGCCTGCCTCACAGGAAGACTCTCCTTTCTCCTGCCTTTCCAGAACGGCACCTCTCTTGTGCTGCTTCCTTCAGGCTCTCGGGCTTTGGCTTCCTTGGCTCTTGCTACGGCTCTCTCTTGACCTGGTCTCTGACTGGGACCTTCACCCAGTCTCTCTCTTCCTTTCCTCTGTGTTTCTCTCGGTCTGTCTTTTAAAGCTAATGACCAATTATTATAGTCCTGTTTCTCAGGCTTAGCTCTGCCCTTCCCCTGAACAGGTGTTTCTCATTAACCCCTAAGCTTGGTGATACGTCACAGCTTGGGCGTGACCATTCGGCTCCTGACTTTCTCTGTTTACTTTCTTCTTGTAAACATTGAGCCATGTGCTCAGACTGCCTGTCAGATTCTAAGGTGGAATCTTCTACTATCCCTATATCCATGGGCTCAGTAGGGGCTTCTACATTACAACCTGAAGAAAGTTTTGTCGCCACACTTAACATCTTTAGCCATCTTTTCCTCTGCCTTTGATTTTGCTATCCTTATTTCTCTTTTTGTCTCCTTGAGTTTGATCCTATATTCATTTCTGTGTTCTTCTGTTTGCAAGTTTTTGAATTTTGCGAAAGCTGTGCTTTTTGCCACTTCTTTGGAAAACCAAATAGGTTTATTTCTCCTCTTGTTTTTATTTACTTTTCTTACATATTTATCTGTTGCCCCTTTTATTGCCCCTTTTAGTTTAGCCCATTGAAATTCCACTTCCCTTATCCTCTTCCACCCTGTCAGCTCCTCCTTTAGGTACTTGGCCATTTTATTGAAGTCAGTGTTTTTGAAGTTTAGGACTTTGAGCTTGCTATGATTGGACAGCACCTTGGCTTTTATCTCAAACCACACCGTGTGATGATCACTGTTGCTCACAGGGGCACTCACCCAGATATTTGACACGCTATCACTGTTGGTGAGCACCAAATCCAGCATTGAGCTTTCACTGGTTGGTTCCATCACCATTTGTCTAAGTAACGCATCTTGGATAGCGTCCACAATTTTTTTGCTTCTTTCCAGATTTGCAGAAGGAGTAATCCAATCCACATCGGGTAGATTAAAGTTACCCAATATGATCGCTTCCCCCTTTGTTGCTATCTTAGCAATATCTATAATCAATTTGTTATCTTTCTCTTCAATTTGAGTCAGAGGTCTGTAGATTACAGCAGTATGGATGACAGTGCCATCTCCTCTTTCCAACACAATCTAGAGCACTTCTTTTTTTCCCCATGCACCCTGCATTTCAGTAGCTTTACTATTGCTTTTAAAGAATAAATTTTATCATTCACTTTCAGCACTCTGAGAGAATCCAAAATACACACGAGGTCTCAGTAGAAAAAACACTGCTGTCTTAAGGCTTACACCCAATTACAGCAATTGTGTTATATAACATCAGCGACCTCTGTGTTCTCTATCACATAAAACTCAGAAGAAATGTCCATCCTTATATTGCTGATAACTCCTTATGATGTCAAAAACTCTTATGCTTTCAATAACTCCAAAAATTAGAGCAATATACCACAAAAAAGGAGGACTTAACTCTGCACATCAGTTTTTAGATCCCGACGTACCGCCCCGGTACCAGCCAGACGTTTCAACGTAATTTCTTCAGGGGACCTTTAAAATTGCTACCTACAAACAAACAGAAACATAAATCCTTAAATAATCTCCCTCACGTGCTCATAAATTAAAATGTTGACTACTTGTGTACCCCATAACCACAAACTATAAATTACCACTTACCAAAGATGCTGCCCACGTTTACACACACTCTTACACCAACCGACCAAAGGCAGCCGGTAATCAGCAAAAAAACGCCACGCATGCGGACCGATCATTCACAACTCATTTTTAAACCCCTCCTAGAATAGACCAATTCTCCAACATTAATCAATCAAAACATTAGAGCTGATCACCGCTGCTATACCCAACTACTACAAACCCGACAACTTCCACCAGCTACTAACTACTACATTATGTCAGTCAAAAACAAGCAGACCACTCTATTTGCTATTCAGACCCTTTGGAACCAGAATGTTCAGACTGAAAATCAGCCGTTGTTCTCTCTTAATCAAAACCTGATCGATCGTCCTCCCTTGACTACCAGAGACTACCTTCTCTAAACATAAACATCGAAACTGATCAAACGTGTGCTCCTTCTCCACACTATGTTGTACCATAGGGGCCTCCATGTATTTTCAATTAAGACGGCTGCGATGTTCTCTCATACGAATACGAAACGAGTGGGTGGTCTTCCCTATATAGCAAAGACCACAAGGGCACACAATCGCATACACCACATTAGTTGAACTACAAGTGGTCGAGCCACGAAGACGTACCGTAACTCCCTGATATGTAAATGTATCTACATTCATTGTAATTGCACAAATGTCACAGGTACCACATGCAGTATGTCCACCCCCATCATAAACAGTCATCGCACCTCCCCCAGATGGCAAAATCACAGAACTGAATAGATCCTTCAGATTATGATCCCTCTGCCAAACACAATGTACAACCTTATCATTCAAACCCGGTACCGTAGCCAGTATGTTACTATGTTTACGCAGAATTCTCTGAAGGTCCATACTTAAAGGGGAGTATCTAGTAATGAAGTTTACATACATATCAGGTACATGGACACCTGCTCTAGTGGGCCTCTCCTCCAATAATGATGCACGATGATTACACAATGCTCTAGTATAGGCTTGCTTCACTATAGACTTAGGATACCCTCTTTGAAGAAAATTAGTTTGCAACATTTTAGATTTCTGCTTAAAATCAGCCCTATCAGAACAATTCCGCCGAAAACGCAGAAATTGAGAAAAGGGGAGCCCAGTCTTCATTCTCAATGGATGCATACTACCAAATTGTAAAAAGGTAACCCTATCTGTCGGCTTCTTAAAAACCGTGGTAGACCACCCCTCTGGTGTCCGCTTCACACAAACGTCCAAATAATTGAGGGTTTCCTGATGATAAGTGGAAGTAAATTTGATATTAACATCACAAGTGTCGATCCACGCTAGAAATTCCTCCAACTGGGCAACTGTACCCTGCCATAACAGAAAAATATCATCTATATACCGTTTCCACATAACAATGTGGGAAGAGTAAACAGACGAAACAATCCACCTCTCCTCAAACAAACCCATATAAAAGTTAGCTATAGACGGGGCGCATGTAGCGCCCATAGCTACCCCAGAGTTTTGTTGGTACAGTATACCCTGAAATTCAAAATAATTACGATGAATAGCTAACCTCGCTAAATCCAAAAGAAATCTCCTTTTCACCTCCGTCACATCAGATCTTTTAATAAGAACCTGTTCTATTACTAATAAAGCAGCGTCCTGTGGGATATTTGTATAGAGTGCAATTACATCTAACGTTACCAGAATCACATCAGATCGATTAGCCAAAAAACAATGTTGATCAAGAACTTTCAAAAAATGAGTAGTGTCTCTCAGAAACGAGGGTATTGTAAATAGCAAAGGACGTAAATATGAATCCACAAAGACAGACAAAGGCTCCAAAACACTAGCACGGGTAGACACTATAGGTCGACCTGGAAGCCTAAGTGGGTCCTTGTGGATTTTAGGCACTAGATAAAACCTAGCAGTGTTAGGTGCTTTTACATTCAAAAAATGATATTCTTGTTTAGTAATGAGATGAGTCTGCAGCGCCAAAGAGGTCAAACCAGAGATCTCTCTCTGAAGATCCAACAAAGGATCATTCTTTAGGCGCGAATATACTGTATCTTCCTGTAATTGAGATAATGCCTCGGAAATATAATCTTCTGTTGCTAGCACTACTACCGCTCCACCCTTATCGGCTTTTCTGATAACTATGTCCGATCGGACCCGCAAAGACCGCAAAGCTTGACATTCTTCCGGAGTCAATGCCGTTCGTTGTAATTTTCGCACTCCTTCCAGAGATTGCACATCACGTAAAACTAATTGTTTAAACACTTCCAATGCCGGTGGAGGGAGCCCAGGTGGACACCAGGTCGATTTAAAAGGCAGTCGGATCTTATCAAAACTTGACTCTTGCGAGGCTGCTAGGGCTCGTATATCTGGATTAGCACCTATGGATGTAACTTCTGAAAAATATGCTTTTAGCCATAATTTTCTGAGAAGGGCTTCCAGATCAATCCTAAACTGAAAAGAGTCAAAACTGCAACGGGGTACAAAGGATAAACCTTTATTCAATACTGCCAACTCAGCAGAAGAAAGAACTTTTCCAGATATATTTACTACCAAATCATCAATAGGTTTAAACTGATGAAAAAAATTCACTTCTTCTTTGTTACCGAACGTTGTTTCGGGCGCTCTGATTCCTTTTCTTTCTCTTTCCGTTGGTGTCTTCCTCTAGAAAAACCCTCTCTCCTTAGAGGAACGCGTTGAATCCGTAGATGCAGTATCATCAGACGATTCATCAAAATTAACTTTTTTCGCAGTCCTATTGGTCTTTCGTTTGCTGTTCATCCAGGGATATACATATCCTACAGTGTAATCAAGATGATCACGTTTAAATTTTTTCAATTTCGCCGTCATTACTTCCTGATGAAAAGACTCTGTTTCTTTATCTCCCCAATTTTGAGTACAAAAACACCTTCTGGTTCAAGTGATTTAAGACCAGCTTCCATCAACTGCAACTCTTCTGACAATTTTTCTAAATCATTCTTCGCTGTATCCACTGTCAAAACCATAAGGTCAAGAGAGCACTTATTTAATATCTGGTTCCATTGATCAACAAATTGTGCTTCCATAGCAGGTTTTCTCGGTTCCTTATATATTCTCAAGCCCCTAGGTATTTGCTGACGATTGATATATTCTATCAGAGAAAAACGGTGTAACTCCATGCGTGTTCTTTTCTTCTGAAGTTTCAGAAATGCTTCCCAGGTCACTTCATGAGAAGAACTAAGCTGTACATCAAGTTGAGTAAAAGGGGTGATCTCTTTAGTCAAACTCGCAATATGGTCATGAGTAAAACTCAAAACATTCTTCCAACCTTCTGGACCAGCCATCGTTGTGTTCCCACAAAACGTAATGTTGGTCATGGAACGATATACAAAACTGCAAAAGAATAAATTTTATCATTCACTTTCAGCACTCTGAGAGAATCCAAAATACACACGAGGTCTCAGTAGAAAAAACACTGCTGTCTTAAGGCTTACACCCAATTACAGCAATTGTGTTATATAACATCAGCGACCTCTGTGTTCTCTGTCACATAAAACTCAGAAGAAATGTCCATCCTTATATTGTTAAGTCCTCCTTTTTTGTGGTATATTGCTCTAATTTTTGGAGTTATTGAAAGCATAAGAGTTTTTGACATCATAAGGAGTTATCAACAATATAAGGATGGACATTTCTTCTGAGTTTTATGTGATAGAGAACACAGAGGTCGCTGATGTTATATAACACAATTGCTGTAATTGGGTGTAAGCCTTAAGACAGCAGTGTTTTTTCTACTGAGACCTCGTGTGTATTTTGGATTCTCTCAGAGTGCTGAAAGTGAACGATAACATTTATTCTTTTGCAGTTTTGTATATCGTTCCATGACCAACATTACTATTGCTTTTGACATACAAGTTGACTCCTCCCCCTTTTCCATTTTCTCTGTCTCTTCTGAATAGATTATAGCCAGGTATGGCTATATCCCAATCATGTGATTCATTAAACCATGTTTTTGTAATGGCCACAATGTCCAAGTCCTTTTCCACCATTAGGGATTCCAGGTACGGAGGTTTGTTGGCTAAGCTTCAAGCATTTGTGCTCATTGCTTTCCAGCATTTAACTGGCTTGTGTGTATTTTGCATTGATTTTATTCTACCCACTACTTCCCAGTTGCTTTTGATGTGTTGTTTAAAAGTGTGGTTGTTTCTGTTATTCTGCTTTTGCAGGTGGTGACGTCCAGAACTTGACCTTCCCCATCCATCACCCCCTTCTTCTAGTTTAAATGCATATTGACATACTGCCTGAATTTTTCATGTAGGATTCTTTTCCCTGTGACAGAGAGGTGTAGTCCATCAGCACAGTATAGTTTCTTGTTGGTCCATGTGTTTCCCAGTTGCCAATAAATCTGAAACCTTCTCTTTTGCACCAGGTCTGGAGCCATGTATTAAAGCTGTTAATGTGATTTAGCCTTTTTGCCCCTTTACCTAGAACAGGTAGAACTTCTGAGAATGCTACAGTGTTAACAATGGGCTTGAGTTTTTCTCCCAGAGATTGGAAGTCCTTTTGGACTGTAGAGGCACTATTTCTAGCCAGGTCATTTGTACCCAAGTGGATGACAACATCAAATTTGGAGTGTTTGCTTTCTGCGCTAAGTACATCAATAATTTGGCTTGTAATCTGCCGGCTGAGGAGCCTGGGAGGCATTTGACTATCTTCTCTCCTATGAACTGTGTTCTCAAGTTCGTGTCTCTGATGATGGAATCTCCAAGTAGTAGTAGTTTTCTGTTTGGTGAGTTTTTCTTCATATTTGGTGCTTTAGCAGGAGATTGGGCATTGACTGACTCTTCTAATGGCCGTTCAGTTTCTTTGGATTAGGCATCCTCATTAACCAAGGCAGAGAATGCATTATGCAGGGATATCTCTTGGTGTATAGGATGTCTCTCTGTCACAGATCGCAATCTACCCAAACCCACTGTGATCCATTTGTTCTTTGTGTGTTTGACTCTTTGTGGGAGCAGTGGTGGACTTTGTTCAGTCTGTATCCTAGAAGAGGTGTGCTTCAGTGCAGCCAGTTCTTCCCTCAGTAGAGACAATTCTTTATGCCTGGCAGCTAGGTCTTCTCTTAGTAGAGTCAATTCGTTATGCATGGCAGATGAAAGTACCACAGGTATTGCACTGAATACAAGACATGCTGGTATGGGCATATCCCAAGCTATTGGCCACTATATAGGCAATGCAGCCCCAGGGGTGGGTTGGGTGAGGGGTGGGGTGGGCGGGATCCCAAGTGTCCCTGCCCCAGTACTTTTGTAGTTCTATCTGCCCCCTGTGCAAGGGCCTCTGTTGGTCCCATGCAATGTAAGTATTTCTATTCCAAGTAGCTGATTTTTCTTACAAGTGTCCCTGACCCAGTAGGCTTATACCTGAACTGTGGGCACACTCAGAAAACATTTAAGGCTACACAAGGAAATCAAGCAGTTTGACTATCCCCAAACGTAATGTAGGACCAGCAATTAGCAATTTACCCAATACCTAAAGTTTAACCAACAGTTAATATTCTATATTTGCAATAAAAAAAAACAGCAGAGATAGAAAGGAGAAAGCTTAGTCTTATCTGTGTCTTGGGCAGTTCCAGTCTTTCAGACTGGCTGTGACCGGTATGTGAAGCCAGGTGTCTGATGATCTAAAGTAGCCCCTCCCTGGGAGATGCCTTTCAAGCAGACAATGAACCAGAATTACCCAAAATATACCTTTGTATACAGGTTGTTCATTCTGATCGCAGATGTACAGCCTTGACCGGGGACGCTTGGTGTCTATCTGAATATTAGATGGTTATATACACATTTGCAACTATATACACATTGGCATCTATTTGCAGTATTAGAAACTATATACACGCTCAATATACTGGGTGTACCATTGTGCTAAAGGTTGGGGCTGCAACAGTGTGATGTGGGTGTGCTGGGGGCGGTGTCCTGGCTTTTGAGTATGGCTGGTTGTGATTTGTCGCTAGTATGGGAGTAGTGCTGAAGGAAGAGATGGTGCTTCAATGACTTCCTAAATTGGGCGAGGTCAGTGAGGGCCCGGATGTTCAGTGGGAGGGCATTCCAACATGTGGATGCATAGAATACAAAGGCTCTGTTTCTTGTTGCTTGCGAGCATTTCATTATTGCATTTGGGATAATCAGCATGTCGGCGGCGAATGACCTCCTGGTTCTGTTAGGGGGAGTGGGGTGTACGAGGTTTGTGAGGGAGGTGGAGGAGCACTTGTTGATGGCTTTGAAGGTCATCAATAGTATTTTGAAGGAGAGTCTGCAGTGGACCGGTAACCAATGGAGTTGTTTCAAGATTGTGGTTATGTGATCCCTCCTAGAGGCTCCATAAAATAGTCTGGCGGCTGCGTTCATTGCAAGCTAAAGTGGGTTCAGTGGGTTCTTCGGGAGTCCATGTAGAATTGATTTGGAATAGTCAAAGTGGGGGATTACAAGGGCCTGATAGATTGTTCGGAAATCATCTGGCTCCAGCAGGTGTCGTAGCTGTCGGATTGTCTGTATTTTGTGGTAAACTGCCTTGACCGTGTTGCTTATATGGGTTTTCATGTCTAGCTGTTGGTCTGCAGCGATGGCGAACCTATGGCACGCGTGCCAGCTGTGGCACGCGAAGGCCTTGCAGCTGGCACGCGGGAAGGTCCGCAATCGAAAAAAAAAAAAAACCCTGTCTGCTGCCGCTGTCGGGGCCTCCGCGGCAGAATCGAGCGTGCCGCGGGGCCCCCCTGTACCCGGCAGATCCTGCCCTCCCCGTAGCAGCTCTCTCTTTGGAGCTACAGTCAGACGCAGCGGCTTGCAGAGCGCGAAGGGAAGAGTTTCCCTTTCGCGACTCCGTTAAGCCCGCGGGGGCTGATGGGAACTTCCCATCAGCCCCCGCGGGCTTAACAGAGCAGCGAGGGAACTCTTCCCTCGCGCTCTGCAAGCCGGCGCGTCTGACTGCAGCTCCAAAGAGAGAGCTGCTACGGGGAGGGCAGGATCTGCCGGGTACAGGGGGGCCCCGCGGCACGCTCGATTCTGCCGCGGCGGCCCCGACAGCGGCAGCAGACAGGTTTTGTTTTTTTTTTTTAATTTTCCCTGGGCTGGCCTTGGTTGGGGGGGTGGGGGTTAGGAGTGGTGATGGGCTGGGCTGGGCTGGGCTGGGGGGGGGTTAGGAGTGGTGATGGGCTGGGCTGGGGGGGGTTAGGAGTGGTGATGGGCTGGGCTGGGGGGGGTTAGGAGTGGTGATGGGCTGGGCTGGGCTGGGGGGTTAGGAGTGGTGATGGGCTGGGCTGGGCTGGGGGGGTTAGGAGTAGTGATGGGCTGGGCTGGGCTGGGCATGGGGGTGTTAGGAGTAGATATGTGCTGGGTGGGGGGGTGTTAGTAGTGGTGATGGGCACTGGGCTGGGGGGGTTAGGAGTGGTGATGGGCACTGGGCTGGGGGGGTTAGGAGTGGTGATGGACACTGGGCTGGCTGGGGGGGGTTAGGAGTGGTGATGGGCACTGGGCTGGCTGGGGGGGTTAGGAGTGGTGATGGGCGCTGGGCTGGGGGGGTTAGGAGTGGTGATGGGCGCTGGGGGGGTTAGGAGTGGTGATAGGCGCTGGGGGGGCTTAAACTAAAAATTGAGTGATGGGGGATTAGGACTGGGAGTGGGCTGATGGGGAGGTTAGGACTGGAAATGGGCTGGTGGGATTAGGACTGGGAGTGGGCTATGGGGGGCTAGGACTGGTAATGGGTTGGGGGGGTTGCTAGGACTGGAAAAGGGCTGAGTGGAAGGGGGCTTGAACTGCAAATAGCTGTTGGGGATGGGGCTTGGAATGGAAATGGGCTGAGGGGAAGTGGGGGGCTTGAACTGCAAATAGCTGATGGGGACGGGGCTTGGAATGGAAATGGGCTGAGGGGAAGTGGGGGGCTTGAAGAAGGGAATGGATGCTGGGTGAGACTGGAACTAGAAGGGAGCTGATGTTGGGGGAGGATTAGAATGGGATGGGGCTGGGAGAGTAAAATGGAGAGGGGAAAAATATTTTGTGTAGGAGGGATGAAAAATCTACAATTGGCCAGGTATTGGGAGAGTAATTGGGGATTGAGGATGGAGGGGTAAAATTTGTGTGGATGAAATAGGAATGAGGAAAGAGCAAAAGGAGAAAGATTAGTATGTTAAAGCAGATGTAGAGAGAGAGAGAATGGAAAAAAAACTAGAAGAGAGAAGAAAGGACAAATGGACAGCAGACGATGGAGAGTTAGCAGAAAACATGAAGAAACCAGAAGAAAATGGCTGGATCAATTGCAACTGAAAAAAAATGCACAAAAGGTAGAAAGATATCTCTTTATTTTGAATTTATTAACTGGAATATGTCAGCTCTGGGAAATGTGCATCATTAACATCTGCGCTTTGTTTGGTACAAGAGGAAATTCCTATTTGACGTTGCCACTTGTTCTCTTTCCCCAGTATTCACTGAAATGTATTGGTTTAATATTTGCAGTGTTGCCTTTTGATAGGTAGGGTATGGTGCTTTGTGAGTCCTGGTAATGCTGTCAGGATACGGCGGGTTTGCTATGGGTTCTAAATGGGCAGCGTTTGTAGTAGTTCCTAATGTGCCTGGCAGTTGGCACTGGATTATAGTAATGTAGAAATCTTTTAGTCTTTCTTTATCCATACACTCATTAAGAGACATGTTTACTAAAAGTTAGTGTATGGTAACATTATGCAAATATTTATGCAAATAAGACCACTTATGCAAATGACGTGCTGGCACTTTGAGGAAATTCTTTGGTTTTGTGCGGCAGTTTGGGCACTCGGGCTCAAAAAGGTTAGCCATCACTAGTCTAGTGTGACCCCTAGGTAGCGTACAGTAGGCTTGCTTAGGAGCTCAGCATTTCATACTTTTAGTGAGGCGGGGGGAGTAAATGCTTGGTTCCTGGTAATGAATAGGGCCTCCGTTTTGTTGAAATTTATTCTGAGGTTTTGTGTATGGAGCCAGTCGGTGACAGCATCGAAGCAGGTTGTTAGCGGCGAAAAATCTGGCTGGTCGGTTGAGAACAGCATGTAGAGCAGTAAGTCATCGGCGTATACCAGGCAGGTGATTTTGAAGAAGCGGATGAGAGTACAAATGGGCTGCATGAAAAGCAGGTCCGAGAGTGAGGATCCCTGTGGCACGTCTTGTTCTTGTTGGAAAGGTTCGGAGGTCATGGAGCTGGTTCGCACATGTTGCTATCTGTCTGTCAAGTATGACTTGTACCAGCTTAGCGCTGTATCGTGGATTCCCTTCTGCTTGAGATGTGCCAGGAGTAGTTCATGGCTGACGGAGTCGAATACCTCAGCAATATCCATGAAGATTAGGGCAAATCCTTGTCTGATGTTGTCTATTCCGGTGGTTAAGGTGCTGAAGAGGGTGGTTGGGAGGGTCTCAACGCCATGTGATTCTCTGAATCCATGCTGACATCAGTCGAGAGGAGTGGTGGTCTCAATGTGGTGTTGGATTTGGCGTTGGACAACCTTTTCAATTATTTTGGCCAGTAGTGGGATGCTTGAGATTGGTCTGTATTATGAGTCTACCTTCTGGGGGTCCAGGTTGTTGTTTTTTAGAAGTGGACTGATGGATGTTTGCTTCAGGCTTCGTGGGAATGTCCCAGTTGAGAAGGATAGGTCTATGAGTTTGGAGAGGAACGGGCTGAGTTCTATGTGCAGAGATTTTATCCAGAATGCTGGGCAGGGGACGTTTGGAGCTGTGGTGGTGTTGACGACCGTGATGATGTCCTAGATGCCTTTCTCGGATGGGATAGAGAAGGTATTCAGTGGTGTTGGATGGTGTGACTCGTGCAACGGAGCGGGGTTCATGGTCCTATTGGTCTGGCTTGTTTTGAACTGTAGGTAGTCCGCAAATTCCTGTGGGTTTGGCAGGCTTGGTTGGGTGGGAGAAGGTTCTTTTGTTAGGGTCTTCACTAGGTTGAATAGGTCATGTGGTTTGTTTAGAGAGCGCTGCAGGATTTCTGCATGGTATTGCTACATTTTCACCGTGACTGCTGTGCGGTGTCTTTTTAGGTGTTATCCTTGATGACGCCTAAATCTTTTTCCTGGGTGGTGGTTCCTAATGTGGAACCTTGCATTGTGTAACCATAGTTTTGGATGTTCTCTCCTAGGTGCATAACCTCTCACTTGTCCACATTAAATTTCATCAGCCATTTGGATGCCCAGTCTTCCAATTTATCAAGATCCTCTTACAATTTTCCACAATCCTCATGGGTTTTAACAACTTTAAATAGTTATGTGTCATCTGCAAATTTGATAACCTCACTCGTTATTCCCTTTTCCAGGTCATTTATGAATATGTCAAAAAGCAGTGGACCCAGCACAGATCCCTGGGGTACTCCACTATTCACCTTTCTCCATTGGGAAAATTTTCAATTTAGTCCTACCCTCTGCTTTCTATCTTTTAACCAGTTCCTGATCCACAATAGTACATCACCTTCTATCCCATGACTTTTTAGTTTTGCCAAAAGCTTTCTGAAAGTCCAGATACACTATATCAACCAACTCACCTTTGACTATCTGTTTATTCCCACCTTCAAAAAATCATAACAGATTAGTAAGGCAAGATTTTCCTTGTCTAAAGCCATGTTGGCTGTCTCCAATTAAGCCATGACTATCTACATGTTCAGTAATTTTGCTCTTTATTATGGTTTCTACCATTTTTCCCAGTACTGATGTCAGGCTCGCCGGTCTGTAATTTCCTGGATCACCCCTGGAACCCTTTTTAAAACTTGGCATTACATTGGCCATCCTCCAATCTTCAGGTATTACAGATGATTTTAATGATAGTTCACAGATTACTAATAGTGGGTCTGCAATCTCATATTTCAGTTCTTTCAAAACCCTTCGATGTATACCATCCGGTCCAGGTGAATTGCTACTCTTCAGTTTATCAAATAGTTGTAATACATCTTCCCAGTGTATCATTATTCCTTTCAATTCTTCTGCAGTATCACCTTTAAATACTACTTCAGTCATGGGTAACATCCTTACATCTTCCTCAGTAAAGACCGAAGCAAAGAATTCATTCAGTCTTTCTGCTGTGGCCTTGTCCCCTCTTAGTGCCCCTTTTACACCTCTATCATCTAATGGTCCAACTGACTCTCTCACAAGCTTTTTTTGCTAAAATGTACTTGAAAAAGTCTTTATTACGTGTTTTTGCTCCCACAGCAGGCTTCTTCTCAAATTCTCTCTTTGCCTGCCTTATCAATGCCTTGCATTTAACTTGCCAGTGCTTGTGCTCTTTCCAGTTTTCATCATTTGGCTCTTTTTTCCATTTCTTGAAAGATGCTTTTTTGGCAACAACAGTCTCTTTGACCTCACCTTTAAACCATGTTGGCAGTTTTTTGGACTTCCTTCCACTTTTCTTAAAGCATGGAATACAGCTGGTCTGGGCTTCCAAGATAGTATTTTTAAACAACACCCAAGCTTGAACTAAGTCTTTAATCTTTGCAACTGCTTCTTATAGTTTCTTCTTAACTAGTTTACTCATTTTATCATAGTCTCCCTTTGGAAAGTTAAAAGGTATTACCTTGGATTTCCTTACCATCCCTCCTCCATTAATTAAATCAAATGCTATCATGCTATGATCACTATTGCCAAGTGGCCCCAACACCCTTATCTCTTGCACCAGATCTGGTGTTCCACTAAGGGATAGGTCCAAAATTGCTTCCCCTCTGGTTGGTTCATAAACCAGCTGCTCCAAGAAGCAATCATTTATTTCATCTAGAAACTTTGTCTCCCTAGCATGTCCTGCCATGACACTAACCCAGTCCTATGAAAAGTTGGCTTCTACGTCATACCCTGTTCTGTGCTTCTAAGGTAATCTGTGACCTATTTTAGGGGGAGTCCCACAGCCCTTGCTTGGATAGAGGGAGTCTTGGGGTCTAAATTTAACCAGAAAGCTCTCAGCTGTGTTTTAAATTTAAACTGAAAGCTCTTTGCTGCTATTAGGCCATGACTGATTTAACAAATACACTGGATTCACAGATTAATCAGCTTTTATCTAAAGAATTCCTTTTCCCTCAAGATTTAGAAAAATTCCCAGAAGTAAATACAATTGCAGATCTCTCTCCAGAAGTAGCAGTCCCTTTTTTTAGTCCATTTTGTAGGACTTTTGCTGAATTTCTAAAAACTAATTAGGTGCTCAGTTCTGTTATGTTGTGTTGTTAAAAATTTATGAGTAAAAATGGACCTTCTGAGTTTCCTATAGAATGGGTTTTGACAATATATGGGTTTATCACTTAAGTGATGTTGAGCAGCTTTGCTGAATATACTTTACTTCCACATGCAGGTTATATCAGTCTGTGTGGTATGGAAAACAGGAAAAGAAATATGAAAAATTGTAATTTCTCATGCATATGCATGAATTAACACTAGAAGCCCCAAAAAGGCATTTTACCTAGAAACCCCAAACTGCGTCAATTGACGCATTATCATGACAACGGCGTTTAGCATGAAATGCAGATGTGAATTACTGTGAAGTTACTTATTTGTTAAATACGTGCAGTATATGACGTCATTACATGACATCATTGTGTTTTTATTGTTTGTAATGTCAGAGTAAAACTCTAAACAGTGATTGAGATACGCCACCTAGCGGGAACATGAATTTATACCTAGAAGCCCCAAAGTATGTCAATTGACGCATCCAAGACAATTGAGTGCGTCAATTGACGGACTTTGGGGCTTCTAGGTATAAATCCATTTTCCCGCTAGGTGGTGCATCTGTCATTAATTTTTGATGCACATATTTGAACATCTTGACCTTGCTAACAAAGTCATGGAACATGGCTGACATGGTTCTAGCAGTGGCGCTGGTATACAACTTCGAAGATGCATTTGCGTCAATTGATGCACTCTGGGGCTTCTAGTGTTAAGGTGTTCAAATCAATATATGCATATACATGTATTAAAGTGTTCAAATCAATATATGCCACCATTTGTGCTCTTATAATATGATCTGAAGATGATGTGTTAGAACAACTTGCAAAACTGAAAGTGAACAAGGCCATGGGACCAGATGGGATACATCCCAGGATATGGAAAAAGCTCAGAGAGGTTCTTGCAGGGCCGTTAAAGGATGTTTTCAACAGATCCTTGGAAACAGGAGTAGTTCCTCAGGACTGGAGAAGGGTGGATGTGGTACCTCTTCATAAAAGTGGTGACAGGGAAGAAGTGAGAAACTACAGGCCCGTGAGCCTTACCTCGGTGGCAGGAAAAGTAATGGAGGCACTTCTGAAAGAGCGAATAGTGGACTCTCAAAACGAAAAGGTTGTATGATCCGAGGAAACATGGTTTTACCAAAGGACGATCTTGCCAAACAAATCTGATTGAGTTTTTTGACTGGGTGACCAGAGAACTAGATCAGGGGCATGTGATGGATGTCATCTACCTGGATTTCAGCAAAGCCTTTGATACTGTTCCTCATAGAACGCTTATAAATAAACTCAGTAGTTTGGGGATGGGTCCCAAGGTGGTGAACTGGATCAGAAATTGGTTGACTGACAGATGACAGAAGGTGATGGTAAATGGAGCTCACTTGGATGAAAGGAGGGTGATTAGCGGGGTGCCCCAGGGTTCGGTCCTGGGCCCGGCACTGTTCAATGTATTTGTGAGTGATATTGCTGATGGACTGAAAGGAAAAGTCTGTCTTTTTGCAGATGACATGAAAATTTGCAACAGAGTGGACTCTCCTGAGGGAGTGGATAACATGAGGAAAGATCTACAAAAGCTGGAAGAATGGTCTAATGCTTGGCAGTTAAGATTTAATGCGAAGAAATGCAGTGTCATTCACTTGGGAAACAGAAATCCAGGTGAAATGTATGCGATAGGGGGAGAGAAATTGGTGTGCACGGACCAGGAGAAGGACCTTGGTGTGATTATTTCTGCGGATCTCAAGGTGGCAAAACAGTGCGACAAGGCAGTGGCAATGGCCAGGAGGATGTTGGGTTGCATACAAAGAGGAATTAGCAGCAGAAAGGAATAGGTACTAATGCCACTGTATAAGTCACTGGTGAGGCCTCACTTGGAATACTGTGTTCAGTTTTGGAGACCACATCTTACAAAGGATATAAAAAGACTGGAAACTGTTCAGAGGAAGGCAACCAAAATGATTTGGAGCTTGCATCAGAAGCCTTATGAGAAGAGACTTGAAGACCTAAATATGTATGCTCTGGAGAATAGGAGGGGAGATATAATTCAGACCTATAAATACTTAGAGAGAAATAATGAAGAAACAAACCTCTTCCAAAGACAGGGAAACTGTAAAACTAGAGGGCAAAACATGAAGCTGCAAGGGGGTAAATTGAAAGGCAATGTCAGGAAATACTTTTTCTCTGAAAGGGTGGTGGATGCGTGGAGTGCCCTCCTGATGGAAGTGGTGGGGCAAATAGAGTGACAGATTTCAAAATGGCATGGGATAGATACAGTGGATCCCTTTACAGCAATAGGATAAAATCAAAATAAACTTAACTAACTAATTTCTCAACATATAGGGGTGTCCTACACTGAGCGGTGGGTTCACCCCTAAAACATAGACATGGGGAGGGGTGGCCTGCATGGAGCGGCAGGTGCACCTACTCTTGCCATCTTACTGGGCAGACTAGATGGACCATACTGGTCTTTATCTGCCGTCATTTACTATGTTACTATGATCTAGTCCAACGTTTTTCAACCACTGTGCCGCGGCACACTAGTGTGCCGTGAGATATTGTCTGGTGTGCCGTGGGAAAAATTCCAATTTCATCCGTAACATGTGGCCTCGGCTCACAAATTAGGGTTGCCAACCGGCCGGTTTTCAGCTGGCCTGGCCGGTTTTTTCCATGGCCAGGCCGGCTGCCGGCACAGTTGTAAAACCGGCCATTGAAAAGCCGGTTTTTTGCTCTGGCCGCAAGATCGGGAGCGGCCAGAGCAAAAAAACGGCTTTTGTGCCGAAGTCCGTGGCGCGAACGCGATCGCGATTCCCTATAGCAGTGCAGCCGCTGGTTCTGCTTTGTACAGAGCAGCGGCTGCACTACACTTACATTGAAAAGTAAAGAGAAACTGTGTCAGGAGCCCTCCGATCATGCAGAGCCCGAGGAAGTGATGTCATGGGGGCGGGCTCCTCACAGGCTGTCTTTCCTTTTCAAATTAACTTTAGCTGCAATAAAGTTAATTTGAAAAGGAAAGACAGCCTGTGAGGAGCCCGCCCCCATGACATCACTTCCTCAGGCTCTGCGATGACCGGAGGGCTCCTGACACAGTTTCTCTTTACTTTTCAATGTAAGTGTAGTGCAGCCGCTGCTCTGTACAAAGCAGAAGCAGCGGCTTGGGCAGAGGGTGTGTGTGTGTGTGTGTGTGTGAGTGAACCAGCAAGGGGGCGGGGGGGGTGTGAGTGGACAATAACGGGGGGGGAGTGTGAGTGAACCAGCAGTGGAGGGGGGGTGGTGTGAGTGAACCAGCAAGGGGGGGGGGGGGGCGATGGTGTGAGTGAACCAGCAGGGGAGGGGGGTTAAGTGAGTGAGTGACCCAGCAGGAGGGGTGAGTAAGTGACAGGGGGGTGGGTGAGTAAACCAGCAGTGGAGGGGGGGGGGTGTGAGTGAACCAGCAGGGGAGGGGGGTTGGTGTGAGTGTTTGATTCCTATTCAAGAGAATTACTTTATATATAGTCAATATAGGCACAGAGGTACATTTTTTTAACATTTTCTAATGGTGGTGTGCCTCGTGATTTTTTTCATGAAAAAAGTGTGCCTTTGCACAAAAAAGGTTGAAAAACACTGATCTAGTCTGTAGTAACTGCTTTACAGAACACACTTGGAAAACACAGGTGGTATCAGTCTGTGTGACATGGAAAGCTAGAAATGGATAGCAAATATCATCAGTGATATTAAAACCAAAGAAAGCAACTTCTGTGATTATATTCAGCTGTCGTAATCAATATCATCAGTCATTCTTCTTTGTGTAATACAAAAATCACAAGTAATATTAAGGTACACAACAACAATCTATGCTTATATTTAACTGTTCCAATCAATGTTATCATTCATCCTCTCAGGCTGCATTGCCTTCAGTTTACAAATCCAATACTGTTTATGTTGATTCAGCCTAGATTTGACATCATCACCCCTGCAAGACACATTTCCCTGCTCAATGATAAATCATTGAAGATGAGTGATAGCATGAGTTGCTTGTAAACAGTTATACCATAGGCTCAGTAACTTTGTGTAATCAACAATGATATTCTATGAATTCAGTCCTAAACTTCTGGCTGGTACATCCTAGATAAATTTGTTGCGAGGACAGGCTATAACATATATTACATTAAAACACTGACACAAAATGGTAGAAAGATGTAAATGATATAACTTGTTATTGATTGTGTGCTGCCATTGAGGCATTGTTATAGTCTGTTCACAAAATTTGCAATGACTATTTACTGTACTCCAATGTACCCTGTTGAATTATTTATCATAATCTAGAACAGGGATCCCTAAACTATGACCCACAAGCTTAGAGTGGGATCCCTAAACTATGAGCCACAGCTTAAAAATGGTCCAAAGATATGTTTAACCTGGGCTCCTGTTACAGCAGCCAAAGCTGGAAATGGTCTATGCCACTGCTGCTCTCTCTCTCCCTGGCCTCCATCATTCCCACAGTCCAGAACCTCTTTTTCCTTCACCCATTTGCAGTCTCCCACATGTCTTCATATCCAGGAATGGTGCTGGCAGAGGCAGCGATTTGCAAATGCTACCTCTTGCCAGCAAGGAGTGTTTCCTTTGCCTTGTCTTTCTCCCTCTGCCTTAACTTCCTGTTTATGGCGGGGATGGAATGCAGTACAGAAGAGGCTCATGGCCAATGAGATGCAGCATTTCAAAACCACTGCCAACTGTTGGCAATATTCTTGAATATGAAAGCAAGTGGGGGGACTGTCTGGGGAAGGAGGGGGAAGGAGAGATACTGGACTGTGGGGATGAGATGGGGGGCAGGGTTTGATAGGCTAAATGCAGACCATTCAGATAGAAAGAAGAGAGGGGGAGAAAGCTTTACCCACAGGAGTAAAGGAGAGAGCAATGCAAGAGAAAGAAAGAAAGATGCTGGATCTATGAGGGAAGGAAGAGAGAGAGAGAGAGAGAGAGAGGGTGGTGCACCATGGTGGGGAGGGTTATGCCAATGGTCCCAAAATATTGTCCCAGAGCCTCGGAGAAGCTAATTTTTTTAGTGGAGGAGAGAGGGGAGACCCCCTGCTCCACAAACATCCCAGCCTTTCTAGAGATCAGAAAGGTCCAACACAACTCTTGACCCAATACATTTCGGGGGCCACTAAACTAGAGTGTATCACCATATCTCTAATATGGCATCCTCTACGAATTTACAGATTACTATTATAACTACTTATCATTTGTATAGTGCTACAAGGCATATGCATTGCTGTACTAAAGTATTCAAAATGTTCAATCTCATACAAATTATGAGAAATTAAGAAGAACCTTGAAAGATTGAGAGACTGGGCATCCAAGTGACATGAAATTTTATAAAGAAGTACCTGCTTTAGACCTTCGCTTGATTGTGGCTTGTCATGCTGCGAAGGCTTGCGTGCTTCAGTGATGTTGAGAGCTATACCATCAATAAATTAACTACACGCAGGGTCTTCCAAGGTTTCAAACTAAAACAAAACAGCCATCTGGGCAGCAGCAGTATGGGATGGTGTTAGCAGCAGCTGATCACATTTCTGTGATAATGACAATAATACAGGCATTATCTGTATAGAAGAAAGGGCTGGTAATCTGCTTCTGTATCTTGCCATGAAAGTCCAATGGATAATCACAACAAAAACTGCTGGAAGATAAGCCCCTCAGGTTAGAAGGCACTTAATGAACTACTGGTAAAGAGCTGAAGACTCTTCAGATTAAAGTCAGCATTTTGATGAGGCTGGAACAAAGCTCTCAGGATGTTTGATTCCTGATGTAGCTGCACTTGGAATGAGAGTCAGAAGCTGAAAATATGAACCAAGGAAAGATGGAGGTGCTCAAGAATTCAAGTTGCTGGGTATCAGCAAATTGAAAAAGACTGGCATTGGGCACTTTAAATCTGATGATCACCTGGTATACTATGCTGTAAATGAAAGACAAAAAAGAAATGATGTTTCATTTATCATTCTGAAAAGGTTTGCAAGAACTTTAATGAAATTCAATACCTAGGCAGTGAATGCTTAATTTCTATTTATCTATGAGGAATGCCCTTCAACACAATGATTATTATTAATCATTATTATTAATGATTATCACAGATGCAGAAATGACAAGGTTGATCAGTTCTATGGACAAATGTTGGGAACAAATAAGAAGGCAAAGTGGATGGAAACTATGGACTTGGCAACAGAAATAAAGCTAGAAAAAAATCATAGAATACTGCAAGAGCAATAATCTATTAATCTCAAACACCTTCTTCCAGCAACACAGGTGATGACTATACACATGGACCACCCAATGGACTGTAGAAAAATCAATTTGACTGAACCTGTGAAAGTATATGATGGAAAAAAGCTGAATTGTATCAATGACAACAAAACCTGGAGCTTACTATGGTATAGGTCATCAGCTAATAGTATGCAAATACAAGCTAAAGCTGAAAAAAGAGCAAAGTAAGATCTTGAAAATATATCACTGGAATTTAAATATTGTCTACAAAATCAATTCACCACTTTGGATACAAATGATAGAGCACTATAAGAGCTATGGGATGACATCAAGAAAGTTGTGCTTGAATAAAGCAAAGTCTCTGCAAAAGGTGAAAAAGCAGAAAGAGCTAAAATGGATAACTGAAGAACATGATCAGCTTTCCTAAAGCTAAAGAGAAAATTCCAGCCTTGAAGTGGAATGCTAAAATATGAGCAGGAATTATGTTGAATGATGTTGAGAAATCAAGGAAATGTAGAAAGAATACACAGGGGTATGTTTACTAAACCATCTTAACGTGCGCCCGGCGTTAGTGTGCAGGATGCCATAAAAGGAGTGGGCGTTCCGGTAAAAACATAGCAAGCGCGGGTTATCGCATGATAACGTGCGCCGAGCGCATTAGTGCCCAAAAAAGGGATCAGCGCGTCAACGTGCGTTAATCTGAAGTAGGTGCCCTGACCCAGACGCATAGCAACAGAGGTATAGTACAATGGTTAAGACACTGACTGATGATACAGGGGTCATGAGTTTGTTCCCCAAGTGGGCCTGGTGAATAATAATATTTCTACCCAGTGCTGTCTGAGGCATATTCCAGTTTAATTTAAATCTGTGCTGCAAGCAAACACACCCTCAAAGTGCCATAACATAAGGTGCCGCATCAGCCATCCTATAAGGCACTCCAGAGGGCATATTATAAAGTGCACTGTCCGCCCAGGCACCCTAGAATGTTGCCGATAGGGTACCCTATGAGGGCCCGCAAGGTTACAGCACTGTTTTTGATGGCAGCACTGTGCATGTTAACGCATGGAAATCTTAAGTAGGCGTGCTGACATACAAGCAAGAGCAGCAGTGTAGCACAATGGTTAATATACTGACTGATGGTGCAGGGGTCATGAGTTCAAGTCCCCAGTGCACCTAATAAATAAGGTTGGCTGAGGTAATCCCTTTTTCTGCTTGCAACTGTACAACAATCTGTGCTGCCATCTAAAAAGAACTGCACCCTAGTGCCATAAATTAATGCACCTTTTAGGGTGCATCAGAAGACACATCCTAAACAACCACGTCAGCCAAGGTGGGTGATAATGTGCCCCAGAGGCCATGTTGAAAGGTTGCCAATTCCCAAGGCACCATAGTATGCACCCCATAAGCTGCCTGAATCGAAGGTGTGTGTGGCATAAGATGCCCCAAGGATGTATTGGTGAACCCAAAAACATTGGCTAAGAGCAGTAAGGTCCCCCAATTTGAAGGGCAAGAGAGGTATGTGCCAAACACACACGTAACCCAAACACTGCACAGAGCAGCAAGGAAAGACAATGCATAAGTAATGGAAGGACGTACATTAGAGCTGATGGACCACACAAATCAGCCTCCAGCCCATGTGGCAGCTAGAAAAATGGACAAGCATATCAGGGGCAGCTGTAGCTATGCACAGAGCGATGGTAATGTACCGTGCAATAATGACAGTGTGTGGCAGAGGATGGGAAGATGTGTGCAGCAGAGGAGGCAGAAATGGAAGGATAGGTGGAATGTCAGGATGACAGTGGAGTAGCAGTGCTATGCAGAGCACACACAGGAGAAGCAACCAGGGAGAGCTGCAATGCAGGAATGTGTAGGAGTGCAGGACGTGGGGTAGCAGCATGCACATCAGGCTTGGATGGCACACAGCTGGCAGACACACGTAGATGGACAGAAGGATGGTTCACAACTGTGATGAGGGTACAATGTGCTCACAGCATAGATCTTCACAGATATGACTGTCACAGGAATGAAAAGTAGTTCTGCAGGACAAGCATACAAATGAAAGAGAACAGAGAGGAATCACACCTATGACCACTACCACAAATGGCAATGCACAAACCAGTAGGCCACACCACCAACGTGAGCTCATTAGCAAAGGCTGCATGCAAAAATAGTGCAGGGCATCACACAAGACGCCTGCTGGCTGTCAGGACAGGCAAACCCCCAACAGTAACCATGACCAAATGCACATGCAGATCTGCTGTGTACAGATCAGATCACAGTCTGTAATTGGGACCACAGCCACATAGAACTACATGCACACACACAATGAAATGTTATGCAGTGGATACAGCATGCAAAAGAGGAAATAATCTAAACCCCAAGGGCAGCAGAGGATGCTCTGTGGAGCTGGTGCAAAATCTGGAACACGACAGGAGAGAATCCAACATGCAAACAGGTGTACCACACACCAGCTGAACCACAGCAATAACAAACCCCCAAGCACACTGCCATGTAAACACCATAAAGAAAGAGACCTATGTAACAGATAATATGTGATGGCTAGGCAGCACAGAGGGCACACCTTGGTGTACAGTGAAGAGAGGGAAGGGTGTGTGTAGAGGTGATGAACCCACTGGTACCTAATGGTCAAGTTAGCACAACAGAAAAGAAAAAGATAAACCACATGTGGGGATCAAACCTGAAAACTATGCCATTATAATACATGCCTGTAACCACTACCCCAAACAGCACACTGAACACAATGCAAAAATACTACCCCTAAGGGAGGGTGTGTATGGGAACCTGTAATACCCAGTGATGTGGCAAATGGCTGGCAGATACACAGCTGCCACCGTACAAGGATGTGAGCACAGGTGGGCCATGTACATGACCAGCAAATCAGTAGATACAAGTATCAATGTGAGCAAAGAGCGGAGGAATAGCCTAGTGATTAGGAAACTGACTTGGTTACCAAACAACCAGAGTTCAATTCCCACCTAGCACTCCATGTGGCCTTGGGCAAGTCATGTAACCCTCCATTACCTTGGAATTAACACCTGACAATCTACTTCCAGTGACACTGACAAGAAAACCCTGGAGTCTCTGGGTCACAAGGAGTCAGGACTGACTCAAAGGCACAAATTGTATTGCATGTTTGTCACCATGATCAAGCCGCAGCAGAGACAAATGTATATCAAACACATATGTTTATTTGGGTTCATCTTCACAGATAGTGTAGATACCGCCATCATAGCAGCAGAGACAAATGTATATCAAACACATATGTTTATTTGGGTTCATCTTCACAGATAGTGTAGATACCGCCATCATAATATCAAGGTGAGTGGATCCCAGTTGAAAGACCGAAACACATTTAGCAGGGCAGCAACCCACATCCTACAGAAAGGTCACTGGCCCTTCTACAAATGAAGGCAGGAGACATAATGTGCAGCACATGCATGGTATGCACTATGCATTAGGCCCCCACCCCCCCACATGCTGCTGCACGCCTCAAATGTGTTACTCACATATGAGTGCATGTAGACAGTAGGTGGTGCATGATGAGGGACCAACACACATCAATCATGATCTGTTCCCTAAAACATATCTATCTGGCAACACAGGAGACACACAAATGAAAACAGCATATGTTGGTGAAACATTGTAACTTTAACAACACAGATTGAAAGTAATGTTTCAGCTATCACATAATGCCTGATATAGGAATCCAAGCTGCAACAATGTAACCCTAAACAATCATCAAATGCACAATGAGGATATGCTAACAGGTAGCAGAGGAACATGAACACAGAGAGAATACAAATGAAAACTACCTTCAGAAACATGCAGAGATAACACCATGCAGGAGGTCCCCCTGCACTGGTTGGTGTGTAGACAGTGTCTGTACACATATATCACGGTACATGGAATGCACAATTGAAGGAAGACAACGGACACTCACACTGCAACACTCCAAATATAATGTGGCAATGTGAGTGTCGTTACCTCAGGGGATAAATAGGACTGCAGACATACAATGCAAGGTTTGTAAATCAATGCAGAGCGTCACGTCTGTACAGTAAACAAACACAAGAAACAGTATATAGAGATGGAAATTAAGGGCAAACATGTTACAGTAAACCACACAGAAGCCATATTGCCATGTGCTGTGTTTCGCCAACATAGTCAGTCATATGCACATGCACCATCGACATTTCAACATGATTCAGTGATGCCTCACATGCACGCAAAGACCCTTGCTGATTGAAAACATCAATCCAGGATGCTGGTGTGCATTAAAGCCGTGTTGTGGCAAAACCTGTATCATGTCCAGGTGGAGAGTAGGTGGACATAGACAACAGGACCTCTCCATCGCAACCCCTATGCCACGTGCATGGCTATATGCTTGTGTTGAAACAAACAGATGAGCGTATCCTGTGTTCCATGTCACACACATGGCCAAACAAAACAACTGTGGAGGAATGTGTAACATAGAGTGACAATGTCAGTCCCTGCTTCAACGTGGGGACCAGTACACAGTGTGCAAAGTCCAAAGCATATCTGCAATCCAACACGTCAGGTTAAGACTATCCTTGCAACCCTGGGCATGCATAGTCAAGTGTCACATCCCAATATGCCACAGTACATGAAAGGTCCTGCGTGTCTCCTGCAATGAGCATGACTCCCAACCAGAGCACGGCAGCAACAGTGTGTTGGATAGGTCTGTCATGGCCAAAGTAGCCATACAAACATAATTCTGTCCATCCTAGGCATGTGTCCCACTCGCAGAGGTCAAACATCCTATGGCACCATTTTCCAGGGAAAGTTCCATGGTGTTGTGTCCCCCAACAGGTAGGTGATGGCGATGCCAGATGCACTGTAATAGATGTGTCTGGTCTGTTCTCTGCCCTGTGTCAGAAGAGGAGAAGTATTGTATTGGTATGCACCTTGCAACATCAGCACAAATTGCAGAGTCAAACATTAAGAAACACATAATAAAGGCACACACAGGCAAACAAGACATGATCACAACACCAAACACATTGCATGTTGGGGACATTTTGAATTGTAACCGTACACACGGGTGTTACATGGATATGGTCCTGTCCATGCCCATGTGACACAGGTGCTCCACAGCTCCATCCTATGTGCATCAGCGTTCGTGAACAGAGAGCCAACATGAAATGTATATGAGACAAACAGTAAATCATTAACATGTAAAGGCTGATGTCATTCCCAAAAGAACAAAGGTGCAAACTACCTTGTGCTTGCATCAGGTGTATGTCTCGGATCCCCTGAGCTACTCAAAGGCCATAACAGGTCACAGTAAAGGGAGACAATGTCAGCGAAATATGTAGAATCACCATGTCACCATGTCACGCCAATATCTGTGATACAAAAAGCAGGTCAAAAGTGGTATGTCAGAACACAAGACACAGTTCTGTTCCCAACACACAACACATGTCCACAATGGTCACACGGTAAACAGCAGTAAGGTAGAGATAGCACAGTCATCACCGTCCCCCAGGTATACAGAACCCTCAAACCACATGATAAAGTTAAAAGCCTGAACACTGTATCATCACACAGCCAACACGAGAACACACACACACACACAGTATGCTAAGGGCAGCATGCCAGCAGTAGCATATGACCTGTATGTCCACAAGTGGAGATTTGTAGACATAAAGGCCCTGTGAATTGCAATAATACCCTGGTGTTGGCTGATGGTACAATGTCGGGGAAGGGTGCATGTGTAGGCCACCACCCAAAAAACTAGGACCACCACACACATGCAGCTCTGTTGGACATGTCCCAGAGACAGTGTTGCAGAAGACATACTGGACAGGAACACATGGGGATATGTGTGCCAACAGCAAGATATGGGTTAGGGAGGTGCAGGGAAAAGAGGTGAACCACAACATCTGGACAATATGACAGATCACCAAGAACATGTGTTCCCCCTGACTGCTGGCACAGACAATATAGCTGTAGGTCCACCTACCCCAGACCATAGCATGTTGGCTGATGTACAGTCCCCCTTCCAATGCACCACAGCACCAGGAGCTTCAACAACTATGTCCTGTGCATTGCGAAATACAAGGGAAACATACATATGTCATGTTCTAGCTGTGCAACCCACACTGCACCTTCCTGTCCCCAGCTTCCACACCCCCAACATCCTTTACAGACTGACTGTTCACAATCACACTGTACACATCTCTCCCAGGTGAGAGGCATCAATGACATGTCATTGCCAAACTACAGGGGTCCGTACTCTGTCTGTCCCCTCCCTCACCTCTCTGTTGTCGTACACACTGGTGAACAGAAGTGTTTGCTCCCTACCGTGGTCCTAACTCACTCCAAGGCTGCAGTATTATCCTGGGTCCCCCATATTGCTCCCAATGCCCCTTCACGTGTGGTATCCCGGCTAACGCCTCAAAGGCCTGGTTCAGGGTCCACCACTGTTGCCTAGTGTGTGGAATGGCAATATAATTCCGCACCCGGCTGACCATGGCACTCAGTACTTGGTGGAGACAGCGTGAGAAGGTGGGGTGGCTCATGCCTCCCACTGCGGCCACAGATGACTGGAAACAGCCAGAGGCAAAGAAATGTAGGGCAGCAAGGAGCTTGACCAAACCTGGTATGGCATGTGACTAATCAGTCAGGGGCTCGAGGTCAGGTCTTAGATCCTCTTAGAGCTCCCTAATAGCCCCTGTGCTCAGTCGGTAGAGGGAGATGGCCTGGTCCTCTCACATGCCCTGGAGCTGGGCCCTGGGCTTGTAGAGGCGTGGCTGGCGAGCCTGCACCTCAGCACGCCTCCTCCGCCATGCGGGCACAGCCCCTGCCTGCCCTGCCCCCACAGCTGCAGGTCTGATTTGCAGCGGGCCTACACCCATGCCCTGTGCCTCGGCCCGATAGACACCATCTCCCCTGTCATGCAACCGCACCACCTGCCCACCTCCCACTGCAGCTGCAGCAAACACAAAGGCCGCCATAACCTCCACCCGTCCTGCTCCTCTAACACATGCAAATGTAAAGGGTCTGTTTCTTGTTGGTCACTCCAGGCCAGGAAATCCTGAACCCTTATCTGCGGTGTGCTGCTCCGGCTGGCTGGAATCCAGGGGAATGAAACTCACAGACCACACAGAAGGAAAGTATGCAAGTTTATTCCAAAGGGTGGAGGGATTGTCCGTATTTTATACATTCTTAGAAACATAGTCATACGTCATTCACCCATCTTCTGGGGGCCCACTATAGTTTATCAGTAACTAATGCAAATACAAGTCATCCTTGAGTAGGACAATCAGTTTAGCTTACACAGCACATTCCTTTTTCCATACCCACCAGAATGTACAAAGGGCACACACATAGAATTCTGATTTCTATAGGATTCTAATTTCTCTTGTGCAGGTCTCCTGTATATGCACTTAAACTAAGCATTATTATTACAAAGGGCACATATATAGGATTCTGATTTCCCTAACAATCCCCCCTTTGGGCCTGCATAGGCCCACTATAAGAACAGCCTAACAATTTACTACAAAATAACTAAACAGACATTATTAATGGAACATCTGTATGCGGCAGCTCAGGTACATCAGCCACCATAAAAGCAGGAGTATAGGAATACATAAAGGTAGTAGAGCTCTGCAGTGCCTTGCGACAACAGCCAAGAACAAATGAATATACAACAAAAAAGAACAAGAATTATAAAACCGCTCAATAGGGCAATAAGCAACCCTTTGAGACCACCCCAAAGAAAGGTACATCAGAGAGTAATCATGAGAAACTTCCCTGTAGTTGAAGAACAGTATAAAGCAGTATTAGACAGGCAAAAAAGCAGAAACAATAAAACAATCCGTAGCATTAAAACTAGAGACAGTTTACAATGGGCAAGGGACCTAGTTATATCCCAAAGAGAGGCGAGTAACACCAATGTTATACAAGAAAGTAGAAAAAAAAACATGGGGCTGGGTGCAGTTTAAATTATCAAGTACAGTAAACTTCTGCATTTCACACAGATTAGAAGGTACAGTAATGAGACATGTTAGGGTTGCCAACTGGCCGGTTTTCAGCCGGCCTGGCCGGTTTTTGCATGGCCAGGCCGGCTGCCGGCGCAGAGGCAAAACCGGCCCTTGAAAAGCCGGTTTTTTTGCTCTGGCCGCAAGATCGGGAGCGGCCAGAGCAAAAATAACGGCTTTTCTGCCAATCCGGAGGGCTTCAGAGGGAGCCGGGGAAGCCCCGCGCGAGGCCCCGGCTCCCTCTGAACAGCTGCCAGCGTGAAGAGCCTTTACCTTCACGCTGGCGGCTGTTCCTGTGAAGCCGCGATTGGTGGGAAAGGTTAAAGGCAATGCCCTTTAACCTTTCCCAGCATTCGAGGCTTCACAGGAACAGCCACCAGCGTGAAGGAAAAGGCTCTTCACGCTGGCAGCTGTTCAGAGGGAGCCGGGTCCTCGCGCAGGCTTCCCCGGCTCCCTCTAAAGCCTCAGACAGCTGCGGTTCTGGGGGGGGAGGCCAAGGACTGCCTGGGCTGTGATGGGGGAGGGGGCCTGGACTGGAAAAGGGCTGGGGGGGGGACATGTACTGGAAATTGGTTGTGATGGGGAGGGGGACATGGACTGGAAAAAGGCTATGGGGGGGGGGGGACTTGGACTGGAAAGAAATGGGCTGTGATGGGAGGGGACCTGGACTGTAAAAGGGCTATGGGGGGGGGGACATGGACTGGAAATGGGTTTTGATGGGGGGGGGGGACCTGGACTGGAAAAGGGCTAGGGGGGGGGGACATGGACTGGAAATGGGTTGTGATGGGGAGGGGGACCTGGACTGGAAAAGGGCTATGGGGGGGGGGAACTTGGACTGGAAATGGGCTATGGCGGAGGGAGGGGGAACTTGGACTGGAAATAGGCTGTGATTAGGGGGACTTGGACTGGAAATGGGTTGTGAAGGGGGGGGGGACCTGGACTGGAAAAGGGCTATGGGGGGCATTGGCCTGGAAAGAAAATGGCTGTGATGGGGAGGGGGACCTGGACTGTAAAAGGGCTATGTGGGGGGGGGACATGGACTGGAAATGGGTTTTGATGGGGAGGGGGACCTGGACTGGAAAAGGGCTATGGGGGGGGGACATGGACTGGAAATGGGTTGTGATGGGGAGGGGGACCTGGACTGGAAAAGGGCTATGGGGGGGGATCTTGGACTGGAAATGGGCTATGGTGGAGGGAGGGGGAACTTGGACTGGAAATAGGCTGTGATTAGGGGGGCTAGGACTGCAAATGGACTGTGATAGTGGGGGGGGGGGTAGGACTGCAAATGGGCTGTAATGGTGCGGGGGGACTCCGACTGCAAATGGGATGTGATGGGGGGGGCCTAGGACTGGAAATAGGCTGTGATGGGGGACTTGGACTGGAAATGGGCTGTGATTGGGGGGGGGGGCTAGGACTGGAAATGGTTTGTGATGTGAGGGCTAGCACTGGAAATGGGCTGATGAAGAGCTGGAATAGGACTGGAAATGGGCTGATGTGGGGCATGGGAGAATGGGATTAGAAGGGAGTGGATGCTGGATGGGTCTAGAACTATAAGGGAACTGATTTTGGGGGAGGACTAGAATAGATGGGGAATGAGTGGAGAGGGGAAAAATATTTTGTGTGGAAGAAAAGTCTATGATGGGCTGGGTATTGGGAGAGTGAGGGGCTTGAGAATGGAAGGGTGAAATTTAAATGGATGATAAAGGAATAAGGAAAGAATTGGGGGAAAGAGCAAAAGGGAAACAATCAGTATGTTTAAAGCAGAAATAGAGAGAGAATGGAAAACATCTAAAAGAGAAGAAAGGACAAATGGATAGCTCGCAGAAGACCCGAAGAAACCAGAAGAAAGTGACTGGAGCAATTGCAACTGAAAAATAAAACGCCCAAACAGAAGGTAGAAAAATACTTTTTATTTTGAATTTATTAGCTGGAATATGTTTGGTCTGGGAAGTGTGTATTGATAACATCTTTGCGTTTTTGTTTAGTGCAAGAGGAAATTACTTTATAGTTTTATTTCTCCAGTGTTGTACATTTCATGTTTGGATTTTGGGGTTCCCAGTTTAATTATTATCTGACCAAGGAAGTTAGCCTACACGTATCCTCGGTAATTTTTGTGGGTGGGGCTGGGGGCAGGGCAGGGGTGGGACTAGGGGCGGAGAATGGGTGGAGCATGGCGAGCCACAGGTGTCGGGTTTTTCTCGGTGAAAAAGTTGGTAACCCTAAGACATGTTGAGAGAAAAGTTTCAGTTTGTAGCAATCTGCGCACACAAAAAGTAAGGCAGTCTGGGCAAGTAGTATTGCCGTATTAACAGTTCCCGAAATGGGCTGAAGGAGGCACCACATGAGTGGTAGGAGGAGTCAACACAGTCTTGTGCGTGATGGTCAGGAGGCTGGAACTGAAGATGTCAGTGGAGACGATACACGCTTGATTCTTGACGCATGGATCCACGAAGGGGAGGAGTCACACAGGATGGCTGTCCATGTGATGGCGATCACTGTAGTTTGGAGGTCCGTAGAGCGGGTCTAAGGTACCGTGCTTGTAAGATACTCTGACCTGTCACCAACCTTGAAGGGATATGTTGGTCTGGTACCTCTAGGCCGAAAGCTGCTTTTCTTCAGGAGTCTTCTCCTCTCCTCTCCCGTTGCTAGGGCCTTGGCTGCCCCGGCGTCAGCTACTTCTCATCCTGGTCCTGAAGCCTGATCTGTATATGGAGAATGTTTCCAGCGAGGGCAATAGCTTCAGGATCTTTTAGCCGCCACCTTCACTGCAATCGGTGTTATCAGAAGAACTTGGAACGGTCCCATACTGGAAAAGGGGCTTGTACCATGTGCTGGTGGTATGTCTTTACCAAAATCCAGTCTCCGGATTGAAAGAAAAGAGCTGAGTCATCCAGTAGAAAGGACTGGACCTGCTGAGCATACCTGTGGAGGGAAGAGAGTTGCCTCTGCTGCTAGGAAATACAAGAGATCAAATGTGAGGCTCAGGAGTATAAAAAATAAGCAGTCTTCCATATAACAGTTCAGAGGGAGAAAATGTTCGGTCTACTCCCTTAGGGCAAATTTTTTTTTTGGTTGGTTGTTTGTTTATTGAACAGAGTCAAAGGCAAGACAGTTTAGTGTCTTTACAAAGTTTTTTTTAAAGATTTCGGAGGTTCCCCCCTTCGTGGGTTGCTGTTTGCACACAATAGCCAATCCTAAGCAACTCAATTTAGCTAATACATTTTTGACAAGATGCCCACACTTCCTCAAATTTTTTCACAATTTTAGAATTATACCAATTTGTAAAAACTAGTGTAAGTAACTTTCCTCCTTTAGCTTCATGTGTCGGGCCAGGACACATAGAGGCAAAAAGGGATAAAAGCATCTGAAAAGCACCACATGGCCAGTGTGGGTCTCCCCAAGCTCATTAGGATGAAAAGTGCACTCAGCCTATCTCCAAGTGTCTATTTCCAATTATTGGATATATATCTGGGCTAGATGACTTCCAAAATTGGAGTTAATGGGGATGGCATAATCAAATATTGTAGAGTATTCATTGTCAGTTTTCTTTCTAGGTGGATACATCGGATACATCATTTCACATTTCAATTTACCCTCACCATTTTATAATGTTAATCTGAGTTCTCTTTTCCAACATGAATATTCCATCATACTCCTCTCAACACCACTTTTTTTTCCACTTACATCATTCCATCAAACTACATGCATAGGTCCTTCTGTCTTTTTTATACCATACTAGTGTATCCTTATTTGGCAAGGCTGCTAAGAACATCAAACAATTTAAAAACTTAGTATTGTTTTGTAAACAAATGGTAGGCAGAGAATATAAATTTAGATTCTTCTCAATAAGATGACAGTATGAGTAAACAGTGTCCCTTTCCCATCAACCTAATTGGTCCAATGCTAAGTGGACATATGCTCATTCTAAGTAGGAACAATTTGGGTAAAATCCTTACAATATAAAACTATTATTTTGCAGCATTTTATAACATCAATCCCAATAGAAAAAAAAATATGGCTCATATCTCTCACGTATAACTAGAATCTATCGTATACACTGTTCTCAGTGAGAGTGCTGTTGGACTGATTTTAAAATTGCAGTGTTCACAAGGATTTGGGTAAGCTACTCATTAATTATGGTGTCAAAAAAAGATCCTTTTGAGGTGAGAGATCTAAGAGGATACAAGGCATTGGTGGTTGGGCCTAATGGCGATGTTTCCTCGGGTTCTTCTTGGCCTTTTCCCCCCTGCCTAGTCATGTCTCTTCAGAGGCATAAATATGCAAGGTTCATGTTCTTCAGGCCTTGTGGGTCCTCGAGGAGTCTTAGAGCAGTTTGAATTCCGGTGGCCCAGATCATCACACTCGGAGCAGCACGTTTATTGCCTTTCCCAAGGCTGTAGCCTCACCTTCTGTCTCTCTCTCTCTCTCACTCTCTGCTTTTTTTTTTTTTCAATGAACTCACGTTAATGTTATTATTTACAAATATTCTCATATTTCCTGGGAACTAAGCTTCATCTTTCCACTAAATGAGATCTATATGCTTGGGAACAGAGCAATTTCAGATCAGCCTCTTTCCAAAATTCTATAATTTCTGTGTATACTGAACCTCTACATAATGTACTGCTACAACAAGTATTTTGGTAACATAAGGGCAAGTGTGTAAACTAAAGAAAATTAATATCTCACAGTGCTGCAACATATATCTGTTTTCTCTGCAACATATATCTATTTTTTCTCAGGAACTGTGATGAAACTGAAATAGAAACTTTTAGAACAAGGTACACTTTTTCTCTGGACACTTAACACGTAAAATTCAAATACAGAAAAAAACAGTTGAATTTATCCTAAAATCCAATATTGTAACAAATAAAACTGAGATGTTACTGTCCTGTTCATCAGTCATCAGCACCGAGCTAAACAATGCCAAGTAGTTAACTTAAAATCTTACAGTTCAGGAAACAGACATTCAAATAACATGAAACTGCCAAAAAGTGAATTCAAAATCATGCTTTGTCACATTTAAATTAAAACCTTATACATAATACTTAAGACTGGTATCAAACTGATCTGAAACAAAGAAAATATGTTAAAGCAATTTGCTTAGAGTAACAGTTCAACCTTGATGTTATCTCAAACACAAATAGCAAAGTAAACAGCAGGTCTGTCTTGTGACCAGATTCCTTCAGGCAAATGCAGATAGCTGAACAAGAGAGACAGGAGTCCTAAATACTAAAAGTTTAAAAAGAAAAAGTTGCTTGAGAATTGTCACTAATTGTGATTGCTATTAAATTCCTATAGTTACACTCTGTGTTTCTATAATATATGAACAATAATTATGACCTCTGAGGTGCTTGCCACAAAATATAAAAATCATTGTTTTTTTAAACTCTTTAAGTTTACTCAATAGCATACACAAAGACCAGACACATAATAACATGACCTTCTTATTCACTCAGGATTCAAATCATTTTTTTTCAAGTTGCAGTCTTTTAATTACTGGCTCAGGATGTCCCATTGTCCTGATAGGGTTCCCAACCCCTACTTTGAAGGTTAAAGAAAAACAATCCAAAACGATTTGTGCCTTCTGTAGCCCACGGGAGGGGCTGCCCCCTTTCCCTCTCTCTTCTTTGTTCTCTTTGCTAAGTTTCTGATTTCGTTTCTGATGTTGTAGGGGGAAGGGATAGCCCCAACCTAAATTTTTTGTTTTCTCCAAGACACCCTGAATCTTTTCTTTCCCAAGAAATGCAGCAGATTGTGAATGGCTTCTATCACAACTGGTTTCTCCTGCCCTAAACTTTAAAGATCATCTACATAGTGCCTAGGGAGCAGGCTCAAACATATACCTCAAATCTACAATACTGAACCATTTGTGTTCATGCAAAATTTAGCTCAATATTTTAACCAAAAGCATAAATATACAAATCAAGGGGTTTCTTTTGAAATAAGGTTTTCAAAGGAAAGTATCCGTTGCTAGGTCTGGACAATTTTATTCAGATTCCTTAAATCCTGCACCAACCAGCAAGTAAAAGAAAAACAATATTTACTATAAACAAAACATATTTTTTTTCATCTTGTTGGGAAGGACACAAAGGAGTTACTTATTTGGGAAACTTCTGTTTCAGTTCTTATTTAAACAAGAGACAAATCAAAGCTTACAAGTGCTTTCTTAAGAAACTTCGCCCTGCATAATGAACTAGACCCTCAGGGTATTTGGAACCCACCCCTCTCCCCGGATTTTCTCCACTATTTACATTATATATCTCACTCACACACAATCAGTCTCAGTTCCCAATAGAATGTACAAACCACCAAGGTAGATACCAGGTGTGGGAGGAGGTGCAGGAGGCAGGTGCAGGAGGCAATTGCACAGGCAGGGGGCCCAAGCAGAGACCTGGACAGCCTCAGGAAGAGGTTCAATGATATAAAGAGGGGTGTGCGTGCACACATGGTGGCAGAGCGGCAGCATGCCATGGGCACAGGAGGGGGAGGCCTCTTTACACCCTCCCTAACACCCCTGGAGCAGGAGTTGGTGGAGTGGCTAGGGCCAATCTACCTGTATGGACTGCCAGAGGCACTGGACACTGCCCATCCCCAGGCAGGTAGGTACCCAAATCACACCTTGCTGCTCCCAAACCATAGAGTACATGCCCTTTGGAAATGCATCAGGCATCTTATTAGCACCTCCTCATACCTGCTCCCCTGGATCATCTCCTACCCTCTGCCTTTGGCTCATGAGTGTGCTGTCCCCCATTCCACCCCTTTTACTCTGTGTTTTTCTGCCCTCCAACCACATGTATCATTAACACCATCCCTTTTTATGTCTGCCCTGCACATGTGGCTACATGTCTGCTACAAGCCCCCTCTCAGACCTGTCCTTGTTATGTCTGTGTCTAATCTAAGCACTGCTGAGCAGGGATGGTCCTTCTGTGGGACAATGCACACCAGGGGTCTTCAGACATTCTAAACAGGGGGCCTGTTCACTGTTCCTCAGACCGTTGAAGGGCCGGACTATAGTTGAAATGAACACTATGAACAAACTCCAAAGCACACTGCAATTGCTCTAGCCACGTTAGTCTGGTTTCTGTGTGTCTTCTGCTAACTCCCCATCGTCTGCTTTCCATTTGTCCTTTCTTCTCACCTCTAGTATGTTTTCCATTCTCTCTCTACATCTGCTTTAACATAGTAATCTTTCTCCTTGTGCTCTTTCCTCATTCCTATTTCAGCCACTCAAATGTTAGACCTCCATCCTCCATCACCACTTACTCTCCCAATATCCGTCCAATTGTAGATATCTCTTACCTCCCACAAAAAAACATTTTTCCCTCACCATTTCACTCTCCCAGCTCCATCCCATTCTGATCCTCGCCCAACCTCATCTCCCGTTTAGTTCCAGCCCCACCCAGCATCTGCTCCCTTCTAGTCCATGCATCAGCCCATTTCCACTCCGAGCGCCCCATCAGCCCATTTCCAATCCTATCCCTGGCCCACCATCAGGTCATTACCAGTCCTAGGTCCACATCCATTTCCAGTCCTATCCAAGTCCCTCCATAAGTGCATTTCCAAACCCCAGCCCCCCCAACAGCTCATTTATAGTCCTCTCCTAGCCCCACCATCAGCCCATTTGCAATCTTAGCACCCCTCAACAGCACATTTCAAGCCCTATCCTAGCCCCTCCATCAGCCCACTTCCTGTCTTAGCCCCCCACTCAGCCCATTTCCAGTCCTAAGCCCCCCATCATCCCACTTCCAATCTTACCACCACCCATAGCCCATGACCTGTCCTAACCCCCTCCCCCCCATCAGCCCACTTCCAGTCTTACCTCTCCCCCCCCATAGCCAATTACCAGTCCAAACCTCCTCCCCCCCCCCACCAGGCCAGCTAGGGTAAGAAATGAACAAAACACGGCTACTGCTGCTGCTTCCACCGTGGCAGCAGCAGGATCAAGCATCCCGTGGGCCCCCCCTGCTCTGCAGCGTCCTCCATGCGGCTTCAGTGTGGGCTTGTCAGAGCCGCATGAAGGGAGAGTTTCCCTTTCTCACGGCCATGTTAATCCCGCCACGGGCCTGATGGAAAATCCAATCAGCTCCACGGCAGGATTAACAGAGCCACGAGAGGAGAAGCTCTTTCTGTTTGCGCGGCTCTGACAGCCAACACTGAGGCTGCATGGAGGACACTGCAGAGCAGGGGGGCCCCACGGGATGCTTGATTCTGCCACTGCCACGATGGCAGCAGCAGCAGCAGGTTTGTAAGTTGTTAACCTAGCTGGGCTGCTGCTCAATGAATGGCTGGCCCTGGGTAGAGCTGCCCCTGAGGACTGGCAGCGGCGGCAAAAACACCCGGCAGGCTGCATAAATGTCCTTGGCGGCCCACATGTGGCCCTTGTCCCATAGTTTGAGGACCCCTGATGTACACATTGATGTGTGTGCTAGGTACTGGCCTATATATGCCTAATAGTGATAGCAGGAGCTGTAGTGATAGCTATGTAGCACATGTACGGGCCACAGCCAAACACACATTGATTGTGGGGTGGATGTGTCACACAGTTGTATGTAGTTGCACCGTGTAAACCGCTCTGTGCTGTGTATGGTCTTCCACAACCCAGGTGACTACACAGCCATGGCCCCAGCTGAGGAGGAGGAGGTGCAATTGCCCGAGGATGTGCCAGAGCCCCAGCCCACAATGTCCGGGGGCAGCACCAGTAATGGTGAATGGACCCCAAGGACACACGTGGAGGCTGAGCCAGAGGACCACACCCCAGACTTCACTGCCACAGAGGGCTCCGAGGTCATCACAACCCACCACCCCATTCATGCGCCAGGGCCAGAAGAAACCCCTCCACCAGACATGGACCCAATCATTGCAGAGCTGTGGAAACACATCTCATTATGGGTATTGTCACGCAGCATCATTTGACAACATAATCTGCAGTGTGCGCCAGCATTATAGAAATGGGGGCACCCCAGATATGTGTATGTGTGTCTCATGCCCCCTCAGATCATCTGACATATCCCAGACAAGCAGTGTGCAGACCAGGCATTGACATATTAAACTTTGGCAATGTGCCATGTGTGAGATCTGTGATTCTCATGACCCCTCATCCAGACCCCTTACAGACATGGGGATGGCTCATGGGAGACACAGATCTAAGCATGGTCATGCTTTGCTATGTTTGGCAGGCATGACTGTTCTGCAGACTGATCTTGTGGGATATGCGTGACATGTGTATGTGTGATGGTTGTTTACTGGAGAGGTATCTCACATATCACCCTCTGTCCCACCCACAG
Source organism: Ichthyophis bannanicus (assembly GCA_033557465.1). Taxonomy (NCBI): domain Eukaryota; kingdom Metazoa; phylum Chordata; class Amphibia; order Gymnophiona; family Ichthyophiidae; genus Ichthyophis; species Ichthyophis bannanicus. Next base: position 389,221,008 of record CM066035.1, read on the forward strand.
GCACTCATCCGGCACTCCAGCGCATATATGTGGCTATGGGGGTTAATGCCAGGGAGCGGCGGCTACTCCGGGAGGAGATCCGTTCGGGGTGCTTGCCCGCATTGCGGACGCCATGGAGGACATTGTGGGCCTAATGCGACAGCCAGCAACAGCACCAGCACCAGCACCAACACCGTCACCTGAGGCGCCAGGACAAGGTACAGCACCGCGGGGGGTGTTGGGCCGTGGGAGGCATGGGCGGCCACGCAGGAGGTGGCTGTGTGTGTAATAAACAGCCTTTAAGCAGTACATACAATGTGTGGTTTCCAATGTGTGTCCCTGTGTTCCCCTAAGTAGTGTGCAAATGCATGTCCTGTCCCTGACCATATGAGCCACACAAGGCCCCTCGCTGGTGAGGTGTCTGTACTGCCAGGTATCACTGCACAGATGCCATCACATGCCGTGTGTGCCATGCACTGTGTCAGGTCCGAGCCCCTGGGCCACAGTGTGGCGGTTTACACATACTCCCGGGTTGCACAGGGGGAATGTCCTGAAGCTACATGTGCAGTGTTGCATGTGTCACCATTTTCCTCCCCGCATACCCCCTACATTTGACGCAAATGTGTGACCATTGTCCCTGCCTGCAACACTGCCTATGTGCCTGCCCCCCCCACATAGGCATGCATGTGGCACAGGCAGACAAGGGTGGCTTGCGCAGGTCTGCTGCTCATACCCACAAATGTATACAGTTACTCACCGACCATCCCTGTCACATGTATTTTCCCAGGATGCACACAGCAGCTTTACCCCTGAGTAGGTCCTGAGCACAGCAGTACATCTTACCCTGCCAGTGCAGAAGTAGTGGTTTGCCAGTTCTACTATTGGCACACAGGCATGTTGCATCAGAAACGGTTCCCACACATTGTACACAGCATGCATATGGCTCAGTATCCTGGGACGGCCACTACATTGCAACATCTCAGGGTCCACCCTGGTCTCACACACCTACTCACATGGTCAGCCCCCACGACTGCATGTGGAGCCGGTCCACGTATGCTACCCATGTCTACCTTTACTACACATACCTGTCTACACACATAACCCATGCTTGCTTCCATAGTGTGTTGGTAAGGGAGACACGTGAGCATTTTGGCATATGAACAAATGTGTGTATATTTATCCAAAAACAACAATACAGAACAAGAGCAAACCCCATCCCATTATGCCTGCCCAATGATGGAACACAGGACAGCACAGGGCACATGTGTGGACATCATAGGCGCCATCACACACTCCTGTGACGCCCTTCAGGGGATGGCCGCCAGCAGGGCAGGTGCTCCCCCTCGGCGGCCACCCGCTGAATGGCTCCCGTCAGCCACTGGTATGTGTGGACTAAAAGATGTATGTGGCGGTCCAAACCACCCAGGGCCCCATACAGGTCCCGCACACACCTGCCACCACACACACACATAGTGCCAGGGGTCTGTGTGGTGGCATGTGCATGCAACCTGTGTGTGGCCCTGGATGGTGTATCCACATGCCGTGGCTGGCGGGAGCCCACAGTGCCCTGTGCTGCTCTGTGTTCCCCATCACCCTCACATACCCACACATCCCCCTCCTCCCCCCTTCCACCTCCCACCCACCCTCCACATCCTCCTCCACCCCTCCCCACACCCCCACATCAGCCATACCCTCTCCCTCCCCTGCCACACCGCCACCCACCCCTTCCATGTCCCCATAAGCCCCCTCCTCCACTGCTGTGTCGGCCGGCTCTTCCGCCTCCTCCTCGGCCTCGGCCTCCAGCTCATCCCCGTCCTCCACCACCACCACCTCCAGCTCTGTGGCATGGTGGGCAGGGGGGTGCCTCAGGGCATACGCAGAAGTGGAGGGGTCCTCATCGTTGTCATCACCCTCTGTGAAAGATGACAGTCATCAGCACATTATCATGTGTGTCACATAGCACATGTACATATGCAGGCACCACACAGGCTGGTTGGCCAATGTGACATTTGTTACTGGGCAGCAAGGTCGCCAATACTCACCGTCACCCTGTGACAGGGCCCCCCTCTGGAGGCGGGCAAGGTATTCAGGATGATGGAGGCGCAACTCTCGCCCCTTCTTCCGGAGATCCTCTACCTGTGTATGTGAAAATAATTGGTGGGGGAATCAGTGACTGTTTATTTCTGGTGGGTGGCCAACATAAACAAACATCTGTGTGGGTAGCATCTTGCTGCTCCTGCTCCACTGCTGTGTGTGTCATGTACAGTATAGTTACTCACCTGTAACAGGTGATCTCCGGGAACACCAGGAATAATTCTGCACATGTGGGTAGCGTCGGTACCAACTGAGCCTGTGCAGGAACGCTACCCAGCGTCCTATAGGAAAGCTTTTTGGAGCATCCCATAGCACCTGCATGCTGCCTTCCCACCTTTCCCAACTGCCTCTCTCAAGTTGAGTTGAAAGCTGAGACAAAGAGAGAGAGATAGATAGGGAAAGAGAGAGAGACACACACACAACCCCTAGGGGAGATGGGTGGGTTGTGAAGACTTATTCCTGCTGTTCCCGGACATCACCTGTTACAGGTGAGTAACTATGCTATCTCCAGGAACAAGCAGGAATTAGTCATCACATGTGCGGACACCCTAGATGTAGATGCCAGGGAAGGATCCCCAGAGTGGTGAGGCCCTATGGAGGAGTTCCACTTCCTCCCATGGATGTCTGGCATCCTGTAAGAGAGGCGGCTAGGAGTTGATTACATATGGAAGAGGTGTTGTAGAGCAGCCTGACCAACCATAGCATCCCTGCGGGAGCCTTTATCCAAGCAGTAGTGGGGCGTGAGCCAAGGACCAGGTAGCTGCTCCACAAATGTCCTTAATATAGACGGAATGGAGGTGAGCCCTAGAGGCTGCCATGACTCTCACATTGTGAGCAGGAACATGGGCCTCCAGTGAAAGGTGTTTGTTATGATAGATAAATGTAATACATTGGGCAATCCAGTTGTATAGAGATTTTTTGGAAACTGCTGTCCAAATGGGAAGGATCAGAGGCTATGAATAGCTGAGAGGACCTTCTGTGTTGCTGGGTCCTCTGCAGATGAAAAGCCACAACTCTTTTACAGTCGAAAGTATGAGGAGTATTCTCTGCATTTGAAGCATGAGGCTTTTGAACGACTACAGGTAACTAAACCTCTTGGTTCAAATGAAAGGAGGAAACCACCTTAGGCATGAAGTGTGGATGTGTCCTTAGGACTACCTTATCATGGTGAAACGGTGTGTAAGGTGGATCAGCCACTAGAGCTTGCAATTCACTGATACGACTTGCTGATGTGATTGCAAGAAGGAATATTACTTTCCAGGATAGAGACTTTAAGGAAGTAGTGGCTAAGGGCTCAAGAAGCGGCAGCATAAGCTGGCCTAGAAGCAGATTGAGATCCCATGCCACTGGAGGTGGTCTAAGGGGAGGTTTTGTTAGATGCAGGCCTCTCATGATTCTGGATATGAGAGGATGGTATGAAATGGGTTGTCCATTGATCAGTTCAGAAGAAGCAGCAATGGCACTTAAATGGACTCTGACTGACTCAGGTTGGAGACCAGTGTTTGATAAGTAAAGGAGTTAGCCCAAATATGTTTCTATAGGGATGACAAGAGGGATTGATGCACTTCTGTGATCACCAAATGGAATCTCTCTTCCACTTGACGGCATAAGAATGCCTTGTGGAAGGTTTCCTGGAAGCATAATGGACATCTCACACTTCCTGAGTGAGGGGAAGGCCAAAGCAGTTAAAACCTTCAGTAGCCAGGATCTGAGGTGCAGAGACTGGGGGTTTGGATGTCATACTTTCCCCTCCTCCTGCGACAGTATGTCTGGAGCTGACCCTAAGTTCAGGGGTGGAACCTGGGACAGATGTAGAAGCAGAGGGTGCCACACCTGGTGTTGCCAGCGTGGGGCTATGAGGATCATGTTGCCTCTGTCCCTCAGGAGCTTGAATAGGGTCTTGGCAATCAAGGGAATGGGAGGAAAGGCATGTAGGAATTCCTGCCCCCAGTTGAGGAGGAAAGCATCATAGAAACATAGAAACATGATGACAGAAAAAGACCACATGGCCTATCTAGTCTGTCCTTCCATAACAACAACTACAACAGTCCACTTTTTACCTTTAGAGATCCTCTGTGTTGGTCCCATGCTTTTTTGAATTCAGTTACTGTCCTCATCTCTACCACCTCCACTGGGAGACTATTCCATGGATCCACTACTCTTTCTGTAAAGAAATATTTCCGCATATCACTCCTGAATCTATCTCCCTTCACCCTCATCCCATGTCCCCTCGTAGCAGAACTTGCTTTCAATTGAAAGAGGCTCTCTCCCTGAACATTTATGCACGGAGGTATTTAAACATCTCAATCATATCACCTCTATCCCGCCTTTCCTCTAAGGTGTACATATTAAGATCCTTAAGTCTGTCCTCATATGCTTTATAATGAAGCCCACTAATCATTTTAGTAGCCACCCTTTGCACTGACTCCATCCTGTTCACATCCTTTGAAGGTGCGGTCTCCAGAATTGCACACCATACTCCAAATGAGGTCGCACCAAAGACTTATACAGAGGCATTATCACCTCCTTTTTTCTGCTAGCCATTCCTCTCCATATGCACCCAAGCATCCTTCTAGCTTTTGCCGTCACGTTTTCTACCTGTTTAGCTACTTTAAGATCATCAGACACAACTACGCCTAGGTCCAGCTCTTCTTTAGTGGACAAAAGTACTTCACCTCCTATACTGTATTGCTCCCTTGGATTGCTGCAGCCCAAATGCATGACCTTACATTTTTTAACATTAAATCCCAGCTGCCAAATTCTAGGCCATTCTTCAAGCTTAGCTAGATCCCTCCTCATGTTATCTACAACTTTCTGGGTGTCTACTCTATTGCAGATTTTGGTATCATCTGCAAAGAGGCAAACCTTACCCGACAGCCCTTCCGCTATATCACTAACAAAGATGTTAAAAAGAATCGGACCAAGGACAGATCCCTGGGGCACACCACTGGTAACATCCTTCTTCTCAGAGTGAGCTCCATTTACTTGTACTCTTTGTCGCCTCCCACCCAACCAATTTCTAACCCAAGCAGTAACTTTAGGGTCCATCTCTAGGGTGCTCAGTTTGTTTATAAGTCGCCTGTGAGGAACAGTGTCAAAGGCTTTACTGAAATCTAAATACACCACATCTAGAACTCTCCCTCGGTCCAAATCCCTGGTCACCCAGTCAAAGAAATCAATCAGATTTGTCTGACAAGGCGTGCCTCTGGTGAATCCATGCTGCCTCGGATCCTGTAATCCGCTGGACTCCAGAAACCTCACTATTTTCTCTTTCAGCAGCGTTTCCAATAATTTACTCACCACCGAAGTTAAACTAACCGGCCTGTAGTTTTCAACCACATCCTTACTTCCGCTTTTGTGTAAAGGCACCACATGAGCCTCTCTCCAGTCCTTTGGCACCACTCCCGACTCCAACGAGGCATTGAAAAGATCAGTCAGTGGAGTTGCTAGAACGTCCCCAAGTTCCCTCAGTATTCTAGAGTGTATCCCATCCGGTCCCATGGCTTTGTCTACTTTAAGTTGAGCTAGTTTCTCACGAACACAGTCTTCTGAAAATTGTTCAAGATGTCCCTCGCTTCTGTTCTTATTTGTGGGTGTTTTCTGAGGTCCTGCTCCTGGTTCTTCATCTGTGAACACAGAACAAAAATATTTGTTAAGCAATTCCGCTTTATCCTTATCAGCTTCTACATATTCCCCCCCTGCACCCTTGAGTCTGACAATACCACTTTTTCCCTTCCTCTTCTCACTAATATATCTGAAAAATGTCTTATCCCCCCATTTTATTGCATTGGCTATTTCCTCCTTCTTTTGAATCTTTGCCTTCTTGACTACTTTGCTAGCTTCTCTAAGTTTTTCCAAATACAGATGCCTGTCTTCCTCTCTCTGTGATCTCTTGTATTTCATGAAGGACTCGCTTAGCAGCCCTGAGCCGTAATCCGTGAACAGAACCGGGTAAGTTTGGCATATGATGGACTTGCAAAGAGGTCTACATCTTGACTTTCCCAGAGTTGCAATACTGTGGAGAGTTGGTTCATGTGTAGAGACCATTTGTGCGGACGCAGAACACGACTGAGTCTGTCTGGCCAAGAGTTCTGATTGCCAGGGAGATATACTGGCAGGAGATGGATCTGCTGCTCTCTGGCAAACGCCCACAGTTGAAGAGCTTCGTTGCAAAGGGACAGAGAGCCTGTTCCTCCTTGTTTGTTCACATAGACCATGGCAACCTGATTGTCTGCGTGAAGTAGTATTGTCTTGGCCTGTAGAAGGGAATGGAATACTTGAAGAGCCAGGCGAATTGCTCTGAGCTCCAACAGATTAATGTGGAAATGAATCTCCTGACAATTCCAGGTGGCTTGGGTGGAGGTGTCCAGTAGCTGTGCACCCCACCCCACTTTGGGGGCATCTGTTGTTAATGTGATCTGAGGAGGGGGTTGCAGGACAGGTGACCCCTCCAACAGGTTTTGTGCTGACCGCCACCAGTCCAGGGACAGGGTACGGCAGTTTGAGCTTACTATCAGATCTGAGAGACAGCCTGTTGCTTGCGTCCACTGGGAAGAGAGGGCCCATTGGGCTGGTCTCATGTGGAGACAAACGTAGGGGACCACATGCACCGTAGATGCCATGTGACCCAGCAGCTGAAGCATCTCTCAAGCCGAGAGTTGAGTCTTTTGTAGTGCTGAAGAAACCAGTTGCACAATGGGAGGACAGTGAGGCTGAGGCAGGTAGGTCTATGGCAGTCTGGTATCTAGCCTTGCTCCTATGAACTCCAGCGATTGCGTGGGAGTCAGAAAGGATTCCTGGAGATCTATGACAGGGCCTAGATATTGGAGTCCACGCATTGTGTATGAGAGAGAGGCCTGGGCTTGTGTTTGTGACTCTGCCCGGATGAGGCAATCATCCAAGTAGGGGCAGACAAAGATTACCCTGGTACGGAGAAAACTGGCTACCACAGCCATGAACTTTGTGAATACTCTGGGTGCTGAGGCAATGCTGAAGGGAAAACTTTGTTTTGATAGTGCTGTCCTTGATGGAGGAACCAAAGGAACTTTCGATGTGATTGTTGGCTGAGAACATGGGTGTACGCATCCTTGTGATCTAGAGAACAAAGGCAGTTCTGCCTGTGTAGGTCAGGAAGTATGTTTCCTAGAGAAATCATTTAGAATTTCTCTTGGATCAGGAACTTGTTCAGTTCTCTGAGATCAAAAATGGGTGTGTTACCTCCTGTTTTCTTTGGTATGAGGAAATAGGGGGGGTAGAACCCGGAAACCTGTTGAAGATGAGGTACCTTTTCTATTGCTCCTTGAGGTAAGAGATGTTTTACCTCTGGATTCAGTTGGGGGGAATTTTGAGAACTGAATGTCCTTACTATTGTAGGTGGTGGAAGGTTTTGTGAATGACGCCTGTACCCTCTTCTATGATGGACAGAGTCCAGGGTTGTGATGCTATTTGCCTCCATCTGTGGATGAGGTGACCTAACCTTCCTGGGATTGTTGAAGGTTTTTTTCTCTGGAGTGGCAGGAAGGGCAGGTACTCTATCACGGAGTCAAAGGCCCTGTGGGGGCTGAGGCTGCTGGGTCTGCTGAGGCTGAGTAGCTCTCGGCTTTCTCTGCTTAGTAGATTGTTGACCCTTTCTAGCAGCTTGTCCTGCAGGTTGTCCTTGCTAAGCATAGTACTGATAGTATCCTTTCTTTTTGGAGAGGAAAGGCTTTTCTAAGGATCTCTTCTTTGCAGGATCTACAATTTTTGGCAGCCTTGTCAATGTACAATTATCAGCATCCAAATCTTTGGCTTTTTCCTGCCGGTTCTTCCCAAAAAGGTTTTCTCCAGTACAGGGGATGTTGGCCATTTTATCCTGCACCCATTGTTCCAGGTGAGAGGCTTGCAGCCAGCCAAGTCTCCTTGCCCCAATAGCAATGGGGGAGACTCTGCCTATGCACGCAAAACAGTCAAAAGCTGCCCTGTTCACAACTTTAGAAATGTTCTGAGCATGCTTGACAAGTGCTAAATAGTCGTGTCCTCTGTCATCTGGGAGATGTGGACTTACCAGTTGTAGATCTCCTGTCACCTCCTTCAGGAACATTCCCATGTACAGGATATGGGAATCTATCCTGCCTGACAGCATGGATGTTTGGATGACACGGCGACCAAAAGCATCTAAGGTCTTACACTCCCTACCAGGAGGGTTTGTGACATGTTGTTTGTAACTTTTAATTCTCCTCATAGCAGACTCCACCACGATGGAGTGATGAGGGAGCTATCTTTTCTGAAAACCAGGGGACAGAGGCACACAATACATAGTAGGCAGCCGGTGAGAATGTGGAGAGGTGGTAAGAGGAGTCTCCCACATTCTCAAATGAAGATCCTGTAAGATCTGATGTATTGGCAGGGTGGCTGCCTCCTTTGGAGTTAGGGGATATTGGTGAATCTCTAGCTCCTGTGCCCTGTGCCCTGTGCCCAGTTACTACTGAAATGGAGAGGCCCTTGACTACATGTGTGATGACATCCAGGAAGGACATATCCTGAGGAGGGGACAATCCCCTCTTGGGAGAAGCAGGCTCATCCTGGAGAGGTACATCGTTACCCTCTGAGCTGTCAGAGTCATCAGACTCCTCAGAAGATTGGATGTATCTTCTCTTAGGGTGCTCAGGTAAAGTGTGGTATCAGTTCCGATTGGCCTCGGTATCAGAGTGACCCGGTACTGGGGTGTCAATACCGGTACTCATCGGCACCAATGGTGCATTTGACAATGCCAGTCCCACAATTGCTGCGGATACCGGTGCTGGAATTTGCGGGATCTGGGGTGGTACCAAGGTCTTTGATGCTGCAAGGATAGCTGCCAGAATGTGTTCAATGGCCACGATCCTCTGGTCCATCAACACTGCCGATGCCTGTGTATGAGTACCGGACAAAGCCAGTACCCCAGAGCATGGCACCAGGAGTTAAGACGAGGTTGAGGCCTCCAGAACTTCCTGCAGCCCCAAAGTGGCTTTTGAGGCCAGGGACTCCCAGCGGGGCTGTTTGGCTGGAGCATGCTCCTCACGGACAATGCTGGAGGCATTCCAATATTTGGAGGGGGATCTACCCTTTGAGGAATGGCCAGATTTGTGTTTGGTTACCTGAGATCCACGGGAGGAAGAGGAAGCCCTTGAAGACATGGCTGCCACCGAGGCTGTGTCGGAGGGAAAGAGGGTACCGAGCTTGGCTGCTCTGTTCTGCCAACCCCTCTTGGATAACATCCCACAGAGCAAACATTCAGACATGGAGTGATCTGGCCATAAGCATTTGCGACACCAATCATGGTTGTCAGTGATGGAGAAGGTACCGGCACATTTTGAGCATATTTTTAAAACCCGAGGAATGTTTTTCCATGATGGAGGAGGGATTAAGGCCTAATGCCAAACCAGGGGGGAGACCTACAAAGGGGATTTTCCCTCTTTTTTTTTTTAAAGTTTGTTTGTGTGAGGAAATCTGACCTTTTAGAGAAAGACAATACAAGACCGGTGGTACCGGTAAAGAAAAAAAGGCAGACGCTGCCACAGGAGTGGCAATACAATAGCTGTTTTTCAGCAATAACAGTAACTATGACCTGCTGCCTCTGTGGAAAACAACAAACTGGAGAGAGGCATTTGGGAAAGGCGGGAAGGCAGCACGCAGGCGCTGTGGGATGCTTCCAACAGCTTTCCTATTGGACACTGGAGAGCGTTCCCACGCAGGCTCCATCGGTACCGATGATACCCACAGGTGAGGACTACTTCCTGCTTGTTCCAGGAGATTAACTGTTCCCAGTGCCACCTGCATGCGTAGCTGTGGCTCTGGGCATGTGTGCAGTGACATCTATGTGCAGTGTGCGTGGCACCCTGAACACACCATTCCAGTCCCGTGTGGCCCCCTTGCATGACATTGCACAACCATGCCACATTTGGTTTGCCAATGATGGTGTCCAGGGTAACCCCCCTAACCCCATATGTGGTGTGGTGAACACATTTGTGTTGTCATGATCTACACACATCATCAGACCCAACCTCACTGGCAACATGATATCCTAACAAACATGGGTGATGTGTCCATACATGGGACATTGGGTGGGTGGCCCTATGCACCTTGCCAGGGGCCACTACCATGACATTTGGGTTTCTACGAGGCCCAGGATAGCAATGCTTGACCCACTACAAGCATTGTGGGACCTGTCTCTTTTGGGGATACTGCTAGGTACGTATGTCCTAGATTGGCTACTGTTGCAAAGAGCATACTGGGCTTGATGGACGTGGGTGTGACCCAGTATGGCCTATCTTATGGTGTTATGTTCCTATGACCTGACCCTTGTATGTTTAGGGCAGATGTGGCTGCCAACACTAGGGGCAGAGGCCATTGCACCAGAATAGGCTATTGCCACCTGTGCTAATGTCAGGGTTTCAGTCTGTGTTGTGCAACCACAACAGGTGCATGTATCCTTCCAACACCATCAGTAATGTTCATCTGCAACCAGGTGTGGGATTCCTAGCAAGGGGGCAGATGTGTGACCTGACTCAGCATACAGTTCTGGGGACATGGCTCTGTTACAGCCCTTTGTAATCAGATCTCATAGCTCATGTTGGTGGGATGCTGTTACACACATCCACATCTGCACCTACCATACCATCTGGATACATCAAAGACGTGTGTGATGAGGTGTTGACCTCACAGACTATGGGAGATGTGCAACCTACCCGCCATAACCTAACACAATATCTGAATGACATACCCACCATTGCAATCAGGTCTCTGACCCCCTGGGGGTTGGGTGTCCTAGCACACATCATCAGCACCATACACCATAGCACCAGGGTGACTGACAATACACCTTACGCAGGTCTCAGGACTCCTGGGGATAGGGAGAAAGTACAGAACTGTATAGGCACACAGGACCATATCACCAGGGTGACTGACAGTCCACTTTGATGGGCTCTGAGGACTCCTGGGGATAGGGAGAATGTATTGAACTGTATAGGCACACACGACCATATCACCAGGGTGACTGACAGCCCACTTTGATGGGCTCTCAGGACTCCTGGGGATAGGGAGAATATATTGAACTGTATAGGCACACACGACCATATCACCAGGGTGACTGACAGCCCACTTTGATGGGCTCCCAGGACTCCTGTGGATAGGAAGAATATATTGAACTGTATAGGCACACACGACCATATCACCAGGGTGACTGACAGCCCACTTTGATGGGCTCTCAGGACTCCTGGGGATAGGGAGAATATATTGAACTGTATAGGCACACACGACCATATCACCAGGGTGACTGACAGCCCACTTAGATGGGCTCTCAGGACTCCTAGGGATAAGGAGAATGTATTGAACTGTATAGGCACACACGACCATATCACCAGGGTGACTGACAGCCCACCTTGATGGGCTCCCAGGACTCCTGTGGATAGGGAGAATATATTGAACTGTATAGGCACACACGACAATATCACCAGGGTGACTGACAGCCCACTTTGATGGGCTCTCAGGACTCCTGGGGATAGGGAGAATATATTGAACTGTATAGGCACACACGACCATATCACCAGGGTAACAGACAGCCCACTTAGATGGGCTCTCAGGACTCCTAGGGATAAGGAGAATGTATTGAACTGTATAGGCACACACGACCATATCACCAGGGTGACTGACAGCCCACTTTGATGGGCTTGACTCCTGGGGATAGGGAGACTATATTGAACTGTATAGGCACACATGACCATATCACCAGGGTGACTGACAGCCCACTTAGATGGACTCTCAGGACTCCTGGGGATAGGGAGAATGTATTGAACTGTATAGGCACACACGACCATATCACCAGGGTGACTGACAGCCCACTTAGATGGGCTCTCAGGACTCCTGGGGATAGGGAGAATGTATTGAACTGTATAGGCACACACGACCATATCACCAGGGTGACTGACAGCCCACTTTGATGGGCTCAAAGGACTCCTGGGGATAGGGAGAATGTATTGAACTGTATAGGCACACACGACCATATCACCAGGGTGACTGACAGCCCACTTTGATGGGCTCTCAGGACTCCTGGGGATAGGGAGAATATATTGAACTGTATAGGCACACACGACCATATCACCAGGGTGACTGACAGCCCACTTAGATGGGCTCTCAGGACTCCTGGGGATAGGGAGAATGTATTGAACTGTATAGGCACACACGACCCTATCACTAGGGTGACTGACAGCCCACTTTGTTGTTCTCAGAGGACTCCTGGGGATAGGGAGAAGGTATTGAACTGTATAGGCGCACACGACCATATCACCAGGGTGACTGACAGCCCACTTTGATGGGCTCTCAGGACTCCTGGGGATAGGGAGAATATATTGAACTGTATAGGCACACACGGCCATCTCACCAGGGTGACTGACAGCCCACTTTGATGGGCTCAGAGGACTCCTGGGGATGGGGAGAATGTATTGAACTGTATAGGCACACACGACCATCTCACCAGGGTGACTGACAGCCCACTTTGATGGGCTCTCAGGACTCCTGGGGGTTGGGTGTATTGGAAAACAGCAACAGCAGCATATTCCATACCACCATGGGTGCTGGGGACCCACTTTATTGGACTTTCTGGGCAAGTGGGCGTAGGGCAGATGTTTTAGACTGCTGGGCCACAGACACCCATATCACCAATGGGACTGACATACCATTTTGGGCAGGTTTCACAACCCCTGGGTTGGGGCAGATGTTTTACCCTGCAACTGCAGAACCCATCATACCAGCATGATGTTTAGAAAACCTCCTTAGTCAGATCTATGGGCTACCTGTGTTACGGTGTGTTGTAGCACATCAACAGCAGCAGCTGCCATGACACCAGGATGGCATCAGGAACTCTGTGAACAGGTTCTTAGCCCCCTGGGTACAGGGCAAACCACTCAGATGTGATATATAGACAATATGGCATGTGGGTTTACCTGATACACATAACTGAGATAGACTACCTACACACAGCAGAATGCACAGCTACAATCAACACTGGATATGTATATGGATCTACTAACCTGTTCCCATACACTTACCTCACGTGGGTAGTCTGCCACACGATTATACCGGCGTGTCAGCTGCTCCTAGGCCCTCCGGACCCTCACCAGGTCCTGATGCCTGGAGGAGCCAGGAAACAGCTTGTGCTGCCTCACAGCAATGAGCTGTTCCAGGTAGCGCAGCTCCTGCCTGGTGAATGCAGGCTTGCGTGATCTTGTCACCATGTTAACAGTGTCAACAATGAGAAACGCACGCACGCACACACGCGCATGCGCACTGCAAAACGCGCGCATGCGCACCGCAACACGCGCCGTGCCGCACGCAGTTGGGCCCCGCGCCATGCGCATCTTTCTGCCGCACAGGATATGGTGTCGCCAACAATATTTATACAGATCTATGCTGCAGATACACATTGCACTGATGTGTCTGACATTTAAAAACACAATTAGAATTTTACACACTTGGGTCTGGAACCCATCACCATCGGTTCCTAGGGTACTGTTTGAACCGGTGTGCTATGCCTTTTCACATAGCAATGACTGGCTAAACAGTTACACCAAGGAGTCCTGAGACCCCATCAACATGGGCTGTCAGTCACCCTGTTGAGATGGGGTTTGTGATAAGGAAGCTTATCATAGCTCAGGAAGGAGCTATAGAAAAGGTGAAGTGACTCTGAACAGGCAACCTGTCAGTTCTGGTAGAAATAAGAAAACAGAATTTTCCCATAAAAGACTACCAGTCCCAGAATGCACCAGGTTTCCAACAGCCATTAGAGGAGCTGAAGTGGGGAAACGTGTGTTCCATCAGTAGGGCTATGAGGTAATCCCTAAGCACTCATCTCAAAGGGCAGGGCCTGATTCAGCACAGCTGCGCTGTGTTAGGGAGGAACACTCATCTAAGCAGAATAAGGGTAGAGTTTATTCTACAGAGAATTATCCTCCTTATCCGGAGAATCAGCTTGAGCTTGATCAGTTTCATCTGAAGGATCATCAGAAGCAGAAGCCAAACCGGACGGACAGAGAGGGAAAGAAACCCTTTGGAAGAAGGAAGAGAAAAGCCTTTGAGAGGTCTAGAAGAGTCCAAAGCAGTACGTATACTGGGAGGCATTCCAAGGGCCAGCATATACCATTGGACTGGGGAAAGCCAGAGGAATGGTGCTGCAGAGCTAGGAATCTCCAGACGGTACCTGTGAGAGAGACGGCTACACGTGGAAGGGACCCTAAGACCCATGCCAGAAGGTATGTGAAGAGAGATCCAGTGTCCAGGGATCTGGATTGGAAGGCTGGACATAAGAACTGGACTACATACTTGCCAGGCTATATAGAGAGGAACTCTAACAGCAATGGAAGCTCAGGCATGAACACTGATCTATGCCCTAGCTATAACCTTGAAAGACAGCAGGGAAACAAGTATTCTCCTGAAAGTGCTCCATTGAGAGATTCATCTGTGCCAATCCATGATATTGAACCCATGCTTGTTGAAGAAGGGGGAATGATTGCAGATGAAGAATGTGTTTATATGGACTGCTCTCTGTCCAAACTCCTTTGGTGATTTTCTGTTATAAAGTACCGCAACCATCACAAAGAAATACAAACTTGTTCTTTTTTTTTTTTTTTTTAATTCTTTATTTTCGTTTTATAACAACAAAGGAAAGGAAGACATACAGCTAAAAGACAGATACATACATAGAATGTGATACATACACCAAAGTAAACCCCTGCCACCCCCCTCCCCCCTGCTTCTTCTCTAGAAAACTAATCATTCCCGAAACGGGCGTGTACTGACATTATTGTGGTACAAAACCTAACGGTGATCTGAAACATGATGAGTATACATTAAACAGACATGTCGGAGCAATGAGCAGATTGTACATAATCATTGAGCATCTGCCATTTAGACAAGCGAGAGTGAGTTTGGGCATGGGGAATAGCTCTCCGAGATATCTGCTCATATTTACTATATAAGCAGACGAGGTTCCACCATTCATTGACAGTAATTCGAGAGCTATCCTTCCAATTCCTCGTGATTAAACATATGGCTATACCCAGCATGAAATCAAGGAGAAAGCAACCCTTCTTAGGAAGAGAGGGGACCTTCACCACTGAGCGGAGTCCCACAATCTTCCAAGAAAGAGGCTCGTGAAGGTGTAAGATAAATTGAATACGACCCCAGACCCGCCCCCAGTAAACCTGTAGTTGAGGACATTCATAAATAACATGAGCGAGGGTTCCCAAAGCAGTATGGCAAGACCAACACTGGTCCCTAGCAGTTGTGTTCCATTTGGCTATTTTTTCTGGAGTATAAAAGCATCTATGTGCAAAAAAGAAGAGAGTTTGGGTAACTGAGGCAGATCGGGAAACCCGCACTACTTTGCTCCAGAAAACGCTCCATTGCACAGGGGTTAAAGTGGTTTGCAGTTCGCGCTCCCAGGCTTGTTGGGCTCTACAAGTAGCAGTATCTGTACCCTGACATAATAGTTTATAAAAGTTAGAGGCTACCCCATGTGTACTACTAATAGAGTGAATTAGTTCTTTTTTTTTTTTTTGAAACTTTTATTTTCATTTTACAACAAGCAAACGAAACAACAAACCAAAGGAGACAAATACAAATATACACATAAGGAAAGCAACCCCAATTACCCCCCACCCCTAAGCTTCTTCTCTGGAACTGAGGAGTATCATCAAAGAGGCGTATACATATAGCAGTGATTGTACATCCAAACAAACAAAAGAGTATCAGCAATATAGACTGATCATGTGAAATAGAATTAAACAGTCAGATGGGAGCATTTAGCATTTTAGCATTTTAAACATAATCGTGGAGTATCCTCCATTCAGACAAATGATAAAGGGTCTGAACGGAAGAAGCCAACAGATGAGGTATTTGTTCATATTTACTGTATAGACTGACAGGATGCCACCATTCATTGAAATTAAGAGGGGACCTATTTTTCCCCCAGTATTTTCCAGTAATATTGTAGTACCGGGCATTCAAACATAATATAAGTTAGTATGTGAATGGCCGTGTGGCATATCCAAAATCTGTTGCTCTGGGTAGCGGTCATTTGACTAACCTATCAGGAGTATAGAAACTTCGGTGGATTAAAAGAAAAAAAAAGTGTCTGAGTAAGTGAGGGAGATCGAGAGATCTATGTCAACCTGCTCCAGGCTAGGCTCCCATGCTCCGGAGTCAAAGCTACATGCAACTTCCGCTCCCAGAATTTCTGTGCTGTCTGAGCGCATTGGTGGATAATGGGAGTGAGGGGAGAAGCAGCCTCCATATATCTTCTAGCGCAAAATCTGTTATCAAAGCAGTAAAAGAATCAAGACTCTTGGGTGGACCACTCGTTCTGGGCGGCAGCCAAGCTGTCAAGGGCTCAAGTACTTGGTTGAAATCGCCGCCGAGCATTAATGGAGGGCTGGCAAATGCCTGTGCTAACTGCATAATACTTGCATAATAAACAGGATTATCCACATTCGGAGCATAAATACCAATACACGTAAATTACAGTCTCAACCTGAAGGTGTGCACGGGCCCATCTACCCTCCTTATCAAAGCTAACATCCATTACAATAGCTTGCAGAGACTTCTTAACCAAAATGGCTACCCCACACCGCTTGGAAACAGCGGAAGAGAAGGCAGTCGCCATATTAGGCGTGGTATTAAGTTTCAATGCCGCAGCGGAATTTAAATGCATTTCCTGAAGAAACATTAAATTAACATGCTCATGATTAAGATAGCTAAGGATTTTCTTTCTTTTAATTGGACTATTAATGCCTTTTACGTTTTATGAGAAGATCTGACACAAGGCCATCAAGAAAGATTATAAATTCTGAGAAAGAACACAATAATGCACACAGTTTCCCAATGTCCCTCATCTTAACTATGTATGACTGTGCACATAACATAATAATCAATGAGTTAATGAAAATCATGGAAACGCCCCATATAAAAAATAAGCACCGAGGTGCACCAGAGAAGAAGCAAAACCCCAGAAATTACTGGCGACCTAATGTCTGCGGGGAGAAACTCCAGAGAGGGCCCAAGCTAAAACATATAACCTGTAAAACTATGCATGTTTCGAATCCCACCGAGGTGCACATCATGGAGGGATAGAAGGCCAAGGAAATTATAGATAGAAAGAAAAGTCCAGGCAGTCTCTATTCCAGGCTGGGATCACCGCGTCGGGCCGTTCAAGATGGCGGGCAAATCCGGCGAATTACAGATCAAAATTGTTGAATCATAGTTGTTGGATTAGCGCATCTGATCTGCGTTATTTGGAGTCCAAAAACATTGCTAGTAGATCGGGATCTTCGAATGTTATGGCTGGGTTATGGAGAGTCACTCTGAGCTTCACTGGATATATTAGGCCAAAGTGAGCCTGTAGTTATTGAAGTCCAGGGCGAAAAGCAAGGAGTCTCCTCCGTCGGTCAACTGTGGACTTTGCCACGTCAGGGGAAAAGAAACTTTATGACTTTCAAATTCAAGATGATAGTTCGCCCGGGCAGCAGTGCGAATTTGCTCTACTTACTGGTATCGCAATAATCGAAAAATGAGAGCCCGAGGGGTCGTCCGATTGAGCGCCATATTAGCAGGAACACGATGCGCTCGGTCAGTCTCCAGATCTCTGTAAATAATAATCTTTAGCAAGGGGGGGAGAGTTTTGACCAAGAATTCTCGCATGTCTCCTGCTCTCCCATCCTCCGGTACTCCATTGAGCCCCATATGGTTGCAACCAGCTCGATCATTGCTATCCTCCAGCTCTTTTTGAAAATTCTGTATCATACGCTCAGCCTTGCCCAATTTCACCAAGCGCACCGCGTGCGAGTCAAGGACCTCCGCCATGTTGTCCTGTCGTAGTGGGAGACTTTCAAGCCGGTTCTGAAGTGTGCCAAAGTCTTCACGCATGGTTCGGAGCGCCGCTCCGTTGGATTGTACCAGCTCCTTCACACCGCGTATCTCCTCCAAGATCTCCTGTGGCGTTGCGGGGTTTTCCCAAAGTGGGGCCATCTTTTGTGGGGAAGATCTCTGTTTTGGAGCGTTTTCCGTGTGAAGAAGAGGGAGACCCGAGGTCAAGTCGCACTGGTTTGTGGCCCGCCGTTCCCCCCGAGGCACCCCGGTAAGTTCAGAGCAAAAAAATGAAATTTATGCAGGTATTAATTCAGGATTCTGAGTAGGCCTCTCGGGAGCTTCAACGCAAAGCGTCTATCCCGCTGGACATCAGGCTCCGCCTACAAACTTGTTCTTTAATCTACTCAGAAAAGCTCCTGAAGCAGGATTTGACCCACACAGTAGAAAGCAAGCCAGCTAAGGGGTTTCAGCTGGATAACTGCTAGCAATTGAGCCTTACCTAATTGCTTGTGAGCTACGAGAGAATCACTTCTGAATCTATGTGGGAAGTTATCAGAAGTTAACCTGAAAAGAACAGTTTTTTTTCTTTCTTTGTGGCTTTTCGTTTGTTGTTTGATATATGCTAAGAAAACATTAGCTAATGCCTGACAAGTTTGAATGTTGTTTTCCTGATTTTGATTTTGTTTTTCCAAGTTAAACACTGGAAACAAGTAACCTGATTTATGTGCTACCAAGCATATCTGTGTTGGGAGAAATAACCCCATAAATAAATATCTTATTGGCTTTACCCAGAAGCACAACTAATTATTGTGAGCAGCTGTGTCTGGTGTGAATGAACTGCATTGCCCACAATACCTTGCAAATCATATAGATATATGCACTTGCCAAGACTGTGAAGATTCTCACCCAGGCAGCCGTCTGACAGGTTGTGTGTGCCTATGGGCTATGTTCACTAATCCATATTAATGTGAGCACAGCAATGATGTGCAGGATGCCATAAGGGGAGGGGGTGGGGCCTTCTGGTCTAAACATAGGACTCACACAATAGGTTGCGTACCACAAATTATGACAAGATGGAGGTAGATGTACCACATTAATGTGTGTTAATTATAGGTAGGTGTGCTGACTTACAGACCTAGTGGCAGAGGTGTAGCACATTGGTTGACAACCTGCCTGCTGGTACAGGGGTCATGGGTTCAATCCCACAGTGTGGCTGTTGCATATCACTGCCTGAGACATTACCCTTTAATATCAGCAGTGCTTTGTGAGGCATTTGGGTTTTATTTTGATTTGTGCTGCCAGCAAACACACCCTCACATTGCCATAACCTAAGGTGCCACATCATGCGCCCTATGCGGCACTCCTGAGGATACATTATAAGGTGCACTGTCCACCACGACACCTTATAATGTTCCCTATAGGGCATCTTATAGGGCGCTTTATAGAGCGCTTTCGAGGCACCTTCAGGCTACAGCACTGAGGGTGTTGTTGTTGGCAGCACCAATTTAAAATATAAAAGAAAATGCCTCAGACAGCCCTATCAAATAACCCCACTGTGGGATCAAACCCATGACCTGTGGCTTCACAGGCAGTAAAGTCACCAGTGGCCTACATCTCCATAGCTGCAAACAAACTCGTGTCTGGCTACAGTAGGACTGCAGCCCACCACACGAGCTGTTTGCTGTGGTTACCAGGATAGGGTTACACCACACATACCCATGATGCACTGCACATGCAAATCAGCAGTCTACAGATAACCACAGGATGGGGTATGCACCCCCACACCACCTCAGCCTGGTAGGGAGTACTGAGCATGTGTGCTACTGGCACAGAGTAGGTACTGACCATCACATTGTGTGGGTCCTGTGCTCACCCTGAGGGTGAGGTGATCCGCCCAGCACCATGTCCACAGCACCTGGGTTAACTGAGATAGGCTATGGTGCGGGTCCCCATCAGTGCCACTGTGTGATAGGTAGTTCTTGCAGTTACACTTCAAAATATACCTGTGTCCATCTTTTCTTTTACAGTCAAATTTAGCCCTTGAGCACTTTGATGCACCCAGAATACTGCACATCCTGTGTGGGTGCCATGGCCACATGATTTATGTGACCCGTGGGGGGGGGGGGATGTTTGGACCCATAGGCGGATTATGTAGTACCACCCAAACTGCCCTCTGGAGCTCAGGATCTCCCACCAACAGATCCACATTCTACATCACTGCAATGGTGGTGGTAGTGGGGACCATCAACCTAGTCCAGCTGGGGGACAGACAACCTAGAGGGCAGTCCATGCATTTCTGTACACATCCATATGGTGATAGCAGACAGAAGGCCTGGAAAGGCTCAGCTGCCCACCACCACTATCTGACATTCTCCAGCAACGAGCACAGTGAATCTGCAGCCGCTGCACCCTGCAAGGTGTTCCTGCCATACACATACTAACTGCAAACAGTCTGCTAGCTGGTCCATAGTGCATATTACTGGAGGAAATGTGTGCACCCAAAACTGGGATGTCAGCACACCCACCAAGCAGATAGGTTAGTGATTGGGCCCCAAAAGGGAACCCATAAATATCACATGTGAGAAGTACTATAGAGTACTATGGGGGACCTAGCCATGCCATGGTGATTGCTCAATCAGGGTGAGAGTGACCTCACAGCAGGACATGCTGTGGTCACCCTGTCCATGCAGGTGTTGGCCGACCACTACAATGTCCCAGCCATTGCCCTATGCCCTGTGCTTATGCATCCTGCCCAGGCCACCCTGTCTGAGCTATACCCACAGTACCTTGCTCCTCATTATGCACATTGGCAAGCTAACACTGGACACAGTGCAAACAGTGTGGGCTGAGTAAGGTGTTGCAACCACCACACACTGGATGGATAGACACACACTCCCACACCTATGCCAGCATTGTGCAAATATAGAGGCTTTTGGCAGTCCTGGCCAACTCACCAGTCCTGGACAGAGCACAGGCATGGCTATGGTTTGCAAAACTGTTGGGGTCACTCCCCGGGGTGGTGAACACTGTCAGACACCAGACCTAACACACACTCCACACACATCAGAGAAATTGGTATGATACAGCTCAATGAGCATATTGTGCTTAACTTAGGCATTTCTATCTGCCAGTAATCATAGCAAACTTTTGAGATATGTGTACTGTATTCCCAGGTTTAGGGTGGCATTGGTAAGGTATGCAAGTACTACTATTGGGAGATGCACGCAAGGCCCGATATCCTGCCTCTCCATGAGACTTTGGATAATGGAGCCTGTAGGTGCAGTCCTTTCTGCTCCTGTTGGCCGCTGCTCTACGGTAGAGGTTCCCAAATCCAGTCCTGATGGGCCAAACACTGTTCATGTTTTCATGCTGTCCCTAATGAATATGCATGAGATACATCTGCATACCATGGGGGCGGTGCATGGAAATGCAGCACACACATCTTTATTAGAAACAGCATCAAACCTGAATAATTTGTGGCCCTCCAGGACTGCATTTGGGGGAATGTGCTGTAGGTAATGTGCATGTTTCTTGTGTCTGTACTCTATAGGGTAAAATATAGGTGTTTGAACCATGCTTATGTTCTCTGCAATAAAGGTTCGTCTTTACTATCACGGTTTAGTAGTGGGTAAAATATGGGGGCTGGGTTGGCAGGAGCCCCAGCTGGGACTTGAACCTGTGACCTTCTGCTCCTGAACACACTGGCTGTGTTCACCACACCACACTGTGGCCACAGGGACAACGCAGTCCCTGCAGATACCATGGCTGTTTGTCAGACAGAGCCTGTCTGTTGGAGTGCACAGCACCCACCTGATCTGGGCTAGTCCACCGTCTGCTGTGGGCAGCAGACACTGCCCCCTCCACCACCGGTACCCCTCTGCCACCATGCTGACATGGCCTTATATTGGAGACAGCATCAAACCAGAATGATTTGTGGCCCTCCAGGACTGTATTTAGGGGAATGTGCTGTAGGTAATGCGCATGTTTCTGGTGTCTGTGCTCTGTAGGGTAAAATATAGGCGTTTGAACCATGCTTATGTTCTCTGCAATAAAGGTTCATCTTTACTATCACGGTTTAGTAGTGGGTAAAATATGGGGACTGGGTTGGCAGGAGCACCAGCTGGGATTTGAACCTGTGACCTTCTGCTCCTGAACACACTGGCTATGTTCACTGCACCACAGTGTGGTCACAGAGACAGTGCAGTCCCTGGAGATAGGAAACCTGGCTAATGGAGTTGGAAACCCTGCTCTGCGCAATTTCACTGTGGGCTGATTCACCTTGTATGGGGACGGAGCGTAGACCCTTCCAAAATTCATTTCTTTTTTTTGGAGCTTTCTTGGGAGTGTTTTTTTATGTTTCCCATTGATATCACTATTGGCCAGCTTGGTTAGGGTTTTTTTCCATTTTGTTGAGGTCATTTTCAATGTTTATTTGCCCTTTTGTTCCGTGCACATGTATCACACTTATCACTTTTATGTAGGTTTCCCTGGTTTTGCTGTACATTGCTGACGGAAATGGTTTCTTTTCCCTTTAAATTGGCTCTAACGCCAGGGTTTCACTGGCGTTATTTTTGAGCCTCGGATTTCACAGCGTTAGTGTGCAGGGAGCCTCTCCCCTCCCACTCTCCACCCATTGACCCCTTCTCTCCGCCCCTGGGGAGCCTTCCTCCGCCCTCCGGGAGCCTTTGCCCGCCTTCATCGTTCGTTTGTGGTGCTGCGCGCGTTATCGCGCGATAAGGTACCTGTGTGCCTGCAGACACGCCATTATAGCACGATAAGGTACATTATCGCATGATAACGTTACAGAGCGCACATTAAGACAGTTTAGTAAACATGCCCCACAAAGCCATTATGTCATAAAGATCAAGTGGATCAACAGTCATTTTAACCTATACCTTACAACCAGGAACAATTGGTGATGAAAGAAGTTGTCAAAACATCACTGCAAATATTATCAAGGAAGAAAGCACTAGGCATTGATGGCATTCCCACTGAATCATTACAGCAATAAGATGCAGCTGCTACAATACTTACAAGGTTCTGTTAGAAAACTTGAAAGTCAACATCATTGCTAACTGTGGAAATTATAGTGCAGTCACACTGATCTGATACACCCTGAAAGATTACACTCAAGAACACTCAGTGGATACTACAACCATACCTGGAGTGAGAACTGTCCAAAATGCAAGCTGGGTTCAGGAAAGGGCAAGGAACAAGAGACATCATGGTGGATGTGAGATGGCCTTTGATTGCATAAATCATGAAAAACTCTGGGCCACATTAAGAAGCATGGGTATACCAGAACACCTGTTCTCATGTACTACCATTTGAATGATCAAGAAGTAACAGTTTGAATGCAACAAGGAGAAACACAATAGTTTAAATTCAACAAATGTGTAAAACAAAGCTGCATACCTTACTCATACCTGTTCACTTTACATGCAGAACACATCATCAGAGAAGCAGGACTGTATGAATAAATCTGTGTTGTGAAGATTGGTGGAAGACTCATCAACAACCTTCACTATGCTGATGATACCACATTACTGAAAGTGAAGATGATCTGAAACATCTGATTAAGATCAAAGGACATGAAGAGAAGTACATTTAAAAGCAACATCAGGAAATAGTTTTTCTTAGAAAGGATGGTGGATGCCTGGAATGCGCTCCTGAAGGAGATGGTGGGAGAAAACATGTGATGGAATTCAAAAAGACGGAGGATAACTATAGAACAAGAGACTGGAATCAAAGCAAACATACCTAATTTCATAAACAGGGAGGGGTAACCCGCCTGGAGTGGCAGGTACAACCTTAAGCAAAGACACAGAAGGGGAGTAACCTGCACAGAACAGCAGGTGAAACTACAACTACAACTCTAATCATATTACTGGGCTGGCAAGATGGACTATGCTAGACTTCATCTGCTGTTATTTACTATGACATTCAGGTCAGCGAATAGTGGGGATGGATGTCCAGAATGGATGTCCATCCCCGCTATTCGCTCCCTTGACAGCCCCAGCTAATGCCTCCCTGTATGAACAGTGCGTTTGTACGGGGAGGCTTAGATGGGGGTGGGAGGAGGTATTACTGAGGCAGAGCGAGGGTATGGCATGAGTAAGCTGCGAACCCGGACGTACAGGACCGATTCCATGGTCGTCCCTCTACGTCTGAGGCAATGAAGAAATAAGCGATGCTGAGAGTTAAACTATCAGTAGCTTAGCTATTGGCAGGGTCTCTTGAGATAGACAGGTCTCAGCTGAGGTGCCATACTAAGACAAACCACACATCTGGGCAGAATGGGATGGAGTTGTAAGCGGGGGATCATATTACTGTGACAAATGCAACAACACTGGAATTAACTGTGTGGAAGAAAGGCTTGGCAAATCTACGTCTGTATCTTGCCATGAAAATCCAACGTTCTCTTGTGTTAGTAGGTATTTCTTAGCAAAACACAACTAGGTTCATTCACCCTGCTTCTCAAGACCTTTCTTTATCAAGCATTTCTTATCAACAGACTTTCATAGCTTCTGTCTGGCATAATGTACAATCCATTGGCAATTCACCTGATATGGAGTTTTGCTCCGCACAGTCCACTTGCATATCCTCTTGTTCTAAAGCATATACGTCTGGCTCTGAACTCCCACAATCTGCTCCTTGGTGAATACTCTGGGGAAATTCCTGGACCTCGTTCCAGCACTGTTTTCCCCGGTAAGGAATGTCTGTACCTCTAGTATGGGATATCTCTCCCTGATTCAGTTACCTTGGTTCCTCTCTGCGGTTCCTTGCTCCAGGCTGGGTTCTGGTCACTTCTAGCTATAGCCTTGTTCACCCACCTTTGAGCAGCTTGAACCCTTCGGTCCGGGACCCGAGGTAGAAGATTTCCCTGCTTTCTTTCTCTAAGGAAAGCACACGTGGTTTTTTGGCTCTCAGGCTCCTTCCATGTCCTTCTCCTTCCCCTGATGTTTCCTCCTCTGAGTTCCTCTCTCTGAACTCCTGGAATAGCTGAAACACGCTGAACTCTCTGAACTTGCCCACGATTCTGGACTGGAACTGGAACACAAACAGTTTGAACCGCAACCTGATCCTCAAACCCAACTCCCTTCTCCCCTTCTGAGCAGGGTTTATAAGGCTGCTTCTTAGCTAGCCTTTCTCTGTCTCTGCACAAGTGTTTGCCATTACTCCCTAAGCTTTCACTTACATCAGCAGAGCTTGGGTGTGGCAAACTGGCTCTATCAACTCCGTGCTTTCTTTCTTTGACTGCAGTCTGGAACCTGTGAATTTCAGGAATGTCTCTTTCCTTAAAGGTATATTCACTATCTTTTCCTATTTCCATCGGTTCAGCAGGGCTCTCCTCATCACATATCCCCCCTTAAGATATTACGAGCTGGCGAGATTTCACCCGCACAGCTCGTAATTCTTGATAGGGCGTATGCATTTTGATGCATCTTCCCCGCTCTGTGTTTGACCCGAAAGTCGAAGGCCTGCAAAGCCATGTACTATCATGTCAGCCGGGCATTATGATTTTTCATCTTATTTAGCCACTTCAGGGGCGCATGGCCCGTAACCAACAAGAATCTTCGTCCTGTGAGATAGAATTTGAGAGCGTCCACCGCCCATTTGATAGCTAAACACTCTCTTTCTATAGTTGAGTAATTCTTTTCTGCTGGGGAACGTTTCCTACTGAGAAACATTATTGGATGCTCCGCGCCCTCATGTTTCTGTGATAACACTGCCCCTAAACCATTCTCCGAGGCATCCGTTTAGACAATAAACGGTTGCCCAAAGTCTATGCCCCGTAACAAAGGTGCCCTACAGAGCCTTTCCTTCAATAAAGTGAAAGCCTTGTCAGCCTCGATGGTCCACTTCAGTTGGTTTGGAGCGTTCTTTTTCAACATGTCCGTCAATAATGCACTTTCTTCAGCAAAATGCAGAATGAAGCGACAATAATATCCTATTAGGCCCAGAAAACATCTTAACTGTTTTTTAGTGACTGGCCTCAGGAAATTTTTGACACTCTCTACCTTGTTTACTAGAGGTCTGACTGTACCTCGCCCAACCATATGACCAAGATATTTCACCTCTTGTCCGGCAAACATGCACTTTCCCAGGTTCAAGGTCAGGCCTGCTAGTCTCATCGCCTGTAGCACTACTTCCACTCTAGGCAAATGCTGATCCCAACTGGAACTGTGTATAATAATATCGTCCATGTAGGCGATGGCATATTCCTGGTGTGGCCATAGGACAAGGTCTACCAACCTCTGACAGGTTGCTGCTGCACCGTGCAGGCCGAAGGGCATCCTTCTAAACTGGAAGAGTCCAATTGGTGTGGTAAATGCAGTCTTCGGACGGGACTCCCGTGTTAAGGGAATCTGCCAATAACCCTTAGTCATATCTAAGGTAGTAAGGAACTTGGCTTGCCCCAATCGATCCAATAATTCTTCAATACGCGGCATTGGGTATGCATCAAAGGTAGAGATGGCGTTCACTTGCCTAAAGTCTATGCAGAACCTTTGCGTGCCGTCAGGTTTTGGTATTAGCACAATGGGGCTACTCCAAGGACTTTTGGACTCTTCAATAACTCCCATGTCTAGCATCTCTTGTACCTGAGTGACTACCTCTTGCTTTTTGGCCTCCGGGAACCTATAGGGCCTTTGCCTAATGACCTCACCAGGTGGGGTGACAATTTCATGGGCTACTAGCTTTGTCTCCCCGGGAATCGGTGTCAAAACATCCGTAAACCTTCCCAGTACTCTGGATAATTCTTGTTTTTGCGACAAGGAAAGTTCTTCTCTGACCCTAGGCTCTGGGTTTGTTTACAGTCTGCCAATTGCGGACCCAAGTCTTCTTCTATTCTTTCTTCCAAGATAGCCGACAGTCCTTTCACAACTGTCCTCCCGGTAGATCCGAATCTTCTGGTTTCTCGGGTTGTAGAGGTCATCATGGGCACTTCTTCTAGGGGAGGAAAACCTACTCTCTCACAAATGAGTTGGACTATGCAATCTCCCACCTTTACCTCAAAGTCTTCCTTCCCAAAATTGAAGAGTAGTACTTTTATTGCTCCCCTATAGTCAGGGTCAATGACACCCGCCCCCACATCTAAAAAATGTTTTAAAGCCAGACCAGAGCGTGGGGCGATACACCCATAACACCCCAACGGCATTTCCATTTGGAGGCCCGTGTCCACCAAGGCCTTTCCATGTCTTGGAATTACTTGCTCAACTGTGCTAAACAAGTCATAGCCAGCTGCTTGGGATGAAGCTCTCCTCGGACTCTGCGCTTCTGGGGCCATTCTGCAATATTTTAACACAAATTTTGGCTTACTTGCGAAATCCTCCTTCGGAAGCTGTTTCCCTGGGTTTGGCTCATGCTTCTGGTGTTTCTCAAACAGCGGTCTGCGGACCGCAGTTACCTTGGCCTCGGCCTTATGTGCGCCTTCTTCTGAACCTCAGAGGATTTTCCCGCTCTTCCTTTCTGATTCTTATCCAACGGGGGAGTTACTAGGTCCTCATGAGAGGGAAGATCACATACAGACTCATCGGGGGGTTCTTCCTCTTTATCTAAAGCCTCTGACTGGGCGCGTGCAGATACCAAACCTGCCCGTGGATGCAGACCCTTTTCCAATCCCCTCTTAAATTGGGGCCAATCTCTGCCCAGCACCAGGTCATATGGTAACCTTGGGACTACTGCTATCAGGATTTCCTTTCTCACCCCTAAGCCTTTTACTATCACTTTATGTACGGGATAAAAGGACGATGCCCCATGAATGCACCTAATCTTAACCTTTCCTTCAGGTTGGCTCGGGACTGCCTCACCCTGGGTTTCTATCACTTGCCAGAGTTTTCTAGAAATCATACTCTGGTCTGCTCCGGAGTCTAGAAAAGCATCAGTAGCAATACCCTGCACTTCTACAGACAGAAGAAAACCTTCCCTGATTCCTTTTCCATTGACAGTTATCAGTGCTGTTCGTGCTTTGCAATCCTTCTGCAAATGCCCCTCGACACCACACCGAAAACATTTTCTCTTTATACAATGGCTTCTTTGCATAGGCATACACACTTTCATACCATCATCTTTTGGCCCTACCTTCCTTTCTGATAATTCAAAAGCTGCCGCTTTTGAAGCATCCCTTTTCCCCTGACCCGCCAATTCCGATTCTATATAGCGTTCTGTCAGCAAGGCTGCTTCACTTGCGGTCCAGCAGTTTTGCAATATTAGGAAGGCTTGTATGTCGCTCGGGACTGCGGCCATGAATTGTTCTAGCACAATTATCTATAACAGATTCTATGTTTTTTTCTGTCTGGTGTCAACCACTTTTCTACTAAGCTTCTGATCCTCTGGCAAAGAGCTTTTGGCGTCTCACCAGGTTTTAATTTTGTACTTCTTAGGAAGCGATGATAAACGATCGGGGTTAACCTTAGGCGATCCCTTATGGCCTTTCTTAGCTCATCATAGTCATTAGCAAGTGCCGCGGGCAT
The DNA here is from genome assembly GCA_033557465.1 of Ichthyophis bannanicus. Classification (NCBI taxonomy): domain Eukaryota; kingdom Metazoa; phylum Chordata; class Amphibia; order Gymnophiona; family Ichthyophiidae; genus Ichthyophis; species Ichthyophis bannanicus. The sequence continues at coordinate 389,249,432 of CM066035.1, forward strand.
GGCTCTATACGCCGCCAATGCCTCACCAGTGAGGGATGTGGCCAGGCGTACAGCCCATTGCTCCTTTGGCAAGCCTACTGTGTGTGCAACCCTATCAAACGATTCCAAGAAATCATCTATGTTATCATTTGCAGACAACTGTCCAAAAGTAAATGTCCCATAAGACTGTGGTCCTACCCCACAGGTATGTACTGTCCCTGCAAATCCTGGAGGGGTTTGTGCCACATCTGCCATCTTCTTCTGGATAGCCAGCCACGCCTCCACCATGTCCAATACAGGTTTTTGTTGTGCTTGCATCACCGCGGCGGCCTGCTCCTGGGCCTGGTATGACATCTCCCTCTGTTTTTCAAATTGAGCTGCCATCCATTGCAGTATGTCCTTGCACTCCATAGCTGTAGTTTTCTGTAAGGAAGAAAAGAAAGAAAAAACACCACCAAGTGCGGTACGACAACAACACTTCAGCTAGTCTCTTGGCTTAAGCTGTTTGGGATTCCTGGACTTTTGCACTTGAATCCTTAACTATCCTAATTATCTACAGGTTACCTGAGAACAGGCATAGATTCAAGCCTCTCAAAAGTGAAGGTCTCAGCTGTCCTCTGTGACTCAGTTGACCTGCCTGTGTTTTCCCACTGTAATCCTCTGCACAGCTCAGCCGTGCATTTGTCTTCTTTGCAAATCCTGAGGTGTTTGGAAATCCTGGCGTATGTGCGAAAAAAATCCTGCCAACTACGCCACTTGTCGTGACCCCAGCCCCGGCCGAGGGCCTAGAGGCATAGTGCTGCCAATTTTAGTCCTATAATAAAGGAATTAAACACTATTCTTGTCCACAGTGAGGCATTCTGGGACTTGTAGTTTTCCTCGTTCAAGGATAGTCGTGTAAGCCAAGGGTTAAAGGCAAAGACAAAAGTTTATTTTTCCCCAAAAAGCACTAAGGTTCAAACACACAACGTCAGGATATTCTTCTCCAAACAATACTTCAGAAATTATACATAAGCTGGAACTTTTTTTTTGGTTGGCAATATGTAGCAAAATGAGCTGTGTTAGATCATTATTAAGTTTTCCTCCTTCTGTGTTTCTGCTGTCTTCGCTATGCAGCCAAATCACAGATGTTTTTAGAAGTTTGGGAATTCCCCCCTTTGTCGTGTTTTTTCTTTATTTTGGTTGGCCACATGTAGTACAATGAGCTGTGTCAAAACATTATTAACAGTTCTCATGTGAGGGAAGAATGTGTTCTATGCTTCTCCACAAATTTATACATTTTGTAATTTACAAATAGCAGTGCAATGAGCTCTAGTATATGAGAACCAATGGGGTTGCATATATGTTCTTTTGGGGCTGGTTTTGCCTGTTTGTTTGCTCACAGCTAAATAGTCTTGCGATCAGGTTACATAAACACACACCGCCACTGATTTTTACAATAATGGAGTTTCTTTTGTGGAGTGCATGTAAATTAGTAGACTTTCACCTTTCCAGGCGCGAAATGAAAGCAAGTTTAAAAGTGCTACCATTCTACTGCAATAGTTTCACAACTCTTAAGATAACTGTACACAGACTACGGTGTGTTTTTCTGCTCCTTGCAGGGTAAGGAATGTATTTTTTACATGCTATATCCCATTTTTTCTTAACGTTTGTGAGCGTCTTAACCAACAGCTTTGTTGTTTTAAGCACTTTCGTTTTTAATAGTTTTTTCTCTTCTGACATTGCCTCCATTCTTCATTAGATTGAGACTAAGCAATTGCATAATTCTATTTCACTTGACTATGTATTTCGATTCTAAAGTGTACATCATTATTTTCCTGTTGTTTTTTTGTTGATAACACAGGTTTTTTTAAAATCCGCAGTAGATCCCTTTGCCTTTTATTCATTAACAGTACCCTTAGCTCTACTGATATTTAGCTCTTTCTGACTCCAACCTTCTGTTGTCCCTTGTGAGTACATGACATTGGGTTAATACATATATTTTCAGTGTGCCACAGATGTTAGATAAGCCTCACCTTAGCTCCTCCTTATCTCTCTTTTCTATATCCCTGTTTGGGTTCCTATATTTGACGTGCGTATTATGTTGTCATCAGGCAATTTATTATGCTACATGCCTTATGTTTTTAATTTTTATTCTTTTAAATGATGTTTTCTAATTGTGCTTTTTAATTGTGTTTTTATATTCATTTAGCTACATTTATATAATTGTTTTAGTTTGTAATGTTGTTTTTTTTTTAATATATTTTTATTGTTTTTATACAGTCTTGGGAGTACATACATCGCACTACATGATCAATACAACCATCTTGCAACCCAGAACTGTAAAGAACGAAACAAAACATACTAACTAAAACTATATCCCCCCGCTATCCTCCCAACCCCCCCACCCCTCCATCCCGGTCCTCTGGAAGCCAATAAAATACTATTGCTGAGCCATTGATTGCTTCGGAGCAGGGCCCTAGGGAAATAATTCGTTCAGGGTATCATAATTTGAGCAGTTATCTAGGAGTCTGGAACATATATATAATCATTCAGCGCTTTCCACTTTGATAGTCCAGATATCGCTCTCATCACACCCCTTCTAGGCAATTGCTCGAACTTGCTGTAGCTACACACGTGATTCCACCAAATCTGGATATTGAGATCATAGGTATGGTTCCAATGCCGAATAATAAGATAAAGCGCAATCCCAAGCATGAAATCTAGCAAGAAGGAGTGTTTCTTCGGAAGTGAGGGAATACTGGACACTGAGCGCAAACTTATGATTCCCCAGGTGAGAGGCTCACGAAAATCTAAGATTCTTTGGATCCTCTCCCATATCTGCTCCCAAAAGGATTGCACACAGGGACATTGATAAACAATATGGGCAAGTGTGCCCCGTTGCTGCCGACAAGACCAACAGTGTTCATTCGCTTCTGGGTTCCATTTGGCTGTCTTAATCGGAGTAAGGTAAGCTCTGTGCGCCATAAAAAACAGGGCCTGAGTAACAGAAGCCGACTTGGAGACTCTCACTGGTTTCGTCCAGAACTGCTCCCATTGCTGTTGTGATAATGTCATGGCTGTATCATGCTCCTACACTTTTTGAGTGCCTGTCACGACAGGCTTTTTATTTGGAACCAACATTTTTTTTTTTTTATAATATCTCTTTATTCAAATTTCAGAGCATAAACACATCCAGTGATAACTTTACTGTCATATCTAATACAGTAATCTGCATTCTAACCATCAACAACTTTATCACAAAACAAATTAACCAACACAACTATAGATTGAAATAAAATATGCCATGACCATTCCAACCCCGTGACCCGCCCCACTGCCAGCAGCATCAACTACACAGTTTCATTGCTGTCCTCGGAGATACCTGCTCAAAGCGTCCCCCTTCTCGGACCATTTGCCAGCATGGGGATGCCGCTCTGCATATATTTCTTCGTAACTCCTATGTAAACCCAGCAGGTTCCACCACATTTCAAAATGCACCTTCTCCAAATTCTTCCAATGAATCAGTATGACCTTGATAGCCAGGCTTATCATTAAATCCAATAGGCGACTATCCTGTTTGGGCAGCTTTGGCCAGATCATTAGGGATTTGAAAACTATTATCTGATATGTAATCGGAGTTTGTATATTCAGTATACTCGATACCCGCTGCCAAACATTAAGCCAGAATATCTGTAGATGTTCACAGTAGAAGAGCATGTGTGCCAATGTACCAATAGCTGTATTACAGGACCAGCACCGATTCCCCTCCTGTCCTGCCCACTTCATCTTCTTTAATGGGGTGAGGTAGGCCCGATGTGCGAGGAAGTACAGAGATTGTGTGAGGGATGCAGACCTGGTGACTCGTATTTGGGGCCCCCAAAAGGTGCTCCATTGCTCCACGGGCAAACAGTCTCCTGTGTCATCGAGCCATGTCGACTGTACTTTCACACATTCTTTCTCCCCTCGTGAGCGAATTATCACTAGGAGGTTCGAGACGGCCCGTGTACCTGCCTGTATCTCCTGAAGCTTTTGTCCCAGTGGCCATCCCGGCCTCAGCAGCATCGGTGATACCCCCTCTCTACTCAGGCAGGGTCTAAGCTGACACCATTGAAAATAACTGGTAGGTGGCAATCTGAACTCCGTTTTCAACATTCCAAAACTCTTGAACTCAGTCCCTAACATCAGTTGTCCTAGTGTCTCAATTCCACGCTCTATCCATGTCTTCCATCTCACGGGTTTCCCATCTATAAGGAAATGGGGATTCATCCATATGGGAATATCCATTGCAAAATCTTCACCATCTTCAAGGCATTTTGCGAGCCATCGACACACTTGTTGTGTTGCCCCCACCACCATGTTTGGCGGCTTTCGCGGATCGTGTGTCATCCCAACCAGCAGCCTTGTCTGCAATGGGGTATGCAGAGCTTGTTCAACTGCCAGCCACCGAGCTGCACTGTCGAAGTTCTCCACGGTAGTCCATTGTGAGCCTTGTCGTAACAAGGAGGCCAAGTGCAACCATTCCACATCTGGCAAATGAACACCTCCTTTGTCCTTTGGCAGTCTTAATTTCCATGCCGCTATCCGTGGGACTCTATTACCCCACAAGAAAGACACTATCATACTGTTTATTTGTTTGTAAAAATTCGAAGAAAATAACACAGGAATCATACTCAGTATATAGCTGATTTTGGGAACCAACATCATTTTTATGGTTTCCAACCTGCCCCACCAGGTTAAGTGCAAGGGGGTCCACTTATTAATACAATCATTGACCATTGTTTTGCATGCACGCATATTGAGATGAATGGTTTCCTGAATGGTAAAACCGTATTCAACCCCCAGGTATATAAATGATGATTGTGCATACTGAAATGGATAATCTTGTAGCCCATCTCTATGCACATGGTTATTCAGAGGTATTATTGTTGTCTTTGTTAAGTTTACTTTATATCCCGACATAGCTGAATAATTATCAATAAGTTGCAAAACTGCTGGCAAAGAGTCCGGCTGCAGAAAAAGCAGAAGATCATCTGCATATGCAGATAATTTGCATTGACCATCTGCAAGTTCCACACCCGCTATACTGTTGTGTTGCCGAATCGCAATTGCAAGCAATTCCAATGCCAGATTAAAAAGAAGAGGTGATAGGGGGCATCCTTGTCGAGTTCCTCGTTGTAATTCAAAAGGAGCCGAGAGACCAGAATTAGCTGCAATTCGCGCTACTGGTTTAGCATACAATATCGCTATTCTTTTAAGACACTTCTCTCCAATCCCAAACCATCGCAGAGATCGGAATAGGTATGACCACTCCAGCCTATCAAAGGCCTTCTCGGCATCCAGCGATAATCCAATGAGAGGTTCCGACAGCTCTTGGGCTTTGAGCAAAACATGGGCCAGTAATCTCCCGTTATCTGTAGTAGACCTTCCTTGTACAAAGCCACATTGATCAGTATGTATCAGGTCATTCAGGACCAGATTCAGTCGATTAGCCAATACCTTAGCATATATTTTATAATCCACGTTTAATAGCGATATGGGTCTGTAGTTTTCTATTTTCTGCGGATCTCTTCCCGGCTTCGGATGAATAACTACAGTGGCTTCGGCCAAAGCCCCAACCTCTGGATCTGACTCATACAGGCCGTTATAGTAGGTCTGCAGCATCGGTACTATTAGCCGCTGGCACTTATGATACAATTCCAATGGTAGACCATCTGGCCCGGAAGCCTTACCCCGAGCCATCTGTCGAATTGCTTTGTGTATCTCCGCAGCCGACATTTCCTGCTCTAACTCCTGGATCTGACTTGCCAGAAGTTTGGGTCCAGTTATTTTAGAAACAAAGGACGAAAAAGTCTCATCACTGCAATCCACGTCTGAACGATATAATTCTTCATAAAATTCTTTGCAACGCTTGAGTATTTGTTCCTCTTGGACAAGAAGATCTCCTCCGCTATCTTGCAGCCCAGCTATACGCGTCATATTCCTCCGTGCTTTAAGCAAGTTAGCTAACAATGAACCAGCCCGATTACTCTCATGATAATATGTACTTTGTTGGGCACGAACTGCAAGGTGAGCTTCCTTATAGAGCATGGTATTGTATTTGTATCGTAATCGTTGCAGTCTGATCAGTACCATCGAGTCAGCTTTCTTTGCTAGTAGCCGCTCTCCAGCTTTTATTTGTACTTCTAATGCTTCCCGTTCCAGTTTTTTGCACTTATTCCTTCGGATAGCATATGAAGTAATATGAGCACGGAGCATCGCTTTAAACCCCTCCCACCAACCCCATATAGAGGTATCAGCAGGATCATTGCACTGAAGGTACGTCTCGATCACTTTATTTATGTAAACCTCAAAGGACTCCTCCAGTAGCAGCGATTCATCAAAGGTCCACCTGGGGGGTATCTTCTGCGAGTGTCCCGTTTCTAGGGTCAGGGAAACCGCAGCATGATCAGACACTGTACTCGCGTGTATTGCTACCGCAGCCACTTGTTTAAGTAGACCCGCTGAAAGCAAAAAGTAATCAATTCTAGTTTGAGTATTATGTGGCGCGGAATAGAATGTATATTCCCTGTCTGTGGGATGAAGGAGTCGCCATGGTTCTACTAGAGACAGCTCCTCCATCATTCCCAGCAGTACTGCATGTGATTTAGCTTTGGCGATTGCTTTATACGGCGTTCTATCTAGCAGTGGATCCAGAATCATATTAAAATCACCACCCAGCACTATATTTGTACTAACCGCCTTCGTTAACTCCATGGCAATACTTTTAAAGAAACAGGGATCTTCAACAGTTGGCGCGTAGATGTTCAGGAACGTAAAACGAGTCTGATCTATGTGCATTGTAGCCCTAGCCCATCTACCACCAGGGTCCGCTGTCACATCTTTGAGCGCAGGGTAGAGAGTCCCTCAAATTAATATTAACACTCCTCCTTTCCGCCCTGTAGCTGGGGCAACAACTATCACCCGATACACTTTTGATGTGACTTTCCACGATTCCTTCTCCGATAGATGTGTCTCCTGTAGATACACAACATCTGCTCTTTTTCGTTGACAATAGGACAGTATTTTCTTACGTTTTATTGGGTCTATGATCCCCTTTACGTTCAGAGTGAGTACAACCAGATCAGTTGCCATCACCAGTAGTGAGTAATATCAGCATACAGGAGGTCTACTGACTTCTGAACTATTGCCACTGACAGCGCTAGCGTGTCCCAGGGTCAGAATGGCCTTAACAAACATCTAAACTTTGTACATAAACATTTCAAGGTGAAAACCACACCCCGTGCCAGAAAACCAAAATCCACTACCACCCCCGTTGTTGCCTTTCACTATGCAGAATTAGAGTAACATCTGTGCAAAAACAACGCTGAGAACAGGAAAAAAAAAAAGGGAAAAGAAAAGAAAGAGACAAAAGAGAAAGCACAACCTTTTCCCAAATGTTGTCTAAAAGACTCACGGAGCTGAGTGAGCCGCAAAGACATTTAAGCAGTAAATTTTACAATGACTCTGCAATCAGACTCGTGAGCTGGAGTACCCGCTGGCAGAATTCATATAATCCCTATGATCCAAGCTCAGCAGTACGTTTCCACTACTCACAGAGAGGCAGTCCACAGAGAGAGAAAACACAGTTTCTTAGGAATCCATGCCAGTATGCTCTTGCAAGAAGGCTCGCAGCTTGTCAGCTTCAACAAAGTTCCTCGTTGTATTGTTCAACGTCACTTTCATGGTTCCCGGGTAGTACAGTCCATATCTGGCTTGCGCGCTCTGTAGCATGGGCCTGCAAGCCAACAACTCTCTCCTACGATCCATAGTTTGCTTACTGAGATCCGGGTAGAAAGCAACCTTTTGGCCCTGCAGCAGTAATGGTGCACTCTTTTTAGCCGCTTGCAGTACCTGCAAGACCTGTGGGTATCGGAGTACTTTTAGGACGATAGGTCAAGGATACTTAACATTTTCTGCCTTATGCGTAGGAACGCGGTGAGCATGCTCTAATTCAAATGGTCTCACAAAAGTGAGTTGCAGCATCTCCGGTATAATTTTCTCCAAAAAGGCCACCGGATATGAGCCTTCTGCTCCCTCTGGAACACCCACCAACCTGATGTTATTACGTCGGGCTCAATTGTTCTGATCCTCCATCAGGTCTTCCATTCGTTTGACCCATCTAGTCAGGGGGCCCATTTGACCAAGGACATTTTCATGCCGTTGAATTTTCTCTTCAGCCACATGCAAGCGTGAACTAATCTCAGTCATTTTTCCCTTCACTTCGTTCAAATCGTCTTGAATCGTAGTCAGTGCCACCGTGTTTGTAGCTATCATTTCCTTTACGCACTTCAGCTCAGCCAGTACTTCCCGCAGGCCTTCCCCTGTGTTCTCCTTCTCCCCAGTGGCCATTTTCTGTGGGGATCCAGCCTCCGATTTTGAGCGCTTCGCTGCCGACCCAGCGCCCGACTGGAATTCGAGGCGCGGCGGTTTTAGGGTAGACATCCTCAGTCACTGCTCTTTCGTTAGCACCACAAAAGGGGAAATTCAGGGTTCAAATTTCGCACAGGAAAGCTCAGGATTCAATAGCAACAATGGGAGCTTCAGACTCACGCGTCCATTCTGCGCCGCGGCTAGCTCCACCCCCACCAACATTTTATAAAAATGGGAAGCCCGGCTGGAGCCTTCCACAACATCACTGAGAAGCTCCGTGCGCTCTAGGGAGCTGAAATCCGACACTGATCTGGTTATACAATGCCAAAGTTGCAGCCATTGAAAATATGAAGAACCCGGAAGATTATATTCCTGCTGCAATTGCTTGAAGCTCTTCCATCCACCTTGCACAAGCAGCTAGTCAATCGTCCAGATACCCTTAGAATACCATTGCCGCCAGGCAAAGGACTTCTGCTGGATCTTAAGAAGTGGATTATGCCAGAGCGGCCACTGTCCAGTTACATTGTTCGCAGATTCCACTGAACCTCGCAAAGTCACAAAGGCTTTTTGCGTATCAATTATCATTGGAGGGTAGCCACTATCCACCGACAAGACCATATATGGCAGGAGTTGTGTAGGGAAAGGAGCTGCAATCGCCTTTTCAATTGCTAGCCACACCGGAGATTGTCCAACATCCATCTTCATCCATTGTGCACCTTGTTTCAGCAGATAGGCGTTGTGATATTGCAGAAAATCCGGGAACTTAACTCCTCCCATCTCTTTGCAGGCTTTGAGTTTTTTAAGAGCAATCCTGGGTGTCTTATTGTTCCATAAAAAATGCACTAACACCCTCTCGATTTGCTGATATACTTGCGATTGCATTAGACAGGGTATCATTTCAAGCGTGTAGTTAATCTTTGGGGCTATCATCATCTTGATCGTTTCAAGTCTCCCCCACCATGATAGAGCCAAGGGGAGCCATTTGGTGGTCATGAGGCGGGTTTTCTCTATAAGGACATTTGCATTATATCTCACTGCTTCCTCTAGCGGATAACCATGGTAGGCCCCTAAATATTTGAACATCTTCGGTTCCCAAATGAATGGGAAATGCTCCATGTCCGCCTTGTGGGTCTTGGCATTCAAAGGGAAGGCGATTGACTTCCCCCAAATAATTTTATATCCGGACAGCTGTGAATATTGCTCAATACGTTCCAGTACCACTGTCACTGACATCGGAGAAGTGAAGAGAAGGAGGTCGTCAGCATAAGCCGAGAGTTTTACTGATTGGCCCGCAATCGACACTCCTATTATCTGTGGATGTTGTCGGAGAATAAGCAATAGAGGCTCCAGGGCCAGGTTAAATAGTAACGGTGATAGGGGGCACCCTTGCCGGGTACCCCGATGCAATGGTATCATCTCTGAGTACGTTGCATTCACCCTGACACTTGCCAGAGGTCGGGTGTACATAACTTCCAATAGTTTGACAAAGCCATCCCCTGTGCCAAACCATCTGAGAGCAGCGAAGATAAAGGACCACTCCAGCCGATCAAAGGCTTTCTCCGCATCGAGAGATAGCCCTACTAGAGGACTATCGATCTGCTCCCCTCTCACCAGAACATGACACAGGAGACGGGCATTATCCGCAGTCAACCTGCTGCCAATAAAGCCACATTGATCAGGATGGATTAATTCTGAGACTACCCCAGCAAGTCGACCGGCCAAAACCATAGCATAAATTTTGTAGTCAGTGTTCAATAAGGATATTGGGCGATAGTTACTGACCATCTGGGGGTCTCTGCCTTTCTTCTCCAGGACAATCACACTCGCCACCGCAAAGCTTCCCACTAGAGGAGTATCCCGCAGAAGACTCTGAAAGTAGTCACACACGTGCGGAGCAAGCTCTTTAGCGAAGACCTTGTAGAATTCAGTAGGAAGGCCATCAGGGCCAGCCGCCTTGCCCATGGCCAGTGTCTGAATGGCCTGATGGATTTCTGTGAGGGAGATTGGGGCTTCCAACGACTCCGCTGCGTCCTTGTCCACCGTCGGTCTCTGCACTTCGGCAGTCAATGCTGCAAAGCTTATCGGAGATGTCTCCACTTCATACGAGTACAACTGAGCGTAGTAGGAACCAAATGCGTCCGCAATCTCCTCATCTTTAGTCAACAACCTCCGACTCGAAGTATCTCGTATCGCCGCCACTCGGCCCGCCTCCTGTTGCCCCTTCAACACATTCGATAAAATGCGGCCCGCCTTATTGCCTTCCCAATAGTAGGCTCCTTTCTGAGCTTGAATATTCTTCGACACTTCGTCTGTAATCAGTTGATTATAGCCAAATCTCAATCTCTGGAGGCGTAGCAATATACATGGCTCTGAACATTGCATTTGAAGACGCTCCCCTGCTTTTATCTGCTTTTCCAGGTCAGCTAACCGCTCCTTGCATTGTCGGGTTCGGAGAATCATGAAACTCGTGATAGCGGCTCTCATGGAGGCTTTAAAACCCTCCCACCAAGCCCAGCCAACTGTGTCTTGTCGGAGATTAAAGTGGAAGTAGTCTTGTATAGCCGTACGAACGCTGGAACAGAACTCCTCATCTCCCAAGAGAGATCCATCAAAGGCCCACTGTGAGGATTTAGCACCATTATGCATATCTTGTAGTTCTAAAAAAATAGCTGCATGGTCCGATATATGCATTGCTTGAATACCAGTACCAAGAAGCGACTCCTGAGCCAGGGAGCGGAAAAATTCTGGGTGGTCAGCGTTAGGAGCATATACATTAATCAGGACAAAGGACAGCCCCCCAACTATTAAGGCAGCACTAGCCCACCTGCCTTGCTTATCCGAGTTAGTTGACGAGATGGTTGGCATAAGAGACTTCTTAGCCAATATGGCTACTCCGTTGCGTTTATTGACTGCTGCGGAATAGGCCACCAGTGCATAAGGCTTAATATTAAGTTTAAGTGATTCTTTCATATTCAAGTGCGTTTCCTGTAAAAAAAGTATGTCAGCTTTCTCTAGTTGCGCATAGTGTATGATTTTCTTACGTTTAACAGGACTATTTATTCCCTTGACATTCAAGGAGAGTATTTTAATCGCGCCGGGTATCAGGTAGGTTGTAAAGATTCACCAAATATGTCCCTTAAAGTCCTAGACTTTGTTAAATAAGCCCTGCTCCGTAGCATCACAAAAAAACCACCATTGACCCCTAGCTCCAATGGCTCAGACTTCCTTACACATATTACCCCCACAGGTTCCAGAGGACAACAACCCCTCCCCCATTTGCTCGGCGAGCCCAGCGGGACCAGTGGCGGCACAGAGGGACCCACCAATGCTATACAGATACTACATTACCCCCATTTTTAAAATCTACTTAGTTAACAATACCATTATCTGTGCAGTAACCAATAATTATAAACATCAAGCAACAATAAGCTATGAACAAAGCCTATAAATACAGCATAGATAATGCAATTATTGGGTCGGCTGATCAGCAGCTGTGTTTAACCCAACTAATTGCATAAGTACGTAACATCAACATATGCAGTCAACCATACTTATACAACAGTTGTTATTTCATCTCATATGCATGCTCTCTTTGTCCTCCAAGAATTGACGGAGCGCCTCAGGTTCCTCAAAGGTTCTAGTTTGATTATGGAGCGTTACCCTCATGCGTGCCGGGTACAAGAGGCCAAACCTTGCTTGGAGCTGTTGCAGGCGCGGTCTCAAGGCAAGAAAACACCGACGCCGGTCAGACGTAGCCTTTGCAAAGTCCGGAAAAAAATAGATCTTGCCACTCTCAAATTCAACATTAGGGCGCAATCGCACTGCCTCAATAATTTGGGCACATTGCTGGTAGCGCAAAACGCGCATGATGATTGGGCGCGGCCTTCTATTGCCAGGTTGCACTTGCGAGGGTACTCTATGGGCCCGATCAATCTCAAAAGGATGTACAAAGGTAAGATGTAAAACCTCTGGAATCATTTTACTCAAAAAACAAAGCATATCCCTGCCTTCTGCGCCCTCCGGAACTCCAACAATCCTTAAGTTGTTGCGTCGTGCCCTATTATTCCCCTCCTCCACTTCTCTCTGCAAGGCCCGAATCTGCTTAGTCTGCTTATCCAGCTCCTTCAACCTTTCTTCATGCACCGCAACCACTTGCTCAACTTTATCTTGCCTCAAAGATAGCGCCTCCATGCTGCATCTTAATGCCGCGGTATCCTCTCTCACCGTCGCCAGCGCTTCACCATTGGCCATTACCAATTCTTTGACCCCTCTCACTTCAGCCAATAATTCCTGCAGGGCCTCTGGATTCTCTGGCCGCGCCGCCATCTTTTGTGGTGATGGAGGTTCAGTTTTGGAGCGTTTGACACTAACGTTCTGCCCCGTAGTAAAGTCTATCCGAGTTGGTTTCGCAGCAGACATCTCTATAAGTCCTTCGATATTGTATTCTGTGTTCACAGCTATTTTTATTGGATTGGGGCTGGATTTACTAGCGGGTCCCTCCGGAGCTCTCGCTCTAGCCGCCTATCCTGCTCGACATCAGGCTCCGCCCCCCTAGTTTGTAATGTTTTAATGTTTTAAACTATGCTTTTAATTGTGTTCATATTATTTATTATATTATATATATTTCTTTTGAGGATGTATACCCTCTGAGGAAGGCAATAGCCAAAATGTGTATTTTTTTTTTAAAATAAAGCACCTGTGACCTCCACACGCCACTCGCTTGTTGTGTGTTTGTCCTACATTCTGCGAGGGCTCCTGCTTTCTTTGTGCTCTCTCGAATTGGAATGCTACAAGATGCTCAAGGATCCATGTTGAATGATGCTGAGAAGATCAAGAAAAGGTGGAAAGAATATACGATCAGTATACCATAAAGATCAAGTGGACCAACATCTGTTTCAACCTGTACCTTATGATCAGGAACCATTGATAATGAAAGAAGAAGTCGAAGCAGCATTGAAAGTCTTATAAAAAAACAAAGAACTGGGCATTGATGGCATTCCCATTGAAGTATTAGAGCAATCGGATGAAGCTGGTATCATACTTACAAGACTCTGCCAGGAAATTTGGAAGACAAATTCATCGCCAACTGACTGGAAAAGATCTGTGTTTATATCAATACTGAAGAATGGTGACCTGACTGACTGTGAAAATTATCACACAATCACTCTGATCCCACATGCCAGCAAGATTCTACTCAAGGACATTCAGCAGAGACTACAACCATACCTGGAACGAGAATTGCCTGAAGTGTAAGCAGGGTTCAGGAAAGGGTGAGGAATGAGACATTATTGCAGTGTGAGATGGATCATTGAAAGGCAAAAGAATTGCCTTATGTGTTTTATATACTGCTTTATCATTTTAATCAATGCTGTTTCCATTGAAACTTAGTAATGTACATTAAACAGGGACATTGATACCGTGTTTCCCTGAAAATAAGACCGGGTCTTATATTTATTTTTGCTCCAAAAGATGCACTAGGACTTATTTTCAGGGTAGGGCTTATTATTTTATTTAAAATAAAAACCGCAGATTTAAAAGCTGAGCAGGGCCTTTTCCTCGCGCCAAAATGCTCACGCTTCCACACCTCCGACGCCCAAGAATTTTATAGCCGCCAAACAAAAGACCCGAAGTAACCAGCCTTTGCCAAACTTACGGGTCTTCAACGGGCTTTAGCCCGCGGTACTGCTTTAAGCAGAGCAGCACCATCGGCGAGCCTCTCATCCTTGTGCCCCCACCGTCTGATACTGCTGCGGCTCTTCTCTAGGCAGTAAATGCCCCTGTGATCTGGTTCCAGGGCTCTCCCCCGTGCTGTCTTGGGGGAGAGATCTGACAAGAGAGCCTGCAGTCAGAGACGAGACAGGCAGAGAACGGCACTAACACAAAGCTTTGCTGATTCCTTGAGGGCTCTTCCCTAATTAGTGATTTTTTTTTAAAGGGGCAGCCCCAAATGAATTGAAAGGATCGGCATCGGCGTTTCTTTTCTCCAAGCATAAGGACGGAGCGGAGGCGGGCCCGAGGGAGATAAAGAGAAGCTGAAGTAAACGTGAGAAGTGGAGAGAAAGAGACGGTGTTTGCACAGGTGGGTGGCAGGTGAAGTGCAGTGAAGGAACAATGCCTATTTATCTAAAAATGCATTCCCCTACCTCAAGAACACACACAGGCAGCCCTCCTCCATGATCTGCACTAGGGCTTATTTTCAGGGTAGGGCTTATATTACGGTAAGCACAGGAAAACGTGCTAGGGCTTATTTTCAGGGTAGGGCTTACTTTCGGGGAAACACGGTAGCTTGGATTTTTCTAGGCAATGGAGGGTTAAGTGACTTGCCCAAGGCATACTAGGGATAATTGAACCCTGGTCCCTGGATTCCCAAGCCAGTGTTCTTAACTATTAGGCTACTCCTTCACTACAGAAAGACTTTTGACTGTGTAAACCATGAGAAACTATGGGCCACATTAAGAAGCATGGGTATACCAGAACACCTTATCATTCTCTTGCATAACCTTTACATTGATCAAGAAGCAACAGTTTGAACAGAACTAAGAGATACAGAATGGTTTAAAATTAGCAAAGGTGTATGACAAGGCTGCATACTTTCCCTCTACCACTTTAATTTATACACAGAACAAATCATCAGAAAAGCAGGACTATATGAAGACAACCAAGGTGTGAAGATTGGTGGAAGACTCATCAACAATCTTCACTATGTTGATACCACCACATTATGTCTGAAAGTGAAGACGATTTGAAACATTTGCTTCCCAAGATCAAGGAATATAGTCTTAAAATGGGTCTGCACCTTAATGTTAAGAAGACAAAGATCCTGACAATTGGCAAAACCAATAAGTTCATCATTGATGGTGAAGAAATTGAAATAGTTGGCAGCTTCAGCTTACTTGGATCAACAATCAATATTGAAAGAACTAGCAGTCAAGAAATCTGACAACATATTGCTCTTGGTAGAATAGCCATGAAGGACCTAGACAAAATCCTCAAGAGCAGAGATGTCTCTCTCAATACAAAGATCTGACTTGTCCAAGCCATGGTATTTTCAATAACATCATATAGATGCAAAAGTTGGAGAGTGAAAAAGATAGACAGGAAGAAAATTGATGTCTTTGAATTATGGTGCTGGCGATGAGTATAGTGTCTATACCGTGAATTGCCCAAAGAACAAACCAGTACTAGAGGAGATCACACCTAAACTTTCCTTAGAAATTCAGATTGCAAGACTTCAGCTTTCAAACTTTGGACATATGCGAAGAGAGAGATCATTGGAGAAAGACATAATGCTTGGCAAGGTCGTTGTTGTTGTTAAGTGCCGTCGAGTCGGAGTCGACTCATGGCGACCCTCTGGATAGCTATCCTAAATTGTACCATTGGGTTTTCATGGCAAGATACAGAAGTAGATTGCCGGGCCTTTCTTCCACGCAGTTTAAGTTTGGTGTTGTTGCCATTGTCACAAAAATGTGATCCTCCGCCATCAACACTATCCCATTCTGCTGCTGCCCAGATGGGTGGTTTGCCTTGGTCTGGCACCTCAGATGAGACCTGTCCATCTTGGGAGACCCTGCCAGTAGTTAAACTACCAATAGTTTAGCTCTCAGCATCACTGATGCACGCAAGCCCTCACAGCACGACAAGCTGAAAACCAAGTGAGAACCAAGGTCGTAGGTCGCTGTAAAAAAGAAAGGCCGGCAATGAGATGGATCGATACAATAACAGCAGCTATGGATACCACTCTATCAACAACGAGTTGCTTGGCTGAAGACCAAATAAAGTTTAGGTTAACTATCCGGAGGGTCACCAGGAGTTGACACCAACTCAACGGCACTTAACATTCCCTATCCAATGATAAAGCAAAGGTAATCAATAAGATTGATGGTACAATAGTTTCATTATCACTCAATTCCAATATATTAGAAATATTGAGAATATCCATATGCTGAGACCACAATAGGGGGTTGCTGATACCCAGCGCCCTCCTTCTTGTGAACAGGCAAATCATATACTTTAGTCAATGGAGGCTGAGATTCCACTGGTATCCCAAGAATTTCCACAAAATAGTGTTTCAACATGTCCCTAGCAGATATAAGGGACAAAAGAGGAAAATTAATGAACCTTGGATTTGTGGTCCGGATTTGATTTTCCAAAAGCTCCTCCTTGAACTTTAAAGCAGTTACATCTTTTACTAAAGCAGATTGTAAAGTTTCATGTTGCTGAACCTTCACTTTTAAATCTCCAACATCTCTTTTCACAAAATCCAACTCACATACTGTACCTTGGCAAAGAATAGTGTTACCCTGAATATGTGCAGCCATCTGATTAGACTGCTTTATGAACATTTCCCCAAGCTTCACAATGGCACTCCATATGGTCTCTAAAGTAAAGACCGCAGGTCGTTCCAATGAAAACTCTAATAATGAAGCTGTCTCTGATCCACCCACTAAACTTGCAGAGGTACAGGAACTCACCCCAGCCCAAATAGTGCCACTGTCATGCTCTCATTCACCACTCCCAAATTCCTCTCTCCTCCTGCTATCAGGCCACCAATCTCAAAATGCGGCATTAAAGACAATCCTGCACCTGCATCCAAACAGGACCAAATCATCATCAAACTTGGGGTCAATTCTCCCAGAGACCTCTGGCTGCAGATAACCGCTCGGAAACAGGGGAAAGGGTTACGACACAGTCGGAACCATAATTCAAATACATAAATTTTCTTCCTGTTTATCTTTTTCACTGTCCAACTTTTGACGCACTCGGCAACAGCTCGTACCCCAAGGAAGACATTGGGCTCACCAGCCCAGGCGTCGACACAGCCATGAAAATGCCGGGTTCCTGCTGCTGACTCTCTGGGTTGGCAAAGAATGCATCCATCGGACCAACAATAGTTGATATAGGCAAGTCATAGGGGGTTCCCATGGTCTCGGGAGGCTTCTTGCCCATTTCCTCTTCCTCTTCAGCATACTGAAATGAACATCCAGAGACACGGTTGACTATATGGTCATCTTGGATACCCTCCTATGCTTTGTTTCAGTGTACAATTTTAATGTTATTTATGTTCTTATAGTGCCTTATAACCCCTGAGGAAGGCATTGCTGAAACACAGTCATGCTGGGTTTAGGCTCCTTGTACCCCAGCATTGAAAATACAATTGAATAAATGATTCTTTTTTTGGACATACCATGCTATGGACTGGTTTTAATAACTAACATGTGTAAGCTGATATACAGCCAACATTTATCTGTTTGGTAAAAAGAGAGAGCAGAGGAATTCCAGTGGCATAGCCAAATAAATTCTTTTAGCTGGATCTGATGATCTTCCTGGTACCTACTCTTGAGCATGCAGACCTTCTCTTCATTTAACCAGTTTTCTATACTACCTTATCCTTCAATCAAATCAGTTTATGTTATGTAATTACTACAAATGGGTACTGGATATATTCCCTTATCTCCAAAGGGGTTCACAATCTATGTGCACCTGAGGCAACAGAGGGTTAAGTGGCTTGGCCAAGGCCTTGAGGAGTGCCTATAGGACTAGAAACACCAGTCCCTCTGGCCTGAGATTGCTGCCCCAGGTGGGATTTGAACCCCTAGTTCTCTGGGCCTGAGGTACCATATCCTAACCACTAGGGCACTCCTCCCTCCCATACCCTAATCCCCTCATCCCTATTCTCTTAACATTACCTACATTTCCTTGGGCCTCTGCCTTCTCTCACTGAGGCATTTTGTGTTTCCACCAGTTTTAGATCCTTTGACCATGCTTTCTCCTACCCTTTCCTTCTACACATTGGAAGATGTAATAAAACCTTGTTCAAGTTTTGGTATACCAACTGTCTTGTCATTTCATTTTAAATATGAGGCCTCCATCAGCCTTGATAGAAGGCATTGCCATCAAGTGACAAGACACATAAATCAAAGACAAGAAAAAGGTCCCTTTAGGAGATGAATACCTGTATGTTTCAATTCAGTTAAACTCTTCTGAAATGGACTTCCCCCATCCATGTTGGGGCTCTTCTTAGATGCACTTCATAAAAACATAAGAAATGCCATAGTGGGTCAGATCAAAGATCCTTCAAGCCCAGTATCCTATTTCCAACAGTGACCATTCCAGGCCTCAAGTACCTGGCAGGTTCCAAAAGGTATACACATTCCATGTTGCTTGTCTCAGTGGTACGCAGTGGATTTCCCCAGTCCTGTTTAATAATGGCTTATAAAAATACATATTATTTTGAATTCTAATACTGCCACTATCTGATAGCTTTTAATAATATATTATACAGTATTTTATTGTGGTTGGTTTTGACTTTTTAACTTGGATTTTCAATTATATGGCATAAAGCAATAAGGTAAACACAATTTTGCTACTGTTATGAATTGTAATATATTATTTGGATAATTATATTGATAATATCTTTTTTTTCACAATGAAAATTATGTATTCTGATCCCTGGCAAAGGCATGTTATTGCCATAACATGGCTATGTAGGGTCTGTTTATTATTTTTAACCATCTTCTTTTATCCATTTTTAAAGTATTTTAGGTTGTTTTCCTCCATCTTTAAAGCATAGCACTTGATTTTGATTTTGAATCATATTATCCTTGGTCCTTTAACCACATAAATTTGGTGCCAAAAAGTGTTTAAAACATAGCAGCCTCTCGGTAGTGACATATACTGAATTCCTGCCGTGTGCAGGTTTTATGCTGGATGTTTAAGGTATTCAGGTGTCTTTATTTTGAATTGTGCTTTTGATTTTAGTTCACTTATTTTTCACACTATCCTAGTGGTTTTAGAATAGTTTTTAGTAGGCTGTTTATACCCGCGATGAGGAGGGGCTAATTTCATTAGAGTATACTCAGCGAGTTCCATGCAGAGATCTCCCATCTTTGAATAAGAGGGAGCCGCATAATATTTAAATCGTTCATACTTCTGCTTTTTTATCAGTTCTTTTTATTAGTCCTTTGTATTGGTGCTCACTTATCTCCTCTGTTTTTATATAGACAGGAATGTCAAATGGAGTTTCTGCTGATTCTAACCAGTAACGGTTCGTGACTAAGTTACACTCCCCGACTGTCCTTATTTGTTACACTGTTTTCTATAGATTAGTCACTCATGAACACATTGTTTAGAAGTGTTTCTTACTATATTTTTATCATTCATTATGTTTGTTATTAACTGTTATTTATTTGTCACTGATTAGAAGTGTGTCCCACTATCTTTTCATCACATAGGGGTATGTTTACTAAACCGTCTTAACGTCGCAGTGGTGGTATTATCACGTGATAAGTGATGTTATCGCATGATAATGTAACATTATCGCGTGATAACTGCACTTATCAAGCGATAACACAGCCGTGGCGTTAAGGCACACTAACTCTGTGAAATCCGGGTCTGAAGGGTGGAGTAAGGCTCCCAGAGAACAGAGAGAAGGGGTCAATGGGTGGAGAGTGGGAGGGGAGAGGCTCCAGGCACACTAACGGTGTGAAATCCAGGTCTGAACACTAACGCCAGTGAAACCCTCGCGTTAAGGCACATTTGCAGGAAAGAGAAACCTTTTCAGTCAGCAATGTGCAGCAAAGGCAGGGAAACCCAGAAAAAGTGATAGTTGTGATACATGTGCAGGAACCAAAAAGGCAAATAAACATATAAAATGACCAGAACCACATTTAAAATCCCAATAACCAAGCTGGCCAATAGTGATATTAATGATAAACATAACGCAATACTACTGACAAAGCATAAAACTTAAGATATCATGTTTGGAAGGGTCTATTCTCTGTCCCCCTACAAAGTGAATGATCCCACATTGAAATAGCGCTGATCGGGGTTTCTGTCATTTAGATTGGGCAGGTTTGTTATGGCATGCTTATGTGCAGCAACAGCAGAGTGGGCACATAGGAAAGGGCAACTGTACTGATGCTGTAAATGGAATGAGGGGGTTGCAGGCTGTACATGCTGTGGTCCAGCTAGGGCACAGTGCGGACTAGGCAGATGCCTAGGTGGCACATAGGAATGCCAAAACTGTAAAGCAGCAAGACAGCAACTGACGAGGGTCCAACATGGGCAAGAGTGTGTGTCCCACAGTGTCACAGGGGATACTACCCAGCAGGTACCCCCAAGGGCACATACCATTGGCAGACAGTGCAGGGGGAAAGCGCGCATGTCCATGTAGGCACCCCTACCCGAGAACCCACACCATAGGCAGCTGCCTACCGGCACACTGTATGGCCCGGGACTGCACAACACCAGCACCACTGGCATAATGGCATGGCAGCATGGCGGCGGAGGGGTGCTGGTGGCGGAGGGGGCAGTGGAATCTGCCCACAGCAGACAATGGCCTAGCCCCATTTAGGTGGGTGCCGTGCACTGCAACAGACAGGGACTGTCTGACAAACAGTCATGGTATCCCCAGGGAATAATCTGTCACTGTGGCAATAGTGTGGTGCAGTACACACAGCCAGTGTGTTCAGGAGCAGAAGATCACAAGTTCAAGTCCCAGCTGTGGCTCCTGCCAACCCTGTCCCCATATTTTACCCAGTATTAAACCATGGTAATAAAGATGGAACCTTTATTACAGATAAAATAAACATGCCTGAAATGCCTATATTTTACCCTAAAGAGCACAGACACCATAAACATCTGCAATCCCTAGAGCAGAGTTTCCCAACTGCAGTCCTGGAGGGCCAAACACCATTCAGGTTTCTTGCTGACCCTAATAAATATGCCTGTTCTGCATTCGTATGTGCCGCCCCCATTGTATGCAAATGTATCTCATGCATATTCATTAGGGACAGCATGAAAACCTGAACAGTGTTTGGCCCACCAGGACCGGAGTTGGGAACCTCTGCCCTAGAGCAGCGGCCAACAGGGGCATAAACACCCACACCCACAGGCTCCACTATCCAAAGCCTCATGGAGAGTCAGGCTGTTGGGCTCTGCGCGGAGCAGCATCTCCCAATACTGGTACCTGCATACCTTAGCAATGCCGTCCTAAACTTGGGAACACATTCCACATATATCAAAAGGTTGCTATAACTAATATCAGCTAACAAATCCTAAGTTAAACACAATTTGTTGATAAAAGTTCATCATAGCAACCTTTCTGATATCTGTGGAGTGTGTTTCAGTTATTGATTTTGACAGTGTTTACCACACCGGGGAGTGACCCTAACAGTATTGAGTACCATAGCAATGCCCTCGCGTGATAACAGACTTTATCGCGCGATAACCCGAAATGCTACCTTAAGACCGGAACGCCCACTACCTTATATGGCATTTGTCACAGTAAGACTGCAACTAACGCCGGTAACATTAAGACGGTTTAGTAAACATACCCCGATGTGTAAGTTGAATTTTCCATTTGAGAGTTTCCTAATGCCACAGTTTAATGGGTTTGGTGCTTCTGACTTAGAATCATAGCAATTAATTTTAATTGAACCATTGTGGTGGCAGAGTTCTGTTACGAGGGCAGCATCATAATAATGTGGGTGGGAATACTGGCAGTTTACTTTAAATGCTGCTAAAGTACATTTTTAAATAATGATTTTATGTTCTTTCCATTTTTAAATGATGGTATAATAGTTCTCTTGATGCAGTCTTGAGGGTGCCCTTCATGAGCAAATATGATTATATGTAAAGGTGTGGTTATATGTATAGATATATCTACATCTATTTTCATATTTCATAAGAAGTACCATATGTATGAAGATAACTACACTTAAATGATGGGCCTCATGCAGAGACGCGGGTTGCGGTACTGCACTTCCTGGTGGTACATGCAGCACCGCCAGAATCGGGTCCAAACTGACCCACCTTGCTTGGGGCAGTCTGGACAGCCCAGATGTGTCCCTCTGAATTGGGATCCATGTGTTTTATTTGTAGATTCTTTTACAACCATTGGCAGCTACAGTGTGAGTGTTGCCAAGAATGACCTAGGATTGGATCAGTATTTTATTCTGGCTTTTCTTTTTCAATAAAGGATGACTATCATGCTTTAGAGGATTAAAGGTTCTTCAGTGTTTTGATAGGTCTCAGTCCAGGGTCTTCTGGTAAGAATATTTAGCCTCTTATTAGTGGGGTACGCATTAAAGTATTTGTTATTTTTTATTTGATATAGTTTTTATCTTTTATGATTTTTGTTGTTAAGTTCCATTGAGTTGATATTGGGTTATGGAGACCCTTTGCATAGTTGATCTAAACTCTACTTAGTTTTCAGTCAGATGGCTAGTTGTTCATATTTAAGTGGCATCAATAGCTGTTGTTATTGTACTAATCCATCACATTACTCACCTTCATCTTTTGTGTTGACCTTTCACCTTGCCAATTCTGATATTTTTCTCTAATTATCTTTGCTATATCCAAAGTATGAAAGTCAATCTGCATGTTATGGAATTGGACTCCCAGTGAAAAAATGGGTTTATAAAAGGGATTTAAATTTCCTCAACAAGGATTCCATTCATAGTTCCAGGGGAAGCCCACTCCACAGGGAAGGCTTGCTCTCCGGGCACAGCATGGCTCATTTACATATTAGCCCCGACAATATTTTGATGACATTGGGAATGATCACAATATAGGAAAAAGCTCCCGATGCCATCAAAATACTGTTGGGGCCAGTGCCCCGACAAAAAAGAATCCCTGGTGGCCCAGCACCCTCCAACAGTATTTTGATGGCATCGGAGACAATTGTGGCATTGGGAAAAGCCCCAGTGCCATCAAAATACTGTCAGGGGTCAATGCTCCAACAGAAAGTATTCACCTGTATCCCCCACCCCCATCCCCAAGTAAAATAAAATAAAAGTTAAATCCTGGTAGTCTAGCAACCCATGACCCCCCCACTCCCCCAGCCCAAAGTGAAAGTAAAATCACCCCCAAGTAAAATAAAATAAAGTCCAAGTAAAATAAAATATAGAAAAAATTGCCTGGTGGTCTAGCGACCCTTGAACCCCCTCCCCCACCCCCTGACCCAAAGTAAAATCACCCCCAAGTAAAATAAAGCCCAAGTGAAATAAAATAAAGTAAAAATTCTCTGGTAGTCTAGCAGCCCCTAAATCCAACACCTCCATACCTTCAAATAGGTGAGAGTGCTGCTTACACACTCCCTCTCTGGTCCGCCATCTTGTAAAATGGCAACTCCTGGCCCCAAGAGGTGCATCCTGGGGTGCACTGGGTGAGGTCAGACTGCTGTATAAGGTAGTCTATTCCTCATATGGTAGTACAAACCCACCTTGTGCATCTCAGAATGCACCATGCAGGGCCAGGTGTGCCATTTTATAAGATAGCCGACCAAAGCAGGAGCATGTAGGCAGCGGTCCTGCCTATAGATTTATTTTATTTTACTTGGGGGTGATTTAATTTTACTTTGGGTTTGGGGGTGAGAGGTTCAAGGGCTGCTAGAACACCAGGTCATTTTCACTTTATTTTATTTTACTTGGGGATGGATTTGGGAGGTACAGTGGCAGCTAGACCACCAGGTGATTACTTTCTACTGGGGCAGTGGCCCCCGACAGTGTTTTGATGGCATCGGGGGCTTTTCCTGATGCCTTGATCATCCCCTTTGCCATCAAAATACTGTGGGCATGGGGGAAAACTGTGCCGCTGGACCCAGGGCCGGATTTACCTATACGCCATGTACGCCATGGCTTAGGGCCCACAGCTGGCAAGGGCCCACAAAAAGCTGCCGCGGCAGCATGGATGGTCCCGCGGGGCCCCCTCTGCCCTGCCGAATCCCCGGCTGAGCCCCTCCGTGCCGGCTTTGAGAGGCGCGAAGGGAGAGTGTCTCCCTCGCGTCTCTGTTAAGCCCGCAGGGGCTGATGGGAAATTTCCCATCAGCCCCTGCGGGCTTAACAGAGACGCGAGGGAGACACTCTCCCTTCGCGCCTCTCAAAGCCGTCACGGAGGGAGGGATTCGCCAGGGCAGAGAGGGCCCCGCGGGACCGTCCATGCTGCCGCGGCCTTGGTAGCAGCCAGCGGTTTTGCTTTTTAAAAATTTCATTTTACTTGAGCCGATGGGGGGGGGGGGTAGGACTGGAAATGGGCTGGGGGGGTTAGGACTGGTAATGGGCTATGGGGGGGTTAAGACTGATAATGGGCTGTGGGCTGATGGGGGCTGTCTGGTAATGGGCTATGGGGGGGGGCTAGGACTGGAAATGGGCTGGGGGGGTTAAGACTGGAGGTGGGCTGATGGGGTTAGGACTGGTAATGGGCTGTGGGCTGTTGGGGGGTTTATAAATGGTAATGGGCTTTGGGGGGCTTAAGACTGATAATGGGCTGTGGGCTTTTGGGGGGGTTAGAACTGGTAATGGGCTATGAGGGGGGGGGTTAAGACTGATAATGGGCTGTGGGCTGATGGGGGCTGTCTGGTAATGGGCTATGGGGGGGCTAGGACTGGAAATGGGCTGGGGGGGTTAAAACTGGAGGTGGGCTGATGGGGTTAGGACTGGTAATGGGCTGTGGGCTGTTGGGGGGGTTAGAACTGGTAATGGGCTATGGGGGGTTAAGACTGGTAATGGGCTGTGGGCTGATGGGGGCTGTCTGGTAATGGGCTATGGGGGGGCTAGGACTGGAAATGGGCTGGGGGGGGTTAAGACTGGAGGTGGGCTGATGGGGTTAGGACTGGTAATGGGCTGTGGGCTGGTGGGGGGGTTAGAACTGGTAATGGGCTATGGGGGGGTTAAGACTGTAAATGGGCTGTGGGCTGATGGGGGCTGTCTGGTAATGGGCTATGGGGGGGGGCTAGGACTGGAAATGGGCTGGGGGGTTAAGACTGGAGGTGGGCTGATGGGGTTAGGACTGGTAATGGGCTGTGGGCTGTTGGGGGGTTAGAACTGGTAATGGGCTATGGGGGGGTTAAGACTGATAATGGGCTGTGGGCTGTTGGGGGGTTAGAACTGGTAATGGGCTATGAGGGGGGGTTAAGACTGATAATGGGCTGTGGGCTGATGCGGGCTGTCTGGTAATGTGCTATGGGGGGGCTAGGACTGGAAATGGGCTGGGGGGGTTAAGACTGGAGGTGGGCTAATGGGGTTAGGACTGGAAGTGGACTGATGGGGGGTTAGGACTGGTAATTGGTTATAGGAGGGGCTTAAACTGAAAATGGGGTGATGGGGGGTTAGGCCTGGAAGTGGGTTAATGGGGGGGCTAGGACTGGTATTGGGTTGGGGGGTTGCTAGGACTGGAAATGGGC
Organism: Ichthyophis bannanicus; assembly: GCA_033557465.1. Classification (NCBI taxonomy): domain Eukaryota; kingdom Metazoa; phylum Chordata; class Amphibia; order Gymnophiona; family Ichthyophiidae; genus Ichthyophis; species Ichthyophis bannanicus. Next base: position 389,274,984 of record CM066035.1, read on the forward strand.
TGATGGGTGGCTAGGACTGGAAATGGGCTGATGCAGGGACTAGAAGGGAATGGATTCTGGGTGAGGCTGGAACTAGAAGGGAGCTGATGTTGGGGGAGGATTAGAATGGGATGGGGCTGGAAGAGTAAAATGGAGAGGGGAAAAATATTTTGTGTGGGAGGGATAAAAAATCTACAATTGGCCGGGTATTGGGAGAGTAAGTGGGGATTGAGGATGGAGGGGTAAAATTTGAGTGGATGAAATAGGAATGAGGAAAGAGCAAAAGGAGAAAGATTAGTATGTTAAAGCAGATGTAGAGAGAGAATGGAAAAAAACTAGAAGAGAGAAGAAAGGACAAATGGACAGCAGACGATGGAGAGTTAGCAGAAGACACGAAGAAACCAGAAGAAAGTGGCTGGAGCAATTGCAGCTGAAAAAAAATGCACAAAAGGTAGAAAAATATCTCTTTATTTTGAATTTATTAATTGGAATATGTCAGCTCTGGTAAATGTGCATCATTAACGTCTGCGCTTTGTTTAGTACAAGAGCAAATTAATGTATAGTTTTATTTCTACAGTGTTGTACATTCCAAGTTTGGCTTTTGGGATTTCCAGTTTAATTATTGTCTTCCTGTTTCTAAATTGTGATTACTTGTTTGGTGATAGTCTATGTTCTGCATGTGTAACTGAGCTGAGATGTTCTGTTTATATAATTCCTATTTGACATTGCCACTTGTTCTCTTTCCCCAGTAGGTCATGTATTGTTGTTCTCTGAAATGTATTGGTTTAATATTTGCAGTGTTGCCTTTTGATTGGTAGAGTATGGTGCTTTGTGAGTCCTGGTAGTGCTGTTAGGATACGGCGGGTTTGCTATGGGTTGGCACTTGATTATAGTAATGTAGAAATCTTTTAGTCTTTCTTTATCCATACACTCATTAAGAGGCACGTTTACTAAAAGTTAGTATATGGTAACATTATGCAAATATTTATGCAAATGAGGCCCATTATGCAAATGAGGCCCCGCACCCCCCTTGGGCCGCCCCTGCTGGGGGCCCACAATTTTTGTTGGTGTAGGGCCTCACTCAAGGTAAATCCGGCCCTGGCTGGACCAACAGGGTTTCTTTGTTGTTGGGCATGGCCCCCCACAGTATTTTGATGGCATCAGGGGCTTTTCCCGATGCCTGATCATCTGAGGAGAAGATGATCTAGGCACTGGGGAAAGCACCCGGTGCCATCAAAATACTGTTAGGGGCACATTCGAGGTTTGCATCTACTCAGACCCTGCAGTAAAAATTTTGGCGCTATGGCTGGTGCAAAATCCTCTACGCCTATCTTTGCATTGGACGTAGCCATGATATGCATGCCAGACCAGCTGATTAAAATACATTTTAATAATTTAAATACCTTTAAATAGATGTAAATATGTGTAGCATTAATTGGGCGCTAGTTTTTCCGTTGGCGTTTACACCTGGTTTCTGCTTTTAAAGAATCATAAAGTGTGCTTAAACGTGGCATTATGGGCTTGTAATGCATGCGCTAGCTTTTTGCATCGGCCCGACAGAACGCATCAATGATGCCCACGCTAACCATGATTTCCTATCAACATCCACACTCCACCTCCAGTCCATCGAGTTATTTTCCCATCGCATGCTAAGCAGTTAGTGTTGGACTTTTATCACGTTGCCCCACACTAACCATATGCCCCCTTTAATAAACATGTCCCTTTATTATACCAAACACTTGCAATTTTCCTTAACCCAGAAAATTGCCTTAATTTTTTTAAATAGTGTTTGATAAAATAACATTGTTTTTACCTCTGCAGCTTGCCGTTTGGGATGTTAATCAGTTGATTTCTGCAAGAGAACCATTTTCAAAAATAGAAATTGTAGACTTACACTCATTTTTAATGTGTTATTAATAATGGCCGCTATACTGGAGGACTGGAAGGTAGCCAATGTAACTCCAATTTTTAACATGAGCTCCTGCAGGAAATGGGAAGTTATAGACTTGTAAGCCTAACATACAGTATAAACTGAATAAGATAATAGAGATGATTATGAAGTATAAACATTAAACACAGAGATAAATGATGTAATTAGAAATAGCTAGTATATAGCATATACGACAAGTCATATTTCACAAATTTATTAGAATTCTTTGAAACTGTAACTAGGCACATGTATGAAGATGAATCAATGACATATGATACAGTACCACCCAAGAGATTACTTGGGAAAACTGACTGTAGGCAATGTACAATTCATACATGGATCAATAACTAGAGCTGAATGGCAAATTTTCATACTGGATGGAGATACACAATTCAGTTTCTCAATGTTGATATTAGGCCCAATGCTGTTTGATTTGTTTATACATAATATATATCAATGATCAAGAGCAGTGTGTTTTTCAGGATATATACAATATACTGTATATGCATGAGATATTTCCACGCACTGACTCCATTGAAGGCACATCTATTGTGGATATCCTGAAAGACAGACTTACTAGGGAGTACTCCAAGAAGGCTATGAGAAACAACTATCCAGAGGACGGTGGGAAAAAAGGTTGTGAAATTTGCAGATGCCATCATACTGGGGGGGAGGGGGGTAGTTACTAGGCTGTGACAAAAGAATACATTTTACTAACCTGCAGTATATTAGTATGGCAGGCTAGTGACTCAAAAGGCAAATATAAATTTGCAGCCTGAGCACAGGAACGTAATATATTTCTGGCCTTCTATCATTTAAAGGAACCAGTAGTCTTCCAATGATCTCACTCACCCTCATACCTCGATAAACACTGCTCCTTAGCTACAGTCACCTCCCTTAAAAAAAGACCTCCTACCCTAGCTGAAGCTTTTCAGGACCTATTGGGGCTTCCCATTTGCTACTGCCCCCTTGACTGCTGGCATCAAAATGGTTCTGGTTAACCCTTAGCTGTAGTCTTATGGTACTACTATTAGGGATCAAGCTGCCAAATAAAGTGGTTCACATCCTATCTGAGCAATAGAACACAGCAAGTTAAATGCAACCAAAAAAATCAATACAGTTCCCCATCACACAGGGCATACCCCAAGGATCAGAACTCTCATCCATCCTATTCAATATATACATCCAACCTATCTGTGACATTATCAAAAGTCATTGAATACATTACCACCTGTACGCTGACGACATTATAGTATATGCCCCAATAGATGCACTCAAACCAGATATGGCCCCTTTGACCCAGTGCCTTGAAGAAATGACCAAGTGGCTAGCCAATAACAACCTGAAAGCTAACTTTGACAAAACAGAGGCAGTGTTCATTTCCAGAAACCCCAATTTCAACCCGCCTTAAGCCTTCTGTATCCTAAATAGAGCAATATCACTAAGGGATGAGGTGAAATACCTGGGCATTATCCTAGACAAAAATCGAAACCTGCAATTGCATATAAACAAAACTGCTGTGAAAGCATACCATCGATTGAAGCTTATCAGGAGACTCCAACCAATCCTCAGCTGGACACTATGGGGGTTATTCAGTGCTACAAATAGTGGGGATGGATGGCCTGACAGGACTCCATCCCCGCTATTCGTGCCGACTTCTGCCCCCAACTAACTTCCCCGCCGGGGCGGGGAATGGATGGCTCGATGCGGAGTCTGGGCAGGCAGTGGGTGGTCGCTTGTCCTGGACATACAGGGTCAATTCTAATGTTAGCCCTGTACGTCCAGGGTCAGTGACATGTGCAGGGAAGTTATTCCACCTCCAAGAAGGAATAACTTCCCTGGACGTGTCTTAATTTCAATTCCGAGGCACGGATAGGGCAGGGGAGCCAGGGGACATTCCCTACAGCCCGACCCTGGCCTTAGGAGGCCAGATCAGGGATCAGGCTGTGGGGAATAAACCCCTTTTTCAGGCAGCTGGCATCGCAGCTCTTCAATGGAGTCGCAGTGCCATGGCAACATGACGCCATGACGCCGCGGCTCCATTGAGCAGCCTTGTCTGAGTTAACCGGGAAGTATATGCAGGACTGTTCAAGATTCTGATCTTGCGGGGCTAGACATGCCCCGCGGGATCAGAATCGTGATCCTCTCTGTGCATCTGGTTCAGATCGGACTCAGAGGGGATCTATATGCAGGACAGAATCGGGCCCTATCTGGATAGCATTACTGAAAATATCTGGATTATTTAAATGCTGTGCTGGTGTTTTAAAAACATTGATCATGGGATTTCAATATTGATCCACAAATGCATGTTGCTGGAGTCCACTTTAATAGCTATGTAGGAAGGGCCTTAGAATTCCTGTGGATCACATATTGAAGCCTTTTGAAAAGTGTGCATCATTAATTTTGATGGTATCAACAAATCTGAAGATATTATCTTTCTCTGTGAACAGCTCTGGTACCATCATACCAGAGTACTTTGTGTAGGACTGGTAACTTTCTCATAAAGAATGTGGTAGATCTTGAGAAGATACAGAAAAAGACCTCCATAAAAATGTTGAGAGATTTCTCATATAAAAAAGTTGGGGGGGTTTAGTTTTTAAAAGAAAAGACCAAGGGTGAGCATAATGGATGTCTACAAGATCACGAATGGAAAAAAAAACAACCCACAAGCAAACAGTTGTTTATCCTGTCCAAAACACTGCCATCAAGATATATCCAATAAAAAACTGTATGATAGCAGTTTTACAATAAAATTCATCTTTAGTCAATGGATAATTAAATTGTAGAATCTATTGCTGCAGGCTGTAACCTCAGCAAGGAGATTAGCAGAGTACAAAAAAGAGTTTGGATGTACTGTATTTACAAAAGGGTCGGGTTGCAAAAAATGTCTTCATATTGAGTTGGATGTCATGTCTTCAAAGCTGTCTTCCATAGCATTTGGTAAGTAAGTTGGTACATAGATTATACTATAATGTATGAAGAATAACTGACCCTTTTTGTGACTGGGAACAAAATGTGAACTTTTTATGGGTACATTTTTAGATAATTGTGCATACAGCCAATATAGACTAAAGAACATTCCTAAAACTTTAGAAGAGTCAAGGTTGGAGATTTTTGCTTTAAGGCACATTTTACAAAGGACAACCAAGTGCAATTTCGGATAACACAGCCAGAACATCTGAAAAAAAAAAAAGCTGGCAAGTGAAAGTTCAGGCACAAATTTACAAATATGGCAGTGCCCGAGATGGACGTCTATGGAGACATCTACATAGACATTCCAAGAACAGTATTCCAGAATGAGGATGTCTAATAGTATAATGCTTAGAACAATGGGTTAGGAGCAGGGTAGCAAGGATTCAAATCCCAGTATGAGCCTTTGTTATCTTGGGCTAGTCTGCTAACTCTCCATCTTTTCTACACTCTCTAAGGGCCTGAATCCGGATACGGATTGCGGGGCAGCACGTCCCTGTGGAATCATCTGGGCCCGATTCCCCCTTCATCTCTCCCCATAGGTCTTGATGCGGAGGACGGGGAGAGCCGGCGTGGGGCGTAGCAGGGGCGGGCCAGCTCAGCAGGACGTATAAGGCTGATTCTGGTCACAGCTCTGTACGTCCTGCCAGGCCCGTGGGGACGTGCTGCTTATTCCACCTCAAAGGGCAATCAGACCCAAGGATCCTTCCCGGGGCCAGGTCAGAGGGGTCCCTGTCACCTGATCTAGGCCATGGCAGGCCAACCTTGGGTCAGACAGCAGGGAAAAGGGGGGCCCGAGTATGTGGGAGTCGGGGGAGCCTGTGGGGAGGACGTCCATGCAGGCAGCGGGAGCACTCTGGGCTATCCTTGGGCCCGATTCTGGCCACCACAGGAACATTTTGTTCCTGTGGTCCAGAATCAGGTCCAAATGGGCCCGCCTTGCTTGGGGGGTCATCTGGACAGCCTGGACATGCCCTCTCTGAATTGGGCTCCATTTGCTTTAAGGCCAAAATAAGCACTTTCCTGATGTCTATTTGTGCCTGGAGCAGGTCTAAACATGGGTGTGCCTGCAATCGTCTTGACCTTTCTGAAATTGACTTAGGATGTGTAAGTCCATTGCACCTCCTCAACAATGCCTTTGCTACACTCCCTGTCTACTTGGACGTCCCCGCACTGGTGATATCATTAAAATTGTATAATGGTTCCTGAGACTTCTCTGTGATTTGGACATGCACCTGCACACCTTCAGATGCCCAAATCATGAATAAGACTTTTAAAATGACTCCCTTTGTCTGCACTTACACATTGATGTTATATGTAATTAAAAGCATATGTTGCTCATAATAGGAATGATGATGGGAAATTACCAGTGTTTTACAAAAGTCAAGAACTGGAAAATGTATGTCATCCAGAATGCAACACATCCTATCCAGATATGTGCCGATGGTTGGTTCTATCAGGATAGAGCCACTGAAAATCATACTGACCACCCTGGCACTATATCCATATAGTGCCGGGGCAGAACATAGGTGTTTCCTGGGTTTATCTGGATAGCAGTTATATTCAGTCTGCTATCTATATAGACTATCCATATAACTTAGGACAGCCAAGCCTATCCAGATATTGCTGCCATCTGCTCTCTTTCTTGGCATTATAAGGATAATATCAGGGGAATAGTGCCACTGAAAATTACCAGGTAGACTAAGCTATCAGCAGAATCTCTGTGTTTTTCTCATGCTTTCTTGACTTCAGATATAGGGCCCGATTTTCGAAGGCAGTTACACGGGTAACAGCCCATGTTACTTGTGTAAATGCCTCAACCAGGATTTTCCAAAGGCACCTACACAGGTAATGCCTTTGGAAAATCCAAGTTAAGTCTCTAATGTGCCCAGATGTTATCCGCTTAGCATAGGGGATGTTTGGGGCATTCCAGGGTGGAGCGGAGGCCGGGAATAGCACTAAGTGGGTAGCTGTGAATTATGATGCTGCCCGCTTAGAGCTCTGTGCCTTAAAGATAGGCGAGGAAAACCCTTGCCTATCTTTAAGGCGCTGGGGCTAAAGGGGTGGCCTAAAAATCATTGCTATCCCCTTAACCTCGGCAGCTGCCAGCCTGTGCGGTGTGATCCGGATTTTCATTTCCATCGCCATGGAAATGAAAATCCATGATAAGGTGGTCGGCGGTCAGGCTAAGCGCAGAAGCAGTGCATAGCTTGCCTAAATGAAAATCGGACCCATAGTCCATCTCCAACACCTACACTTGGAGGCTATTCTATGCATCTACCACTCCTTCCATTAAGAAATATTTCCTCAGATTCTTCTTGAATCTATCTCCTTTCACTTTCATCCCTTGCTTCCTCATTCTAGAGCTTTCTTTTAATTGAAGATGTTCTGTTCATTTATGTATTTATACCATATAGGTATCCTATAGTAACAATTTCCAGAGTTTGATTACACCTTGAGTAAAAAAAAATATTTTCTCTTATTAGTCTTAAATAGGTTACCCTGTAGCTTAATTGTATGTCCTCTAGTCTTTCTATATTATAACAATCAATCTACGTTTACCTGTTCCACTCCATTCATTAATTTATAGAGCTCTATCATATCTCCCCTCAGCCGTCTCTTTTCCAGGTTGAAGAGCCCTAACTTTTTTAGCCTCTCCTCATGGGGGTGTCCTTCCATCCCCTTTACCATTTTGGTCACTCTTCTCTGGACCTTTTCTAATAACGCTATATCCTTTTTAAGATACGGCGACTAGAACTGCACACAGTATTCAAGGTGCGGTCGCACCATGGGACAATACAGAAGCATTATAATATCCTTTGTTTTATTTTCCATTCATTTCCTTATGATACCTAGCGTTCTATTTGCTCTCTTGGCCGCCGTTGCACACTGGGTGGAGGGTTTTAACATGTTATCCACAATGACGCCTAAATCTTTTTCCTGGTTGGTGGTTCCTAATGTGGAACCATGCATCATGTAACCATAGGTTGCATTGTTCTTTCCTAGGTGCATAACCTTTCACTTGCCCATATTAAATTGCATCTGCCATTTGGATGCCCAGTCTTCCAGTTTATCAAGATCCTCTTGCAATTTTCCACAATCCTCATGGGTTTTAACAACTTTAAATAGTTTTGTGTTATCTGCAAATTTGATAACCTCACTCATTATTCCCATTTCCAGATCATTTATGAATATGTTAAAAAGCAGTGGACCCAGCACAGATCCCTGGAGTACTCCACTATTCACCTTTCACCCTTGGGAAAATTGGCCATTTAGCCCTTCCCTCTGCTTTCTATATTTTTAACCAGTTCCTGATCTACAATAGTAAGCTGCCTCCTATCCCATGACTTTTTAATTTTGCCAAAGGTTTCACATGAGGGACCTTGTCAAAAGCTTTCTGAATGTCCAGATACACTGTATCAACTGACTCACCTTTGTCTACTGTTTATTCACACCTTCAAAAAAACAACAGATTAGTAAGGCAAGACCTTCCTTGTCTAAAGCCATGTTGGCTGTCTCCCATTAAGGCATGACTATCTCCATGTTCAGTAATTTTGTTCTTTATAATGGTTTCTACCATTTTTCCAGGTACTAACATCAGGCTCAGTAGTCTGTAGTTTCCCGGGCACCCCTGGAACCTTTTATAAAAATTGGCATTACATTGGCCATCTTCCAATCTTCAGGTATTAAAGATGATTTTAATGATAGTTCACAGATTACTAATAGTAAGTCTGAAATCTCATATTTCAGTTTTTTCAACACCCTTAGATCTATACCATCTGGTCTAGGTGATTTGCTACTCTTCAGTTTATAAAATAGTTGTAATACATCTTCCCGATGTATCAATATTTCTTTTAATTCTTCTGCAGCATCACCTTTAAATACCATTTCAGTCATGGGTAATATCCCTACATCTTTCTCAGTAAAGACTGAGGCAAATAATTCATTCAGTCTCTCCGCTATGGCCTTGTCCCCTCTTAGTGCCCCTTTTACCCCTCTATCATCTAATGGTCCTACCGACTCTCTCATACATTTTTCACTACGAATGTACTTGAAATAGTCTTTATGATGCATTTTTGCTTCCACAGCAAACGTCTTCTCAAATTCTCTCTTTGCCTGCCTTATCAATGCCTTGCATCTAACTTGCCAGTGCTTATATTGTTTTGAGTTTTCATCATTTGGCTCCTTTTTCCATTTCCTGAAAGATGCTTTTTTTGCAAAAATAGCCTCTCTGATCTCACCTTTAAACCATGCTGACATTTTTTTGGACTTCCTTCCACTTTTCTTAAAGTATGGAATACAGCTGATCTGGGCTTCCAAGATAGTATTGGTAAATAACACCCAAGCTTGATGTAAGTCTTTAACCTTTGCAACTGCTTCTTTCAGTTTTTTCTTAACTATTTTCCTCATTTTATCATAGTCTCCCTTTTGAAAGTTAAAAGGTAGTACTATGGAATTCCTTACCCTCCCTCCTCCATTTATTAAGTCAAACTTAATCACTATTCCCAAATGGCCCCAACACACTTATCTCTTGCACCAGATTTTGTGTTCCACTAAGGACTAGGTCTAAAATGGCTTCCCCTTTGGTCAGTTCATGAACCAGCTGCTCCATAAAGCAGTCATTTATTTCATCTAGAAACTTTATCTCCCTAGTATGTTCTGACATGACACTGACCCAATCAATACCGGGGTAATTGAAATCATCCATTATTATAACTGTGCTGTAATGTTTGTTAGCTTCCCTGATTTCTTTGAGCATTTTATCATCCATTTGTTCATTCTGGCCAAGCGGTCACTAGTACATGCCCACTGCCATCACCTTCCACTTTTTACATGGAATTTCAATCCATAGAGATTCAGCAAATTTTGTTTCCTGAAAAACTTTAATCCTTTGTGACTTAATGCCCTCTCTAAGACCGAGTGCAACCCTTCCACCAATTTGATCTGGTTTATCATTACAATATAATTGTACCCAGGTATCAGTGTCCCACTGGTTGTCCTCCTTCCACCACATCTCTGAGATACCAATCATAACTAACCTCTCATTTAGTGCTATATATTTTAACTCTCCCATATTATTTTTTAGACTTCTAGCATTGGCATACAAGCATTTTAGAGGCTGTATTTTATTCATATTAATCTGGCGATTGGTAGGCAGGTGTAATTTGGAATCTTTAAATTCTATCTGCTCTGTACTCAAGGGGATTTGTGCTACTTTTGTCTTTATTGGAACCTCTTTGCTTATATGCCCTAACTTCAATCTTTTGCTAGTATCCTTCAAGGATACATTGTTCTAAACCATGCACTCTTGGGCGACTATCAGCTTTCCCCTGTTATCTAGTTTAAAAGCTGTTCTATCTCCTTATTAAAGGTTAATGCCAACAGTCTGGTTCTGTCCAGTTAAGGTGGTGCCTTTTGGATCCTGCACGTGGAACAGGAAGCATTTCAGAGAATGCTACCCTAGAAGTTCTAGATTTCAACTTCCTACCTAATAGCCTAAATTTAGCCTTCAGAACCTCTCTACCACACTTTCCTATGTCATTTGGTACCAACATGTACCAAGATAGCAGACTCCTTCCCAGCATTATCTAAGAAAATGAATCCACAAAGCCTTTGAAGGTTAATGCAATCTGTTGGAAAAACACCATGTACAGCATCCAAAGAGCTTAAGGCTGACCTGGAACAATTTGGAGTTGTGGTTTCAACCCGCACCATACTCCATGCACTAAACAAAGAAAGACTTTATGGGTGAAGGCCAAGAAGGACCCTGCTGCTCAAAGACAAACATAAAAATGCATGCCTGATCTTTGCCCAAACCCACTTTGAAAAAAACACAATCCTTCTGGGAAAATGTTCTGTGGATAGATGAAACCAAACTTGAGATCTTGGCAATGCAGACTAGTGATACATTTGCAGACAAAGAAATTAAGATTATAAGGAAAAAGGCACCCTTCATATAGTTAAATATGGTGGAGGTTCCATAATGCTGTGGGGCTGTTTTGCTGCCTCAGGAACTGGAGGCCTGGAATGTATTAAAGGAATCATGAAGTCTGAGGATGACCAAGGTATTTTGGAGCAAAATGTGCTATCTAGTGTCAAAAAGCTAGGTCTGTGTCAAAGGTCATGGGTCCTCCAGCAGGACAATGACTCAGAACATATATCCAAATGTATAAAAGAATGGTTAAAAAGGAACAAATTGACTGTTTTAAACTGGCGAGCAAGAAGTACTTATCTCAATCCAATCTCTGGAAAGAGCTGAAATCTGCCATTGATAAAAGGAATCCTGGAAACATTCATGAGCTGGAACAAATCACAGTCAAAGAGGGGGGAAACTACCAGCAGACAGATGTATGAAACATAGATGGCTGCAAGAAATGTTTAGAAGCTGTCATCACTGCCAAGGGTTGTGCAACCAAATATTAGTGAAGGGAGCTATTAATTCTGACCAGGTCATATTTTTTTCTCAGAAATTACTATATCTAAGTTTCGCAGACATCTTTTTTTTGTTGTACATTTTTGAGTATACGAGTACTATTACATTATTATGATGACATACAGTTGGAATATTTCCAATTATTTTTCAAGATATTGCACACAAAATACCTAACATGCAAGATTGCCAATAATGTTGACCATAAACTGTATATCTGGGAGTCTGACTGTGAGCGAGAGGAAGTGTGCTAGGCCCTGTCTATCGGGCAGTGGGACTGCCGGGACTGCTCCTTGTGCTGCCTTTGCTGCCCTATTTCCATCGGGCAGGCACGCCAGGGGCACCCTGCTACTGATGGGGCCTTTTTGGCTATAAGTATTTTGTTTGATTTTAACCACGACCACGGAGCACGACCATGGGGTGTGTCTGAAGGGGCATGTCTAAAGGGGCAGGTACTGCCCCTTTGAAGTCACTGCGGCATTTGGCGCTCAGCATCGGATGATGAGGGGTGAATGAAAGGTTTGCTGTACAATTGTGCTTTAGTTTTGCTCTAACTTGCTATTCCTTGTTCTAAGTTCTTAATTGTTTTCGGTATGGGTAAGAGAAAGGCCAAGGTGCATAGCAGACCTGGAAAGTGGAATAACGAGTGAGGTTATCAAATTTGCAGATGACACAAAACTATTTAAAGTTGTTAAAACCCAAGAGGATTATGGAAAATTGCAAGAGGATCTTGATAAATTGGAAGACTGGGCATCAAAATGGCAGATGAAATTTAATGTGGACAAGTGCAAGGTTATGCACCTAAGGATGAACAACCCAAACTATGGTTACACAATGCAAGGTTCCACATTAGGAGCCACCACCCAGGAAAAAGGTTTAGGCGTCATTGTGGATAACATGTTAAAACCCTTGGCCCAATGTGCAGCGGCAGCCAAGAGAGCAAATAGAATGCTAGGTATCATAAGGAAAGGAATGGAAAATAAAACAAAAGATATTATAATGCCTCTATACCGTTCCATGGTGAGACCGCACCTTGAATATTGTGTGCAATTCTGGTTGCCGTATCTTAGAAAGGATATAACGTTATTAGAAAAGGTTCAGAGAAGAGCCACCAAAATGGTAAAGGGGATGGAAGGATACTCCTATGAAGAAAGGCTAAAAAGGTTAGGGCTCTTTAACCTGGAAGAGATATGGCTGAGGGGAGATATGATAGAAGTCTATAAATTAATGAATGGAGTGGAACGGGTAAACGTAGATCGATTGTTTACATTATCAGAATATAGAAAGACTAGGGGACATGCAATGAAGCTACAGGGTAAACTATTTAAGATTAATAAAAGAAAATATTTCTTCACTCAATGTGTAATCAAACTCTGGAATCTGTTACCAGAGGCTGTAGTAAAGGCTGTTAGTGTAGCTGGGTTTAAAAAAGGTTTGGACAAGTTCCTGGAGGAAAGGTCCATAAACCATTATTAAGAAGGGACCCAGGATATCAATGCTTGACCCAGTACAAGCATTGCGGAACCTATGTCTTTTGGGGAAACTGCTAGGTACATACGACCTAGATTGGCCACTGTTGGAAACAGGATACTGGGCTTGATGGACCTTAGTCTGACCCAGTATGGCATATCTTATGTTCTTATGTTCTTATAGCAGACCCCAGAGTGCCGATGCCAGAGTTTCTAAACCGGTTGGCCCCTTGGATAAACATTTTGTCCCTTTACTTTTGGCACAGTCCTCTCCTGAGGGTGCTTCTCTGAGCCCCGGAGGGAGATCCCCTCTACCTTGCCCTGTCTCTGGGATCAGTGCTAATTCTGGGGACTCTTCCGAGCTGGAAAGGAAAGATAAAATTGTGATGACTTTGCCTATCCCTGTCCAGTCTGTAGCCCTGGGAGGTTCTTTTGAGCTTCCGGTGCTACTCTCGGATGCAGAAGTTACCTTGAAAGATGTTTGGGGGGCTTTGAAATGTATCGATACTAAGGTGTATTCAACAGTGAGTTCCTTATGTACTTTCTCTCAGGAAGCAGCTGTGTCTTTGCAGCAGCTGGATGAGAAAGTTTCCTTGTTGGATATGGCTGTTACTAAATTAGAATCTCAGGTTCTTCCACTTCAGACAATTAATGTTGTTGGGATTAAAGATTCATTAATATTACATTCTAAGTTGGAAGCGCTTGAAAATTCTATGCGGGTATGTAATTTGCGGTTTTTGAATTTTCCTCAATCTTCACTTTTGTTGCCTAAGATTCTTTTGGAAAAATATTTGAAAGAGATTTTAGCCATAGCAGATGTTATTGAATCCTTACAAATGTATTATATCCCCTCAGGTTCTAAAAAGATTAACTCTGCGGAGGGTGAGCTTGACGAGATAGTTCCCTCTATGTCTAATCTTACTGTCTTTTTTGGAAGATTCCCTTGATATTATTAGTTTGCGTTCAACGTTGCTGGTTATCTTTTCATCAGTCGTGGTTAAACAGCGTATTTTGAAGGCCTTTTTTAAGGTTAAGTCAGTAAAATTCTGTGGACAATCAATGTTTTTCCTGATGTGTCTCGTGGCACCCAACTACGTCGGAGGCAATTTCTATTTCTTAAGCCCATGTTTTAGCATTGGGTGCCACTTTTTTCTTACGATTTCCTTGTAAGTTCATCATTAATATTGATGGTGCTTCCGCTCTGATCCCTTGATCCTCCTGAGGAAGATTCTCTTCTCCTGCCCCCTTTTTGGTGCTTCATATGTGACAAACTTGGAAACATTTTTGATTGACAGGCAGGGTTAGTTAGGGAGGGCAATGTCTGATTATAATTACCTCCTAAGTTGTGGGCTTATAGCCCTGTTTTCTGATTGATTGTTAAACTTTGTTTTTTCTTTAATATTGCAGTTGTACTCTCTTAACGTGGACTGTATTCCCGTTTTCCTTATTTTCTGAATTCTGTATGTACCTTATTGTACACATCACACCAATATTGAAGAACCTTCACTGGTTACCCATTCAGGCCAGACTAATCTACAAGATCTTAGTCCTGACCTTCAAAGCCCTAAACAGCCATCCTCCCACATCCATTAACGAGATGATCCACATTACACCCCCAAACAGAAGCAGAAGATCCATAACGGTAAACACCCTGATGATCCCAAAAGAAATGACAGCGTGCACAAAAGCAACATCTAACAGGGCCTTCACGATATACGCACCCAGAGCCTGGAATGCCCTCCCCAACGACATGTGAGTCATTACTAGCCTGACTCAATTCAGGAAGGCACTGAAGCATCATCTGTTCATAAGACACTATCCAGAAACTAGCTATAGAAACCAACCAAAGAGCACTCACATCAAACATTGCCAGCCCAAGCTGGTTAGTCCTGAATAGACTTTAGCTTGAAACATAGGCATCATTGTAAATAAACTGTAGAAAAGTTACCCCAGTTAAAACCCAAGTTTTAATTCCCGGTTCACTGTAAATACCATGCAAACCCACTGCACGGTATATTGTTTCTGTTGAATGTACACCGCACTGATATGAATAGCGCGATGTACAAAAGAAGTTAAATAAATAAATAAATTGTTTATTATTGTTTCGGGAGAGTGTCTTCTATTATATTTGGTGATTGTATTTTGACTAAAATCTCATTTTAAAAAAAAGTGTATATCTGCCACATACAGAAAATGGAAAATCCAGATCACAAAGGACTGGGGAAATTTGTCATAACTGGCCTATATGAGGGGGCCCTATGGGCCCTTTTGATTTCAAAGTCATGCCAGCAATTCAGATCAAGAAGTCTGGGCTGCATATTTTCCAGGTACCGCACCAGGTTATCTCTGTGCCCTCCAGGATTCCCAGGATATGGATGTTGTTGTGCCATCTTCCGCCAGCCTCATCATGCTCATTTTACCCTTCTTCTCAAGTCACTTCATTGGCCTCCTATCCGTTAATGCATCCAATTCAAACTTCTCCAGCTGACCTATAAGTGCATTCACTCTACAGCTCCTCACTACCTTTCCTCTCTTATCTCTCTCTACCCCCTTCCTCGGGAACTCTGCTCTTCAGGCAAATCACTTCTATCTGTACCCTTCTCTTCTATTGCTAACTCCAGACTTTCCTCCTTTCACCTTGCTGTACCTTATGCCTGGAACAAACTACCCGAGTCTGTACATCAGGTGCCTTCTCTGACCCTTTTCAAATCCAGGCTGAAAACTCACCTCTTCACTGCCACTTTTGGATCTTAGCTCACCTGATCTTCTTGTGTTTCCTTACCATTGCCCATAGATGTATCCCTGTCTACACCTACACCTACTGTGTTGTCTTGATTAGATTGTAAGCTCTGATGAGCAGGAACTGTCTCTTACATGTCTGTGCAGTGCTACATACATCGTTACACTATACAAATGCTCAGTAGTAGTAGTAGTAGTAGTTGACTCAAATCACTTTACTCCTTGATTTATTGTCATGCGAGATCAGCTTGCTTTTGCAATAGCCTTATTCTTCTAGCAAAATTGTATGGAAATGGTATGGAAATTAAGTTGAATCACTGTTTCTTGGGTATGAAAATATTACTAAAGAAGACTTTCTTAGAAGAGTTCATAGTTCATTTATCTTTCCTTATTGCTGCTCAACAATGCCCCCTTGGAGTCTAGTCTTAAATTGATTTTCAACACCTTATTGATTATTATTGTTATTATTTAGCTCATGTCTTTCCAAGAGAAGATCAAGGTGAGTTACATTCATGTACAGTATGCATTTTTACTAGCCCATACTCAATTGTAAGACTCATGTATATTACTATGGAGGTCATTCTGTCCCGCGAATAGCCACCCTGCTGGCCCCGGTTAAAACCTCCCTGTATGAACAACACATTTTTACAGGGAGGCTTAGATGGGGGCAGGAGAGGGTGTTATGGAGGTGGAGTGAGGGCAGGACATGGGTGGGTCACGATCCCAGATGTACAGAGCCGATTCAGAGGTCGGTCCTGTATGTCCGTGGCCGTGAACTTAGGCGGGGGACTTATTCCACCTCAGCGGTGGAAGAAGTCCCCCCGGACATTGGGGGATCCTGCTTCTGTACTGGGAAAAAAAGGTAGAGGAGTCAAAGAAGTTCCCTGCAGCTGGACCCTGACAATGGGAGGCCAGATTGAGGGCCCGGCTGTGGGGAATGAATGAGATCGGCAGCGGCTAGCATTTGCGGCTCCTGAATGGAGCCACAGTGCCATGGTGCAATGCCCTTCAGGAGCCTGACTGAGGTAGCCGGGGGTCTGCTGGGCATGAAAGCTGATTGGAATCAGGGCCTGGCTTGCACGTTCAGGCCATAGACCCGATTCTGATCCTATGGGCACGTCTAGCCCCTGTGAGATCAGAATCGGGTTTCCCTCTGGGTGTCCCAATTCTGATCGGCTGCACAGGGGCCTGGATGGCCACATTGGAATGTGCGTTCACCTTCATATAATTATTGTCTAGGTGTCGTTCTTGACTCTTTTGATGGGTTTCCAGGTGATCACACTAAGGGGTATGTTTACTAAACTGTCTTAATGTTACCGGCGCTAGTTGCAGCATTAATGTGAAGAATGCCATATAAGGTAGTGGGTGTTCCGGCGGCAAGGTAGCAAGAATCTGTATCATGCAATAAAGGGCGCCTTGGCTTATTAACGCATGGTAACCTTAAGTCCATGCCAGCACTATGTTAGACGTTATAGAGATGTAGCCCACTGGTTGTTACAATGCCTGTGGAGGCAGAGGTTATGAGTTCAATCCCACAGTGGTGTTATATAATAAGGATGCCTGAGGGGTTTCCTCTTAATTTAAATCAGTGCTGCCAGCAAAAACATCCTCACAGTGCCGTAACCTAAGGTGCCCTATAAGGCACCCCATATGGCACATTATAAAGTGCCCTGTCTGCCAAGACACCTTATAATGTGTCCTATAGGGTGCTTTATAGGGCGCCCTATAGGAAGCCTTATGAGGCACCCCAAGGTTACGGCACTGTGAGGGTGGTTTTGCTGGCAGCACTGATGTAAATTAAAAGGAAACCCCTCAAAGAGCCTTATTAAAGAACACCACTGTGGGACTGAACCCATGACCTCTGCCTCCAATTCACTGTAATAACCAGTGGACTACATCTCTACAGTGTCTAACATAGCACTGGCTGGCTACAGAAAGACTACAGGTCACCACACAAACTGTCTGCTGTGGTTGCCAGGATAGGGTATACTCACCTGTACCCATAATGCACTGCACATGCAGATCAGCAGTCTACATCTGTTCACGAGATGGGGTATGTGCCTCCACAGCACCTCGGCCTGGTAGGGGGAACAGACCGTGACATTGTGCGGTTCCTGTGCTCACCCTGAGGGTGAGGTGGGGCGCCCAGCACCAGGTCCACAGCACCTGGCTTAGCTGAGATAGGCTGTGCTGCAGGTCCTCATCAGTGGCAGTGCGTGACAGGTAGTTTTTGCAGACACACCTATAATACACCTGTGTCGATCTGTATTTCCCAGTCACATCTAGCTCTTGTGGACTATGATGCACCCAGAATAGTGCATAACCTGTGTGGTTGCCATGGTCACATGTTATAGGAGAAGGGTGTTGTGTGGACCCAAAAGCTGATTATGTAGCATCACCCACCCTGCCCTCTCTGGGTCAGGGTGGGGGATAGGATCTCCCACCAATAGATCCACACTCTACATCGGAGGCAGTAGAAGGGACCACCACCCCAGTCCTGCTGGGGAATAGGCACCCTCCAGGGCAGTCAATGCAGATCTGTATGTATTTCATAAGGCACTGGCAGTAGGCCTGGAAATGCTCAGCTGCTCCCCACCACAATCTGACATTCACCAGCAGAGAGCACAGTCAGTCTCCACCCACTGCACCCTGTAAGGTGTTCCAGCCATACACATGCTACCTGCAGACAGTCTACTAGCTAGTACATGGCACATGTTCCTGGATACACACCCACACCAAACAGGTATGTCAGTGATTGGGCCCCAAAAAAGGAGACTCATAGATATCACTTGAAAAAAACACTGTATAGGACTATGTGGGAACCTGGCCATGCCATGGTCACTGCTCAGTGAGGGTGAGCGTGACCTCCCAGCATGACATGCTATGGCCACCCTGTCCATGCAGGTGGTGGTCGGCACTACAATGTCTCAGCCATTGCCTTATGCCCTGTGCAGATGCATCCTGCCCAGACCGCCGTGTCTGAGCCATACCCACAATACCTTGCTCCTCATTATGGACATTGGCAGGCTAACACTGGAAACAGTGCAAGCATTGGGGGCTCGGTATGGTGTAGGCAGCCACAAAACACTGGATAGACATACACACACTCCCACACCTATTTCAGCATTGTGCAAAGATAAGGGTGATTGGCAGGCCTGGCCGCTGCACCAGTTCTGAGCACAGTGCAGGCATTGCTAAGGTATGCAGGTGCTAGTATTGGCAGCTGCTGCTCCGCGCAGGGCCCAGCAGCCTGACTCTCCATGAGGCTTTGGATAGTGGAGCCTTTGGGTGTGGGTGTTTGTGCCCCTGTTGGCTGGTGCTCTAGGGACTGTACATGTTTATGGTATATGTGTGCTGTAGGGTAAAATATAGGGCCACTGTCTGCAGGGGCCACAGCTGGGACTTGAACCTGTGACCTTCTGCTCCCGAACACACTGGCTGTGTGTACTGCACCAAACTGTTGCCACTGAGGCAGTTCAGTCCCTGGGGATACCATTACTGTTCTTCAGACAGCCCTTGTCTTGCACTGCATGCCGCCCAACTAAACAGGGCTTGGCCTTGGTCTGCTGTGGGCAGCTGCCACTGCCACCTCCACCACCAGCACCCCTCCCCCACCATGCTGACATGCCCTTATGCCAGTGGTGCTGGTGGTGCGCAGTCTCAGGCCATCCAGTGTGCCTGTAGGCAGCTGCCTATGGTATGGGATCTGGGGTAGAGGTGCCTACATAGACATCCGCGCTTTCCCTGGCACCGCCTGTCAATGTTATGTGCCCTTTGGAGTACCTGCTGTGTACTGTCCCCTGTGACACTGTGGGGCACACACTCGTGGGCATGTTTGACCTTGGTCAGTTGCTGGCTTGATGATTTGCAGTTTCTGCATTCCTATGTGCCACCTAGGCATATGCCTAGTCCACCCTGTGCCCCAGCTGCCCCACTGCATGTCCCGCCTGCAGCCCCTTGTACCCCATCTGCAGCCTCACCGTAGTGCTCCTTTGTACTTGGGCACTATGCTGTTGCTGCACATGTATCACTACTATCACTTTTCATGGTTTCCCTGCCTTTGCTGTACATTGCTGACTGAACTGGTTTCTGTCTCCTGCAAATGTGCCTCTAGCGCGAGGTTTTCACTGGTGCTAATTTTCAGACCTTCATTTCACAGCATTAGTGTGCATGGAGCCTCTCCCCAACCTCTCTCCGCCCATTGACCCCTTCTCTCCGCCCTCTGTGGAGCCTTACTCCACCCTCTGTGTGCCTTAATGCCGCAGGAGAGGTGTTCGCGCGAAACCTCATGCTATCGCACGATAATGTTACTTTATCGTGAGATAACATTACATATTGCGCGCAAACTGCGCCGTTGCAATGTTATCGCTGTTTAGTAAATATACCCATAAGAATGAATAATGTTTTTCAAACTAAAATATTCTAAAGTGTAAAACCTTTTCTGAATTTTGGAAATGTTCAATTAGCACTTCAATCATTAATATACAGTGGCCTAGAATATTGTAAATTTGTATGCACTGGTTTTCCTAACTTTATGATGGTTGCTCTACAAGTAGTGCAACGTGCTGTCACTCATGTATTAACGTAAGCTCACCATATGAATCATATTGCCCTGATTCTACATTGTTTACATTGTTTCATTTTATGTATCAAATTAAATTTAAGACTTTACATTAGTTTATTGAGAACTAAGTGATGCATTTTGCCTTTATTTGGCAACTTGATCCCTAGCTTTAGTACCATGAGATTACCACTAAGAGTCAAGGACACCATTGTGAATGTGCTGCAGCAATGAGCAGGATCAAATTGGGATTGGTCCTGCTTCAAATAAGCCACCAGAGATCTTATTAAGAATCAGGGTAGGATCAGGGTGTTGAGGGTAGTCTCCTGGGTGACATACTTAGAGGGTATTGATGTGGTGGGTGGTTATGCACTGGAAGTTCTTTTTGTCAGGGAGGGATCATGGGGGGAGGGGGGTCCTGAGGTTGAAGGGGACCATGAGAGGGAGTTTTGGGGTCTAGAGGACCCTCAGGGGGCATTGAGTGAGGAACTGTCTGGCGGAGGTTGGGTGGTGGCATCCTGGGTAAATTGATGTGGTGATATTAGGGGCGGGGGAGATCAATGCTGTTGTTGGAAGGCTGGTATTAGCCTTTGTACCTGTCCCTTCAAGCTGGTAATTGAGCATGCCTCAAGGCAGGAGTAAAGGCTGAAGTGGAAATCTTTTGAAATAAACAGTTTTACTCTAAGAATCTGAATCTGTAAATAGGCCACAGGAACTTTTTTCCTTGATTTGTTATCTTATCTGTACTTGTCCAAGTATTTCAGTGAAAAGGTACACATTTGTAGAGCTTTTTTGTAATGCAAGGAGAACTACATAAATAACATTACAAAAATCAAGGACGACAAAACATCCTAGTTTCATGGAGCTGCTGGGCGGAGGTTGGGTGGTGTCATAGTGTATGTTCCTCCTCTTCAAGGCAAGGTGAAATGGATGGACTTTTCCCCAGTATCACCTCATCTGTTTCTGATTTCACTGGCATTCAGGATCCTGTTGTGGTAATGAAAAACAGAGTTGCTCATAAGGTTGAGTTTATTTTGAGCTTAGTTAAGTTGATGCAGGAAGGTAGACTACCACTTGCTGTAAAAGGATCCAGTGCTTCTGGCTCTTTAAAAAGTTCATCTTAATCCGAATGTCCTGAGTAATTATAGACCCATTAGCAGCTTGCCGTTTTTGACCAAGGTGATCAAGCGGGCTGTACTCTTACAACTTCAGTATAATGTCAAATGAACGTCGGTTGCTGGATGAACTTCAATTTAGTTTTCTCTGAGTACAACACAGACATTAGCATTGCCTACTGGTTACTGGCAATATTTGCTGCACTCAAGTAAGGGAACTGTTGCTTTATTAGATTTTACTGAGATGTTTGATTCACTGTTTGGTATGCCTCTTTATATTCTATCCCTTCTTCCCCCTACACTAACCTTGACTCCCCTCCCTCCAATGGCACAAATACAATTTTGTAACCTGCTCTGCCATCATTATTTACTGTAAATATTTCAGACTCAGCTGTCATGTTACCACTGTATAGGTAACAAACTATTATGTATACAGTTTTCCTGTATCATAGTTATTGATTTTGTTCTCTGTAACCAATTTTTGGGGGAATTTTTGTTCATTGCAAGCCGCCCTTGATCGATGGACGGGGCGATATATAAGAAAGGTTTAAATAAATAAATAAATGTTTCCTATGATTTTCAATTGGTTTCATCTTCAGAATTATTTTTAACATGTGCAACTAGAAGTAGTGGCCTAGTGGTTGGGGCAAGTTACCTCAGGCTGGAAGGTCAGGGGTTCAAATCCCACTAGAGGACAGCAAACGTGGGCTTGAAGGACTGGGGTTTCTAGTCCCATAGATGCACCCTGTGGTCTTGGGTAAACCACTTAACCCTCCATTGTCCCTGTTCCCTGTAAAATAGTTATCTCCAAGTTATAATGCCCTGTTCAATGTAAATTAAGTTTGTTCAATGTAAAACTGCCTTAATATCATGAAAGGAGGTATATAAGAAATGTTAAATAAATAAAACAGTATTCCATTTTGTGGGGAGTTCCTCAAAGGTCAGCAATGCCCGCATTGCTCTATAATTTGTATTTGTGACTACTGGGTGACCTTTTCTGAAGGTTAGATATCTTGTATTAACTTTATGCGGATTACGTTATATTGCTTTACTGAACACGGAATTTATCTGAAATATTATTAGAAATATCTACTGTCATTTTGGCTGTTATTAATTTGTTTGATAGGAAGGGACTTTACAATGATTCCTTGAAGACTAAGGTGCTAGTAATTGACCGACTAAGGTCTTTAGATATTCCTACTGTTTTTATTTTATTTCTTAGAAAGTAGATTATCTGTGAGTGGTGATCAATGTCAAATTCACTTTTTCTGCTTATATTGATATAGAGTTCCTGTGATTGTTCCATCATCTTTAATAATATTTTTCCATTTCTGGTTTTAGAAATGTTGTGCATTGGCTTTTTTTATCATCCCTTGATTATCATAAGGTTATTTACGCAGGACTCCCTGCTTTAACAAAAAGCTTTACAAATTGTACAGCACATTTGGTGGTGGTGGTGTCAGCATTCATAATCGTATTACTCCATTTCTTGTTTACTTTCTCAGTGGAGAAAGGTGAATAATGGCGTACTCCAGGGATCTGTGCTGGGCCCGCTGTGTTTTAATATCTTCATAAATGACCTGAAAAAGGGAATAACGAACAAGGTGATCAAATTTGCAGATGATATAATTAATACATTGAAGCCTTCAGCCCAGTGTGCAGCAGCAACCAAGAAAGCAACTAGAATGCTAGGAATCATAAGGAAAGGAATGGAGAATAAAACCTAGCATATTATAATGATTCTGTACTGTTCCATGGTGCGACCACACCTTGAATATTTTGTGCAATACTGGTCACCATATCTTAAAAAGGATATAACAAAATTAAAAAAGGTATAGAGAAGAGCCACCAAAATGATAAAGGGGATGGATGGATACCCCTATGAAGAGATACTTAAAAGGTTAGGACTCTTCAACTTAAAAAAGAGATGGCTGAGGGGAGATATAATAGAGGCTTATTAATTAATAAATGGAGTGGAACAAGTCAATGTAAATGGGTTGTTTATTCCTTTGAAAAGTAGAAAGACTAGGGGATATTCAATAAAGCTACAATGTAGCCCATTTAATCTAATAAGATAAAATATTTTTGCACTCAACGAGTAATAAAACTCTGGAATTCATTACCAGAGGATGTAAGAAATGCTGTCAGTATAGATGGGTTTAAAAAATTTTGAAGAAGTTCCTGGCAGAAAAGTTCATAAACCATTATTAAAGAGGACCAGGGACATCCACTGCTGCGGAAGCAAAAATGTGAAATAAAGATTTTTTCAAGTACATTCATAGCAAAAAGCCTGTGAGAGAGTCAGTTGGTCCATTAGATGATAGAAGCGTTAAAGGGGCACTAAGAGGCAACAAGGCGATAGCGGAGAGACTGAATGAATTCTTAGCTTCGATCTTTACTGAGGAAGATGTAGGGATGTTACCCATGACTGAAGGGGTATTTAAAGGTGCGGAAGAATTGAAGGAAATATCGATACATCGGGAAGATGTATTACAACTATTAGATAAACTGAAGAGTAGCAAATCACCTGGGCCGGATAGTATACATCCAAGGGTGTTGAAAGAACTGAAATATGAGATTGCAGACCTGCTATTAGTAATCTGTGAACTATCATTAAAATCATCTCTAATACCTGAAGATTGGAGGATCGCCAATGTAACACCAATTTTTAAAAAGGGTTCCAGGGGTTATCGGGAAACTACAGACCGGTGAGCCTCACGTCAGTACCGGCAAAAAAGGTAGAAACCATCATAAAGAATAAAATTACTCAGCATGTAGATAGTTATGGACTAATGGGAGACAGCCAACATGGCTTTAGACAAGGAAGATCTTGTCTTACTAATCTGTTATGTTTTTTTGAAAGTGTGAATAAACAGGTGGACAAAGGTGAGTCGGTTGATATAGTGTATCTGGACTTTCAGAAAGCCTTTGACAAAGTCCCTCATCAGAGACTTTTGGCAAAACTAAAGAGTCATGGGATAGGAGGCAGTGTACTACTGTGGATCAGGAACTGGTTAAAAGATAGAAAGCAGAGGGTTGGGCTAAATGGACAATTTTCCCGATGGAGAAAGGTGAATAGTGGTGTACCCCAGGGATCTGTGCTGGGTCCGCTGCTTTTTGACATATTCATAAATGACCTGGAAAGTGGAATAACGAGTGAGGTTATCAAATTTGCAAATGACACAAAACTATTTAAAGTTGTTAAAACCCAAGAGGATGGTGGAAAATTGCAAGAGGATCTTGATAAATTGGAAGACTGGGCATCAAAATGGCAGATGAAATTTAATGTAGACAAGTGCAAAGTTATGCACCTAGGGAAGAACAACCCAAACTATGGTTACACAATGCAAGGTTCCACATTAGGAGCCACCACCCAGGAAAAAGATTTAGGCGTCATTGTGGATAACATGTTAAAACCCTTGGCCCAATGTGCAGCGGCAGCTAAGAGAGCAAATAGAATGCTAGGTATCATAAGGAAAGGAATGGAAAATAAAACAAAATATATTATAATGCCTCTATACCGTTCCATGGTGAGACCGCACCTTGAATATTGTGTGCAATTCTTGTCAGCGTATCTTAAAAAGGATATAACATTATTAGAAAATGTTCAGAGAAGAGCCACCAAAATGGTAAAGGGGATGGAAGGATACTCCTATGAAGAAAGGCTAAAAAGGTTAGGGCTCTTTAACCTGGAAAGAGATGGCTGAGGGGAGATATGATAGAAGTCTATAAATTAATGAACGGAGTGGAACGGGTAAACGTAGATCGATTGTTTACGTTATCAGAATATAGAAAGACTAGGGGACATGCAATGAAGCTAAAGGGTAAACTATTTAAGACTAATAAAAGAAAATATTTTTTTCACTCAACATGTAATCAAACTCTGGAATTTGTTACCGGAGGATGTAGTAAAGGCTGTTAGTGTAGCTGGATTTAAAAAAAGGTTTGGAGGACTGAGGGAGTAACCAAGATGGCGGATGTGAGCGTGGTCGGGTGAGCTGCCTTCCTGAGTATTGCTGTGCTGTCGAGCCGCTGCCATCGGAATGGGATGGAGGAAGCGTAAACAAGCCGCCTTATCTCCGGGTGAGAAAACTTCAAGCTTGGCTGGCCAGCGAACGCTTGGGGAGTTCGGGTTTGACCCATGTGTTGGAGCAGCGTCTTTGGCTGGGGCAGTGGAAGGAGTTTCGCCCCAGAGCGTTTCAGGTGTCTCGCTGTCTTCGGTTGAGCGGACACCTCCCCCGTGGCCTGGAAGTTTGATCTCGGCTGTTGCTCTGCCCTCGGCTTTGGTGGCGAGTACCCCGATTTCAGAGGGAGACGGAGGTGCTTTGGCCGAGCTGGATCCCCCCCTTGAGGAAATGGGCCAGAGTCAGTTGGGAGCAGTGGTGATTACAGCGGAACGATCTGTTTCTGGACCCTCGGTGGTGAGGGAAGAATTTCCTGATTTTCCCACTATGGTGAGACCCGCGGCATTTACTCTGAAAACGCTATGGGAAGGACTGGCGACCTTGAATGACTCCATGAATAGAGTTTGTGGGACTTTTAAAAAAGACATTAATCTTGTTAGAGATTCTTGTGGGCTCCTTACTAAGGCTAATGAGTTACAATGCAGTAGATTAGCCAGCTTGGAAAGGGAGATGGGGGAGGGTCGGGATTTGGTAAATCCCCAAATTAAGGATAATAATGTCTCTGGTAGAAAATTGGAATACCTGGAAAACCAGGTTCGGAGAAGTAATCTCTGTTTTCTGAGTTTTCCTCGGTCACCAGTGCTGTCAGCGACTGAAATGGTTCAAAAATATTTTGGGGAGGTATTGAAAATCCCGCCGGAACAGTTCCCTCCTATAACCAGGGCTGTGTATTTATCCCTGGGGAGTAGGGGTGGAAAAGTTGCCCCCCCCTCCTCCACAGCCTGGGCTAGAGGACCTTACGGGTCTCCTTGAGAGTTCTTTGGAAATTGTAATGGAGAGAACCACCCTGCTTGTTACATTTGCTTTAGAAACAGATAAAGTGTTTATTCTTAGAATGTTTTTTCGAAATGCTAATGAAGCTTTTTTGGGGTCTAGGGTGAGGGTATTTCCTGATCTTTCACGAATTACACAGCTGCAGAGGAGGGAGTTTTTGGCTCTTCGCCCCAGGGTTTTGGCCTTGGGTGCCTCCTTCCAACTTAAATTTCCTGTTAAATGTTTTGTTAATTATAAACAAAAGATGTATTTGTTTTTTGACCCCAAGCAGCTGCTGGCTTTTCTGGAGACTAGGGAGGGGAGCAATATTGAGGTTGTTATTTCTCCTCATACAGCTGGCGTGTAAGTCTCTCTTCCGCCTTTATTGTTTATTTGTGTTAATGCTAGGATTTCTTGGCAGTGTATAATTACCTAGTACTCCCCTATTTCCTATGTTTTGTTGGGGTCTAAATAAGATGGAGATATGACTTGTTTGTGGGGGGTTTTCCTGGTAATTGTATTGGGAGAGTTCCATTGTTTTTCCTATGTCGTTCATGGTATGATATCTGAATGTTAATTTGATAATTGATAAATAAAAAGTTAAAAAAAAATAAAAAAGGTTTGGACAAGTTCCTGGAGGAAAGGTCCATAAACCATTATTAAGAAGGGACCCAGGATATCAATGCTTGACCCAGTACAAGCATTGCGGAACCTGTGTCTTTTGGGAAAACTGCTAGGTACGTATGACCTAGATTGGCCACTGTTGGAAACAGTATACTGGGCTTGATGGACCTTCGTCTGACCCAGTATGGCATTTCTTATGTTCTTATTTTCATTTTATTGGTTATCCATAGCATAGTGATTATGTTTAAATTGTTCATTCTGGGGGGGGCGGAGCTTGATGCCGAGCAGGACGGATGGCTAGAGCGTGTGCTCCAGAGGGACCCGCCAACAAAACCGTGATTAACTTGTGGTATTGTGCGGCGACTCCAGCATATTGCATTGGAAGATCTGCAGATATGTCAGTAATAAAGCCAGCCAGAATAGATTTCTCCTCGGGGCAAAATGCGAGCGCTAAACGGTCAAAGACTGAACCTCCGTCACCTCAAAAGATGGCGGCGTGACTGGACGGACCGGAGGCCCTGCAAGAGGTGTTGACGGAACTGAGAGGGATTAAAGACCTGATTGCAGCTAACGGAGAAGCGTTGTCGGGGGTGCGCGAGGACACCGCGGCTCTCCGTTCCAGCCTTGAGGGGCTGTCCCTTCGGCAGGATAATGTTGAGCAAGTTATGGCTGTGCATGCGGAAAAGCTAAAGATAGTAGACAAGCACACCCAGCAGATTCGGGCCATGCAAAGAGAGATTGAAGACGGGCATAACAGAGCGCGACGCAACAATGTTAGAATTCTCGGGGTCCCGGAAGGAGCTGAGGGTGGCGACATGATTGCTTTCTTAGGCAAAATGATCCCGGAGATTTTACACATTAACTTTCTGCTCCCATTCGAGATAGACAGAGCTCATAGGGTGCCCTCGCAAGTGATTCAGGGCCATAAAAGACCTCGCCCGATTATTCTGCGTGCCCTACGCTACCAACATGCTGTGCAAATTCTAGAAGCCGCCCGTCTATGCCCTACCGCTGAATTTGAGAAAAGCAAGCTTCATTTTTTCCCGGATTTTGCAAAAGCCACCGCAGACCGCCGTCGCAGCTTCCTTTCGCTGAGGCCGCGCCTACTTCAACTTCAGGCAAGATTTGGCCTTCTCTATCCAGCTCGCATGAGGGTCACGCTTCACAACCACACTAAAACTTTTGATGATCCGGAGTTGCTCCAACAGTTTCTTGAAGACAAAGAACGTATGCATATGCGCTGATAAAGCATTTCACTCTCATGAGTAGTTCTCTGCACTAGTAATGATTTCAGGTCTATGTAGCATGTTGTCACAATACCTTTCTCTCCGACTGTATAACATACTTACTAGGTAATTGACATGTTGCTTGTTATCTCCTATACTGAATCTTTTACATTTACTGCTGCAACTCTGTATTGAGTTTTGTACTAAGTTGTGCTGAGTATACTGTGGATTCTGTTAGTGGTGGGTCCCTCTGTACCGTCCCTGTTCTCATTGGGTTCACCATGTTCTGCGGGGTGGGTTATAGTCCTCTGGAGTCTAAGGGGGTATTTTGTTATTTGCAGTCTGTGACATTGGTGCTAGGGCTACAAGGTGTCTATATGGTGGAGCAACGGGGCAGAGGAAGTCTAGCTCAATTTAGTTACGTGGGAGTATGCCTGCTGTATATCTACAATTTCTTAGCTGTCCGGTGCGATTAAACTGCTCTCCCTGAATGTCAAGGGGATTAATAGTCCGATAAAACGGAAAAAAATCTTACATTACGCGCAGCAGGAGAAGGCAGACATACTCCTGCTACAGGAAACACACCTGAACATTCATGAATCTCTTAAACTTGGTACTAAGCCCTTCGCTTTGGTGTCCTATTCTTCGGCGATCCATAAGCATAATGGAGTGGCCATTTTGGCTAAGAAGTCTCTCATGCCAACTATCACGCAGACACTCTCGGATACTCAGGGCAGATGGACAAGTGCCACTTTAAAAGTGGGACGGCTATCTTTCACACTGGTAAATGTATATGCTCCAAATGCTGATCATCCAGAATTTTTTCGTATCCTGGCTCAGGAAGCTTTCCTCGGGGGTGGCGAACCTGTCATACTAGGCGGTGACTTTAATTTGGTTCTTGACCCCTTGGTCGATAAAAGTCCCCCGAAGCCTAACTCGTTCTCTAAGTCGTATACCGTCCTCAAAGAGTTGATGAGAGACAGGGGCTTGGTAGATATATGGCGACTTTATCATCCAAGTGATCAGGAGTTTACTTTTTTCTCCAACCCTCATCGATCCTCGTCACGCATCGATTTTTTCCTGATTTCAAAATCTCTGATACCGTCCTCTACAAGTTCGGGCATCCAGGCGATGCATATATCGGATCATGCTGCTATCTGTCTAGAGCTACAAGACTCACCGACTGATGCTAAATCCTTCCACTGGGCTTTTGATAGATCCCTTTTGGGTGATGAGGAGTTTCGGTCCAGTATGCATGCAGCTATAAAGGATTATTTTCAGTTCAACCTGCCGCGAGATACGGGTGGATGGGCCTGGTGGGAAGGCTTTAAGGCCTCTATGAGAGCTGTCATCACGAGTTGCATGATCCTCAGGACCCGGCGTCAGAAGGAATGCTTAAAAGCGCTAGAGGATCAGATCAAGGCTGGGGAACGGATCTTAACTCGACGCTCTGAGCCATGCATCTTAGTACATCTTCAAAAGCTCCGCTTTAATTATAATCAGTTGCTTGCGGACGCAGTCACAAAGAGTATTCGAGCTCAGAGCGGAACGTACTATTGGGAAGGCAATAAAGCGGGCAGACTCCTGTCACATGCCCTAAAGGGTCAGCAGGAAGCGCGGCGTGTGGAAGCCCTGCGAGATCCTGGTGGTCAGAGCCTGTTGACCACAGACGAGGAACTTGCGGAAACTTTTGGCTCCTATTATGCGCATTTGTACTCCTCCGAGGCTCAGAATTCCCAGTTGACCTTCGGTGAGCTGATCGCTGGGGTTCAGAGGCCTACACTGGACGGTGAATCTGTGGAGATGCTGGCGGCCCCAATCTCCCTTTCTGAAATCCATCAAGCAATCCAGACACTGACTTCCGGCAAGGCAGCTGGACCGGACGATCTCCCCATTGAATTTTACAAAACTTTTTCCAAAGAACTTAGCCCACATCTGCGTGTCTACTTTCAGGCTCTCCTGCAAGATGCTCCTTCAGTAGGGAACTTCGCGTCAGCGAGGGTGATTGTGTTGGAAAAGAAAGGCAGAGATCCTCAACTAGTCAGTAATTATCGCCCGATATCCTTGCTGAATGCCGACTATAAGATCTATGCTACGATATTGGCTACTCGCCTTGCTGGGGTCATGACACAGCTGATCCACCCGGACCAATGTGGGTTTATTGAAGGGAGATCGACAGCGGATAATGCTCGCCTCCTGTGTCATGTCTTGGTGGCCGGAAGACTCAACAGCCCATTAGTAGGGCTATCCCTTGATGCAGAGAAAGCTTTCGACCGGGTAGAATGGTCTTTCATTTTTGATGCTCTCCGATGGTTTGGGGTTGGCGATGGCTTTATCAGTCTGTTGAATGTGTTATACGCTCGGCCTCTGGCACATGTCCGGGTCAACTCATTGCAATCGAGGGAGCTGAGATTATCGCGAGGAACTCGCCAAGGCTGTCCCATATCGCCCCTATTGTTCAATTTGGCCCTTGAGCCTCTACTGCTTATGATCCGCCAGCATACACAGATATCAGGGGTGTCGATAGCGGGTCAATCAGTGAAGCTATCGGCTTACTCGGACGACCTTCTCCTCTTCACCTCCCCGGAGTCCGTATCGGAGATCTTGACTTGCATAGAGCGTTACTCACAGTTATCTGGTTATAAAATTAACTGGGACAAGTCAATTGCCTTTCCTCTGAATGCTCAGACTTATAAAGCAGATATGGAACACTACCAATTCGTCTGGGAGCCTAAGTTGTTCAAGTATCTTGGGGCCTACTATGGTTACCCTTTGGTCGATGCGATGAGTTATAACGTGAGAATGCTCTTAGAAAAAATACATCTTCTGACTACTAAATGGCTCCCATTGACCTTATCATGGTGGGGGAGACTTGAAACAATTAAGATGTCGATAACCCCGAAAATTAATTATGTTCTGGAAATGATGCCTTTCTTACTGCCCCCGCAGACATATCAACAAATTGAAAGAGTTTTAGTGAGATTTTTGTGGAATAACAAAACTCCTAGGATCGCTCTTAAGAAACTTAAAGCTTGTAAGGAACTGGGCGGAGTGAAATTCCCGGATTTTCAGCTATACCACAAAGCTTTTCTGTTAAGGCAAGGTGCACAATGGCTGTCATCGGATGGCCAATTAATTCCTGTGTGGCTAGAACTAGAAAAGGCAATCGTGGCGCCTTTTCCCATGCCGCTCCTGTCTTACATGCAGATGCCGCTGGATAAAGAATACCCTCTCATGATAACTGATACGCAGAAAGCCTTTGTGGCCCTGCGGGGCTCTTTGGTTAATGCTACCTCCCTCACTCGATGTTGGCCACTCTGGTACAACCCTCATCTTAAGATTCAACGTAAGTCCTTTGCTTGGCGACTTTGGTACTCAAGGGGTATCTGGACAATTGATCAGCTACTGGAGCGTGATGTCTGGAAGAGCTTCCCGCAACTACAGCAAGAGTATAGCCTACCGAGCTCTTTTTATTTTCAGTGGATGCAACTTCGGCACTGTATAACTAAATCAATGCCACATTTCCGACCTCCGGAACACTCGGATCCCGTCAGTGACGCAGTAGTCTCTTCCAGTAGGGCGTCCCATTTTTACAAGGTACTGCTTTCTGGTATACCACAAGCCATGTCTGGCACCCAAAAGGTGTGGGAGCATGACACAACTCTGGCCTTGTCGCCCCAACAATGGGAACGGTTTTGGGCAAAGCAAGTCCGCATCTCAAAATCCGCCTCTGTTACTCAAGCTTTATTTTTCATGGCACACAGAGCTTACCTTACCCCGGTCAAGTTGGCTGCTTGGGGCCCGAAAGCTGATGGGCACTGCTGGTCATGTAAGCAGCAATTGGGTACCCTTGCTCATATTGTTTATCAATGTCCCTGTATCCAAACTTTCTGGGAAAAAGTCTGGAAACGGATCCAAAAGATACTGGACTTTCGTGAGCCTCTCTCCTGGGGCATTGTTAGTTTACGTTCAGCATGTACCATACCCTCATTGTCAAAACGGTATTTTTGTCCTATTGGATTTTATGCTGGGAATTGCATTGTATCTTATTTCTCGCTACTGGAATTGCACCTACGACCTTACTCCACAAAATTGGTGGAACCACGTCTGTTGCTACAGCAAATTTGAACAACTGCCAAGAAAAGGTGTACCCAGAGGACCGTCCGCTCTTTCCAAATGGCAGCTGTTAAACGAGCATATGTCTTTGTCCCCTAATTAAGCCTTCGTTGCTCTTCTCCTATGAGGCACCTTGTCTCGTCTATTGGTTCGTGAATTCCGTTTTAGAGCGTCCTTTGCCACAGACTTGCTTTCTTTCTTTGCTTTCTCGTTGACTCCAGAGGATTGGTTGGGTGTGGGTGAGGGAGGGAGGGGGGGTAATGGGGGTTTCTGATTTTAGTTAGTATTTTTTTTGTTTAGTTAGCTACAGTCTTGGGTACTGTACTGAATGTTCTGTTTCACTTTGACAAGCTGTTTTTTCCTAAGTCTGTTCAAAAAGCAATAAAAATATTAAAAAAAAAAAAAATTGTTCATTCTTACTTTTAAGATCAGGGCTTCATTTTCGTTTGGTTGTACAGTTGTCTTTTTATCAGTCAGAGAGGGCATTACATTGTCAAGGAGGCAAATTGGTGACAGTGCCCTCTTTGCAGGTTGCACGGTGGGTGGGCACATAAAATGTATAGCCTAAAAGGGGCTATACATTTTAAGCAAAGGCACAAGTTTGTGGCTTTTTAAATTATAGCTCTCTGTCTGGGAGCTCTTAAAAAGGTTTTAGTACATTTTTAAAACAAAGAGGTATGTTTACTAAACCGCGCACACGTGCGCGGCGCACAAGAGCGGACGCTAATGATGCACTTAAGTGCTCTTAAGCGCCGCGCACACGTGCGCATCACAATAACGGGCCGGCGCACGTGTGCGGGGCGCTGATGTGCGATAGAGGCGGAGAAACGCTTACGGAGGGCGGAGGAAGGCTCCCGAGGGGCGGGGGGATGGGGTCAATGGGTGGAGAGTGGGAGGGGAGAGGCTCCCCGCACAGGAGCGGGGCTGAATTCGGCATTAAAAATACCGCGAGTGAAACCCTCGCGTTAGAGCCGATTTAAAGGGAAGAGAAACCATTTACGTCAGCAATGTACAGCAAAACAGGGGAAACCTACAAAACGTGAGCAGTGTGATACATGTGCACAGAACAAAACAGCAAATAAAACTTGAAAATGACCACAACAAATTTCAAATAAATTATAATCCAGCTGGGCAACAGTGATATTAATGGGCAACCATAAAAAACACTCCCAGGAAAGCTCCAAAAAAAAGAAATGATTTTTGGAAGGGTCTACGCTCCGTAGACTCGTTCAAAAATCACTGCATTTTAATGGAGCTTTCCTGGGAGTGTTTTTCATGTTGCCCATTGATATCACTGTTGCCCAGCTTGGTTTTGGTTTTTCCCCTTTTTTTGGAGGTCATTTTTGAGGTTTAATTGCACCCCTGTCCCCATACAAGGTAAACGAGCCCAAAGTAAAATTGTGCAGAGCAGGGTGTCTGACTCGTGCGGCCAGGTTTCCTATCTCCAGAGACTGCACTGTCCCTGTGGCCACAGTGTAGTGCAGCAGACGCAGCCAGTGCCTGTAAGACCAGAGGGTCACAGGTTCAAACCTCAGCTGGGGCTCCTGCCAACCCAGTCCCCATAGTTTTACCCACCACTAAACAGTGATAGTACAGACACCCCTGTATGGCAGAGAACATAAGCATGGTTCCAACACCTATATTTTACCCTACACCGCACACAAACCATAACAATGGGCATTACCGACAGCCGAGTCCCCCAAATTCAGTCCTGGAGTGCCACAACTCAATCAGGTCATATTCTTTTTTCCAGATAGGGACATGTCTGCATGTTGGCGGAAGGGTACAGGTGGTGGAGGGGGCAGTGGCTGCAAACCACAGCAGACAATGGCCTAGGCCTGTGCAGGCTGGCACCGTCCACCGTAACAGACAGGCTCTGTCGGATGTACAGTCATGGACTCCCCAGGGAACACAGCTTGTCTGTGGTAACACAGTGGTGCAGTGCACACAGACAGCATGTGCAGGAACAGAAGGTCACAGGTTCAAAGCCCAGCTGGGGCTACTGCCAAACCAGTCCACATATTTTTCCTACAACTAAACCATGATAGTAAGGAGAAACCTTTATTGCTGAGAACATACGCATGGTTCACACGCCTATATTTTACCACACCAAACACATACACCATAAACAGCCGCATTACCCAGCGCAGAGTCTCCCAAATGCAGTCCTGGAGGGCCCCACACCATTCAGGATCCATGCTGCCTCTGCTAAAGATGCCTGTGCTGCATATCTATGCACCACCCCCTGATGTAGCTCATGCATATTTCTGAGGGACAGCATGAAAAACCGAACAGTGGTTGGAACACCAGGACTGGAGTTGGGACACTCTGCCGTAAAGCAGCAGCCAACAGGGCCAGACACCCCCCCCCCCACCAGGCCCCATTGGCCAATGCCTCCTAGAGAGGCAGGACATTGGGCCCTGCCTGTATCACCCAATACTAGCAGTTGCATACCTTAGCACTGCCACCCTACACCTGGGTATATGGTACACAGCTATCAAACGTTGCCCGTGATAACTGGCAGATATCAATTCCTACGTTAAGCACATGTTGCTCATTGATCTCCACCATAACAATCATTGTGATGTCTGCAGTGTGCGCTGCAAATCTGGTCTCTGACAGTGTTTACCACCCTGGGGAGTGACCCCCAACAGCAATGCGTACCATATCCATGCCTGTACTGTGCCCAGGACTGGTGTGGTGGGTATGGCTGCTGGACTCCTCTATAGTAGCACAATGCTGGCATAGGTGTGGGGGTGGCTGTCTGCCTATCCAGTGTGTGGTGGCTGCAAACACCTTCCACTGCCCACACTGCCAGCAATGTTGCCAGTATTGGGCTCAAACACCTCTGTATTGTAAACTGAAAGTAAAATGTTCTAATCAAAAGCTTCGCAGTTCAGCATGTTTTATGTGGTTGGAACGCCGGCGTGAACTATTGAAAAAGCTTAGCAATTCCCCTGAGGAACCCTATCTTGGAGAAACGCTTAGCGCTTGGTAGCGTTGGGAGTATATTCAACGATGGATGGAATTAATGTCGTCATACCAGAAATGGAGTGAATGAAGTTTATGATCCATCAACAAAAAAAGCTAAGCGATTTATCATTGACAATTAACAATAGAGGCATTTTTGATTTTTCACCTTTAAAAATTATATAAAAAAAAGGCAGCAAGAGCGTTTGTGGTCATTGATGTGATACACGGGGAAAATAAGTTTCAAGTTTTAACTTACACCCTGAGATACTGAGATCACCTGGTTGCCACAAAAATAATGTCTCATTGTTATTCAGTTTTTGATTAGAACATTTTACTTTCAGTTTACAATACAGAGGTGTTTGAGGTTATTTGATTTGACTCTGTACAACTCGACCATTATCGTGGCCAGTATTGGGCTGCCAATGTGTATAATGAGGAGCAAGGTACCATGGGTATAGGCCGGACAGGGTGGCCTGGCCAGGGTGCATCTGCACAGGGCATAGGGCACTGACTGGGACATATTAGTGCCTGGCCACCACCTACACAGACAGGGTGACCTCAGTATGTCCTGCTGCGAGATCACTCTCACCCTGACTGTGCAGTGACCACAACATCGCTAGGCACCCCCATAGTGTTATACAGCATTTCTCTCATGTGATAGATATGGGTTTTTTTTGGGGGCCCAGTCACTGATGTAACTGCTTGCTGTGTATGTTGACATCCCAGTTGTGGGTGCATGCATCTCCACTGGGAACATGTACTGTGGATTAACTAGCACACTGTTTGCAGCTGGTATGTGTCTTGATGGAGCAGCTTGTGGGGTGAAGTGGCTGATGACTTGCTGTAGGAGAATATCAGATAGTGGTGGGGTGCAGCTCACTATATCCAGGCCTAATGTTTGTCTGCTATTGTGGTATGGATGTGTATAGAGCTGCCCTGTGGGGTGTCTGTTCCTCAGCATGACTCAGGTTGATGGCCCCCTCTACTGCCACCTTTGCAGGGAGGTAGAATGTGGATCTATTGATGGGGGACCCTGTTTGCCACCCTTGGTCCGGGGGGGGGGGGGGTGGGGGTGGGGGTGGTGGTGCATGGCCCACCTGGGGGGTCCATGGGGGGCTACACCCAGGGGCGGCCCAAGGGGGGTGCGGGGCCATGTGCGGAGACTCGGTGCGGGGCCTCATTTGCATAAGTGGCCTTATTTGCATAAATATTTGCATAATGTTACCATACACTAACTTTTAGTAAACATGTCTCTTAATGAGTGTATGGATAAAGAAAGACTAAAAGATTTCTACATTACTATAATCCAGTGCCAACCGCCAGGCACATTAGGAACTACTACAAACGCTGCCCATTTAGAACCCATAGCAAACCCGCTGTATCCTGACAGCATTACCAGGACTCACAAAGCACCAGACCCTACCTATCAAAAGGAAACATTGCAAATATTAAACCAGTACATTTCAGAGAATACTGGGGAAAGAGAACAAGTGGCAATGTCAAATAGGAATTACATAAACAGAATACCTCAGCTCAGTTACACATGCAGAACAGACCATCACCAAACAAGGAATTGCAATTTAGAAACAGGAAGGCAATAATTAAACTGGGAACCCCAAAAGCAAAACTTGGAATGTACAACAACACTGTAGAAATAAAACTATAAATCAATTTCCTCTTGTACCAAACAAAGCGCAGACGTTAATGATGCACATTTCCCAGAGCTTTCATATTCCAGTTAATAAATTCAAAATAAAGAGATATATTTCTACCTTTTGTGCATTTTTTTTTCAGTTGCAATTGCTCCAGCCACTTTCTTCTGGTTTCTTCATGTTTTCTGCTAACTCTCCATCGTCTGCTGTCCATTTGTCCTTTCTTCTCTCTTCTAGTTTTCTTTCCATCCTCTCTCTCTACATCTGCTTTAACATACTAATCTTTATCCTTTTGCTCTTTCCTCATTCTTATTTCATCCACACAAATTTTACCCCTCCATCCTCAATCCCCACTTACTCTCCCAATACCCGGCCAATTGTAGATTTTTCATCCCTCCCACACAAAATATTTTCCCCTCTCCATTTTACTCTCCCAGCCCCATCCCATTCTAATCCTCCCCCAACATCAGCTCCCTTCTAGTTCCAGTCTCACCCAGCATCCATTCCCTTCTAGTCCCTGCATCAGCCCATTTCCAGTCCTAGCCCCCCATCAACCCATTTCCAGTCCTAGCTCCCCCATCCATTTTCAGTCTGAGTCCCTTCATCAGCTCATTTCCAATCCTAGCCCCCCATCAGCCCATTTCTAGTCATTTCCTAGCCCCACCATCAGCCCATGTCAAATCCTAGCTCCCCTCCACTCAGCCCAATTCCAGTCCAAGCCCCCCATGAGCCTACTTCCAGTTCTAGCCCCTCCATGAGTCCATTTCAATTCAAGTCCCCACCACAGCCCATTTCCAATCTTAGCTCCCCCCAACAGCCCATTTCCAGTCCTATCCTAGCTGCTCCATCAGCTCATTTTCAGTTCTAGCTCCCTTCCCTCACAGCCCATTTCCATTCCAAGCTCCCTCCCCATCAGCTATTTGCAGTTCAAGCCTCCCCGTCCACTCAGTCCATTTCCAGTCATAGCAATCCCCCAACCCATTACCAGTCCTAGCCCCCCATCAACCCATTTTCAGTTTAAGCCCCCCCTATAACCCATTACCAGTCCTAACCCCCCATCAGCCCATTTCCAGTCAGCCCCCCATAGCCCATTGCCAGTCCTAACCCCCCCCATCAGCCCACAGCCCATTACTAGTCCTAACCACATCAGCCCACCTCAAGTCCTAACCCCTCCCCATCAGCCCTTTTCCTGTCCTAGCACCCCCATAGCCCATTAGCAATCCTAACCCCATCACCCTATTTCCAGACAGCCCCCATCAGCCCACAGCCCATTACCAGTCTTAACCCCCCCCAGCCCATTTCCAGTCCTAACCCTCCATCACCCCATTTCCAGTCAGCCTCCATCAACCCCAGCCCAATACCAGTCTTAACCCCCCCCAGCCCATTTCCAGTCCTAACCCCCCCATCACCCCTTTTCCAGAATGCCTCAATCAGCCCCATTCCCATTACCAGTCTTAACCCCCAAGCCCATTACCAGTCTTAACCCCCCCAGCCCATTTCCAGTCCTAAACCCCCCCAGCCCATTTCCAGTCAGCCTCCATCAGCCCCAGCCCATTAGCAGTCTTAACCCCCCCTAGCCCATTTCCAGTCCTAACCCCCCCTCCAGCCCATTTCCAGTCCTAACCCCCCCTTGCACATTTCCAGTCCTAACCCCCCCCCCTTGCACATTTCCAGTCCTAACTCCCCCCCCTTGCACATTTTCAGTCCTAACCCCCCCCCTTGCACATTTCCAGTCCTAACCCCCCATCACCCCATTTCCAGACAGCCTCTATCAGCCCCCCCCCCTTCCCTTCCCTTCCCTTCCCTTCCGGCAAATTAAAAAAAAAAAAAAAAAACCTGGCTCTAGCTGCTGCCGCTGCCGCGTCCGTTGCAGCAGCGGCAGAATGGCGTGTCCCGCGGGGCCCCCTCTCCTCGTCGAGCCCTCTGCAAGGGCTTTCAGATTCGCGAAGGGAGAGTGCTCCCTCGCGTCTCTGTAAAGCCCGCAGGGGCTAATGGGAAATTTCCCATCAGCCCCTCGCGTCTAAAGGGGCAGATGGGAAATTTCCCATTAGCCCCTGCGGGCTTTACAGAGACGCGAGGGAGCACTCTCCCTTTGCGAATCTGAAAGCCCTTGCAGAGGGCTCGACGAGGAGAAGGGGCCCCGCGGGACACGCCATTCTGCCGCTGCTGCGACGGATGCGGCTGCAGCCAGAGACAGGTTTTTTTTTAAAATGTAATTTAAAAAAAAAGCAGAATGTTCTTTGCATGGGGCCCCCTGAAACGCGGGGCCCTGTGCAAAAAAACATTCTTGCTCAATGGACGGGCCGGCCCTGGCTACACCTGACTGAAACAGACAGAGATATCCAAAGTGTTTGTGCAGAAACTACCTATCTCACACATTAATACTGCTTTGGACCTCTGGCATGGCTTCTTTTAGCCATGGAAGGTGTTGTGTACCTGGTCCTGGGCGACTCATTGCACACTCAGGGTGGGCACTCTATCCTAGTGACAGATATATCCAAGGTGGAGAAACTACCTAGCTCACACATTAATACTCTCTTTGAACCTGCATCATGGCCTATTTCTGCCATGGAAGGTGCTGTGGACCTGGTGCTGGGCGCCTCACCGCACCATCAGGGTGAGCACAGTACCCGCACAATGTGATGGTGTGTAGCTACTCTGTGCCAGTAAAACACACGGTCAGTACCCCCTACCAGGCCGAGGTGGTGTGTGGGTGCACATGGTCACTTCCCTCTACCGGGCCGAGGTGCTGTGGGGGTGCATTGCCCATCTTGTGTTAATCTGTGGACAGCTGATTTGCATGTGCAGTGCATCATGGGTATGGGTAGGCTAACCCTATCCTAGTGACCACAGCAGACTGCCTGTGTGGTGACGTGCATGCTCTCTGCAGCCAGCCAGGGGCATGCTAGTAGCTATAGAGCTGTAGCCCAATGGTTACTGCACTGCTTCTGAAGCCAGAGATCATGTGTTCAAACCCACAGTGGAGTTATTTGATAGGGTTGTCCAACACATTATTTTTTTTTAATGTACATATTTTGTTGCCAGCAAAAACACCCTCAGTGTACTGTACCCATCAGGTGCCTCTGAGGGTGCTTTATAGGGCGCCCTATAGGGCACCTTATGGTGCCCGTCCATATAAGGTGCACTATACATTCTCCTGTGACGCAACCTATAGGGTGCCCTATAGGGGACATTTTAGGGTGCTGTGGCGGACAGTGCAATTTCTAATGTGCCCTATGGAGTGCCTTATAGGGTGCCTTATACGGCACCTTCAATTACGGCACGTGAGGCCGTGTTTGCTGGCAGCAATTAATAACATAAATATAAAGTGCTGCAGGACAAAATATGTACAATGCAAAGCTGATGCCACAACCAGCCTTACGTATTAGGCACACT
Source organism: Ichthyophis bannanicus (assembly GCA_033557465.1). Classification (NCBI taxonomy): domain Eukaryota; kingdom Metazoa; phylum Chordata; class Amphibia; order Gymnophiona; family Ichthyophiidae; genus Ichthyophis; species Ichthyophis bannanicus. The sequence goes on from CM066035.1 coordinate 389,315,101, forward strand.
GGGGAACAAACTCATGACCCCTGTATCAGCAGTCAGTGCCTTAACCATTGTGCTCCACTGCTGCTCCTCCTTGCCTGTCAGTGCACCTACGTATGCTTTTCATTCCTTAAACTGCACAGTGCTGCCATAAAAAACAGTACACTGACCTTGCGGTACCTCATACGGCACCCTCTAAAGCGCCCTATAAGCAACATTCTAGGGTGCCTTGGCTGACAGTGCACTTTAAAATGTGCCTTATAAGGCACCTGATGTTAACACGCTTTGGGAGTGCGTTTGCTAGTAGTGGTAATTAAAATATGACTAAAATGCCTCCTAAAGCAATCTTCCCCATAATATGTTATGCCTCAGCCAGCTTTGTTCATTGGGCACTTTGGGAGATTGAACCCCTGATCCCTGCACCATTGGTCAGTGTCTTAACCATTGTGCTGTGGTTCTGTTCCTGTGATTGCACATCAGCGCGCCGCCTTATGCCGCCCAGTATTATACTGCCTCTATAGACATCAGTGTGCCGCCTTATGCAGTCCAGTATTAATATGCTGCCAAAAATATCAGCGTGCAGCCTTATGATGCCCAGCATTTCTGAGCCTCATAAATTATTGCCTCAGCCAGCTGTCTTCAGTGGGCACTGTGGGGGATTGAACCCCCTGATCCCTGTACTGTTGGTCAGTGTCTTAACCATTGTGCTGTGGCTCTGCTCTTTTACTTACACTTCAGCGTGCCACTTATGCCTCTCGCGCAGCTATCCCATGCGCTAAGGTGCGGGGCGCACATGGACGCCGCGCACATTAGCGCATATGTAAATTCCGCCTTTCCTTTTTCAGGACGGAACACCCACTCCTTATATGGCACCCGCACACTACCGGGGACCGCACTTTACCGGGGTTTTAGTAAACATACCCCAAAGTTGCATTCTTTTTGGTGCTTTAGTTTAAAAGGGGAAATATTTTCTTTAGTGGGGTAGGTTTAGAACTCTGTTTTGGTATCTTTCTCAGCTCTTTGAAGCCACTGACACCTCATCAGAAGTTAGTGGGCCTGATTAGCCTGTGAAGGAACTGAGAGCAGCTGAGGCCTGCATAAAAGGCTTCAGAGCCCTGCACTGTTGAGGCATTTCTAACAGGGGCTATACATTTCAAGCAAAGGTAAGAGTTTTTGGTTTTTTAAATTATAGCTCTCTGCCTGGGAGCTGTTAAAAGGGGTTTAGTACATTTTTAAAACAAAGTTACATTCTTTTTGGTGTTTTAGTTTAAAAGGGGAAATATTTTCTTTAGTGGGGTAGGTTTAAAACTCTGCTTTAGTATCTTTCTCAGCTCTTTGAAGCTACTGACACCTCATCAGGTGTAAGTTCCCTCCCTGCCACCCCCCCCCCAACTACCACACCCCCCTAGTGAGCAGTCTTGCTTTATAGGGCACCTCCCCAATTAACTACACAAAGGGACTTGGAACAGCACATTTTGATCACACTTAAAAGAGATTTAACAGTTTTTTTCTCTGAAACGACAGCTGGGAAACCATGGTATGTCTCTCTCTTTAGCTTTAATAGATACCTAAGCTCAACCGACTGAACAATGGCTGGGAAAAATTGTATCGCCAAAGCTGCTGCCCCCATTACAGCTTGTCCAGACAGAGGCCCCAATGCCAATTGAAGGACCAGTTCCATGTGCAGGATGCCTGCAGGCAGAAACTCTCAGGAAACAAGTGGAGGAACTCAGAGAGGAGGTGGCGAGGCTGAGGAGCATTCAACACAGTGAGAAGTACATTGATTTAGATCAGGGGTCACCAACCTCCAGAGGGCCGCGGGCCGCACAGCCGACTACTGGCAGACCCGCGGGCCGCACCCCCCGCAAAAAAAAAAAAACCCAAAAAAACCTGCTCATACCTATATTTTATGTCAGCTCCCTCCCTTCTTCTGCAGCCGCGGCTCCCTGCCTCTTAGGGAACCGCGGCTGTGCTTGTAAAATCATCGCGGCTCCGTGCAGCATTGTCCCGCCTCTAAAGGAAGTGGTAAACAACTTCCTTTAGAGGCGGGACAATGCTGCACGGAGCCGCGATGATTTTACAAGCACAGCCGCGGTTCCCTAAGAGGCAGGGAGCCGCGGCTGCAGAAGAAGGGAGAGAGCTGACATGAAGGAATCTGTGAGTTTGCCTTGGCGGGCCGCACCGGGGTAGAGTCTCGCAGGCCCCCTCCAATAGGCCAAAACACTGCAGCCAGAATAATAATGGGCACATTGAGACTCCAGCATATCACTCCAAGCCTCAAGAGCTTACACTGGCTACCAATAGTACAGAGGATAAGGCACAAAGTGATAATGACCACCCACAAAATCATACAGAATTCATCTGCTCCGTTCCTCAACCCACTGAGCAGAAGAGCTCCCACAACAAGAAAAAGAAGATCAACCACCCAAAATCTACTAGTCATCCTCCTGCTCAAGACAAAATGCTCACAGCAAAGAAATAACAGAGCCTTCGCCCTCTTTGCCCCCATTTCACTTCCAGCTCCAATACGCTCTGCTTAGACAACCCAAGACCTCAAGAAGATTCTAAAGACACAACTCTTAATTGAGTATTTTGGCACCAATTAAACTGCATAACACTCCAGAAATAATTCCCCCCTTCCCCAAATAAGTTACCCCTGTTTCTGTTAACACCAAGTTATACTCCCCTATGTTCTATGTAACTGTTTCTCAGTTGAGATGTTAATTGTTCTCTACAAACTGCTTTGGCCCTAAGACAGTATATAAAGCAAGATATATAGATAGATAGATAAATAGATAGATAAATGGATAAATAAATAATATATATTTAATGGTTATCCTCTGCCTAATTCTAGGTGTTCATGTCAAAAGAATCTGGTAAGAGATAATGAGAGTCATACTCTAAGAAGCAGAGATATTCAACAATTCCTAGCATGGGGACTAGCATTAAAACATGGCTTAAAGGGGGGGGAGGAGCCAAGGCAAGATGGCGACTACTGGCTGCTTTGTGTGAGAGTGTTTTTTTGCTTATGGGTCGAAAGCACAAAGGGAAGGGAGGGTTGGTTACCTCTCCCCCCTCCCAGACCTCAACGCCAATTTCTGAGCCTCGTGGTGATGCGCGAGGCCCATTGGATGCTTTTGTTCAGCGCTCTGCTTGACAGCCTGCTGAAACTGGAGGAGGTGTTTGAGCTTTGAAGCTACCAGAGTCGGATAACTTGGTGGCTCTGTCCACTCCATCTGTCTCCCCAGTAAGCCCGCCACCGAAAGTCTTACGGGGGCAGCCCCTGCCTGAAGAGTTCCTGTGGCTCCCATTATCTCCAGAGCAGGAGAAAGTCGGCGATTTGAGAGGTACAGGAACAGAGGGGCTGCCGGGCCTGGAGTGTGAGGCTACGGGGCAGGACAGCCCTGTGGCTGCTTCGACGGTGAATGGTGGAAGATATCCGGAGCAGGGAACCCCTGAGCAGCAACATGGTGGCAGAATGTCTGGCAGGATGAGTGCTGTTATGTCAACGACGGACCTGAGTTCGGCATTTTCGCTTCAACGTCCGGTAAACTTCACGTTGGAAACTATCTGGCATGCGATTGTATCCTTGGGGGAAGTTTTAGTTCCACAGATGACATCTTTGGCACAAAAGGTTGAGAAGTCTGAGAATAATTTGAAAGTGATGGAGCATTCTATTATGGAACATCATTCGGAAGTTCTGGAGCTACAAAGAAAAGTGGTTACTATTGAAGAGCAGAATGAAGCATTTCGGAAGAACTTTTCTGCGATACAGGTCAAGTTAGAATACTTGGATAATGCCTCTAGGGCTCATAATTTAAGATTGATAAACTTTCCAAGACTTGCAACGGTGTCTCCTAGAGATATGTTTTCTCAGTACTTGAGAAATGTATTGGGGGTTTCCCCGGAGTTAATTCCGCCATTAGTAAAAATTAACTATTTACAAAAAGCTAATATGTAATCTCAAAAAATTCATCAATAGCAAAGCCCAGTCAACCACTCACAGAAGCAACAAGAAGGTCTCAGTCTTCCCGGGCAAAACAAAACCGGCTCTGAGGTGGACATCAACTGACTCTTTCACGTGCACAAAATTATTGATAATTATTGAGAATTCCAACATAAAGACATCGAAAGAGTGGTATGATAACACTTAGCTTTGCAGTTGTAGCCATGCTCATATAGTAGTGCTATGAGCACGGCTACAACTGCAAAGCTAAGTGTTATCATACCACTCTTTCAATGTCTTTATGTTGGAATTCTCAATAATTATCAATAATTTTGTGCACGTGAACGAGTCGGTTGATGTCCACCTCAGAGCAACTGTTTCTATGGGTCATTGATGCTAACAGGGCTATGCCGTGCCAAGATAAATCTGGCCGGTTTTGTTTTGCCCGGGAAGACTGAGACCTTCTTGTTGCTTCTGTGAGTGGTTGACTGGGCTTTGCTATTGCTGAATTTTTTGAGATTACATATTAGCTTTTTGTTGATACTTTTTACTTTATTGTTTCAACTACAGAGTTGATTCCATCTTTTGACAATTTTAGCTCTGTGATAGGTTGACCTTTTTCTATTTGTGTTGTAAATTTACTTTTTGCCTAGGGCTAAATTAGAACCTGGTGTAGTTAATATTCGCGGAGAGCAAGATCAAGGAAATGTTTTGAATGTAACTGCTTTGTTAGAACGGTCAGATGAGGAAATTATTGTACCTTCTACATTGTTAATAACCTTTGCTTTATTATCAGATAAAGAATGGCTATTGAAACATTTCTTTAGGAAACGCAATATGGAGTTTAAGGGATTATTAGTACGTATTTACCCAGATCTGGCTAAAGACACTCAGTGCCGTCGCAGAGCTTTTCTTCTGCTGCGGCCTGGTGTCTTACAATTGGGGGGGCTTTTTTTCCTCAAGCATCCGTGCAAATGCATGGTGAAGTATAAATCTGTTTCTTATATATTTTATGAGCCCTCACAATTAACAGCTTTCATTTCCGCCAGGCAGTTAGAGGCCTCTATTGATGCTGCACCTGGGCTTTAAAAAAGATGTTAGCAGGGTGTTTAGCCAGTAGTTTGATTTCTGTTCAATTTGGGTTGGGGTATTTTTTCTTCTTGGAGATTTTCCTCCCCCTCTCTTGTGATTTGTGGGCTGGTGTGAATTGATATGTTGTAAAATATTGCTTTCCTTTTGATTCCTTATTTGTTTATTTTTCTTATATATCGGCACTATTTCTGCAAGATTGTGATGTAACATTCTTGGGTTTAATTTGAAAACTTTATAAATAAAATTAAAAAAAAAAAACATGGCTTAAAAGGTATTTATTCTGGGCCTGATTTGATAATATTCAAATGCCACAGTGGCCAGCCATGGTGCTTAAATATTGGCAGGATATTCAGCAGCAGTAATTGGGTCAGAGCTGCTATTGAATATCCCTGCTGAGTGTTGCATACAGGCTAAGTCTGGGCACTTATCCAGTTAGGCTGATGGTCAGCTGGGATTTAACTGGATTACAATTTAGGATTGCTTTATGTCTGGTTTGAGTAATCCAGTTAAATCACAAGCTGGATAAGACTTAACTGATTTGTGCCAACATGTCCCCATTCTACCCACAGAATACCCCTACACTAACCAGACAGTGCCGGGGAGGTCCAAGGAGATAGTCAGCAACACTATCCGGATTGTACCTCTGAATATTTTGGTCAATGCTCTTAGCCAGTCAGTTTCACTTTGGGCAGGCAGCCATGGACTTTGAATATCAACCTGTCTGCTTTCAAGACTTATGAAGTGCCTCTGAGTCATTTTATTCACTAAAGATAATAAAGACCTTTTTACTGCAAAGCCCTCATTTTAGACACCATGCCCTAAATTTATACCTGAAAGCTCTTTTCAGTATTGCATTAGATCAGGCAGATTGGATGGATCTTGTGGTGTCTATCTGCAATTATTTCCATGTTTCCATGGAAATAATGGCAGATAAACACCACAAGATCCATCCAATCCATCCAATCCATTATTAATTAATTAATTAATTTATTTATTTATTTATTTAACCGTTTTTCTATACCGCTTTTGTCCAAAGCGGTTTTCATCAAACAATATAACAATCTTGGTGGAATTGTTTTACAATGAACAGGGAGAAGTAACTTGGAGAAAAATAAGGGTTAACAACAAAAACAGAGGGTAGGCAGAAAAGCTTATTGTTGGATAGGGAATTGGGTAGGGGAAGAACATTTTGAAAAGGAGGCTAAATGAGGAGGGAGGCTATCTGTTTATGATAATATGTAGTGGCTATAGTTAGGTATTGTCTTGCAATTATTTAATATGATCCCTGTCTTAAGTTAATCTGCACCTATTAACCTATCTTTAAGACTTTAAGAGGGTTATATACTAATGGTTGTCATGCGCTAATGCTGTTATCAGGTTATCTGCTGCAGGGTTTATAGGCATGAAATGGTACCACACAAATTAAATAATGGTCTTCTCTCTCAGAGTGGTATATAGCAATATTAAAATCATATACTCTGAATCTATTACTGAAAGTGACATGTATCACACAACTTTGTGAATCTTGTCTTATCTTATATATGAATAGAATTGCCCGTGGCGGTTTTAACGGGTCTCAGACTATGGGCTCCCGTTAAAACCGCCACGGGCAATTCTATTCATAAATAAGATAAGACAAGATTCACAAAGTTGTGTGATACATGTCACTTTCAGTAATAGATTCAGAGTATATGAAATGGTACCAGCCTAATGGTGAGCAGAGGAATAGCCTAGTGGTTAAAGCAATGTCCTGGCGCCCAAAGAGATCAGCAATCAAATTCCACTGGCAGTGCTTGTGGTGTTGGTTAAATAATTTAACCCTCCAATATCTCAGGTACAAACTTAGATTGCAAGCCCTTTGGGGACAGAGAAATATCTACTGTACCTGATAGTATCTCACCTGGAACTACTCCTGGAAAAGTGTGAGCTAAATACTACTAAATACACATGAAAATAAAAGATCATTAATAAATGAGCCAGAAAGGTTTTTTTTTCCCCAACTCCCCAAAGGTCTCTTTGTCTTGTCTGTTCATCTCTGTCTTGATTAGACTGTAAACTCCACATGAAGGACCTGTCGTATGTGTATATGTACAGGCTTATATAAATATTTAATAATAGTAGTAGAAGAGAAAATATGAATTATGTTAAATGTATCTGATAGTATCAGGAGCTGAAAGATCAATTTAGAAGGAACAGAATCAAAAAACTCTTCTCCCCAAAGGAATTATTCTAGTCACAAAATCACGAGGCATTCAGTTAGCCCAAAATGGAAAAATGAAACATTATCATCGGAGGTATCAAATTATATTTCAATTAGGAGACAGACCTACATTATTGGCAAATGATTAACTGAAATACATTAAAGATTAGGTTTCATTTTTTACTCCAAAATCATATAATTTTTCTTAAGATATGATAGTAGAATACATATATATTACTAAAGAAATCATGTGGTATATTTAATGGGAGGCATTTTCGAAGGCATTTACATGGGTAACTGCCCTCGTTACACATGTAAATACCTTATCCGGGATTTTCCAAAGGCAGCTACATGGGTAATGCCTTTCGAAAATCAAAGATATGTCCCTAACGTGCCCAGAAGCTGTGCGGTTAGCATCAGGGCATGTCGGGGGCGTTCCAGGGTGGAGCGGAGGCAGAGGAAAGGGCTAAGCGAGTAGCAGCAATTTCCGATGCTATCCGCTTAGACCTCTGCTCCTTAATGATAGGCAAGGTTTTCCTCGTCTATCTTTCAGGTGCAGGGGCTAAGTGGGTAGCATCGAAAATTGCTGCTACCAGCTTAGCCTTGATGGCTGCCAGCACATCCAGCTAAACCCGGATTTTCACTTCCATCGCCACAGAAGTGAAAATCCGGGTTAAGGGACTCATAGCCTGCCAAAATTGGGCCCAATGTGTTTAATGAAAAACATTTTTGACGATGGCAGGATTTTTAGAAAGGTTATTTTGATTGCTTTCCAGCCCTAAAACTCTTGGCTATCATTATTAAAGATGGCATTCACCAAATATTATCAGACTTATAATCACTAGAAAGCATAAGCATTTTTTGTCAGTGGCAAAAGTAACATTTTCAGTCTTTTAATTTGTCCCTAGTAGTTTTCCAGTTTTAAGGCAGTTAACTGCTAGATGGAAAAGGGTGAAGATAGCACCATCTAGAGACCAAAGCATAAACTATTAAAAGAATGTCCAACAGTGACTGCAACTTCTAAATTGCATTTTTGAGAGCAAATTTTAAATCATCTTTAGAAACGATCATCTTTGAGAAAGCTGCACTTATTTAAATCGGACAGAAACACATTTCATCACTAATTCACTGCATGACCATGGTTTTCTGACATTGCTGCCTCTGCACTATATGATGCTGACAGAAGGAAAATGACCAAATGATATTGTCTTACTCAAGTCTGTTAGATTTCTCCTTGGTCAATGCGATGGACCTGTAGGAGACCTTCAGAGCACTATCTAACAAGACAAGAAGAAAGGAAGATGTGCATACTGGGACAAAACAAAGGCCCTTTTTCTTTGCATTCAAAGGTATTTTTTTTCGAAAATGTATTCTCCTCACTCTTCTAGGCTCAGTACTAAAGGGTGTGTTTACTGAAGTGTGCTACCAAGTAATGTGGGATTCAGCACACACTAAGGGGTATGTTTACAAAGCATCATCAACGGCCTCTGCAATATCGGAGCCGCAGCCCCATTGAATTTGATATTGCACGAAGGCTGCTACCGCTGTTTTGTAAACATACCCCTAAATGTGTCACGGTAAAATGCACCTCATGCTTAAAATGTGACCTTGCTAAAAATCCCATGCTACCCAAGTAGAATGGTTTGTGGCGGAGACTGGGTGGTTCCGAGGCAGAGCATATACATCGCAGTTAGCATAGGCCATTTTGGTGATGATATTTCACTGATGATATTACACATTGTGATTGCCCTTACCACCACCTCAATGAGTGCATCTACATGATCAAGCCAAAGAGAAGGTGCAATGTGGTGGCATGAATTGCATTCTTGCAACATGAGGGCCTGTTGGACATGTCTCCATTTGATAGCACAGATCGAGCACCAACCCCACACTCCTTTTTGAAGGTGAAAGCATGCTATTGGTGCAAATCTTAGTAAACAGGCCCCTAAATGCAGACATGTGAGATGAAACAAGGAGGGTTGAAGAATGCCAGTCCTCATCTGTTGGACTCTTCTTAGTAATTATCATGGCACATGTGCTCAGGGAACTGATGCCTACCAATATATCCACTCCACCAACAATAGTTGATTGAAGTCGTCTAGCAATACCACATGATGTACATGGTTCATTCTTACTCAATCTCAGGACCAAATCTTATGGGTTGTGTCCACAGTCTATGCAGTTCAGCTTACCTGATTTCAACCAGAATGAAATTCAAAAGTGCAATAATAAACAGAAAAAGTAATGTGAATTTGAGACTTATTTTATCTTTCTATTCTGAATTTTAACTATTTTCCTTTCTCCATTTTCTTGCTGTATGCTAAACAGCAGATATTTCATCTTAAAATATTATTTTTGTCAGCATTTGTATAGAAATGCCAGGCATACACAGTGCTTTACAGGCACTAATAGTAGATATTCCAAGCTCCAAAAAACAGGGACTAAGACAGACAGGCAAGTATCATAGACAGCAACATATGAGGTGAAGGTCAGATGATAATGAAAAACTTGGATTGGTATTGTTAATGGTCTCTCTTATATTAGGGGTCATTTATGGACAGCACATGTGGCCACTAATGCTTATCATTTACCACAAGGTCTGCTACATTCTGTAAGCTGGGCCCTACAAAAACAAAACGTGATAATGGTGTTAGTGTGTATGGCTAGCAAATGACCCCCAACGTTATCAGTTACAAACTTTAACCTACTGAGGCACTACTGTAAGGAGGTTAATTTAAAAGCCCTACTTCTGTTTAAAACGTGGATGTGGTGGCAGAAATAAGTGGAAGACAAGGCCCCCATTTAAAATGGTGATATGCACATTTCCTGTCCTGCTTGTCGATCTCTGCACATCTCTGATAGGGGTGCAACAGGAGGTGTTTCTGGGTGACCCATGCATCTGTACGTCCATGACATACAGTATTTCACATAGACCAGATATGTGCAGGGAGTATTTTCTACATGCGCCAATCTGTTATTAATCATGAATAAGGATGGACGTTGTTGTCTTTTGGACTGTGTGTGGCGGCAGTGGCATCTGAGGAGCTTTGCTTGTGAGTTATTGGCCTGACTGATGTCACTGTCCAAGTAGGTGATGATCTAATGTTTGTTCCTCTACAGTGTACACTGTGCCCACTCCCCTTCCAACTTAGTCAATTCTTAACCTCCCCCGCCCAAAAAACAACAACACTCCCTAGCCTGTGGTGCATCTGTCTTCCTTCTGCCCAATTCCCTGATGACTGTGTGTGGCCCAGTGTTTGCTGCAGTCACTGTGCTACCCATATTTATTTATTTGACTATTCTTGTAAACCACTCTAACCTCCACAGGTCAGAGTGGTTTACAATTAACAATAACTGTGTCTTTATATTGAACAGGGTGATATACAATGTGGATTACTGTAATGTGAGAGTAGAACTTTTTTAGCTATGTACATATGGAGGCCAATTCTATAGGTGCATGTCCGGGTTGTCCAGACGTCCAGAAATCCGGATGGCCTGGAGATGCACTTGATTCAACTCCCTCAGTGGCTAGATGGGCCCATGGGAGCAGAAACATGGCATTGGGTCTGGACGTCTAGGCTGTGCCCCGATTTTGGCACCCCAGATGTCCAGGCACTTCCCTGTCTAGCCCAGCCAGGTTCTGTCATGGCGTGGCGGTGGCATGGCATTCTGTTGCCATGCCACTGCTGCTCCATGCAGGAGCCGTGATCCATGGCAGTCCCCCAGAACAAGCTTTCCCTTCAGCCCAACCCCTGATTAGGCCTGCTGCGGCCAGGATTGGGCTGCGGGGAACCTCCTGTACCCCATAACCTGTTTGGGGGGCCAGGCTCCAGCATCCTCCATTTAAATGGACAACCCCGGACATACAGGGCCAACCTTAGAATTGGCCCTATACATCCAGGTTCAGGTAACCATGCCCTGGTTCCTCCCTGGGAACACCCTGTCTCACCCACAAACAGAGCTCCCTGCAGAAATGGCCTAAACGTGAGGGGCCTCTGTCAGCGAGATAGCCAGCCCGGCATTTAGTGGGTCTAGATATCTGGATCGGATGTCCATACCCACTAAATGTGGTTCAGAATGTCCCCCTTAGAGAATAAGTCAAGTTACTACATACACTACACAGGATCTAGAGTTTAAGTGTTTACATTATAGTTAGGTGAAATACAGTTATGGGATGAGAGGTGAAATCAACTGTAATTTTAAACGTGTTTGAAGGTAATTAGTTTGGATCTTTTAAGCATGGCTCATGTGATCCCCAACCGACCCTCTCCCTTCTTCTTTTGGATGCCCCAATGCCCCTTCTAACCTCATTCTGGTACCTGGGAGTTATCCTGGATCCTGACCTTTCCTTCCATGCTTACATCTCCTCCCTTGTGCACCGCTCCCACTTTTTTATTTGTCAGATTCAAGCCATCAGTCCTATGCTCTCCCCAGCATCCCTCACAACTCTTCTTCTCTCTCTGGCAATTTTGCGTCTTAATTATTGTAATGTTGTTCTTGCCGGTATCTCCCACCATCATCTAATTCAGAACACTGCCGCTCGCCTCCTCACTCATACTCCTCGCTTCAATCACATCACTCCCTCCTTGATCCACCTGCACTGGCTCCCCCTCCCCTACCGTGTTACCTTCAAACTCCTAATCCTTACACACAGAGCCCTGCATCAGCACACCCCTCAGTATCTCACAGACTCAATACACTTTTGTACAGTTCCTCGTGCCTCCAGTCCCTGTACACCAACCATCTTGACCTCCCCTCTCCTGCCCATGCCCGCCTGGAGCAAACCTGGCATTCCACCTTCTTTTTTCTAGCCCCATCACTGTGGAATTCCCTTCCTCTCCTAATCCGTCAAGAAGAATCATTTCCCAAATTCAAGTCTCTCCTGAAAACCCACCTCTTCTGTACTGCCTATGCTCTCCCTTTCCCTGACTCCTGTTTCCTCTACTCCTTCCATTTAGGCTCTTTTCTCTTTAGTCCTGTATGGGTGTGCACTTTCCTGTCTGGCATTGTAGTTCCTTTTCTGTTTCTGGCTTTTCTTGTATATATTATTGTTATTGTAAACCGCCCAGATGGCTCCCAATGGGCGGTCTATCAAATGTTCTAATAAAGATAAAGATATTGTCTCCATAATATTCTTTAAACAGGTATTTCTTTTACCTCCTTCCGGAATTTCAATAATTCTGTGTTTCGCATCTTGTCCGGTAGGACATTCCATAATCCAGGAGTTTATAATGAGAAGGCTCTTGCACAAGCAAACTGATTACTTTTTGTTTTTTCCATTGGGCTGATAGCATGTTCTTTGTTTTCTTCCTCATTTCTCTTTTGTTTGTTGGGTATTGCAATTCTTGTTTTAAACAGTTGGCAGATAAGTTGTGAGTGATCTTGAATGTGGTCATTATTGCCTCATATTGAATTCTGCTCTTTATGGGAAGCCAGTGTTTGTGCTTTAATATTGATGTAATATGCTTGGATCTGGATTTTCCTAGTATAATTTTTGCCACAGTGCTTTGTGCCATTTGTAGTACTCATAGTGACTGGGTATTCTTTGTAGGATTATATCAACCGTACTCAAAGTGTGGAAAAGTACTGCCTGGAAGACTGTTCTGAAGTCACAAGGTTCAAGTAGCATTGCGTAGAGTTCTTATTTTGCTGTAGATTGTTTTCAGGGGTTTGTTAATATGAGAATTAGGTTCAGTCTTTGATCAAGAGTAATCCTTAAATAACGCACTTCTTGTTTTATTTCCAAGTTGGCATTCTTTACCTTCAGTGAAGGTGGTGGTATGAAGGTCTCGTTTCTTGTGATGCATAGCACATTGGTATTTTTGTAGTTTACTGTTAGATGATTCTTTTCTAGCCATTGGACCACTGCATTGAACCAATTTATGAGTTGCATGAATTGTGGACATGAGGTGTCAAATGGTGTCATGATGTCATCAGCACAGATGTGATATTCAACCTTGTGTGACTGTAATATTGTGCACAGTATGTATGTATAGATTAAAAAGTAGAGTGGATAGTGCTGATCCTTGGGAGATTCCTCTCTGTTGAAGGCACGGTGCAAAACTATTCTGTCTTATTTTTATCTGTTGTTTGTGGTCTGTCAGGTATGATTAAAACCATTTGAGTGTTATGCCTACAAGACCTATTGCTTGGAGGCATGATAGGAGTATATTGTGGCATATCAAGTCAAATACTGCTTACAAGGAATATTAATGTGAATCCTTGTTTCGGGTTTTGTATGCCTCTTGTTAGTGTGTCCATAATTGTAATGTTTTTACTCCATGATTAGATCTAAATCCATGCTACTGTGGGTCAAGCAAGTGTTTTTTTTTATAAACTCCTGTAATTGCTGCTGTACCATCTTTTCTATTATATTCACTGTGAAAGGTAAACTTGAGATTGGCCGGTAGGAGGTTGGGTCCTTATTGCCGAGTAAGGGTTTTTTTTAAGTCATACTGAGGTCATCTTTAGGCATGGTGGCATGTATCCTTGGGTGAGGGATAGCTGTGTTATTTTTGTGAGATTTTGTACTAGCTTGAAACTGGCTAACCTTATCCAGCTTACTGGACAAGAGTCAAGAGTAGATGTTGTGTTGAGGTTTGTTACAATTCTTTCAAATTGTTCTGTATTTATTGGGTTAAAGTTTTTCTGTGTGATGTTTGGTGGGTAAATCTTCTGTAATGTTGTTCTGATTTGATAGTTGTTTTTGCATATGATCAGCCATCCATTCTGCTGCTATTGTACTGTGCTCTGTTCTTTGCTGCGATGGTTGTACTAGTGATTTTATCAACGTTGAAGGGTTTCCTTGGTCTATTGAATGAGGTCATTATTAGTTTTGTGTGATAATTTCTTTTTCTTGTATCTGTCACGTTCCTGTATTCGGTCAACTTCTGCATGTAGACATTTCTGTCTATTGTGAGTTTTAATTTCCTCCATCTGTGTTCATTCCTAAGTTCTTGCTTCATTTCTCTTAGTGCCGTGTTGTGCTATGGTGCTGCCTTATCCTTTCTTTGTGTTCCTTTTTGGTGTGTGTTTGTATATGGCATGGTGGCTGCTGTATTTATAGTTTCATTCCAGTTATTTATTAATAGGTCTAGATTGTTTGTGTTTGTATTTATTTTGGGAGAAAGTGTCTAAACCTTTGACGTGATGTTGGTTTGTGGTTGATGCTTTTATGGTTCTTGTTCATTGGTATTTAGAAGTCTATTATTGCATGGTCAGATCTGGGGACATCACTAAGTTGAAATGGTATGCTGTTCACCAGATTTGTCATTTTGTTGAGTATAAATATGAGGTCAAGAATGGCACCATTCTCATGTGTAGTGTGTCGATTATCTGAGAGTATCCTAATGTTGTCATTGCCGTAGTGAATGTTCTGGAGTTCTTTGGAGGGGTAGATGCAAGATTAAAGTTTCCTAGTAGGATTAGATTGTCCTTATTGTTATCATTGTTGCTGCTATTTCTAGTATCAAAGAGAAGTCAATTGTCAATGTTGATGTTCTATATATATAAGTCAGATTATTAAACATTTGTTGGATATAGTTAGGAGGTCAATTCCCTCTATATCATCTGCAAGTATCATGTTGAAGCATAGGTCACTTTTTGCTAGTATTAGTATTTCACCTCCTCTCTTATTGCTTCTAGGGCAACTAAAGATGTCGTACCTATTTGATTTTAACTGGTTCATGAGGATAGTATTATTTTCTGTTAACCAGGACTTGGTTATGCACATAACATCTAGGGAGTGTTGTTCCACATAATCCTTTAGTATTGGGATTTTATTCTGAACTGACCTCACATTAATCAGGGTGCAATTTATCCTCTAATGTTTTTGGAATTGTTATTGGATTCTGTGCTAATAGGTTGAGTATGGCTTGGGAGATGTCGTAGTCTAATTTTTTCATTCTCGTGGGTGACTGTGTGCCCTTTTATTCTGTAGCCATATGTGATCAGGATATGTCTTGTGATAGGGATATATGCATCCATCTCCAATATTAGTATATTAAGTATGATCATACAAAAAGCCATAATGTTTGTGGAGCGTAGTAGGATCATATTTATTGTCTAATGTGGTTTATATTTATCTAATGCCTTGAGTGTTCTTTGTACAATTTGTCATTCTAAGTTTTCCTCACTTGGAAGCCTTTTTTTTTTTTTGCTGTAGTCCTCTTTGTAGGTACAAATTGAAGGTGTCCCGATCCAAGATAGCAATCCATAAACTATCCTCTTGCCTTAATTGATTTTATCTGTTGGTAGTCCCTTGGCTAGTGGAGTGGAGTGGTTTAGTTTAGGGCCACACTCAAGGGCCCTTCAGCTTGGTCCTTAGGCGTGGGCCTGCTTGGTGGGCACGCACCTAAATGTAGTCCAATTTAAAAAAGTCTCTGTGTCACCGTCTGGTGAAGTCTGCAGTGGGATGGAGCTTACTGCACATATGCAGGCTCTTTGGGATGGCCTCCCTGCTTGGATTTAATGCCCGATTGTGTGAGTGACTGATTGTTGGCTCTATCATGACTCTGGATGCAGTGTCGGGTGGACCAAAGGACTAAGAGTAAAGGCCGGTAGTGCAGTCTCTCCTTTTAGGCAGCCCCCGATGCTTGCTTGTCAATGCTCTGTCCAAGTGCAAGTAGGAGTTAAATTGTTCTCCATCAGCAATTTGAGGATGATAGCCATGTGCTTGGCTGGTATTTGAAGGGCAAATATATGTGTGTGTGTGTGTGTGTAGATGCACATGAAGTGCTGTGGGTGTTGGCGATGAGAGTCACAGGGTGTTGGTGGTGGGAGGCAGAATCCATGGATGAGATGAACACATTGGTTGCACTAGTGCTGCTGCATGAGGTCCACAGAGGACACAGGATAGTCACCCATATCAGAGGGTCTGCAGGCTCAGGACCCAATTCCTGGACCTAATGGATGAGAAGTGCCTCACCAAGTTCCATTTTAAGAAGGCAAACATACACCATTTATGCCAGGAGCTAGAGCCATTACTCTGCTCCAACACACAGAAGGACATGCCCATGTCTGTCCACCTCAAGATCACCACAAACCTCACCTTCCTAGTCACTGGCAGTTTACAGTATGTGTTGGCCATGAATGCAGGTCTCGACCAATCAACTATCTCAAAATGCATTGCACTATTCCTGAGGGCCTATTTTACCCACTCTACAAAATGATCCAGTTCCACTTCCCATTTTTAATGAGGCTTATCGATTGCACATGTGACCCTCAGGTCCTCACGAGGAGTAAGTCTGCCTACCACAACAGGAAGACATTTCACTCACTCAACGTGCAGGTGGTCTGTAATGCACAAGGGGAAATAACTGATCACTTTCCCATATTTCCATGTTCCTGCCAAGACTCATACATCCTCACCCACTCTGGCATCTATGAGAGGTTTGAGAGTAGAGAGATCACTGATGGATGGCTACTAGGTAAGCCCCACACCAACCTTCTCAATCACTTAAACATGCACTTGCATGAAGTTGCATTGTAACCTGGATGACTCAGCACTTGGCCAAAAGAACCAAGGGCTGCAATGCCTATTCAGCACATCAGATACCTGGTTCAATACCTAATATGTCTTCCCCTCCTTATAGGCTGACCTAACCAATAACCTCTGCTCCAAAATGGTCCCAACATTTTGACAAGGGCATCACCAATTGATCTGTCATATTGTATATATGTATATACGTAGCACACCCCCACCCACGCATCCTAATGTATATGTATATAGGTAAGCAAACCCGCACACAATTAATCAAATATAAATCAAATGACCCTGCGTTGTGTTGTTTCAAATCAAATCTTTAATGAATCAAAATGTAAATCATACAAATTACTGTACTGTACAGTGCAACCTGATCTGTAAAGTTAACCGCTGCTGATCGTAGGAAGTAGCGGTATACAAGTGTCTACTAAATAAATAAATAAAGGCTACCCACAGAAGTGTTGGCTACTAAACCCCATCATGTTGCTGCTGCACAAAGCAACAGAGGAACACAAGTGATCCCACAGAAACACAAGTGCCATAATTGAGGACATTTGGCAAGCTCAAGAGCCACTTCTGGTGCCTTGTCCAGTCTACTACTACTACTGAATATTTGTATAGCACTACAAGTTGTACGCAGCGCTGCATAGACATGCAAGAGATAGTCACTGCTCATCAGAGCTTACAATCTAGTCAAGACAGACAACACAGAAGGTGTAGACAGGGATAAAACAAGGGGGAAAGGTAAAGAAACAAGGAGATCAGGTGAGTCAATATCCAAAAGCAGCAGTGAAGAGGTGAGTTTTTAGCCTGGATTTGAAAAGGGTCAGAGAAGGTGCCTGGCATATAGACACAGGTAGTTTGTTCCAGGCGTAAGGTGCAGCAAGATGAAAGGAGCAAAGTCTGGAGTTAGCAATAGAAGAGAAGGGCACAGATAGAAGCAGTTTGCCAATCTATGGGTAAACACCTATACAAATCCTTCCAGGGAATGTCAGATATTCATGGTCTGCTGCATGCTATACAATCTTGCACTGAGTTGCTAACATTGTCTCCCTTAACAGATAAATGGTCAATTTTCTCAATGAAGAAAGATAAATAGTGGAGTACCCCAGGGATCTGTTCTGGGTAAAACTACTTTTTAACAATAACCTGGAAATGGGAACAAGTAAGGTGATCAAATTTTCAGATAACACAATATTATTCAGAGTTGTTAAATCACAAGAAGATTGTTCAAAATTGCAAGGACCTTGAGAAACTGGGAAACTGGGCATCCAAATAGCAGATGAAATTTAATATAGACAAATGCAAAGTTATGCATTTAGAGAAAAACAACCCAAACTATAGTTACACAATACAAGGTTCCACCACTCAGGAAAAGGATTTAGGTATCATTGTTGGTGATACACTGAAATCCTCTGTTCAGTGTGCAGTGGCAGCCCAGAAAGCAAATAGAATGTTAGGATTTTTAAGAAAAAGAATGGAGAATAAAATATAGGATATCATAATGCCTCTGTATCACTCTTTGGTGCACCCGCACATGGAATATTGCAAATAGTTCTTGCTGCTGCATCTCAAAAATGATATAGTGGAAATGGAAGAGATACATAGAAGGACAACCAAAATGATAAAAGGGACAGAAGGATACCCCCTATGAGGAAAAGCTCAAAAGCAGTGGTGGGATTCAAAAATCTTAGGATCTGGTTCTGTATCATCTTACGTACGGTCGATACAAGTGGGCTGCAGTACACCGATTCCCCCACCCGACAATATTTTGATGGCATAGGAGGTGATCGCGGCATTGGAATGAGCCCCTGATGCCATCAAAACACTGTTGGGAGCTGATAGGTTCAGGGGACCTCTAGGTCACCAGGTCTATTTTTTTTGTTAGTCAGGAGGGAGGTGGGGGGTTCATGGGGCCTCTAGGCCACCAGCTCTATTTTCTTTTTAAGGGAGATGAGGGGATTCCGGATTGCTAGGCCACCAGGGATTCACTATCTGTGAGGGCACTGGCCCAGACAGGAGCTTTTCCTGATGCCTGTGATCATCCCTGATGCCATCAAAGTACTGTCAAATGAGAGGATCGGGGCTGCTGGGTCACCAGGGATTCATTATCTGTTGGGGCACCAGCCCCTGACAGTATTTTGATGGCATCAGGGGCTTTTCCCGATGCCATCAAAATACTGTTTGGGCCAATATGCAAATCAGCCATACGGTGCAAAATGGCTTATAGGGACTGGTTCGGCAAACTCGGGAACTTTTAGGAACAGATTTGTGCAAACTGGTACAAACCGGCTGAATACCACCACTGCTTAAAAGGTTAGAGGTTTTCAGCTTGGAGAAGAGACAGCTGAGTAGAGATATGATAGAAGTCTACAAATTAATGAGCTGAGTAGACCTAGAAATGTGAATTGGTTGTTAACATCTTCAAAGAGTATAAAGACTAAGGGACATGCAATGAAGCTACAAAGTTGTATATTTAAATCTAATCATAATTAAGCTCTGGAATTCATTGCTAGAGGATGTAGCAAAAGCTACAAGTGTAGCTGGATTTAACACATGTATGTACAAGTTCCTGGAGGAGAAGTCCATAAACCATCTTTAAAGTAAACTGGGGGAAATCTACTGCTTATTTCTAGTTCTAAGCAGCTGTAATCTGTCTATCTTTTGGGATCCTGCCAAGTACTTGTGATCTGAATTGGTGCACTGTTGGAAATAGGATATTGGGCTTGATGGACCATTGGTCTGACCTGTATGGCAAATCATATGTTCTTATGTTCTTAACAGGGCATAGCAGATTCAGACCATGATGCCAATGGGTCAAGGCAGGAGGATACTGGGCAACTGTATCCACTAGGCATAGCAGCAAGAGAAGACATCATGCGCAGGCAGTTAATGTGAAGGTAGGTCCTTATTTTCTGACCAATAAAATATGTACAGTGAAGTGATCATCTTCCACCAACCCCTCCCACCCCCATTCCTATCTCACTCAAGCCCATACCATCACCCCCACCCTCCAGTACCAGCCCTGTGCCTCCCACCCTCTGCAACATCCCACCTCCATACACCAGCCTTGTCAACCTCTCCCCTCACATCAGCCCAGTGGCAGCACCAATAACCTATCCATCCTAAGCGGTCAGTGCCCTCACCCCCCAGAAGTCATCCCCCTGCATTCTCCCAAGCCCCTCCCAACAGCCCCCTTTCACCACCTAAGGATACCAATAAGAAAACAGAGTTTTGGTTATTTCCATGCTATGCTCTCTGCCCCACTGCACTTTACCCCCTGCCCCTGCCTGCCGATACTGACTATGTTGGTGTGAGGATGTGCTGACTGATGTCTCAATGGACTCTGAAGAGCGGTTGAAGACATTATCCAGCACAGATGGAGGGGCCTTATGGAAGGGGGGAGTGAAGCGATTCCCCCTCTTCCATGGGGCATGGGTCAAAATATGTTGAGAGGGGGCAGTGGCCAGATGGTGATATAGATGTGGCAGAACTGGAAGTGATGGTGTCAGTGGTGGACAATAGAGACATCATCCTCCTCAAGGACCATGCAGCAAGAGTACATATGGAACTGTGGTGGCATCTAGTTGTGAAGGGGGTGCTGTGGCACATGGGTGCATGCATTAATGCAGATCCCTATGCAACCCCATGATGGACTCATTGAGGGTCTCTGCTGCATGCAGCTGTCTCTCCTGGAGTTAAATGTGGTATTATTGGAGCTATATCTTTTGGCAGGAGCCGTTAAGTGTAGCACAAATGTTGCTGAGACCGGTGTCGGGCACTAGGGGCTGACATCTACCCCCGCACCCTCAGCATCTATCTGTGAATCAAAGGGAGAGGTAGGTGGAAACTGTGGATCATCCCCCTCAAAGGCATCCTCCCCCTTTTCCCAGTAATGTGAGTTATAGTTTTGCACTTACTAACCTGGTAAACTGCTTTTTGTTTGGAGAAAGTTTGAAAAACGCAAAAAGTGTGAGAGAGAGAAAGAATGAGTGAAATCTGTATGTATGTGGGAGGGCAGTTATGAGAGAGAAAGAGAGAGAGAGAGAGACTGGATGAAATCTGAGGTGGGAGGTTATGAGAGTAAAGGAAACCCGCTAATGTACATGAGTTGGAGGATGCAAGGGTGGAAAATCTGGGACTTGGTTTGACAAACCTTTGTTGTTTTGTTTTGCCTGTGAGTGATTACAGTGAGTGGGGTGAGAGACCTTTCCTCTGCTCAAGCAGGCAAGGTTAGAGAACCATAGCCTGGCTAAAGTTGCAAGTAAAAGCTGGGCTAGAATAAATTATTACAGTAGTCCTGGAACAAATCAGCCCAGTCTTAAGAATGTAGTGTTGCTGATTCAATCCATGTACTTTGAAAGGTGTTGGAAGCACTGTATCCTAAGTCAGTTGGAAGACTAAAAAGCACAGCCACAACTTCAAATAAAAGCTATATTGGAACAGAATTGCACTGTGCTCTTGGAAGGCACTAGTCCAGGCTTAAGAGTCTCATGCTGCTCAAGTATTTTGAACTGATGGCTGTGAAAGTAGAACCTCATAACTTTGTTGGAACCATAAAATCAGAGTCAAGACTGGGAGACTGCGCATGTATTTTGTTTGGGGGAGGAAAGACTGAATTCTTAGTCTAAGCCCATCCCAAGATCCAGAATCAAAATCCCAGCAGCCTTCATATAGGCCACCAAGTCAACCAAAGGTCAATGCAAATAAAATTCCATTAAACTCCTACAACTATCACCCACCTCTCCCCCATTTCCAAAAGCTTCTAAACACCCCAAACCCTAAGCCCATCCCCTTATCCTCCCCAGCCCTTATACCCCTTGCTACCTCTCTTTCTTCTAATTCCCTAACCCCTCAGAACATCTAGGAAGACAAATACCCCAACTGAATATTGAATACCAAACTATTTGCTTTTGGAGCAAGGATTTGCAAATAATCCCTCCATACAGGGGCAGCCTGTCCATTGTGCGAGAATGTTGTTGCACAGGGCCCTGTGCTTTAGGGGGCCCTGCGCCAACAACATCCCACATTTAGCACCGGCAGGCAGGGCAGCTTTAGAGAAAGCCGGAGAGGCCCGGCTTACCTCTGACAGCCGCCAAAGTGAAGAGAGTCTTTTTTCTTCACTTCGGCAGCAGTGCTGTAGTTTAGGACGCTGGTGCACTGAGTTCCAGGAAATAGGAAGTCCCTTTGACCTCAGTGCGCCTGTGTCCTAAACTACAATACAGCTGCTGAAGTGAAGAAAAAAGGCACTCTTCACTTTGGCGGCTGTCAGTGGTGAGCCGGGACTTCTCCGACTCCCTCTAAAGGCTTTTAGAAAGCTGCAGGGCTCTTTGTGGGGGGGGGGGGGGTTAAAACTGGAAATAGCAGAGGGGGAGGTGGGCTTGGACTGGGAAGGGGCGGAGGGGGGGGGGGGCTTGGACTGGAAATGGACTAGTGGAGGGGCTAGGATAGGACTGGAAATGGATGGGGGAGCTAGGACTGGAAATGGGCTAATGGGGGGCTTGGATTGGAAATGGACTGAGTGTGGGGGAGAACTAGGATTGGAAATGGGCTGATGCGGGGGAGCTAGAACTGGAAATTGGCTGATGGAGGGCTAAGATAGGACTGGAAAGGGCTGATGGGGGGCTAGGAGAGGACTAGAAAGGGTTGATTGGGGGCTTGGATTGGAAATGGACTGATGGAGGGGCTAGGATAGGACTGGAAATGGATGGGGGAGCTAGGACTGGAAATGGGCTCATGGGGGGCTTGGACTGGAAATGGGCTGATGGGGGGGGCTTGGATTGAAAATGGACTGATGGAGGGGCTAGGGTAGGACTGGAAAGGGCTGATGGGGGAACTAGGATTGGAAATGGGCTGATGGGGTCTAGGATTGGAAATCGGCTGATGCGGGGGGATGGGAGAATGGGACTAGAAGGGAGCGGATGCTGGGAGGGGCTGGAACTAGAAGGTAGCTGATGTTGGGGGAGAACTAGAATGGATGGAGCTGGGGGAGTGAAGATGGATAGGAGAAAAACTATTTGGGAGGGAAGAAAAATCTACAATTGGCCGGATATTGGGAGAATAAGTGGGGATTGAGGATGGAGGGGTAAAATTTGAGTGGATGAAAAAGGAATAAAGAAAGAAATGGAGGAAAGAGCAAAAGGAGAAAGATCAGTATGTTAAAGCAGATATAGAGAGAGAATGGAAGAAAAACTAGAAGAGAGAAGAAAGGATAAATGGACAGCAGTCAATGAAGAGTTAGCAGAAGACATGAAGAAAGCAGAAGAAAGTGAATGGAACAATTGCAACTGAAAAATAAAATGCACAAACAACAAAAGGTAGAAACATACATTTTTATTTTGAATTTATTAACTGGAATATGTCAGCTCTGGGAAATGTGCATCATTAACGTCTGCATTTTGTTTAGCACAAGAGGAAATTAATTTATAGGTTTATTTCTGCAGTGTTGTTGTACATTCTAAGTTTGGTTTTTGGGATTCCCAGTTTAATTATTGTCTTCCTATTTCTAAATTGTGATACCTTGTTCTTTGTTTGGAGACGGTCTATGTTCTGCATGTGTAACCAAGCTCAGGTATTCTGTTTATGTAGTTTTTATTTGACAGTGCACTTGTTCTCTTTCCCCAGTAGGAGATGTATTGGTATTCTCTGAGATGTTTTTTTATTTTATTTTATTTTAACAATTTTATTAATTTCGAAAACATTCAAGCAAAACAAGAATGAAAGTAACAGGATGATACATATAATACTATAATGTCAGAAGGAAATATAAAAATAAAAAGTAACAGATAAAATAATGATCCATCCTAAATTTAGCCCACAATTTTTAGGCAATCATAGGGGGGCTACAGGTAAAAATAACTTATCATATAGAGTAAAATAATAACATTATAGCAGGGTGGAGACTTAAGCATCAGTCATGTTAGTTGTAGTATGCACCACAATACCTTCCCTAGCTACAAGAAATTCCAATAACTGACTAGGCTCAAAGAAAAGAAAAAAAATTACCATCAAAGGTAATTATACATCGAGAGGGAAATCTTAACACAAAACTACCCCCGAGGGAAATGACTCTGGGTCTGAGACCCAGAAATTCTTTTCTCCTCAAATGGGTGACACGAGCAAGATCAGGAAACATATATACTTTAGAACCTAAGAAAGTAACATTGAAATTTCTAAAATATGCTCGAAGAATCAAAGATTTATCAGGCTCCAAAGCTAAAGTCACAAGCAAGGTAGTTTGACCGGTCACCACTTCTAATGAATCCTCCAAGAACGCCGTAAGATCTCCGGCTCCCTGGAGCAGATTCTCCGAAGTGGGGCCCTGAGACACAGGGCCTACGGTTAGGTACTGTGCACGCACAATAGGAGGCAAATTTTCTCCAGGAAGTTTAAACACTTCCTGGAAATATCTTGCGGACCATCTCCAAAGCAGACATAATAAGAGATTTAGGAAAATTTAATAGTCTCAAATTATTTCTACGCACATAGTTCTCCAAATATTCCGCTTTTTTAGATAGCAAGATTTTATCCTTAACTTGAGCAGCGAAGAGTCCTCGAAGATGTTCCAACTCCGTTTCCACACCGGTCAAACGCCGAGCCTGGTCCTCCTGCATTCTTTTCGCCTCAGCAATATCACTCCTCAACGAGAGAGAATCCACTTTCACAACTCCCACAAAAGCCAGTAGAAAAGTGTTCATGGTAGCCACCGCATCCCACATTGCTTCTAAATTTATAACTGTTGGTTTTATCAAGCCTTTCAGAACTGGGATTACATCAAACCCCCCGCCACTGCTGCAGGTTCCCCAAAAAGGGGGCTGGATCTCCCTACTCCAACTCTTTCTACTGCGGTTTCCCCAGGGGTGAAAAAGCTGTTAAGTCCCGCCGAAGTACTCTTCACCTCCACCAACCGGTGAGCACATCGGCATACTGGTGGGAGGCACTCCAACGTCTGAGACAGCACACCCAGGTTGAGTGGGGGGGGGGGCACGCTGCTCTGGAGACAGCCATACCCCGGATACACCCAGAGCTGATGGTTCAATCACCGAAGGCTCCGCTGAAGACACCCCTCCACCAGTTGCCACGGAGAATCCACATGCCGCCAACGTCCTTTGTCCAGCAGTATTGAATGGAGTCGACCTCTAGGGAAGGGAGGCATGTTTTCTCTTCTGATGCCCCATTCCAGGAGCAGCCGAAAGGACCGGATTAGAGCAATGAGTGCAGAGTGTCTCAACGGCAGCAACGCCCTGCCACCATCTTGCCCCCGACCCCTTCTCTAAGATGTATTTGTTTAATATTTGTGTGTTGCCTTTTGATAGGTAGGGTATGGTACTTTGCAAATCGTGGTAGTGCTGTTATGATACAGTGGGTTTGCTATGGGTTCTAAATGGGCATTGTTTGTAGTACTTCCTAATGCCTGGCGGTTGGCACTGGAGTATAGTAATGTAGAAATCTGGTCATCTTTCTTTATCCATACACTCATTAAAAGGCATGTTTACTAAAAGTTTGTGCACGTTGTTGTTGTTGTTGTTAAGTGCCGTCGAGTCGGAGCCGGATAGCTATCCTAAATTGTGTTCGTTCTTCAGTCAGGCGGCTCATTGTTGACAGACTGGTACCCGTAGCTGCTGTTATTGTATCGATCCATCTCATTGCTGGCCTTCCTCTTTTGCGTTGACCTTCTATCTTGCCAAGCATGATGTCTTTATCTAATGATCTCTCGCTTTGCATGATGTGTCCAAAGTATGAAAGTCAAAGTCTTGTCATCTGAGCTTCTAAAGAAAGCTTAGGTTTGATCTCCTCTAGTACCGACTGGTTTGTTCTTTGGGCAGTCCATGGTATACACAGTATTCGCCGCCAGCACCATAATTCAAAGGCATCAATTTTCTTCCTGTTTATCTTTTTCACTGTCCAGCTTTCACATCCATAACGTGTTGTGTATGTTAACATCATGCAAATATTTATGCAAATGAGGCCCCACAATAAATCTCTGCACATGGTCCCACATTCCCTTTGGGCCGCCCCTGCCCCCATAGATCTAGAAAAATCTCCCAACTTGATCCATGCTTCCAAGTCCATTCTTTTTCCATCATGTGATCTCCTTTAAGATGTGCTAATAAATTGAATGTGCGGTAAGGAATGCACATTCCTAGGTTTATGCGTACAAAACTTTATCATCCATGGGTTTAAGTGGAGCTACTTCCTGTACAAGAATTAAAGTGTCACCTTGCTTCCCTGTTTTCTGTTAACAAATGGCCTTTTGGATCTTAGAGCAGTGAAAATCTTTGTTATTTTTTTAGACCATTTATCAGCTTGCTGGTCTGTCATCTTGTTATTTGCATTATCAAGCTAATTGTAGATGGGTCAGAGCACCGTGCTGTTGGGTTCCCACATGTGATCCTGTACTTAACATGATGGCAAGTACATAAATACAGGGCATGGTTAAGATGCCTGCACCATTCCCACTCTTTGATATATGGCCATTATCACTTCCATTTTCCAGTGGGGATCATCCTCAACCTCTATCATTTTCAGGAGACTCCCAGCAGACCACCACCTGAATCTGAGGCCATCCCATATCAGGTCCCATAGTAAAAAGCCTCTTAGGGAATGACATCCAAAAGCAACCCTTGCACTTTCTATTTGATATGCAGTCCAAGACTGTACCAAGCTAGAAATGCACCCTGTTTGGATGGAAACCCCGGCCCCCTTCAGGAGCTGAAAACCCAGTTATGACAAAAGCATCCCATCTATACTTGTGTTTAGTGCAGCCAAACTGCTTCCATAGCCCTTAGCACAGCCTCTGCACATCAGCAGAATTCCCCACCCCCAGAATTAACCTAAGTAATTTCAGAGTATGCAAGCACCCACCACCCAAAAAGAAACAAATTGATTCATGTCCCCTACCTCTGAGTTGTGACAAAATCAATCAAACAAATAAATATGTAGACAATGCATAATTAAGAAGGGGTACCTAATCAAGACAATAAAAAAGGAGGGAGCCATGTGGTAAATCCCTCCCTTTAAAGCGAGAAGACAATTTGCCTTGACTTCTAGTTTCTAACCCCCAGAGAATCAAGGAAACAACAATTCCTTTCCTCATGCCAATACCTCCCTTTTTTGTCCTTGTACAAAGTAGGTGAGGGATGGAACTAGCTCAGCATCAAATCATCCATTGGAAATTAGGCCAGGCCTGCCTGCCTCTTACACATATTGCTAGAACATAAGCTATACCATACTGGGTCAGATCAAGGGTCCTTCAAGCCAAGTATCCTGTTTCCAATCCAGGTCACAAGAACCTGCCAAATTCCCATAAAGTTATACAGATTCCATGCTGCTTATCCCAGAGGTAAGCAGTGGATTTCCCTGGTCCTCTTGAATAATGGTTTATGGACTTTTCTTCCAGGAACTTGCCAAACCTTTTTTAAATTCAGCTACATTAACACCTTTTACTATACCCTCCGGTAATGAATTCCAGAGTTTGATTATTCAATGAGTGAAAAAAATATGTTCTCCAATTAATCTTAAATATGCTGCATTGTAGTTTCATTGCATGTCCCTTAGTCTTTCTATGTTTTAATGAAACATTCCATGAAGTAATCTAAAAACACAACATAGATGATTCATCATCATATATATCAATTTCAATATTAAAGCTAATCTATATATTACAAGTTAAGGAAACCTGATGTGCTCTATTGCCAAAAATGTTGTTGTGATCTCTAATGATACATCACTCCAGATGAATTGTGCACTTGTATCAATCAAGCACTGAAAATAAATGGATGCCATTTTTTAATTTTTAAAAACATATGTTTTGAATTTATTCTTACTAAATTATATAATACTTCATGTAAAAAAAACAATTATCTCACTCATTCTTGTGCTGTGTAATATATACTATAATTTATTTCACTCGTTGATTGGGGATACCAATCTTCTTCATATCAATATTTGGCATTGATTGTAGTTCTCTGAGACTGAAAAAATCTGCTTACGTGCTATATGTTGGTGTTTCACAGAGAAGAACAGCTGTACCGACAGGAGTCAGTGGCAGGGAAAATGAGTAGAAACTATTATAAAGAACAATATCACTAAACACGCAGATAATCATGATTTTAATGGGAAAAAAGCAAACATGGATTTAGCCAAGGAAAATCTTGTCTTACCATTCTGCTACATTTTTTGAACGTGTGAATAAACATGTGGATAAAGGTGAACCAGATGATACAAAAACACATTTTAAATTGTACATGGCAACTGGAGTTGAGGTATCGAGATTACAGCATACCAGAGGTATTTTTAGAAAAGGTTCTGCCAAACATAGGGCCTTTTCTAAAATACAAAGACAAGAAGGTGCAGGAGTGTACATGTATATGTCAATACATGGGGCTAGAGGAGTCATTTTACACATTTACTGTATACAAGGGAAAAATCAATGGAGGATCCTCGGTAACATCCTCTTGTAAGTGCTAGCACTTGTGTGCATATAGGCCATTTTTCAAATGGATATGGTACGTCTAAATGCCATCAATTAACTACAGTCTTCATTTAAAGAATCACATTGTTCATTTAAATAATCACATTGTTACAGGTAATCCTTAAAATGTGTTCCATGTAAACTGCATTGACCCTAGGAAATACGGTACATAAAACATAATAAATAAATAAAAAATAGAATTTGGGGAGGAAATAAAGGGAGATTAATAATTTCTTAATCCTTCCTGTTAAGACCTGGCCAATTCGAGCACTTTTTGAAAATCTATATGGGCCGGAGAACACTTGCAAATTCTGAATTGAACAATTTTAGCCATGCATATGTAATCTTTATATGAAATAGAGATTACAAGTGTAGATTTTGGATCCACCCAGGACCTATCCTAACTATGCATTACCAGTATGAGAAATTATTGTTGTTACAAATAGATTTGTGCAGGTTCATTTATTGAAAAAAGGTCTTACCAGCTATTACCCTTCTGCTCTCCGTAGGAGAATAGCTTTAGTTCAAGTCAGAGAAACAAAATTGTTATTTTAATTTAAGGACTCAATTGGATGCAGTACTAATCACACCCCCAACATGCCTCCTGGCAATTTCTACATAGTAAGGATGTCCAAATTTATTTATTTATTTTATTTATTTATTACAGTTGCTTATATACCGCACTATTCGGTATCAGCGCGGTTTACAGTATAACAAAACGACCAAGACAACACTCTGTTTGGTTTTACATCGAACAGGGGTACAAACCTGGATAACAGGGTTGAACTATATACATGAAATAATAAACCTATAACAGGGTTGAACTATATACAATAAGAATGAGACCGATGAGCTATATGTAATACCATGGGAACTTAAGACAGTGTGAGCCTGTGAATTTACAAGAAATAGATCTTATATTATAGAGGGTAATAGTCACCTAATATAAAAAATTATAACCCCTCACATACAGAAAAAGTAAAGTCCCACCAGAGTTTAGTGAATCTATTAGATCTTAATAAATCTCCATATAAAAAGAAACCTGCAGTCTCAGGCAAAAAAGGCAATATACTCTCCAGTTTAATTTCACCTCAAGAGTCATGCTATATTACATCACCGACCGCTCCAATAGGCTTCTTTAAAGATATTTAAAGTGTTCTTAGATTAATTGTTCACGTTATTATAGCAGACTTCTTTTTGCTGTCCTTCGCAAATATCAGAGACTGTACTGGTCATTTGATATCATAATTATGCTTATCTTATAATGCTTCCAAGTTCCAAATTCAAATAGTCCCGACGCTACCATCCCGGTACCTTCGATGCGTTTCGAATCTTCATCAGGGGATCTGTTTTGTCAGACAATCTCTGTGGAAAGAGGAAAGTTTAGTAGGAGAAATAGAATTTGCGCGCCTGCTGCCTTCCTTGGCGCGCAAATTCTATTTGTATCTCGTGTATCTCATGCATATTCATGAGGGACAGCATGAAAACCCAAACAGTGTTTGGCACCGCAGGACTGGAGTTGGGAACCTCTGCCATAAAGCAGCAGCCAACAGGGGCAGACACACCCGCACCCACAGGCCCCATTATCCAAAGCCTCCTGGAGAGGCAGGACTTTGGGCTCTGCGTGCATCTCCCAATACTAGCACTTGCATACTTTAGTAATGCCACCCTAAACCTGGGAATATGGTACACATCTTTAAAGAGGTTGCTATGATTACTGGCAGATAGCAATTCCTAGGTTAAGTACAATATTCTAATTGAGCTGCATCATAGCAACCTTTCTGATGACTGTGGAGTGTGCTACAGGTCTTGTGTCTGACAGTGTTTACCATCCTGGGGGGTGACTCCTACAGTATTGCGTACCATAGCCATGCCTGCACTGTGCCCAGGACTGGTGTGGTGGCCTGGGCTGCACAACACCTCTATAGTTGCACAATGCTGGCATAGGTGTGGGGAGTGTGCGTCTGTCTATCCAGTGTGTGGTGGCTGCCAACACCCTCCACAGCCCACACTGCTAGCACTGTTGCCAGTATTGGCCTGCCAATGTGCATAATGAGGAGCAAGGTACCGTGGGAATAGCCTGGATAGGGTGGCCTGGCCTGGCCGCATCTGCACAGGGCATAGGTCAATGGCTCGGACATTGTAGTGCCCGGTACTACCTGCACGGACAGAGTGGTCACAGCATGTCCTGCTGGGAGGTCACTCTCACCCTGACTGAGCAGGGACCACGGTATGGCTAGGTTCCCCCATAGTGCTGTATAGTGTTTCTCTCATGTTATATTTATGGGTTCTCTTTTGGGGCCCGATCACTGACTTATCTGCTTGGTGTGTATGCTGACCTCCCAGTTTTGGGTACATGCATCTCCTCCAGGACCATGCATTATGGACTAACTAGCACACTGCTTGCAGCTAGTATGTGTGTTGCTGGAACACCTTTCAGTGTGCAGCGGCTGGAGGTTTGCTGCTGGAGAATGTCAGATTGGGGGGGGGGGTGGGCAGCGGTGGGCAGCGGGCAGCTGTGCATTTCCAGGCCTTCTGTCTGCTATTGCTTTATGGATGTGTACAGCTCTGCATTGCCTGCCCTATAGGGTGTTTGATCCCTAGCAGGACTGGGGTGATGGTCCCCTCTACTGCCACCATTGCAGGGGGTTAGAAAGTGGATCTGTTGGCAGGAGATCCTGTCCCCCACCCTGAAACCCAGAGGGTGCGTTGGGTGGTGGTATGTAATCTCCCTGTGGGTCCCAACACCCCCCTTCACTTACATCGTGTGACCATGGCACCCACACAGGGTATGCACTTTTCTGGGTGCATCATAGTCCACAAGGGCTAGATGTGACATACAGATGAACACAGGCATATCCTAGGAGTGCTTGCAAGGACTACCTATCACACATTGGCACTGATGGGGACCTGCAGCATAGCCTATCTCAGCAAAGCCAGGTACTTTGTGAATGGTGCTGGGCACCATACCTCTCCCTCAGGGTGAGCACAGGACCCGCACACTGTGACGGTCTGTAGCTACTCTGTGCCACTAACACACACCGTCGGCACCCCCTACCAGGCTGAGGTGCTGTGGGGTGCATACCCCATCTTGTGATCATCTGTAGACTGCTGATTTACATGTGCTGTGCATCCTGGGTACGGATGGGTTGACCCTATCCTGGTAACCACAGCAGAATGTGGGTGTGGTGCCGTGCAGTCCTCCTGTAGCCATCCAGGTGTTTGTTAGCAGCTCTAGCCCACTGGTTACTTCACTGCCTGTGGAACCAGAGATCATGGGTTCATAACCCACAGTGGGGTTCATTGATAGGGCTGTCTTAGGCATTGTCTATTTTTATTGTATATTAGTGCTGCCAGCAGAAACACCCTCAGGGTACTGTTACCTTAGGGTGGCTCATAGGGCGC
Source organism: Ichthyophis bannanicus (assembly GCA_033557465.1). Lineage (NCBI taxonomy): Eukaryota > Metazoa > Chordata > Amphibia > Gymnophiona > Ichthyophiidae > Ichthyophis > Ichthyophis bannanicus. The sequence goes on from CM066035.1 coordinate 389,346,677, forward strand.
CTTATACGGCGCCCTATAAAGCGCCTATAAGGTGCCTTATATGGTGTCCTATAGGGGACATTATAGGGTGCCTTGGCAGACAGCACACTTTATAATGTGCCCTATGGAGTGCCTTCTAGAGTGCCTTATGTGGCACCTTAGGTTACGCCACTGTGAGGGTGTGTTTGCTGGCAGCACTATTAAAATACAACTAAACTTCCTCACAGCCCAATACTTAACCCTTTCCAGGCCAAGCCCAAAACTTTCGGGATCCAAACTTCTGCCTAAATATTCCTATCAAATGGTATATAATACATGACCATGGCAGAGGGAACGTCACTATTGGAACATATTGAATAGGACGGGTACAGTTTTCCTGAAATATGCAAACATTAACCCGGCTGCAGAATGTGGATTAAAATATTATAGTAGGCCTTCAAAGGGTTACACATGATGCTTCAGCCAACCTTATTCATTAGGCACACTGGGGAATCAAACCCATGACCCTTTCACCATCAGTCTGTGCAATAACCATTGTGCTACAGCTCTGTTTCTGTATTTAGGTGTCTGCGCGCCTTCTTAAGCTTAACGCGCAGTAACGCGCCCTGAAACGATCGTTGCTGCGCGGCGCCTTATAACGCACGTTATCGGTAATGATGTACCGCCCATGTCCTTTTTTGGCATTTCTTCCACTAACGCAGCTCCTAACGCGAATCACACTAACGCAGTTTAGTAAACATACCCCTATATCTCACAAAGGATATATAACTTCTTGAAATGGTTCAGATGTAGGAAATCAAAAATTATTTGGAGCCTGCACCAGAAGACATGAGAACAAACTTGAAGACCTAAATATGTATGCCCTATAGGAGAGGACAGAAAGTGGAGATATGATACATGTATTTAAATACTTAAAGGGTATTAATAAACAAGCAAACCTTTTTCAAAGAAGGGGAATCTTAGAGGACATAAAATAAAGCTGCAAGGAGGTAAACTTAAAAGCAACGTCAGGAAATATTTTTTCACTGAAAGGATGGTGAATGCTTGGAATGCCCTCCCAATGGAGGAGGTAGGGGCAAATACTATGACAGAATTCAAAATGACATGGGACAGACACAGTAGATTCCTTTATAGCAAGAGGATAACATCAAAATAAACTTACCTATTTCTTATACTTCAACTTACCTATTTCTTATACTTCAACAAATTTAAGATCAAACACACATCAGCCTACAGCCTACACACCCTCATAAAACCAGACACCAGCACACGCCCAAGAAGAAAAGGCACCTCCAACCGTGTTAACACCCCTAAAGACTTCAGAAAAACACGCAAGGACACCACAGAACGAGCACTCTCCCTGGCTGCCCCAACAATCTGGAACACCCTCCCAGACGATCTGAGAACAACGACGGACCTTAAAGACTTTCGCAAACAGCTGAAGACAACGCTATTCACAGAGCACTATGGACAGGTCACATGATCTAACTAGCAAGAATAACCAACATACCTCCCCCCCCCGACCCTCATATAGAAGATTGTATAACAGCACACGATGTTTCATAGCACACAATGTATAGAAGAATGTATTATAGCACACCTAATCAAACACACAACACCTCAGACACACCAAACACAATATACCCTTCACTGCATGAAAACACACGATCACTCCTTTTGATTGTTTGCTGTGATACCGCTTTGATTGTAAGATATGGCGGTATAGAAATACTGTTAAATAAATAAATAAAATAAATAGAGGGGGGGGTGACCTACACAGAGTTGCGGGTACAACACTAAACAAAGGCATAGAGGGGGGGTGACCTGTAGAGAGCAGCTGGCACATCTACTCTAGCCACTTTACTGGGCAGACTAGATGGACCTTATTGGTCTTTATCTGCTGTCATATTCTATGTTACTATGGGGGTCATTCTGAGCAGCGTTTAGTGGGGATGTATGTCTGGTTTGGATGTAAATACCTGCTAAATGCCAGGGGCCGATACCTGATCCTGAACTCCCCACACGTATAGAAGAGATGTGCGGGGAACTCAGGATGGTGCTGGGTCGAGGAGGAGTGAGGGTGGGCCAGAGGCATGACCCTGACCCTGGACATACAAGGCCAATTCCAGTTGTGGTCCTGTATATCCAGGGCTGGTGACTTAGACAGGGGACTTATGCCACCTAAGAGGTGGAATAAGTCACCTTGGAGGTAGGGGATTGCCACTTGCAGGCCGCCGAAAGCAGGTGAGATGCAACAGGGGGTCCCCCCTGCTCAATCCCGGCCATGATAGGCTGCTCGGGGGTCGGGCGGCGGGGAAATGGGACATCTGTTGGCATGCAGGCAATCAGGGTTCCTGCATGGAATTCCAGGGGCATGGCGATGGGCTGATTTGTACAGGAATCAGGCCGGATGTACAGCGGGCCAGAATCAGGGCATGTCCTGCCCGTCTAGGTCCATTGCACCCAATTCTGCTCCCACGAAAGTGTCTATTTCACGTGGATGCAGAATTGGGTGCACAACAGGCCCCAAACAGAATTGGCCTCCATGTTACTATATGGCTAATCCAGGTCACAAATACCTGGCAGGTTTCCAGACAGGCAGACCAATTCAATGCTGTTTATCCCATGGATTAGTTGATTTCCCCCTGTCCACTTTAATAATGGTTTATGGACACTTCTTCCAGAAATTTGGCCAAACGTTTTTTAAACCCAAATGCACTAACAGCTTTTAATATATCCCCTGGCAACAAATTCCAGAGCTTAATTACTCATTAGATGAAACAATATTTTTCCTCCATTTAGTCTTAAATGTAGCTTCATTACATGTCCCTTAGTCTTTGCACTTTTTTGAAGGGGTAAACAAATTTACATTAACTCCTTCTACTCTGCTCATTATTTTATAGGCCTCTATCATATCTTCTTTTAGCCTTCTCTTCTCCATGCTGAAGAACCTTTAACCTTTCCTCATAGGGTTATCCTTCCATCCCTTTTATCTTTTCAGTCACCTTATCTCACCTCTTCTAATTCCACAATATCTTTTTTTAGATGTGGAGGACAAGAACTGTACACAATACTCAAGATGTGGTTGCACCATTGAGCAAAACAAACATTATGATATCCTTTGTTTTATTCTCCATTCCTGTCCTTCGAATTCCTAGCATTCTAATAGCTTTCTTGGTTGCCACTGCATACTTTCAACATATTAACTACATTGATGCCTAGATCCTTTTCCTGGATAGTGACTCCTAATATAGTATGCAGCCTTGCATCATGTAGCTATAGTTTGGGTTGTTCTTCCCTAGGTGCATAACTTTGCACTTGTTCACATTAAATTTCATCTGCCATTTGTATGCCCAGTCTCTCAATTTTACAAGGTCCTTTTGCAATTTTGCAAAATATTTATATGATTTAATAACTTTGTTATAATGTTGTGTAGTCTGAAAATTTGATCACTACACTTGTTTCCATTTCCAAGTCATTTATAAATCTATTTTAAAAAACAGTGGGCTCAGTTGAGATCCCTAAGCTATTCGTTTTTCACCTTTCTGCACTGAGAAATGTGACCTTTTAGCCCTATTCCTTGTTTTCTATTGTTTTCAGCGGTTCCCAGTCCACAATAGGGTACTGATCCCTATCCCATGATTTTTTAATTTCAAGAGTCTCTCATGGTGGGGGGGGGAGGGGGGGGGGCTAGTCAAAGGCTTCCTGAAAATCCAGGTACACTAATGTATATCAACCAGTTTGCCTTTATCTACCTGTTTATTCACACTTTCAAAGAAATGTAGCAAATAGGTGAGACAAGACATTCCTTGGCTAAATTCATGTTGGCCTTGTCCCATAAAGCCATTACTGTATGTTCAATAATTTTGTTCTTTATAATGGTTTCTAACATTTTGCCTAGCGCTGGTATCAAGCTCACTGGCCTATAAGTTCCCTGACTACCACCGGGATTCTTCAAAAAAGTGGTGTGAAGTTGGCTGTAGGTCTGTACTTTCATTTTTTAGTTCTTTCAGGATTCTGGGTTATATACAATCTAGCCCAGCATTTCCTACTCTTTAGTTCGTCAAACTGCCTTATTATATCTTCCATGTTCCCAGATATTTGTTTCAGTTCCTCCAATTCATCACCTTTAAATACCATTTCTGATCTTTCCTCTACATCTTCTTCAGTAAAGACCAAAGTAAAGAATTCATTTAGTCTCTCCACCATGGCCTTCCCTTCCCTTAGTGTCCCTTATACCCTTCTATCAACTAATGTTTCAAGTGACTCCCTCAGAGGCTTTTTGCTTCAAATGTACCTGGAAAAGATTTTATTAGGAATGTTTACTTCCCCTGTCATCTTCTTTTCAAATTCTGTTTTCAGAAACCTTTTCAATGTCTTGCATCTAGCTTGCCTGCACTTATGCTATTTCCTGTTTTCTTAATTTAAATCTTTTTTTCCAGGTCTGAAGATTCTTTTTTTTGGCTAAAACATCTCTCACCTCACCTTTAAACTATGCCAGCGGTCTTTTGGTCTTCCTTCCACTTTATTTTAAAGCATGGAATACATCTCATCTGGATTTCCAAGATTGTTTAAAAATACTATTCCCAGCCCTGATTTAAACTCTTTAACCTTTGCAGCTGCTTTTTTTTTTAGCTTTTGCTAATGATTTTTCCTCATTTTATTATAATATCTCTTTTGAAAGTTAAATGCTAGTGCAGTAAATTATCTTACCGTTCTCCCTTCATTAAATCAAATTTGATCATATTATGATCACTATTGCCAAGTAGCCCCAATATTACTAGCTCTCACAATAGATCCTGCATTCTACTAAGGACTAGATCTAAACTAGTTACCCTCATGTTGGTTCCTGAACCAGCTACTCCATGAAGTAGTCATTTATTTCATCTAGAAGCATTATCTCCTTAGCATGTCCTGATATAACTTTGACCCAGTCCATACTGGAATAATTAAACTTGCTCATCCTATGTTGCTGACAATTTGCTAATTTGTCTAATTTCTGTTAGCATTTCATACTGGCTAGGCAGATGGTAGTATAGTGCACTGTTATTTCTTTCCTCTTCTCATATGGAATTTCTATCCATAGAGATTCTATAGTGCATTTTTTTTCCTGCAAACCGTGTATCCTGTTTGACTCAATGTTCTCTAACTTACAGTGCCACCCCTCCACCAATCTGATCTACTATATCATTGCGATCTAATTTATACCCAGATCTCTGAGATTCCAGTTACGTCTCACTCTTTAGTCAGTGCTATCTATTCTAATTCTCCCCTGTTATTTTTTTAGACTTCTAGCATTATATACAATGTGAGAACTAGGGGATGCTAGACCTCACTCACAACCGCTGAACGTTTCACATGTTGCTTCCATTTATTTCTTTGATTAGTAGTGATTGTCTTTTTCCTTTTCAGAGGCATGCTCAAAACCCACCTTTTCCATCAGGCTTTTGACCTTCCCCTCCCTGATTTCCAGTCCCCTTCTCCCTTGGCCTGAGCCCCCTTTGGCTTAGACCTCCTCTCCTCCCTACGTCCCAAGCTTGTGACTGTCACTTTCTCTCTGTTCCTTTGTCTGTCCCTCTCATATCAAACAATGGCATTCTTTTCTCTCTTTTGCTTTCACCTGCAGCTTGTATTATTTTGTACACCACCCTGATGCCTATGCCTGGGCGGTATATCAAGTGCTTGAATAAAGATAACAATTCATAATATAAGAAGCAAGTTAAATTTCCAACAAAACTCAGTCTGGGCTTACAAATTGTAGTACTCAAGTTTAAAACAACTCAATGTATATTCAAAACAAATCAAGGTGGCTTATAGCAATATCTTCACTTTCCGTCAGAGTATATTTGAGCATGCAGGTTCTCAGAACAAAACACTGTCTCTTTGAGCGAGATGTTTTCCCAATGCAGCATATGGGAGGCTTTTAAGTTCTCTATCTTCTGGCTAACAGGACAACTGCTTTTCCAAAGAATACTGTCTCTTTAAACCTCTGGCATAAGGCAGCCAGACAAAGTGTTTACTTTCTGTGCTCCTGCACATTGATTATTTTCTCCAAATAAACCACAGGGCACAATTGTACTAGAGACAGTTCATTTACTCCATGACTTTCTTGGCTGTCTTTATTTCAGTAGAAACTCATAGCTTTAGGTCAGTCTTTACACCAGTAACCGAGGCAAGCGTACCCGGTGCTCCGGGCCCTGCCAACCAACATACCCTCCCCCCACCCTCTGTCCCCCCAACACCCCAACCCACAAGGAACAACACTACACAGCATTCATGGAACAAACTGGTCGCAGCTTTATTAATTATTAACCATTAACAAATATTCCAACAACAAAAACCATAACCAGCCCCGTAGCGGAATAGTACCACACCAGCCATGCCTTAGCAAAGTGCACTACCACCGCTATGGCCCTACACTTGCCCCCCGGCAAGTTTCCTAGCCCTTTCCCCGACTTTGCCATGCCCATAGCAAAAGCCGGCCAGGGTTTATCCGGGTCAGGGGCACCCCACCCCCGCCCAAGTGTACCTTGAGGCACCGGACCCCGGAAACCTCCGGGATCCCGCCACCGGCACATGCGACAGGCCTGTCGATGCGCCGCCCCCCAAACCTAAAGCTGTGACCAGCGGTTATCCCGCAAAATGATATACTCCAGAACCTCCTGCCAGTCATTAAGGAGCAGATCCATGCCAACTGGAGACAAATGCACACCATCACCACTGTAAAGACCAGCGCAACCCACCTCCACCCAAGGATGCATAATCTGATAACCCCCATTCCTGCAAACCCACCGACCGATCTGACGGTTTATCTTAGCCCCCGCGACCACTGTCGCTGGCTCCAGCACGCAGGCCGAGGGATAATGTCGGACCACAAAAAAATTGTCCCAGGAAACATTCTCATAACCACCGCCAAATCGTCCTGTGCCGCTCTAATCAGCTGACGACAGGACCAGGAGACGAGGTCATTACCCCCCAAATGCACAATCAGCACTGCCGGTTGACGCGACATCCTCCTGTGGTGCCGTAGCAAAGGTAGCAGCTGAAGCCAGCGAAATCCCCGCTGCCCCAGCCATGAGACCGACACCACTGCAGGATCCATCTGCAAATTCAGGCCTCCAGGCCGAATGGCAGCACGCTGACCTGCCCAGTGGACAAACGAATGACCAACCACCCAGGCACCACCAGGCTCGAGACCCCCATCTGAAAAACAAATGAACAGTTAGCATCCCCCGCCCCAAACAAAGCCACCTTTCACAGCCGTATGTAACCCTGAAAAGCCCGCGACCGCCACCTGCCGATACTCCTAATTACATCCTCGGGCAACCCGGCCCCCGCCGCACTAGTAGCCGCACCGATACGAAAGGAGTGAGGTGCAAAGCACATGGGGTCCTCACCCAAAAAATGCAGCGCCAGCCGAAGCACCGCAGTTACCTGAAAACGGGTCAACACTCGCGCATTCTCATGCAGAAAAAGAACCCCGACCCGCTCAGGACGCACCCTCAAGTATGTCCTCACAGCCAGCACCGGGCACGTAGCGAGACCCGTGACCTCCCTTAATATGACCCATAAACCCCTACCACGCTGATCACTCTTGGATTTCTCCAAAAGGATCCGCAGCAGCCCGCCTTCCAAATGCACATGGTGCCGTTGCAAGCCCCCCCCCCACCCCCTGACCTGCCCAAATTCTCCGCCAGCTCCCCAATTCGAAACGCTACAAAAAAAGCAAGACAAAAAAACCGCCCGGAAGAGAAAAACCTCAAACTGTGAGGCAGCCACCTGAGGCAACACTGCCAGGAGACGCACCAGCAGACCATGTGTAATCGGCCTACGCGAATTCGCAGAGGCCGGCCGAACCCGCTCCCATCCCCGCAGAAGCCGACATGCCAAAAATCCCCCCGAAATAGGGCCCCAGCCCACGGCACTCGCAAAAAAGTTAAACCCCGCTAAATGCGAACGCACCGCCGCTCTGGACTGCCCGCGACCTCTGGCTTCCGCTATATAACAACCAATGACGCCACAACTGACCACGCGGAGTCCGCCAGCCTGCTCCTCCCCCCCAGACACACTCCCCTGGCAGCTTCCCATTGGCTCCCGTGCGGCTGCATTCGCCGGGAGCCAATGGGTTTAAACTTCGCCCGCCCCCAAGTCTCAAGCCACAGCCGCACGCAGGGTCCCCGCACCGGGCTGTGCGCCCAGTTACCGTCGGCCGCCGGGACCCTGCCCACGGCCTCTCTAATTTCAGTCAGCAAGCTTCACAAGGTAAAACAGTGACTAAATCCATGCCAAGTTTTCTGACCCGCCCCCCACAGACACACTGTTACAGAGATGGAGCCCAGCCCAATCTCTTCACTCTCTGTTACTGGTTGCATTCATCTAAAACCTCCGTTATACCTTCTTTTTTCACCCAAACTGAGTTTAATCTTAAGATAAGCACACTTGTTCTTCATAGCATTTTTATGGAAATAAAGTATAACTTTTGGCTTACCTTGCAGAAGTGCACCACGCCCAATGATCTGAACAACAAGTAACATTCAGCATGCCATTGCTTACCAGTTAGCAACTGCTCTGGGACTTAAACCCACCTCTACTGAGACAAGGGAGACATAAACCAAGCTCTATTCTGAGGTTTTGAGTCAAGCCTTCTAACCATTTCTCTCACCACTGGACATACTAGGCTTTTAGATTCCACTAAAATGCCTGGGTTTCTAATGCAGCCTATTCCCACCTTTCATTCTAGGGTTATCAGCTGCCAAGGGTTTATGGATCTTTGATCCAGTTAGTTCTGGCCATGTCCTCACCTTTTTCCCTCTATTCTTAGCCATTCATAGGGCTCCCCTAGACTTAGCCATTCATATGGCTAAATCTCCTCCCTGGCCTTCACATAGTTTTTATGCTGCCAGCTGGGACCATGTCGAGCTCTGATGGGCTTCCTCCTTAATCTGCTTAATCTGCTTTAAGGTGGATCTTAACTCTAGAGTCTCAAGAGAAACATGACTTCTCATAGCCATCCCTTATCACTAGCGGTTGCTAGAGATCTCAGACACCTTCTGAAGCTCCTCTCAGTGTTTGTGGGTTTCTCATTGTATTGTATATGCCCTTGTATGCCACAACATCCATTTCAAAGTATGTTTTTGTTCATATTGACAACCTGCTTATCAGTTGACAGAAGTAACTAGTTTAAAAGCTGCTCTATCTCTTTCTTAAAGGTTGGTGTCGGAAGTCTGGTTCCAGTCTGGTTAAGGTGGTACTTTTCCTATTAGAAAAGGACCCCGCTTCCCTAGATTGTTGCCCGATTCCTAAGAAATCGAAAGCCTCCTTCCCTGCACCATTGTCTCATCCACATTGAGATGAGTATTATATTTAAGGGCTTGTTTACAAAGCCACGGTAGCGGTTTCCGATCGTTATCAGAGCCACGGCCCCATTGTAAACAAGCCCCTTAGTTCCCCTTAATAAATCTCAAAAAAAGATAAACTAGAAAATGATAAAGAGTTCCAAATGATTCCTCTATGAGGGCAGTATAAAGATGTTATTGCTCTAAAGCTTGGAGACAGTTGAGAAGAGGTATGAGAGGTCTATAAACTTTTGAGTTGAATGGCACAAGTAAATTCAAACTGTTCATTCTTTCAAAAAATACAAAAATTAGGGGCATGCTATTATTACTAAATAGAACATTTAAAAAATATATGTTTTTACTCAACACTGGAATTCATTGCTGGGGGATATGGTAAAAGCAGTTAGTATAGATAGATTTAAAAAAGATTTGGACAACCTCCTAAAGGAAAAGTCCTCAAACCATTATTAAGGTAGATTTAGAGAAAGTCATTGCTTATCCCTGGGAATCTTGGTATCTTCCTACTCTTTGAGATCCTGCTAGGAACTCGTGTCTTGCATTGGCCACTGTTGGAAGCAGAATAGTGGGCTTGATAGACCCTTGCTTTGATCTACTATGGCAATTTCTTATGCTTGTATATAGAGATTTGCCACTATTTTAAAACAACATCACAATGAGTATTGACTTGCTTAGCTGTATGTTATGTGCATTTTAACTGAAGTCTTGTATAGCTTTGTGATGCTGAATTAACAATAGCTCATAGAAATAGATATATATGTACCATCAAATCATAGAGCCATCAATCCCAGCATCCTCTTTCCAACAGTGGCCAATCCAGATTCTCTAATAAGGACAAGAGTTGATCCATTCCTTATTGTTCAGAGATAAACAGTGATTTTCACAAGTCTACATGGCTAATGTTTTATGTACTTTTCTTCCACAATCCAGACTAATCACTTTTTAACTCGGTTATCACAACTTCTTTGGCCACATTTTCTGGCAACAAATTCTACCACTTAGTTGTACACTGAGTGAAAAAAAGTACTTTCTCCAATTTGTTTTAAGTGTGCTACTTATTATTTTCATGGAGTGCCTCCTCATTTTAATATTATTTGAAAAGGATAATCAACCATTCCACATCTTATCATTTCCAACCCACTCATGATTTTATAGACTTCTATTATATCTCCTCTCATCTTGTGGCAGGTGCAGGCCTGTGACCCACGGTGTCTGACATAGGCAGGCCAGCATGGCTAGCTTGACCTGTAAATGAGGCCTGTGGAGAGGCATATAGGATTGCACATCCCCCAATATGCTGCTATTGTAAGATAGAACTCAGTAGAAGTATTGAATTAGCTTAGGTAAGCAGAACTGCAGTATTGAAAGATGGAAAAATACAGAAAATACATGTTTAAAAGTTACTGATAAGAAAAAGTACATCTGCAAAGAAATAATTGGGAGTGCTGACAGATGAGTTGCAGAGCCCAGCTCCTCTGCACGTACAAATTGGTTCTATGGCCTTGAGAGTGTGAAAGTAACAAGTTGATGAACTGACCATTGTAATTGGGACTAGAAGGGGGGTATGCAGGTGGCATGCCCACTGGAGGGACATAATTGGATAAACTTATCAGTACCGGGACCAATAGAAGAGGTACGGGAGGTACGGGAGGTTACCGGGACCAATGAAATGTTTTTCTATACCTAGAATGGAACAGAAGTCTATAAAAGTTGTTGTAATGCTTGAAAACTTTGCTCAGCCATTTTGAAATTGACTGGTTCGAGACTTGTGCACAAATAAATGATTTGGACCTTCTGAACAGACTCCTGGTATCATTGGTTTGTCTGTGCTTTGCTGCTACATATTCCTTGGTGCGTTGGCCGGGAAGTTGTGGAATCAAAGTGTATATAGGGCAATATACCACGACTTTCCGCCTCTATAGGCTTGGTCCTGCCGGGATCGCGCCCTTCCGACGAGGGCTGCTCCCTGGCGCCACCGGTCCCTTGTATCGGAGGGAGCTGGTCGGACCTCGGCGGGTGACGAGCCCGGCTGGAGTCAACGCCTCGAACCCGAGTGAGGGGAGTCCGAGGTCCAACTCATGCGCCTGCTTGGGAAGTTTGAGGACCGGATCCGGTGAGTATAGTTTTGATTTTGGGTCTAGACGGAAATAGAAAGCGCAGTACTGCCATTGGAACTTGGAACTTTGGAATTTGTAATCTCGAGATATTGGGAATTGGTAAGAGAGCATGATCAACTCTCAAGGAAGGGCCGAGTAACCCCGCATGGGAATTCGCCGGGTGAAACCCCCATCCTTTTTGTAATTGGGAAATTGGAAAAGACTAGTCAGAATAGATAGAAACGAATGCATTCTGGGATACGTTGCTAGCATGATTGTGTGAACGAAGTGTGAATGAGAGGTCTGGCAGCACGGACCAAGTGAAGGCGGACCCCTGAGTAGCGCATTTCCTGACCGGGCGACCGCGTTCAGGTCGCAAAAAGGGGGAAGCGATTGTCGTCTTGTCTTGTTATTTGTACTCCTTATACGTTTCCAGGGCCGTGAGGACCCCTTACCCACGGTCCGCCCTCCTTTTCCCTTCTGTCTGTTGTTGCGCGCACACATCGAAATGGGAGGGGCGGGGTCTACTAGAAACACTCCATTAGAATGTATGATCGCACATTTTAAAGAGGGATATTCAGGAGATTATGGTATTAAAATGACAGCAGCCCGTTTGCAGATTTTGTGTACTAGGGAGTGGCCCGATCTAGACCCCATCTGGCCCCGAGAGGGAACGTTCAATGTAGAGATTATTCAGTCAATACACCGTAGAGTGCGGATAGCGCACCCCGATCAGTACCCCTATATAGATTCTTGGTTAAGTATTTGTGAAGATCCGCCCTCCTGGGCGCAGCGCTGTTATGAGGAACAGTGCAGAATAATGTTAGCTAAAACAGATTCTAGACAGAAAACGGAACAGCCTAGAATGAAAGAGCAGGATAAGAAAGCCAGAAAGAAGTCCATCCTGGCAGATCCTGATTCCCCAGAAATAATTCTCAGCCAGCCCCGAACCCCAGGTCCAGTAAGAGTAGCCCGGCGTCCTGCCCCAGAACCCCAGAGACGGCCAGAGCCGAGGCGGGACCCAACCCCTGATCCCCCTCCCGGAGGAGAAAAAGAGGAAGAACTAGTGGAAAAAGAAGAGGAGGACATAAAAAGCGAGTCAGAAGTGGAGATAGAAGAAGGAGAAAGAGAGAATCCCCCAGATGAGGAGGACAATGTACAAATAATTGAGAAAGCTAGCGCTAGCACTAGCACGCCAGTGAGAGAGAAACCCAAAGCAAAACCTGTTGAGAAAAAGAAAGTGACTCCTGCAAAGGCAACGACGATAACCCTTAGATCCCAAAAGACACCTATGGCAGCCAAACTGTTTCCCTTACGGCAGGTCCCGGGAGTGCCCGTAAAGAATGATAATGATGAAGTGGTAGCGGGACCCCTAACTTATGTGTATATCCCTTTCTCTACAACTGATTTATTAAACTGGAGGTCGCATTACGCCTCCTATACTAGTAAGCCCCAGGAGCTGACAGAATTAGTAACTAGTATTATGGAAACTCACCAGCCCACTTGGCCAGATTGCCGTCAGCTCCTGACCACCCTATTCACGACAGAAGAGCGAGCAAGAATTAGAAAAGCAGCTATTGAATGGATGGCAGAGAACCCTGTAGCTCCGGCACAGGGGCAGAATATAATAGACCGTCGGGAAGCAGCTCAGAGAGAATTCCCGAATGAAGACCCCCAATGGGATCCAAATACAGATGAAGGATCCACAGCCCTAGCCCGTTTTCGCCAAGGCTTCTTACAAGGCCTGAGAAGGGGGGGCCAAAAAGCTATGAACCTTTCCAAAGTTGCAGGAGTTATCCAAGGGATAGATGAGAGCCCAGCAGATTTTTATGAGAGATTAACTGAAGCATACAGAATGTATACTCCCTATGATCCCGAGGCACCAGGAAGTTTATGTATGGTGAATTCTGCTTTTGTAAACCAGTCTCAACCAGACATTAGACGCAAATTACAGAAGTTAGAAGGGTTTGCGGGCATGAATGCAACACAGTTATTGGAAGTCGCTCATAAAGTGTATGTGAATCGTGATACTGAAAGACAGAGAGAATGTGATAGAAAGATGAAGAAGAAAGCTGATTTTTTGGCTGCGGCCATAGTGGAACAGAAAAGGGGAGGTGTCCCTAGTCGAAGGAGTAGAGGAAGAGGGCGGGGTCAAGGCGGAGGCCGGACCCAGAGACTAGGCGTGAACCAATGCGCCTATTGCAGAGAGGAAGGACATTGGAGAGATACGTGCCCGCAACTCGAAGACGCCCAGCATGATGACGACAGCAGCCATCAGTGGCGAGAAGAAAGACGAAGCTACCCCCGAAGCCGAGGAGGAGCCAATCGAGAACAATTCCAGCGAGAGAGAGGAGGAGCCATTCAAGCATTGGCCACACCAGCCCATGACGAGAATGACGTGGATTAGGACAGACCGGGCTCCAAGTTTGCTTTAGGTCTCCAGGAGCCTATGGTCGGAATACAAATAGGAGACCAAATTATGGACTTTATGGTTGATACTGGAGCACAACATTCAGTAATAGACAAAAAGATAGCCCCATTCACTACAAAAGCAGTCACCATCATAGGAGCAACTGGTGCCAAAGCCACAAAGTCTTTTCTTCAAAACCGAATATGCAGTCTGGGAGGACAGCAAGTAACTCATCAATTCCTTTACATGCCCGAATGTCCAGTGCCACTACTGGGACGAGATATGTTAGCCAAGCTTCAAGCACAGATATCTTTCTCTGAACAAGGAGAAATGCAAATGACAGTAAATCCCCAAACCAAACCAGCAGGAGTGATGCTGCTGACAGTTCCCCGAGAAGAAGAGTGGAGATACTACATTGATGATTCGATTCAAGATACCTATTTTGAACAAACTTTGAAAAGTATTGATGCACCACCTGGAGTATGAGCAGAAGGCAGTCCCCCAGGCCTAGCCAAGCATATAGCTCCAGTAATTGTAACCCTCAAGCCTAGTGCTACACCAGTGCACGTCAAACAGTACCCACTCCCAAGAGCCGCAATTGAAGGCATTCATCGCCACCTACAAAGATTGCTTGAGTATGGCCTACTAAAAGTATGTCAATCCCCATGGAACACCCCACTTTTGCCAGTAAAGAAACCTGGGACAGATGATTATCGCCCAGTGCAAGATTTGAGAAGAGTAAATGATGCAGCTGAAACCATACATCCAGTCGTACCCAATCCTTACACCCTCCTAGGACTGATACCTGCTGAAGCTACCCATTTCACTGTACTGGATTTGAAAGATGCATTCTTTTGCATAAGATTAGCCCCTGTAAGCCAAATATTGTTTGCATTCGAATGGCAGGACCCCATCTCTGGAAGAGGGGGCCAACTTACCTGGACAAGATTACCCCAAGGATTCAAGAATTCACCTACCATCTTTAGTGCTGCACTGAATCAAGACCTTTCAAGCTATCCAGTAGCCCCGGGAAAGAGAGTGCTTCTCCAATACGTGGATGATCTGTTGATAGCTGCCGTGTCAGAAGGTGAATGTATACTAGCCACCAAAGATCTCTTGCAATTACTAGATGAAGCTGGATACAAAGTTTCCAGAGCCAAAGCACAGCTATGCCAAAAAGAAGTGAAATACTTGGGTTTTCGTATCACCCAAGGAAGCAGAAGATTAGGCAGAGAAAGAAAAGAAGCAGTATGTAGAATTCCAACTCCAACAACTAGAAAGCAAGTCAGAGCCTTTCTGGGTGCAGCAGGATATTGCCGAATCTGGATACCCAACTTTGCCCAAATTGCCAAACCACTGTATGAAGCCACGAAAGGAGAAGAAAAGTCACCGCTGGAGTGGGGACTTGAGCAGGATACAGCCTTCCAGAAGTTAAAAGAAGAATTGATGTCATCACCAGCACTTGGACTACCAGATGTCCACAAACCTTTCCACTTGTTTGTACATGAAGCACAGGGAAATGCCTTAAGCATGTTTACTCAGAAATTGGGAAATTGGGAGCGACCTGTAGCCTACCTATCGAAACAATTGGACCCTGTGGCCAAAGGATGGCCACCTTGCTTGAGAGCAGTTGCAGCTACAGCGCTACTAGTGAGTGAAGCAGACAAACTCACACTAGGACAGAACATACGAGTCACTGTGCCACATGAAGTCCTTGCCCTTATGGAACAGAAAGCAAATTATTGGCTCACCAATTCCCGAATGTTGAAGTACCAGAGCATGTTATGTGAAAACCCACAGATACAACTTGAAGTGAGCCATGCCCTGAATCCAGCCACCTTGATACCCATCAGTGAAGAACTCCCAGAACATGACTGTATCGAAGTCATGGAGACTGTATTCTCCAGCCGACCTGACTTGACAGATGTGCCCATAGACAATCCTGACCAAATCTATTATGTTGATGGGAGCAGTCTCATCCTTGATGGACGACGCTGTGCCGGATATGCAGTCGTCACTCAACGTGAAGTAGTTGAATCATCAGCCCTAGCCTCAGGCACATCAGCCCAGAAAGCCGAATTGATAGCACTTACCAGAGCATTGTTGTTAGGAGAAAAACTTGTGCTAAATGTATATACAGATTTCAAATATGCCTTCACTACCTTGCATGCCCATGGAGCTCTCTATAAAGAAAGAGGACTCATCACATCCGGAGGAAAATCAGTCAAATATGGTCCCGAAATATTGATGTTACTTGATGCAGTATGGGCCCCAACACGTGTAGCTGTCATGCATTGTAGAGGACATCAAGCAGGAAAAGGAGAAGTTGCCCGAGGAAATAGATTTGCAGATGCCTCAGCACGACAAGCAGCTATGACAGGACAAATTGCCCCACAAGCTATGCCAATGCAAGCAGCATTGTTTCCAGTACCCTTGAATTTATGGACACCACGATATACCACCAAAGAAATGGATTACTACTGTAACAGAGAAAATGGAGTACTGAAAGACGGATGGATTGAGCTGCCACCAGATGAGGGCAGTCAACCTCCGGGAAGAATAGTAATTCCTGAATTGTTAGGACCAGCCTTTGTCAAAGCTTTCCACGAAGCTACCCACTATGGAAAAAGTGCCTTGGAAAAAGCACTCAGACCACATTTCTACATCCCTCTGATGACAACCATATCAGCTTCAGTAGCACGACAATGTCAAACTTGTGCCAAGAATAATGCCAAGCAAGGCCTTATTACAGCACCCCGAGTTCAGTCAAGAGGTGTGACCCCCATGCACAATCTCCAAGTTGATTTCACCGAAATGCCAAAAGCTAATGGGTACCATTACCTATTAGTATTAGTTTGTACTTTCTCTGGGTGGGTAGAAGCATTCCCAACCAGAACTGAGAAAGCCCGAGAAGTTACCAAAGTCTTAATGAGAGAGATTGTCCCCAGATTTGGAATCCCAGCAATAATAGGGTCAGACAATGGACCCTCATTTGTCTCCCAAGTTACTCAGCAGTTAGCAAAAGCCTTACAGATACAATGGAAACTCCACACTGCATACAGACCCCAGAGTTCAGGGAAAGTTGAGCGAATGAATCGTACCTTGAAAGCCCAAATGTCCAAGCTTTGTCAGGAGACACAATTGAAGTGGCCCCAAGTGCTCCCCATAGCTTTATTCAGAATACGCTCAGCTCCTGTAAAGTCAACAGGATTTTCCCCTTTTGAAGTTTTGTATGGTAAACCCCCACCAATAGTGCAGGGAATCAAAGGAAGTCTAGCCCAAATTGGTTCAGAAATAACCAGACAAGAACTCCTAGATCTTAGTTTTGTTCTGCAGACTCTCCATACGTGGATCCAAGACCAGTTGCCTATCAACTTGACGGAACCCTTGCATCCCTACCAGCCTGGTACCTCGGTGTGGATCAAAGATTGGAAGAGGACACCGTTGGAACCCCATTGGAAGGGACCGTACACCGTCATCCTGTCTACCCCAACTGCAGTAAAGGTAGCCGAGATCGACGCCTGGATCCACCACAGCAGAGTCAAGCCCGCCGCTGATCCTGAACCTGAGCAGTGGACGGCAGAACAGCATCTTGATGCACCCTTGCGAGTTACTTTGAGACGGCAACCAGCAGCTTAGACACTTCATCACAAGTGCTTTGCAGCAGCCAAGTCTTTCGAAGAGGATTGCTGTTTTCCATACAGCAACAGCTTTGTTTCAACGAACCCAATCTGCGTGCGATTTTGCGCACTACTTTGATACTATATTGAACCATACTTCAGAAACCAACTAAATTACCAAGTTGGTTGAGGTGTGATGGACAACTTGAGGATCTTCAATCAACACTCAGCACCCGTTAAATTGCTTCATTAGCAGACGGGACGAAGAATAAAAGACCGTCGTGATCAAGATCAGCAAGCTGAGGATTCAGAAGAACTCCAATCAACATCGACATGCATCTTTACTTTTGCTTTGCTTTGGTTGCCTTCTTTGGAGGTTTTGAACAGACTCATGCTTTACCTCCATGCACTGCCTGCATTACTTCTACTAGAACTGGACTGAAAGTAACTCAGACTTTGCTTTATCATTCTTACTATACCTGCAAGGGGACAGTAACCCGGTGCATCTATAACACCACTGAACTGAATGTTTGCACTCATGGGAAAATTAAAGCATGCTATAATCCGCATCAGAATCCATCCTATTACACGTTGGAAATAAGATGGAAGGATGCAGATGGACCTATATTAGCTGCTACGTCACCACTTAAGGACATTACTAAACCTGCTGTTTTGAATTTTGATGCATGTAATGCTATTAATAGAGATAGTTATTCCACCTGTGGTACATGGGAGAAAGCGTATCGAAATGACCATAAGTATATGTGTCCAGAAGGTGCCACGGGATGGAGAAAGTGTACAGGTAAAAAGGAACCAGGCTATAGTACTGCCCCAGCAGCAGACTACTATTGCCCGTATTGGGGGTGTGTTTTTTATGCTACCTGGAACACTGGTATAACTGATGAGAAAATAGATAAACGGATGGCTACTCTAACCAAGCCAACCACAAATGATAAATGTCAGAAAGATGCTTGCAACCCCTTACACTTGCGTATACATAATCCCCATGCATGGAAACAAGGATACAAGTTTGGTTTACGTATTGCTGGAGGAGCAATAGATCCAGGGACCATTGTGTATATCAGATTGAATACCCAAGCCCACAAGTCATCTAAATATCATATTCATAATACTTTCTATGAAGCCATGCATGTAAATAAGTTTGAGATCCCTCACCCCTCACAGAATTTATTTCTAGAATTAGCCGGAGCAGTAGTATCTAGTCTTAAGATCTCAGATTGTTATTTCTGTGGCGGAACCCAAATGGGAGATCAGTGGCCATGGGAAGCCCAAGAGTTGAATTATTCTATGATTTATAATCAGACTGAATTACACAAGACTACCAGTGAATGGGTGTTAGCGCACTCAATCGTTGGACGTCTTTGCTATGCCAGAACTGGACCCCAGTTCACCCAAAAGGTAGGACAGCTGGTCTGTCTTAGCCAGAAGTACTATAATGCCACGACCAAAAAGACAGCTTGGTGGTCAGGAATTAGACATCCTGAACCTCCTAACCCATTAGCCAGATTTCCTGAACTTGCTGGTTTATGGACTGACCTTGCCAAAGTCCAAGCCTGGCAAGCCCCACCTGGCCTATATTGGATCTGTGGAAACCGAGCATATGCACAACTCCCGCCACACTGGGGAGGAGCATGTGTCTTAGGAACCATCAGACCTTCTTTCTTCCTGTTAAACACTGAACATGGAGAACAATTAGGATACCCAGTATACACTACTCACAGACACAAAAGAGCATTGAGACAGAAAAGAGAAGCCTTACAGATAGGTAAGTGGGAGAAGTGGCAAGGTGATGATTGGCCACCAGAAAGAATTATTGAGTATTATGGACCTGCCACTTGGAATGATGATGGTATGTATGGTTATCGCACTCCAATTTATATGATCAATCGTATTATTCGCTTACAAGCAGTAGTTGAGATAATAACTAATGAGACTAGTCATGCACTTACACTTTTAGCTAGACAAAGTACTCAGATGCGCACTGCTATATATCAGAACCGCTTAGCACTTGATTATTTGTTAGCAGCTGAAGGAGGAGTATGTGGTAAACTGAACTTAACCAATTGCTGTTTGAAAATAGATGATAAAGGTCAAGTAGTTGAAGAAATTGCTAAAGATATGCAAAGACATGCTTATGTGCCAGTGCAGACTTGGCACTCATTGAAATTTCCTAATTGGTTTGCTAACCTCTTTTCATGGGTGGGAGGATTTAAGACTTTCATCATATTGGTACTAATCCTTGTTGCTGTTATCTTCTTATTACCATGTTTAATCCCATGTTGTATGCGTTCCATTCATAACACTATTGATAGTACAGTACAGCGGAAGACCGCAACAAAAATCATGGCTTTATATACAGCTAGTCCTGGTAGAAATCCTTTAATCAGGATGTGATTCTTCAGAAAGTGATTTAATTCTCACACCTTATTAAGTAATAGGGTGAGATTAATCAAAGGGGGGAATGTGGCAGGTGCAGGCCTGTGACCCACAGTGTCCGAACATAAGCAGGCCAGCATGGCTAGCTTGACCTGTAAATGAGGCCTGTGGAGAGGCATATAGGATTGCACATCCCCCAATATGCTGCTATTGTAAGATAGAACTCAGTAGAAGTATTGAATTAGCTTAGGTAAGCAGAACTGCAGTATTGAAAGATGGAAAAATACAGAAAATACATGTTTAAAAGTTACTGATAAGAAAAAGTACATCTGCAAAGAAATAATTGGGAGTGCTGACAGATGAGTTGCAGAGCCCAGCTCCTCTGCACGTACAAATTGGTTCTATGGCCTTGAGAGTGTGAAAGTAACAAGTTGATGAACTGACCATTGTAATTGGGACTAGAAGGGGGGTATGCAGGTGGCATGCCCACTGGAGGGACATAATTGGATAAACTTATCAGTACCGGGACCAATAGAAGAGGTACGGGAGGTACGGGAGGTTACCGGGACCAATGAAATGTTTTTCTATACCTAGAATGGAACAGAAGTCTATAAAAGTTGTTGTAATGCTTGAAAACTTTGCTCAGCCATTTTGAAATTGACTGGTTCGAGACTTGTGCACAAATAAATGATTTGGACCTTCTGAACAGACTCCTGGTATCATTGGTTTGTCTGCGCTTTGCTGCTACAATCTGTCTTTTGTCCAAGGTGAAGAACACTAATCTGTTAAGTGCTACCTTGAAGGGAAATCATTCCATCCCCTTTATCATTTGACTGGACTTCTCTATGAGGGTAATTTGATTACAAGTTACCTATGCGGGAAGGTCAAAAGGCCTATTCCAAGCCTATTTTATAGTACATGTTTATGAAGGTTATTTTATAAAGCATCTCCATGTGTGAATAGCAGCATTTACACTTGTAGAATGGAACACATGTGTAAATTCCATTTCAGAAACACACTATTTATATCTGCAGAGATTTTAAGAGGTCATGGTGGAGGCATGGTTTGGGAAAGCTAAGTAAGACCAAAAATCTACAGGTGCAATCACAATTTCACAAAGGAAATCTATGTATAAGGCAGATAGGACTCTTGACCTGTCTTCATGGTAGCAAGGACACTGCCCGACACAAGGGGTGAGCCCCAGTCACATCCATGTAACTTCCGGACA
Organism: Ichthyophis bannanicus; assembly: GCA_033557465.1. NCBI lineage: Eukaryota > Metazoa > Chordata > Amphibia > Gymnophiona > Ichthyophiidae > Ichthyophis > Ichthyophis bannanicus. The sequence goes on from CM066035.1 coordinate 389,367,760, forward strand.
CACGAAAGTGCCTCCCTCTGCAGCGCCAACTCCGCCCGCAAGCATCATCGCCCAGCGACACTGTACCACATAACTAAGTGCTCCTGCAAGCATGCCCATGCCTTCGGGGCCCACATCTAAAGGCCATGCCAAGGGCCCTAAGACGTGGCCCTTGGAGTGGCCAAGGAGTGGATTACTAAGAGGAGCCTACCTACTCCCAGCTAGCCAGTAACACACCACAGGAAAATGCAGAGCAACTTCACAGTGGCCACCATAAATAAACCCCAAAACAACCCCTAAGGAACCAGAACTCTGCATCCCCTACTCACCATGAAGACCCACTGCAACAATTTCCTTTTTATCCTCCTGTTCCTACACCTGCTTCTACAGCCCACAGGGGCTGGCCCAACCAAGGCAAACACACTCATGCTCCCAGTACTAACTTAAATCCAGTACAGCACCCTGTGGTAGTACATCAACAAATACCTGACACAGAAGACACACACTCTCATATATATATAAAACCCACCAGACACGCACAAGCCACACAAACCCCTCTCGTGAACTCCTCCATCATATGCACACTCACTAATGTCAGGTCAGTCAGAAATAAAATCAATACCATAACTGCCTACCTGCAAACACAACAGACAGACATATTACAGAAATATGGCTCAATGACACCGACCAGGTCATCCTCAACCAAATCACCCCACCCGCTCTCCCAGAACACACAAGAAAGGAGGAGGAGTACTAATACTAGCAAAGAGCCAGTTTAAATTCAAAACCGTCTCATCAAGTAACAAAGCAGATTCCAACATAATCACTATCACCAATAACTATCCAACATAGAAGCACTTTGACGGCTAGAAGAAATCCAAGAGACAACATGGAGCGAGACTCCCAACGGACATTAAAAATCTGTATTAAGAGGTATAGAGTTGCCACATCCAACCCAGATTGGGTTTCGGCACTTGCCTTCCTCGGGGATGTAACAGCAATACAAACAGTAAAATCATACAAATCTATATAAACCTTAATACAATTAATAAGACTTTAAAAACAATTATATTAAAAATATATAAACATTATTAGCGAATTAAAGCTATGTCACAACTGGATAACAGCCATTCAAATAAAAAACCCCAAAACAAAACCCATAATATATATATAAAAAAGATAAAAGGAAAAGACAGAGAAGTATACACCAATTGCTCAATAAAAATATATAACAATAGAAAAGTATACACCGATTGCTCAATAGAAAATATATATTATTTATTGAGTAATCGGTGTATACTTATATATAAATATATTTTATTGAGCAATCGGAGTATACTTTTCTGTCTTTTCTTTGACTAATAATGTTTATATATTTTTAATATAATTGTTTTTAAAGTCTTATTCATTGTATTAGTGTTTATATGGATTTGTATGATTTTACTGTTTGTAGTGCTGTTATACCCCTGAACAATGTGAGGGCTGAAACACAGCCTGTGCTACTCTGTACCCCTTAATAAAGATTTTTAACGTCTACTGGGTGTCTCGCTCCTTGTTGTCTGTCAACCTGTGCCTCATATACAGAGACCATAATGCCAAGACCGATGAACTCATAAGAACATAAGATATGCCATACTGGGTCAGACCAAGGTCCATCAAACCCAGTATCCTATTTCCAACAGTGGCCAATCTAGGTCACAAGTACCTAGCAGTTTCCCCAAAAGACACAGGTTCCACAATGCTTGTACTGGGTCAAGCATTGATATCCTGGGTCCCTTCTTAATAATGGTTTATGGACCTTTCCTCCAGGAACTTGTCCAAACCTTTTTTAAACCCAGCTACACTAACAGCCTTTACTACATCCTCCGGTAACAAATTCCAGAGTTTGATTACACGTTGAGTGAAAAAATATTTTCTTTTATTAGTCTTAAATAGTTTACCCTGTTGCTTCATTGCATGTCCCCTAGTCCTTCTATATTCTGATAATGTAAACAATCGATCTACGTTTACCCATTCCACTCCGTTCATTAATTTATAGACTTCTATCATATCTCCCCTCAGCCGTCTCTTTTCCAGGTTAAAGAGCCCTAACCTTTTTAGCCTTTCTTCATAGGAGTATCCTTCCATCCCCTTTACCATTTTGGTGGCTCTTCTCTGAACCTTTTCTAAAATCGCTGTCCTTTTTAAGATACGGCGACCAGAATTGCACACAATATTCAAGGTGCGGTCTCACCATGGAACGATATAGAGGCATTATAATATCTTTTGTTTTATTTTCCATTCCTTTCCTTATCATACCTAGCATTCTATTTGCTCTCTTGGCCGCCGCTGCACACTGGGCCAAGGGTTTTAACATGGTATCCACAATGACGCCTAAATCTTTTTCCTGGGTGGTGGTTCCTAATGTGGAACCTTGCATCGTGTAACCATAGTTTGGGTTGTTCTTCCCTAGGTGCATAACCTTGCATTTGTCCACATTAAATTTCATCTGCCATTTTGATGCCCAGTCTTCTAATTTATCAAGATCCTCTTGCAATTTTCCACAATCCTCTTAAGAACTTTAAATAGTTTTGTGTCATCTTCAAATTTGATAACCTCACTCGTTATTCCACTTTCCAGGTCATTTATGAATATGTCAAAAAGCAGCGGACCCAGCACAGATCCCTGGGGTACACCACTATTCACCTTTCTCCATTGGGAAAATTGGCCATTTAGCCCTACCCTCTGCTTTCTATCTTTTAACCAGTTCCTGATCCACAATAGTACACTGCCTCCTATCCCATGACTCTTTAGTTTTGCCAAATGTCTCTGATGAGGGACCTTGTCAAAAAAACATAACAGATTAGTAAGACAAGATCTTCCTTGTCTAAAGCCATGTTGGCTGTCTCCAATTAGATCATGACTATCTACATGTGGAGTAATTTTATTCTTTATAATGGTTTCTGCCATTTTCCCCGGTACTGATGTCAGGCTCACCGGTCTGTAGTATCCCGGATCACCCCTGGAACCCTTTTTAAAAATTGGTGTTACATTGGCGATCCTCCAATCTTCAGGTATTAGAGATGATTTTAATGATAGTTCACAGATTACTAATAGCAGGTCTGCAATCTCATATTTCAGTTCTTTCAACACCCTTGGATGTATACCATCCAGCTCAGGTGATTTGCTACTCTTCAGTTTATCTAATAGTTGTAATACATCTTCCCGATGTATCGATATTTCCTTCAATTCTTCCGCACCTTTAAATACCACTTCAGTCATGGGTAACATCCCTACATCTTCCTCAGTAAAGACCGAAGCAAAGAATTCATTCAGTTTCTCCGCTATCGCCTTGTTGCCTTTCAGTGCTCCTTTAACCCCTTTTTCATCTAATGGAACAACTGACTCTCTCACATATTTTTTGCTACAAATGTACTTGAAAAGGTCTTTATTTCATGTTTTTGCTTCTGCAGCAAGCTTCCTCTCAAATTCTCCCTTTGCCTGCCTTATCAATGCCTTGCATTTGACTTGCCAGTGCTTGTGCTGTTTCCAGGTTTCATCGTTTGGCTCTTTTTTCCATTTCCTGAAAGATGCTTTTTTGGCAACAACAGCCTCTCTGACCTCACCTTTAAACCATACTGGCAGTTTTTTGGACTTCCTTCCACTTTTCTTAAAGCGTGGAATACAGCTGGTCTGGGCTTCCAAGATAGTATTTTTCAACAACACCCAAGCTTGATGTACGTCTTTAACCTTTGCAACTGCTCCTTTTAGTTTTTTCTTAACTGTTTTCCTCATTTTATCCTAGTCTCCCTTTCAAAAGTTAAAAGGTAGTACTGTGGATTTCCTTACTATCCCTCCTCCACTAATTAAATCAAAGGCGATCATGCTATGATCACTATTGCCAAGTGGCCCCAACACCCTTATCTCTTGCACTAGATCTGGTGTTCCACTAAGGACTAGGTCTAATATGGCTTCCCATCTGGTCGGTCCAAGAAGCAGTCATTTATTTCATCTAGGAACTTTATCTCCCTAGCATGTCCTGATGTGACACTAACCCAGTGTGGGGAGGGAGGGAGGGAAATAACATTAAAAGAGGGCTGCTACACAGTACCCTGTCTTGTGCTGCTGAGGTAAGCTATATTCTGATTTGATTTAAATTATAGCTCTTAGCTGCTGCTAGGCTCTAACTTCTTATGAAATTTAAACTACAAGCTCTCTGCTGGGTTCTAAATTTAACCAGAAAGCTCTCTTCTGTATTTTAAATGTAAGCTAAAAGTACTTTGCTGATGCTAGGCCCTGAGTGACTATTAAATGTAAACTACAAGCTCTCTGCTGGGTTCCAAATTTAACCAGAAAGCTCTCTTCTGTGTTTTAAATTTAAACTAAAAGTACTTTGCTGTTACTAGGCCCTGAGTGACTATTAAATTTAAACTACAAGCACTCTGCTGGGTATGAAATGTAACCAGAAAGTTCTCCTATGTGTTTTAAATTTAAACTTAAACTGCTGCTACTAAGCCCTGACTGATTTAACAAAAAATAGTGGGTTCACAGATTAATTAGTTTTAATACAAAGAATTCCTTTTAGAAAATTACCAGAAGTATATACTCACAGTTGCAGATCTCTCTCCAGAAGTAACAGTCCCTTTTTCTAGTCCTTCACAATACTTGAGACAGTCTGTGCAAACAATGACACATGACCCACTCATAGCCCTGGGAGACTTTAACTTCACTTCCACTCCTAACATGGAAGCCAGGTCATTTCTGAAAGCAATGAAATTGCTACAATACACTCAATTATTAAATGCCCTCACACAGCGACTAGGAACAACTTCTGACCTCATTTTTATCCTTAAACTGCTACTGGAACACAACTGCATAACAACCCCAGCATCACTGTAAATAGCCCACCCTGTATATAGCTCAAACAAATCAAGCACCCAACACATCCCTCACACATCTAAGTTTTATCCTCACTGCATGTACAACACACACACTTTACCTGATTGCTTGCTGTGATACCACCTTGATTATTAAGATAAGGCGGTTTAGAAATACTGTTAAATAAATAAATAAATAAATAAATAAATAAATCACCGCTATACTCTGGTCAGATTACAACTAAATAAGATTCACTATGTGGATCGCAAACCCGGTCAATGAAAAACACCAGCGGTACAAAGGCATAAGGTTTGCGAGCTTTAACAAAAAAACTTCCTGCAAGAAATACTTCCACAACAACTTCACCAAGACACAGATGACCTAGACAACACTATTGAAAACTGGAACCACACCATAGCCGCATCAGCACCAAGCATAAAGTATACAATAACATATAGAATAAAATATTTGCCATGGTACTCCAATGAGATTAGAGAAGCAAAGAGAATCCTAAAGAAACTTGAGTGAAAATGGCGAAAGAATAAGGCCCCAGATATCCTACAACAATACAGAAGTAAACAACAAGAATATAACAACCTGATCAATAGATGCAAGCAACAATTCCACACCAATTTCATTATGAAATCTGCAAATAAACCCAGCGAACTTTTCAATATCATACGGATGCTCACCAATGACCCATCACATAGAAGAGACTTCAAAATACACCATAAAACTTGGCAAACCACCTAATGGCCAAACACATGAATCTCAATCAAAGCATCCCACCACATACAACAAACCATACACAAGGCTCAACCCACATCAAAACTTGGGGTAAATTTAACATACCGTCCATTCAACAAATAGATCATATAATATCCTCCCTTAACACTACCACCTCACCATTGGACACATGCCTCGTAACATGGATCAAATCATCCAAGGAACAGCTCAAGCATTTCATACACAAAATAGAAACATCCCTTGCCCAAGGATATATGCCAACATCTTTCAAACAAGCAACCATACGGCCAATCATCAAGAACACTACACTCAACAAAAATGACCCTACAGCATATCGCCCAATATCCAGCCTATCATTGATTGCAAATATTATACACAAAGCAGTCCAAATGCAACTACAAGACCACATAGACTGATACACTCCACTAGATCCCCAATCCAAACTAAAGTGTAGAAATGCTCTTAATATCACTCTTCGACAGCATTACCAGGTGCATAAATAACGTAAATATTGACTTCCTTCTCATATTCTTGGAAATATCATTGGCCTTTGATACCGTATCCCATACTATCAGGTTGCAATGTCTACAAGAAATTGGCCTACACAACATCACCATAAAGTGGTTTCATTCCCACCTAAGTAACAGACAACAAGAAGTCAAATGCAGTACGAACAAGTCCTCACCATTCCCCATAAACCAGGGCATACCACAAGGATCTTCAATTTCTTCATTTCTCTTCAACCTCTATATACAGCCCATCTACAACACTATTAAAAAATATAAAATACAGTAAAAGTTAAATGCCGGCGATATCATGGTATCCACTTCGATCGATCTAGACAAACCGGACCTCTCAGTCATAACTAAATGTCTTAAGGATATGATTATCTGGCTCCGCAACAACAACCTAACTGTAAACTACAGAAAGACAGAAGCACTCTACATCACAACAGACACTTCATTCAACCCCTCTCAATCAATCTATGTACTACACAGGACTATAACAGTAAAAAATGAAGTCAGATACATAGGAGTTACCCTGGAACAAAACCTAAATCTACAGTTCCACATAAACAAAACCACTACAAACGCCTACCACAAAATGAAAATCATTAGGAAACTAAAACCAGTCCTAAGCCAGGACCATTTCCGCACAGTATGCCAGACTGTCGTGACTCCAATGCTAGACTACTGCAACTCTCTATACCAGGGACTCTCAAAGCAAAACATCCTTCCATTCCAGATGGCACAAAACACAGCAGCCCAAATAATCAACGGGACAACTAAACATGACCATATCACTCCCATAATAAACCAACTACACTGGCTCCCAATACAATCTCATACCAGGATGCATAGCTTTGAACCGGGCACACAACCCAGAAGAAATAACAACAATATGATCATTACACGCACCGAATACCAAAAATGCAAATAGTTCACATCCAAAAGAGCACTCTCACTCTCTGCACTGGCCTTATGGACCTCCCTCCCAGAAGACACGCAGGCCACTGTAGACATTAAAGACTTCAGGAAAAAACTGAAAACATTACTCTACACGGAACACTTCAAAAATGTCACGTAGTGCCAGTAAATGAAAGGTTCTGGAACTTCCCTCTATCAAACCAGAACAACTATGATCAGCCTCATCCTAACAACTAAGGGGCTTGTTTACTAAGCTGTGGTAGCGGTTTCTGCCTGATATCGGAGCCGCGGCCCCATTGAATTCAGTGGAGCCGTGGCTTCTATATCGGGTGGAAGCTGCTACCGTGGCTTATAGTAAACAAGCCCCTAAGACTAACGCTATGCATAAGGTATAACCTGTTAATTCACCCTGCATGCCAAATTCACCCCCCCCCCCCAACTTTGTTCTTCATTATAATGTATTCAGTTTAAGTTTAAACTAGAGAGACACTGGCGCCACGCCCGGTCCCCTGAATCTCTACGTACATACACCTCTTATCTACAGTCTCATCGAGCAATGACGATGGAAAAAAGAAAACAATACCATGCAGATATTCTAAAGCGATCGCTTAACAAACCCTATGATCTGTTCAGCATAGTTAAGTCCCTAACAGGTGACCCAGCTCCCGCCCAAACAACTATGCCTCACCCACAAGATTATGCAAACTACCTACAATCAAAGATAATCCAAGCCAACAAGTTATCAACCTGCACAATCTCCTCTACTACATGTAAAACCCCTCTACTCAAATTTTGCGAAGTATCCAATAAAGAAATACAAGATATTATCACATCCATTAATCTTACCACTGCCCCTAGTGACCCATGTCCAGCTAGTTGGATCAAAGAATTACGCCAATAACTTAGTCCCACTATAAGCAGAATCACAAACCAATCCCTCTCCATAGGATCTTTCCCACAAAGCCTGAAATTTACTTCAATCCGCCCATTATTAAAAAACAACAAACTTGATTCCTCCAAAGTTGAATCCTTTTGCCCAATATCAAGCATCCCCCTACTCACCAAAATCATTGAAAAGGTAGTTCAACGACAAATCCAACAACATATTGACGATGTAGCTCCACTGGATCCATCTCAACATGGCTTCAGAGAAGCTCATGGTGTCGACACCGTCCTCACAACTCTCTTCAATGATCTAGTTACAGGACTTGATAACATCCGCCAGGGATTTGTCCTCATTTTCATGGATATTGCTGCAGCCTTTGATTCAGTCAACCATGAAACTCTGATACTCCGTCTTGTGGAGAAAGGAATACAAGGCTAAGCTATAGCATGGTGCAAGTCCTACCTATCCAACAGATGGCAACAAGTCAGAACAGGTCCCATGACTTCTGACCCATTCCCTCTCAATCAAGGTGTACCTCAGGGTTCATCCCTATCTGCATTAATGTTCAACATATATATGCAACCAATTTTTACCCTAATCTGCTCCTTCAACATCCAGTGCCTAGTCTACGCAGACGAAGTCCTAATCTACTCACCATTCCTGATTGATCAAACTGACTTTTCACCTATATCAAGCTGCTTCGAAGCTGTATCACAATGGCTTACAACACAAAATTTAAGGATCAACCATAGTAAAACAGATGTCTTATTCCTCACCAAGAACCAGATGTTCTCCCCACCCCCCACATTAAAAGTAAACAATATTGAGTTGATAGCAAAATCAACTATCCGCTATCTCGGCATCACGCTTGACCAACGACTCGACATGTTTACACATGTGAAGAACATCACGAAAGCAATTTACCATAAGGTCCGGATACTACGTCACCTGCGCCCCCTATTGGACTTTAATGATTACCGAACTATCTTCCAAGCCTTGGTGCTCCCACATCTAGACTTTGCAAATATTATCCTTCATGGCCTCCCTCAGTCAACACTAGGACCTCTTCGCCTTGCAATGAATGCTGCAGCAAGGGTACTTGCAGGTACATCAAGAGCTAAACATATAACCCCAGTCATGATGGATCTCCACTGGCTTCCACTTCAGGCTAGAATCCAGTATAAGTCCCTAGTACTAACATTCAAAGCCCTAAGGAACCAGATCACCTCACCCATCAGCAAACTCATTCAAAGACGGCCGTTCAACAGGATCAGGAGATCTAATCAAGCAAACACTCTAGAGATCCCAAACATTCTAACTAAGTGCAAAAAGGCTACTGCCAATAGAGCCTTCTCCCTATTTGCACCCATGACCTGGAATGCCCTCCCCACTGAGCTCCGTTCCACCCCAGACCTATTGTCATTTAGAAAAGCCCTCAAACAACACCTTTTCCTCATCCATTACCCAGAATCCAATCCCAGAAACAACCACCCATCCTCACATCCTACACCCTACTCCACCCCACCCAAAATCCAACACCATAAAGAAAATGACTAGCTCTACCACCATATCCCCTCTCTTATTTATTATTGGTACTGATCACACATCTTATTGATTAAACCTCTTATAAATATGTTGAAACCAAGCTATACTATATGTATAATTTCTCACCATACTATATGTATAATTTCTCACCATACTCCATGAGTAATTACTCTGTAATTAGTTACCCCTGTTACCTCCAGGTTATCTCGTCCAGGTTCAATGTAAAAACTCAATTGTCATGTGACATTGCAGTATGTTTTTTGTTCAATTGTAAACCACACTGATTTTAATAGCGCGGTATATAAGAGAAGTAAATAAATAAATAATAAATAAATAAGTTACAATGTAAACCTCTTTGATTGAAGGATAAGGCGGTATAGAAATCTGGTTAAATAAATAAAACATTTCTGTATTGAGTTCTACACCAGCTCTAAGGCATGCATTGATTTATTAAAAAGTACTTCTTTAGGCCAAGGTTTATATGGGATTAAGGAGACTAAAGAGCCCAATTCCACGACATGCACATCTGGACTACAGGCACTCCAAATTGAAAATAGGCACAATTTAAACATCATTCCACAACCAGTCCTGCACCCATGGTTTTGGAATCAAGGACTAGACGTTTTCAGCATGACATGAACAAAGCACTATGGAGTATGCGATATGGATATATGCAGCAAAGGACTTTGTCCCCACGCTCACCGTATTCTAAACGATGGACGTTTTCAATCCTGCTTGTCTCTGCTACATACCTGCGAACAGTCACGCCCCCCTATAAAATGTGCATCTCCTAAGCTGCTTCTCTCTTTATCTTTATCTTTATTTGACACACTTGATATACCGCCTATTACCGGAGTGTTAAGGCGGTGTACAATAAAAAATTAGGACTGCTTAAAGAAAGGTAGAAAGGAACGCCTGTAAATGGATAGGAAAGTAATCGAGAAAACAGAAAGAAAAAATAATAAAGAACAACGGATAACACAACATGTGGTAAGCGACATATTCGGTGATGGACAACAGGATGAAACAGCGGACAACATGATACACAGTGGACAACAGAACATCGATAGACGACTTTGTGACAACGGTGGGGTAGGGGAACATGGGAAGGGGGATAGGTAAATCGGGGAGGGATGGGGGAGTGGAGCGAATGCTAGGGAATCTAGACTGTTGGAGAGACGTCGGTGAGGAGTGTATCTGGCTGATTGAGGGAGTCTGGAGGGAAAGGAAGATCAAAAGCCTGACAAAAGAGATAGGTCTTAAGAAGAACTTTGAACCGGGAAAAAGATAGTTCAGTGCGGATAAGGTGCGGGAGAGAATTCCATAGGGCGGGACTTGCGAAGAAAAAAGAGTGAGAGTGTTGTGCTGATGCAAACATGATTATATATACCAGTCTGGTGCATGGCCAGAACACTGCAAAGTAATCTCAGTGCACCCTAAGACAGTATAAAAAAAAGCAGGTCAAAAAGTGATATGTTTGTCATGACATACATTGCATCACAACATACATGGCAGTAGAAGACATCCTTAGTTATGCTTGCATTGGTCATCTCTGAAAACAGTCGGTACAATGCTAAGTATGGACCAGAAAAAATCAGAAGAGGGTCTCCATAGCTAAATGTCAAAACATATCCCTGTCACTAATAAGGAACCCTCAGAATGGGAGCATTCAACAGTGCAAACAGCACTAATATAAGCCCAAAGGCACCATCATCGGTCTCTACAAATGTGCACATTTCTAGAGACCAATGATGGTGCTTCTGATCTTTATAAAATACCAGCACAAATCGTGCAGAAATTGGAGGAAGCTTTAAATATTTACACTGGCCTGGAAACGGGTATAAATGCTTGTATATAAAGTATGCATGAATGTGCAAATTTTATAAAGTAATGCATAAATAATGACTGTGCCCCAGAACCTGCATACATTAAAGTCATGTACAGGAATTAATGATACTTTCTTGTCATTATAAGAGACCTTTCATATGCATATGCATATACTACTACTACTAATCATTTATATAGTGCTACAAGGCGTATGCAGCGCCATACAGACATATAAAAAACGGTCCCTGCTCATCCGAGCTTACAATCTAATCAAAGCAGACAACACAACAGATGAGAAAAAGGGTATAAAAGGAAGGTCAGGATTCACAAGGAAAACAAGAGATTAGGATCCAAAAGCAGCCTCAAAGAGGTGAGCTTTTAGCATGGATTTGAAAAGGGGGAGAGATGAAGCTTAATGTACCAATGCAGGTAGTTTGTTCCAGGCATATGGAGCAGCAAGGTGAAAGGAGCGGAGCCTAGAGTTGGCAGTAGAAAAACAGGCATAGAGAGAAGCAGGCCAGTAGAAAAGCGGAGTTCACGAGGATGAGTGTAGGGAGAGATGAGAGAAGAAAGGTAGTGAGGGGCAGGAGAATGAATAGATTTATAGGGCAGAAGGAAAAGCTTGAATTGGATACGGAAACAGAAGGGGAGCTAATGACGTGACTTGAGAAGAGGGATTATGTGAGTATAACGGGGCTGGTGGAAGATTAGTCATGCAGCTGAGTTCTGAACAGATTGAAGGGGGGAGAGATGACACAGAGGGAGACCAGCAAGGAGGAGGTTGCAATAGTCTAGAAGGGAGGTGACTAAGGAGTGGACAAGAGTCTGAGTAGTGTGTTCAAAAAGGAAGGTGAACATTTTGCTAATGTTGTAGAGAAAGAAACAACAGGTTTTATCTATCTATTGGATATGCGGGGACAATGAGAGGGAGGAGTCAAAGATGACACCAAGATTGTGGGCAGAGAAAACAGGAAGTAAAAGGGTGTTATCTATAGAGACAGAAAAAGGAGGAAGAGTGGAGGAAGGTTTAGGGGGAAAGATAAGAAGTTCGGTTTTGGACATGTTCAATTTCAAATGGCAGTAAGACATCCAGGCGGCGATGTCAGATAGGCAGGCAGAGATGCGGGCCTTGAGTGGCAAAGAAATATCAAGTGTAAGTAAGGCAGATCTGAGAGTCATCAGTATAAAAATGATACTCCAGGCATGGTCATACCATTGATCAGTACAGAAAGATTATAATATTTTCATTTTGTTTTCCAATAATTTATGAATGTTTCCTAACTATGATTTTTATCTTCTCTAAATACTGAGCATGGGATTTTAATTGATTGTTAACAATGACTCCAAGATCTTTTTCGTGGACTCTTATTATGGATGCCAGCATCATGTGCCTATGGTTAGGATTATTTTCCTATATTAATCAATTTGTGCTTGCCCATGTTAAATGTCATCTGTGGTTCAGATGCCCAGTCCCTATTCTCACCTCGTCCTCCTGCAATGGATTACAATCTCCTCACGGTTTAACAGCTTTGAATAATTTTGTGTCATTTCAAATGTATTTACTTTACTCCTTGTGCTTTTTTCCAGATATTTTATAGATAAAGGCCCTCATTTCAGAATGTGGGTTGCGGAGCTACATGTCCCACTGGGTCGTGCAGCCCCACAATTCACCTAAACTCTATTCCCCCACCAGCTCTACCCATACATCCTGTGCTTCAGGATGGGGAGAGCCGGCAGGGAGTAAAGTGGAGGTGGGCCGCCCGGCAGCACGTACAGGGCTGATTTAGGTCACGGCCCTGAAGAGCTGCCAGGCCTGCTGGGGCGTACTGCTTATAATACCTCAGAGGTGGTATAAGCAGCATTTTTAGGAGAATCAGGGCATGGCAGCCACCACTAGGGCCAGGGCCGGGAGCAGGAGGGTCCCTGATGCCTGATCCAGACTGCAGGAGGCCAACCATGGGTTGGGTGGCAGGGATTTTGGGGTCCAGAGCCACAGATATCTGGGGCATCTGTGGGGAGGATGTCCACGCAGGCAGGAGGAGCACGTTGGGCCGTCCTCGGGCCCAATTCTGACTCCCACAGGAACATTTTGTTCCCGCAGACTAGAATTGAGTCCTAATGGACCCATCTTCAGCAGGGACCTCTGGACAGTCCAGACGTACTGTTCCCAGAATCGGGCTCCACTTATATTAAAAAGTCGCATGCACTCAACTATTTTTCTTTCTCCGCTGAAAAATAAAAAATTCTTTCTGATCTTTTTCCAGCTCCCAAACCTCAATAGTCCATTGCCTTTAATTTTCACAATAATTCAAGACTCTATACATTCTGCAAGTTAAACATATTTAGGGGTATGTCTACTAAATTGAGGTAGGATTTGACAGTTATCTGCCACAGCAGATATCATGGGAAGAATCCCATGGTGCCTGATAAAGCAGGTGCCACAGATCCTCATGGTCAATTCCAGGGGAGGAATAATAGTGATCAGATGCCCAGAGATGTCAGTAGCTCTGTACCCCAATTGCTACTATGCCCCCCTCAACAGCCGTGATTGGGCTCCCCTCCACAATATTGTCAGAGCCACAGTGTTGCAATCCTCGGCACTGACAATATAAAAAGAAAAAAAAAAGAATCCTGGCTCCCCTGCAGCACCGGGGTTTTTTTTCGCCTGCCGCCTCCACTCCCCTCCCTGATTTGCTCCAATCCCGCCCCTGAAGCCCTGCACCAGATATCGCAGAAAAGTGCTTACAATATCTGATTTTCTCATGTACTAGCTGCTACTGCAGGACAATAAATCTGCATTTGCACTGTGGTAGCAGTTAACGCCCTTTAGTAGAAATATCCCCTTAATCAGCATTTGCAAGTCTAAATAAGGGTTTTAAAAAGGTTTCATTTCATTTCTTTAAATTTGAATACTTCATTTCTTAGATTGAAATCGAAACCAATGTTGTGTACGTCATTTAATATAGCATATGTACAAAATCACTAAAACAACATTTTCTTTTTATATTTTTAGTTTTGGTCATATCGTTTGCAGTGAAAAAAAGACTTTCCATCCCCACCATCTTTTCCCCCTCAAAGCACAATATCCACTTCCCAGCATGCCTTCCAATCTTTCAGTGACCGCAGTACAGTAGGGACCAGAATCTGAAGAGTAGTCGTATAAAAAGATATTCAACCCTACTCTCCAGATTCTGATCCCTGCTGCACTGTGATTGTCTCTGGGCAGTTTCTCCAAATAGGTTAGTTTTGTGCGTACTATGACAGTCATGAACCTCACTTTTAAGCCAGGGTATGTGGATCATGATCCCAGTCTCTCAAATTTAATGCTAATGCTTGATATAGTACTCACACCATGCCAAAGAGAGCTTTGTGTAGTTTGTGATGATGTTCCTCACCTATACACTGTCCTGGCACTATCCGAATAGTACAAAGGCATAGCGCAGGGATTTTCAGTGAAAATTTCTCTATAGTACTCTTGAAAATCTATGAACAGTCCTGCCTAGAGGAATTATTTGTATAATGACTGTTGTTATCTGGATAATTCCCTTTGAATACTACTACTACTAATAATAATTTGTATAGCACTGTAAGGCATACACAACGCTGTACATGTAAGAGACAGTCCCTGCTCATCAGAGCTTACAGTCTAGTCAAGAAAGACAACACAAGTGGGGACTCGGGTACAACTAGGGAGATTACAAGGAAACACATAGGAGATGAACAGGAGACTGAGATGCACATTTCACAATGGGACATCCAAGTGCAAGCCAGCATGTTTGAAAAAAAGGCAGGCACATGCAAGTTCAGGCATAATTTTGGAAACGTGGACGTAACGATGTGCACGTGTATCAAATGTCTGTATAGACATCCCCAGGACAGCATTTTATAATCAAGGCATCTAATAGCACAATGGCTAGAGTAGTGACTTACGAGTAGAGTGCTCGGGGCTCAAATCCCACTGTGGGTCTTTGGGATCTAAGGCTAGTCACTTAATTTTTCATTTTCTCTACACTCTGGATGTTTTAAGGTGAAACCAAGCACTTTCCTGATGCCTACTCGTGACAGGAGCAGGTATAAACATTGATGTGCCTGCAGATGTCTCTGATGCTTCTGAGATTGAAAGAGGATGTGTAAGTACATTGCCAATTCCCAGACATGCCTTCCACACCCCTGTACCTATTTGGATGTCCCAGCACTGGCTAGGTCTGTGAACATCATTTGTGGAATAGCTATGAAGGCATGTCCATGATTTTGACGTTCAAATGCATGAATTCAGACATCCATATCATGACTAAACCTTTTAAAATGTCCCTCTAAGTGAATCAGGATCCAAAAGCAACCTCAAAGAGGTGAGGTTTTATCTTGGATTTGAATAGGACCAGAGATGGAACCAGACATATTGACTCAGGTAGTTTGTTCCAGGCATAAGGAGTAGCAAGGTGGAAAGACTGAAGTATGAAGTTGTCAGTGGAAAACAAGGGCACAGATAGAAGTGATCTGCCAAAAAAACAGATTTTCTGAGGAGTGGTGTAAAGAGCAAAGGTAGTGAGAAGCAGCAGACTGATGAGTCAATTTCTAAGTTCTTTCTCAAAGCTAGGAGGAGTGGCCTAGTGGTTGGGGCAGGTTACCTTGGGCCAGAGGGCCAGGGATTCATAATCCTGCTAGAGGACAGCAACCTTGGGCCAGAAGGACTGGGGTTTCTAGTCCCACAGTTACTCCTTGTGGTCTTGGGCAAGCCACTTAACCCTCAGGTACAGAAACATAGATTGGGAACCCTTTGGGGACAAGAGAAAAATATGCATACAGTTACCTGAATGTACACTGCTTTGACTGGTAAAAAAGCAGCATATAAGTATAAATTAATAGCTCTATTCAGTGTATACTTTCATAGTTTGTTCTAATAATCTATCTTATGATACTTATGTATCAAGAGCAACAAAAGTAAATAAATAATTTACCCTTTGGCCTCCCTCAGGTGCATAGAAGTATTTCATTTATAACAGGTCAGCACGCATCTACAGCAGGCCTCATTTGCTTGCCGTCTGTCACAGAGGATGGTAATGAAAATGTTGCTATTGCAAGGTTCATTGAGCAGTCAAATTATAAAAACATTTATATATTAGGTAAAAATCCAAAAAAGAAAAAGAAAACATCTAACAAATGATGATGATGGCAGCACTCTCATCATCAAAAAATAGCAAATACAAATTTACAACAACTTATCCCAGCTTCAGGAGTTGCTATTCCAGGAAGAACACTGAGCACATTTAGAGATGAATGGCTGACCTTTTCAACAGAGTGAAGCTTTCGACAAGTCAATATTTAAATGACACAGAAATGACACAGAAAATAGTATGTTTTATCCTAGTTATTTCTACGCTAGAACATCTTCATTTATTGTGTGGTAAATGATTGCGGTGTCAAAAAAGTTGTACTGCTGTTTCATTAAAGAACCTTTTCTGAGCTAGTTCTATTCATCATCGGTCACAGGAAATTTTGCTCAAAGAAAGTAGCATTAATAGTAGCAAAACCTTCTTGTTAGCTGGGACAGTCATCTGTAGCTGTGAAAAGAAAGTTCTAGAGCTGTAGATCACTGAACAATCTAAGCTGAGGCACAGGTGTATTCATAATAATTATAATATATAAGTCAATGCTTAAGCTTCAATCATTCAGTATGGGCCTAATTTATTATTTTATTTATTTATTTATTTATTTTATTTATTTTAGTTTCTTATATACCGCACTATTTAGTATCAGCGCGGTTTACATGGAACAACGAACCATAATGAACAAACGTTAGGTTTTACAGAGAACAGGGTAATAAAACTTGGATAACTTAGGGGAAACATGCACATCAACTATTTACATATGTAACAGTAAGCTTTGAATAATGGATTATGAACCTACAGGAAGATATTAAGAATAGGGACTAATATACAAAGGTTTCTAGAGGAAGAGGTGTGGCTATGGTGGAGTATGGTTGATCTGGTAATGTTGAATAAATAAGTAGTGTTTTAGTGCCTTCCTGAATTGTGTGAGATCGGTAATGGCTTGGATTTCTGGTGGTAGTGTGTTCCAACACTTGGGAGCATAACAACTGAAAGCCCTGTTTGACGTTGTTAGTGTGCATTTTGTTGATGCACTTGGGATAATTAGAGTGTTTGTTGATGTGGATCTTCTGGATCTGTTAGGCGGAGTGGGCTGAACTAGATTAACTAGTGATTATGGGGGGGGGACGGCGAAACTCTAGAAAATTAGGATCTCCTATGTTATGTATTTAACTTTATTTATTTATTTATTTGGAATGTTTTTCTATATTGCCCCTTCCAGAGATCAGGGGCGGTTTACAATGAAACAAACATAATACATCAAACATAATTGTAACAGTGAACTATTTACAATAAACAGTTTGAAACATTAACTACTTACTATGAGCTCTCCAAAGTTTATATGACATTATGGGCAGTACTGTGAGAGCGAGGGTGGGATTATGGCTGGTTTGGTGAGTGAATGGTCAAAGATGGTGTGAAGGAAGTGATTAGAGATAGGAGTGGGATTATTGTAATGTCGAATGAACAGATATGTTTTTAATTCCTTTCAGAACGATTGGAGATCTTTAATTTCTCTTAGTGTTTCTGGGAGGGCATTCCATTGTGTGGGCTCAACATACTGTATGTGTATAACTTAGTTTTCCGGATTGAGGTAGGCACGAAGAGAGTATTTTGGTTTTTCCGTCTTCTGGCCCTGGAGTTTGAGGGTATGTAGATTAGTATGTAAGGTAAGAAAGTGCAATATTATTGATTAGCTTGAAAGTGGTCAATATGGATTTGTATTTTATTCTACTGATGATTGGGAGCCATTGGAGAGTGTACAAGATGGGGGTGATGTGATAAGACAGGCGGGCCTTAAATATTATTCTAGCAATAACATTTTGAATGAAGCAAATGTACCACATTGCCACCTTGTGGGGCTTGTTTACTAACGTGCTGTACTTTACCACAGGTTTAGCCCCAAAATTTAGCATGGACCCACTCTAGCTGAATGTCCCACTACACAGATAGACGCACCTCACTGTGCTAACCAGCATGCACATCTAACATGTGTGCATTTACTTCCACCTATTAAGAAGGTGGTAAATCCACCTGCACTAATGGTAGCAATTGCTATTAGCACACACCAGTGATAATCATGTTCCAGTTACTTCCCTATCCTGCACTAAGTTGTTAGTGTGTGACATTTAGCAGGCTGCTCCTCACTAGCAGCGGGGTGTGCTAAGTGTGTGGCAATATGTTACTTATGTGTTCAATAGAACATGCACTACTGGTTATTAGTTTCTGTTCTTGCACTAAGTTCCTTGTAAACCGTCTTGACTTGTAGAAAGACGGTATAGAAAAACTGTTAAATAAATAAATAAGCACAGCACTAACCATTAGCACAGTTTAATGCAGAGCTGTATTACAGTACTAGACACAAAAACACCCTAATAATTCTGTGTACCATGTGTGCCAAATAATATAATTATTGTGACATGTGAGCCTTTTTTTTTTACTATGGTGCTGATGTAAGAAATGTATTAGTGGACAGATGATATCACTGCATGAGATATGTTCAGGGCCATGACAAATAATGTAGTCCCCATTATAACACATATGCAGTAGTGCAACTTATTTTCTTTATATCAACAGTAGTGCAACTTATTTTCTTTATATACTGTTGATCCTTGTCAGTGTTGTCAGATGGGAGGTGACATCTTTACGCTGGAGGTAACAGGATGAGGAGAAAGGAAAAAGAGAAGAATTGCAGAGAATTCTGACTTCTCAGTATTTTGTAAGAAGTTTTCCTTAAGTGCCAGACTAGAGTCAAGCTCAACTTCTTTCCCTGCGGATTCTGCGAAGCTCATTCCCTTGGCTGTGGTTTTGCTAGATAGTAGGTAGGGACAGTAGGCATCTTGTTCATCCATACATGTGTGCCACTAATTAGATGATGAGGCATTTAGTTGCCATAAGAGAGTCATTTGCCTGTCTCTGTGTTGAAAACTTTGCATTCAATTGTTTATTGCTTAAAATGTAAGAAAAGCCATGCTGAGCCAGTCAAGGTCCATTGAGCCCAGCATCCTGTCTCCAACAGTAACTAGTCCAGCTCCCAAGTACCCAGTAGATCTCAAAAAGTAGATCTATTTCTCATACATCTTTTCCAGGGACGGGTAATGGCTCTCCCAAGTATACTTATTTAATAATTCATTATGTTTGATATTTAGTGAACCTGTATCTAAAAAGTGTGAACTATATCCCCTGAAAAAAAATTGGTTCATTTTCAAGTCTTTTTTAAACTTTTTTTTTCATTTTTTATTTGCTTCACTCATTCATATTAAAAAATATATATATAGGACCCCGATATTGAGTTATTCCAGTTATGCGCTGCCACGGGTTCTTCAGCGTCTGCGTGCTTGCACCTAGATTTAATGTAGGTTTTTGACTACTTACATCTTTATCTGATAAAATACATGTGTACTTAACTTTATAAAATAAGCACTGATAACGATCTGAAAAATAAGCATAGCTACACAGGGATTTATAAAATTACCCTCTAGATGTATTACTGTGTTGGTTAATTTGCATTAAATGAAGTAAGAGTACATTAGGAGAATATGAAAGGTTAATGTGCGTTAATAAAGTTACATATTGTTCGAATGCGGTTTATGGAATTTCGGTTAATGGGAGGGGGAGCATATTCAAAAAGATTTACATGGTTTGCAAACCTACAAACCACCTAAATCCCACTCAATGGAATATTCAGCAGCACTTTCTGGGTTAGTGCCGCTGAATATCAGAATATCCCCTCCTAGGCCAACGAAATGCCCTATCACTAACTGACTAGCAATGGAGCATTCTGGGGGTGGAGTGAGGTGGCATTTTTAGCTAGTCAGTCATCGGCAATATTGAGTTGCTAACTGATTAGCTAAAATAAATTAAGACAGATAAACGGCTGTCCTAACTTTAGGCGCTTCTGCTAGCCGGTCAGCAGCTTATTATTGCTGTGGACCGGCTAACAAAAATGCTAACCTGGCAAACCGGATATTCAGTGCGTTTGCCAGTTTTAAGTTAATGCTGAAACTGCCAACCACTTTAACAATGCTGGCTGCAACCACTGAATATATTCCCCACAAAAAAAGTGTTATATAACATAGACCCTCGCACAGCACCTCGCTAACACCCACTCCTAAATAATTGCACCTGCACTCTCATCTGTGGCAAAATTCAAATGATCACGACTTTATTCAAGCTTACAAAACACTTTAACATTTCAATGTAGACAATCAAACAATTTCCCAGGTCCAAAATACAACACTCCCTCGCTTGATGTTAACTCTTCTTCCCCAACTCTACAGCCACACTCGGCCACACAGCTAGTCAGTGTCAATCTAGTCATGAGGTCCCACTGAACCCTGTGGCATCCCCATCCCCTTTTCCCAATATGACCTAGCCAGTGGTGGTGCATGACTGCGCCACTGGAGCTCGTGACATGATGCATGCCAGCTTCATCGCACTCTCCACCCCTTCTCAGCCTAGCGCTCCCCCTCTATCTGAACCCAGGTGAAGCTGAGTCCTTTAGACCCCTCCATAAGCAGTGACAACCTCCCATCAGTCACAGCTTCCCCACTCAAGCTTCAGCTCCCTTGCCACTGTAGATTCCAACACATCCTGAATTTTGCTCAAAAAATATCTAAACTGATGTCTGAAAGATGAACCACATCCAGGCAATGCAGCCACGAACAATCAGTCAGCAACAGCTCATGCATCAGTATCAACACCCCCAGTGAAAGCATCCATTTAGTCACCTCTGCATTAACCCTCCTATGGAGTCTATTGACTGCCTTAGGGCGACAAGCATCCCTCCAAACTAACCAAGGGATGATCTGTGACCATATAATCTGAGCATTTGGAAAAGTACGCATCACCCTCACCAAATCATTTTTCATTCCCCGTATTAAGTCCACACCTTTCACCAAGCTAAGGTAATCCCCCCCCCCCACGCCCCCCAGGTGAATGAAAATCAGATGCGGGGAAGTAAAATGTCAAACTTGCAGGAGAGCAGGGTTGAGCTGGCTCCACATGATGCCACAAATCCCTAGCCATCAAATATGCACGTCCAGCATTGCCAGTACTAAGTGTACTTTCAGCCAGGACTCCATAGTTCTCTTTTGGACCAGAAAGACAAAGGAATGCCCACATATCCACACACAAACTTCTGCTGGTAGGACACCTGTAAATGAAACTGGCAATAAGAATATTGAGGAGCAGGAACATCCCCTTAACAAACATAGCACAGGTAGCTATTGGAACACCAATGCTCCACCTTCAGGATCAGGACTGCAAAACACCCATCAGCAGCCACGAACGTTGCAGACCCAATCCAGAAATAATGAGTCCCATATTTTGTATTTTGTATTCAGTCCCATATATGTCATACCCAGCCAAGGCCAGCCTCCTCTTTAATACTGCTGCAAACTGAAACCTGGTCAGCAAGTAAAGCCTGCCCACTGGACACCTCAACAAATACTATATGTCTGGGCACTATTCACCAGGCAGGTAACCAAACCTGGGGAACTGTGCAACATTACTCATCCCCCTTTTCCCACCTGGTCCATCTTGGACTGGCAAATGTGTAAACACACCTTGGTATCTTCCACCCACACATCATCACTCCACAGCCCAATTACACCATTAGCATGATGTAATGGTGCAACCAACTCACCCACTCTGAAGGTCACATAAAAAGCCAACACAAAGGCCACATGGAATAGTGTAGGCTCAAAGGGCATGCTAAACACAGACTACAAGGATCTCAAAGCCAGATCAGCATATCATATGTTATAGGCAGACTTACTCTATGCTCCTGAGTATGTACCTGTCGTGTGTAATGACGAACCATCCTCCTCATCTAGAAAGACACAGTTGGGTCCAGAAAACCCCATAGCTTATTTACAAAAGCCACACTTGCAAGCGATGTGTCCAGCATACCTGCAGACATACCCAGCCCCTTATCATAAGCTATGTACTCCACCACCATCTGTTCTGTCACTGGCAAGCCCTCCTAAACTTCTCATTGCTACAGAAAACCCACAAATTGCCTCCAGTCTGACAAAAATGCTTTCTATGTCCTTTCTGCCAAGGTACACTTCATCAAACTTGTGAGGAATGTCTTAAAATTAACTACAGGTCTTCCTGCATCATACGGCAGGGACCTCGGCCAGACACAGTGTTAAAACAGGATAACTTTATTAGAGGGTCTCCAATAAAGTTATCCTGTTTTAACACTGTGTCTCCCATGGTCCCTGCCCTCTGCTGGTTTTTACAGGTTACTCTTTTGTGGAAGGCTTCCTTCTCCTGGTTTCTGTTCTCTCCTTCCTGCATCGTAGTCAGGAGATCTTTTACTGGGTGAGCAGGGAGTTGGACCGAGGGACAGCACTAGATGTGGTGTATTTAGATTTCAGTAAAGCCTTTGAAACCATTCCACATAGGCGACTTATAAGCAAACTGAATACCCTAGGAATGGACCCTAAAGTTACTGCTTGGGTTAGAAATTGGTTGAGTGGGAGGCAAGAAAGGGTACAGGTAAATGGAGTTCACTCTGAGGAGAAGGAGGTTACCAGTGGTATGCCCCAGGGATCTGTCCTTGGTCCGATTCTTTATAATATCTTTGTTAGTGATATTATGGAAGGGCTGTCGGGTAAGGTTTGCCTCTTTGCTGATGATACCAAAATCTGCAATAAACACCCAGGAAGATGTAGATAACATGAGGAGGGATCTAGCTAAGCTTGAAGAATGGTCTAGAATTTGGCAGCTTTGATTTAATGTTAAAAAATGCAAGGTCATGCATTTGGGCTGCAGCAATCCAAGGGAGCAATATAGTATAGGGGGTAAAGTACTTCTGTCCACAAAAGAAAAGTGGGACCTAGGCATGATTGTGTCTGATGATCTTAAAGTAGCTAAACGGGTAGGAAAGGCAACAGTTAAAGCTAGAAGGATGCTTGGGTGCATAGGGAGAGGAATGGCCAGCAGAAGAAAGGAGGTGATAGTGCCTCTGTATAAGTCTTTGGTGCGACTTCATTTGGAGTATTGTGTGCAATTCTGGAGACCGCACCTTCAAAAGGATATAAAGAGGTTGGAGTCAGTACAGAGGGTGGCTACTAAAATGGTTAGCGGTCTTCATTATAAAGCATATGAGGACAGACTTAAGGATCTTAATATGTATACTTTAGAGGAAAGATGGGATAGAGGTGATATGATAGAGACGTTTAGATACCTCTGTGGCATAAATGCTCAGGAGAGCCTCTTTCGATTGAAAGCAAGATCTGCTACAAGGGGACATAGGATGAGGGTGAAAGGGGATGGCCTCAGGAGTAATATACAGAAATATTTCTTTATTGAAAGAGTGGTAGATGTGTGGAATAGTCTCCCAGTGGAGGTGGTAGAGATGAAGACAGTATCTGAATTCAAAAAAGCATGGGGTAAACACAGAGGATCTCTAAAGGAAAAAAGGGGACTGTTGTAGTGATTGATATGGAAAGGCAGACCAGAGAGACCTTGTGGTCTTTTTCTGCCATCATGTTTCTATGTTTCTATCATCTGAATGGGGGGAGCCAAAGCCCAGAAACCTACTCGTTATTTTGGATGCTGCTCAGTTAGCCCTGGCACCTTAAAGATAGGTGAAGGTTTTCCTTGCTTATCTCTAAGGCACAGAGCACTAACTGAGCAGTATCCAAAATCACTGCTACCCAGTTAGCGTGATTCCACACCCCTGCTCCACCCCGGAATGCCACCAACATGCTCCGATGCTAACCGGATAGCATCGGGGCACATAGGAGACTTAATTGGGGATTTTCAAAAGGCGCGGACCGTGTAGGTGCCTTTGAAAATCACCGATTAAGGCATTTACAAGGTTAACATGTGCTGTAAATGTGTAAATGGCTTCAAAAATTGGGCTCATTCTTTATTTCCTTCCTCCTCAGGAAACTCTCCTTCTAACCCCATTTCCCTCCAGAAAATATTCTTCACCCACTCACTCAAATGTTTCTGTTACCCCCTTCCTTTCAATGCTCTTTTGCCTTATATTCACCCCCACAATGCTATTGCTGACTGGAACTGAGTGAGATAAAATACTCCTATTCCTAATCTTCACTCTCGGCATGTTCTCAATCTGCTGATGACTCTCAGATCTACCTCTCTGCACCTGAAATCTCTCCAGGAATCCAGTCCAGAATCTCTACCTGCTTATCCGACATTGTTGACTGGATGTCTCACCACTGTCTGAAATTGAACATAGCCAAAACTGAGCTCCTTATATTTCCCCCTAAACCCACCTCCCCCCTTCCTCCCTTCTCTGACACTACACTCCTCCCTGTTTCCTCAGTTCACAACTTTGGGGTCATCTTTGACTCTACTCTCTCTTTCTCTGCGTACATCCAACAGATAGCTACTCATAAAACCTGCCATCACTGTGTTCATGAAGCCCCTCTTCTCAAGTCACTTCACAGGCTACCTATCAGTTTTTGCATCCAATTCAAACTTCTCTTACTGGCCTACAAGTGCATTCATTCTGTGGCTCCTCACTATCTTTTCTCCCTTATCTCACTCTACACCCATCCTCAGGAAATTCACTCCTGTGGCAGATCCCTGTTATCTGTGCCCTTCTATGCCACTGTCAACTCCAGACTTTGTTCATTCTATCTTGCTGCTACATATACCTGGAACACACAACCTGAGTCTGTGCATCGGGCTCCTTCTCAAGCCCTATTCAAATACAGACTAAAAACTCACCTCTTCGAAGCTGCTTTTGGATCCTAATGCTCCTTTCTCTCTTGTCCACTATTTACAGTTGTGGTCAAAATTGGCACCCTTGCAGTTTAGTTATGCTGTGTACAAAATATCTTTAAAAATAATTGGACATATTCCAATTGTATGTCATCATAATATTTTAATAGTATGTTCAAAGGTATATGACAAAAAAGATGTCTGTGCAACTTAAACATAGTAATTTCTGAGAATAAAACAAAATATTACCTGTACAGAATCAATGCCATCCTTCACTAATATTTGGTCGCAGTGATAACAGCCTCCAAACATTTCTTGTAGCCATCTATAAGTTTCATATATCTGTCTGCTGGTAGTTTCTACCACTCTTCAACTGTGATTTGTTCCAGCTCATGAATGTGTCCAGGATTCCTTTTACCAATGGTGGATTTCAGCTCTTTCCAATGCTTCTTGATTGAATTGAGATTAGGACTCATTGCTGGCCAGTTTAAAACAGTCCATTTGTTCCTTTTTGACCATTCTTTTGTACTTTTGGATGTAAATTGTGGGTCATTGTCCTGCTGGAGGACCCATGAGCTAACTTTCTGGAACTAGGTAGCACATTTTTCTACAAAATACCTTGGTAGTCCACTGACTTTATGATTCCTTTAATATGTTTCAGGCCTTCAGTTCCCAAGGCAGCAAATCATTCCCACAATATTTTGGAACCTTCACCATATTTAACTATAGGAAGGGTGTTTTTTCCTTATAACCTTCATTTCTTTACCTGTGGATATATCACTGGTCTGCATTGCCAAAGAGCTCAAGTTTGGTTTCCTCTCTCCACAGAACATTTTCCCAGAAAGATTGTGTTTTCTCAAGGTGGGTTTGGGCAATGATCAGGTGTGCCTTTTTATGTCTGTCTTTCCCATGAAGTCCTTCTTTGTTTAGTGCATGGTGTATTGTGTGGGTTGAAACCACCACTCCAGATTGCTCCAGGACAGCCTTAAGCTCTTTGGATGTTGTACATGGTGTTTTTTCCAACAGTTTGCACTAAACGTCTTGGATTGATTTTCTTCTTCCCACCACATCCTGGGAGGTTCTTGACAGTTCCATAAGCAAAAAACTTCTTAATGACATTGTGAACCATAGACACAGGAATCCCAAGGTCTTTGGAGATGGTCTTGTACCCTTTTGAAGTTTGATGTTTGGCGATAATGGCTTTCCTGATGGTCTCAGGCAGCTCTATTTTCTTAAGTATGTGAAAATGGAACAAGGATTGAATGTAGCTATTTTAAAAATTAGAGCCATCATTTAGTGGTTGATGCAAGTCATGTGAGTACCAACAATTGATCACAGGTGTGTCTAATTTTACTGCAATGGGAATGTAGTCCTGTTCAGACTGATTTGTAATGTTTATAAGGGTGCCAATAATCATGTCCTGACAATGTCCCCGTTTTTATACTATTTCCTGTAATTTCCTTTTTTTAATTGGTGTTGTTTTATTTGACTGTTTTATGTATTAAATATGTGTGCATATATAGTCCAAAGCCATTTAACTGGCCACTTTTCTTTTAGGAGATATTGGACATTAAGGGGTTGAACTGCAAGGGTGCTAATAATGTTGACTACAACAATCTGTGTATCTTACCATACTCTAGTCCCCAGGTTTGTTATGTTTTTTGTCTTGATTAGCAGAGACTGTGTCTTGCATCTATATGTACAGTGCTATGTGAACCCCTTGTAGCACTAAACAAATGATTAGTAGTAGTGGTAGTAGTCAATATTCTCCGAGCTGAGAGCAGGGGAATCATTTGATCTCCTACAAGGTAAGATTGCAAAGGATTCCAGCTCTTGTTATCAATGTGGACCCATGGGGGCCCCATAGCAACAGGACATGATGTCAGATTAAATGTGTCTCCTTCTTCCCACCCAGGAAATATCAAGAATGTGCTGAGAAAGAACATCAGAGGGCAGAAAAGACTTGTGAAGCACAGCATCAGACAGGGCAGGAATTTAGCTTACTCTGGGTCCAATTTAATGTCTGGGGCTAAGGTAGCAAAAGGGCGGTGAGCCATTTTTGGCATTGTACCTAGTGGTGACTCCTATGCTGTTTAATTCTGATTTTAACAATAAAGCCCTTTAGTACATTGGCTCTTTAGCAAAAACCCTCATTTACCAAGTCTGGCATCATTACTAGGCTTAGTCTGGGCTAGAAATGTGCAGAGAAGCAGAGATTATCCAGATATTGCACAATAGTGATGCCTATTAGTCAGATGCAGTGTGCATATTTATTAGGTTATAGAGGGAGTTGTTATCTGTGGATATTGGTCAAAGGATTGTCTCTGTAATTATTAGATTAAATTGAAGGGCAGTGAGGTTAAACAATGAGGCAGGGGAATATAGTTGTAAATAAAGGGTCATAACTCCATAGCTCTAGCTAAATCCAGTTTCAATTGAGCATACATGAAAAAGAAGAGGTTGGAAACTGGTAATAATAATAATAAACAAAATATATGAGAAGAAAAAAATGGTTTAAATGACAACATCATGATATGCAATGAGCCAGCATTAATTGAAGCTTGCAAAGAAAAATTGTTGAAAAATGTAGCATAAATTCTGCCTTAGCTGCCCCTAAAGTTCAGGGGCCCCAAAGAAGAATGGGGCCCACTTGCAGCTGTTCCTGTGTCTTATGAAGTAGACTTCCCCCACTCTAGGGACCTTTTCAAAATTGTTGCTTGAGGGCCCATAAATTGAACTTCTGCCACTAGCTGAAAACATCAGAATTAAAAATAGAACACAAAAGCAAGCAATAGAACACAAAAAGCAAGCAAAAGCAGGTTCAAAAAATGCAAGGCCGCGGGCAGGGTCCCGGCGGCCGATCGTAACCGGGCACGTGGCCCGGTGCGGGGACCCTGCGCGCGGCCACGGCTAGGGAGTGAGGGCGGGAAGAAGGGAGGTTGAACTCATTGGCTCCCTGCGAATGCGGTCAATGGGAGCCAATGGGTGAAGGACACAGCGGCATGGGGGAAGGAGTCGGGCTGGCAGCCTCCGCGTCCTCATTTGCCGCGGCGGTGGCTTGGGGTGCCGGCTTGCGCTCATGTACTGCAAGTCTGGGGGAGCTTCAGCCTGAGGTCTGGCGGAGGCAGAGACAGGAGAAAAGAGTGCCATGCTGCGGTCGGGAGGCGGCTGGAGAGAGCAGAACCGGTAGACTGGAGCCGGCAGTGTTCGATGCTCCCCTGCAGGGCCCAACCTGGGAGCAGAGCCGTGTTGTTCTCAGAGGCGGCTGGTGAGAGCGGATCCAGGAGCTGGCAGTTTTGACCATGAGAGGAACCTGAGAGCGGGCTCCAGCGTTCCCGGTGGTGGGCAGGTGCTGGTGGCAGACTGAGGAGAAGGATAGTTGGCAAAAGGCAAGTGTGGGACTGCTAAGGGGGCCAGGGGGGGTTGTTTTTTTTGCTGATTAGCAGAGAGTCAGAGGGGGGCTTATTCTTGGATTGGTGTGGGGGCTTGGGGTTAGCTTGGTAGGGGGGAGAGGATCCATTGCATTAAAGAAGAAGGGGGGCCAGCATTATATATTTTTAAAAAAGGGAGAATTTCTTCTTTGCAGTTTAACACAATCTGAGACAGGATAATACTGAGGCCGCCGTGCAGGGGATGGATGGGTTGGTCTGGGGGGCAAGGCATGGCAGGCAGGGTGGGCAGGGTGGCGGGACGCCGGGCCACGCCTTTGAGGTTGGATTATGGGGGTCAAGGGGATGGCAGCATGGAGAGCGAGAGTAGGGAGGAGACAGGGTGTTATGCAGCCGTGGGGGGGCAGCGAGGATTTGGGGCGGCATGTAGGGGTCCCACAGGCACACAGAGGCTCAGTAGGGGGCACGGGGGGTCCCAATTGGTATGGACGATGGGTAGGGGTGGAGCACAGTTGTGGGGGGGCAGGGCACGAGCTCGGGGACCTGGGGGCCCATGCAGGGCTGGTCCTAGGTACCCGCTGAGTGATATGCGGGCAAGTGGTCTGCAGAGCAGGACTGCGGTGTTAGCAGGGGAGGAGTATATTGGGAGTGGGGGGGATGGTGGTTTGCAGTGAGGAGGTGGCAGTCAACCCAGTGGCATCTGGGGGGGGAGCGGGTGGAGCAAAGGCAGGGGGGTGTTGCATCCAGGTTGGGCACAAGATGGTCAAGGAATCTCTGCCCCTGCAGGCTGGACGTCAGTGCAGGGTGGCTGTATGCCCGTGGAGAGACCTTCTCCTTGGGAGCATTGGATTGAGGGGGGGCAAGGTCCGTCTAGAGTTGAGTGGTTGGAGTCCTTGCCCCCCGTATGGTCTCCGGAAGTTTTCCTCCCCCTGTTTTTTCTATTATGTCTCCACAGGTGCAGGCGATGGCGCAGCCTTCATTGAGGCATGGCAGAGGAAGCCAAGAACTATCGCCAAATTCAGACGGGGGAGTGGCTGCAAAGTGGAGTTTCGCTATTCAAAATAGGAAACAACATAAGAACATAAGACATGCCATACTGGGTCAGACCGAGGTCCATCAAGCCCAGTATCCTGTTTCCAACAGTGGCCAATCTAGGTCATACGTACCTAGCAATATCCCCAAAAGACACAGGTTCCACAATGCTTGTACTGGGTCAAGCATTGATATCCTGGGTCCCTTTTTAATAGTGTTTATGGACCTTTCCTCCAGGGACTTGTCCAAACCTTTTTTAAACCCAGCTATACTAACAGCCCTTACTACATCCTCCGGTAACAGATTCCAGAGTTTGATTACACGTTGAGTGAAAAAATATTTTCTCTTATTTGTCTTAAATAGTTTACCCTGTAGCTTCATTACATGTCCCCTAGTCTTTCTATACTCTGATAGCGTAAACAATTGATCCACGTTTATCCGTTCCACTCCATTCATTAATTTATAGACCTCTATCATATCTCCCCTCAGCCGTCTCTTCTCCAGGCTAAAGAGCCCTAACCTTCTTAGCCTCTCTTCATAGGAGTAGCCTTCCATCCCCTTCACTAATTTGGTGGCTCTTCTCTGTACTTTTTCTAATAACGCTATGTCCTTTTTAAGATACGGTGCCCAGAATTGCACACAATATTCAAGGTGCGGTCGTACCATGGAGTGATACAGAGGCATTATAATATCCTTTGTTTTGTAACAACCCTGGTGCCCAGAACCCAGTCTTCGAACACATTTAAAGTAACACATTTTTTTTGTCGGAAAGGCCAGCCCAGCTAAAGAGGATCATGCCTCAAGCCATCGTGGCCCGTCCATTTTATTCGCTTAAAATCTGAAATAAACCACTTTGGAAGCAGCAAAAATCTTGTTACTTAGCTGAGTCCATTAAAAGTAGAGAGCCGTGTAGTTGTTTATTAGGTGGAGTTTCGCGGCAGAGGCAACCAGTGGGAGGTGAGACGAGATGGTGCAGCATGGCGAGGAGGACTGCCAGGTGGAGACTAGGGCAACAGTGGCAGCTGCGCCGGATGGCCTGACGGCAGGTGAGTTACTAGTGGACCAGGGTGAGGGCAGTGGCATGATGCGTGTGGCAAAGAAGGGGGTAAATCTTATAAGAAAAGGCGTCATTCTTGTTGGTGGCGCCATAGTTCGGAGTCATCTTCATCCTCCTCCTCGGATGCTTCGCCATCGTCATCCGGGGGGGAAGTAGTGTGGCAGGGGGTAGGCAGAGGTGGTGGGACAGGGGCCAGAGCCGGGGCGGAGCCCCTTCGGTGGTTGCGTTTCCAGAGCTGTGGGAGGGGGTTCTGAAGAGGCTGCGCTGCAAAATCCGAAAACAGCGTTATATAGATATCTTTCAGCTGTTGGAAGGCAGGAAGCGTTCAGGGGAGAGCTGGAAAAAGAGGAAAGAAGACAAGAAAGTGGGCCGAATCAAGAGAGTAGTGCATAATGTTGTGAATTGGACGCAATTCTTTCTGCGCTTAGCAAGCGTGTGGGGTCATCACTCACCTGAGCATTACGGCATGCTACTAGTGTATGCAGATTCTATCTTGGAGGTGTCGCAGATGCATGAAGGATGGGCGTGGTTAAATTATGATGAAACGTTCAGGGACAAAATAGAGGAGAACAAATAGTTGTCCTGGGGCACGCAGCATATTAAACTTTGGCTGACGCAAATGTCCTCTAGGGCAGGTTTTGAGGGTGGGGGCAGGGGGAGAGGAAGGACAGTTGGCATTGCGGAGGCGGGCCGTTCCTTTTGGGCGGGAGGGGTCATGTTGCAGCAGAAATCAGGGTCAGGTGGGTTCGGTGACATATGTTGGAGGTTCAATAAATCCACCTGCCCGTTTCCTGATTGCAAATTCAAGCACTTCTGCTCAATTTGTAGCGGAGTACACTCCGCTACAAGATGCAGTAAGAAAGGGGCCACTTGTGTCCCTGGGTCAGCTCCCAAGCCATAATGAGGTGGGCGACCGTGCCCCGACTCCAATATGGTTGGATGCCTTGCGGTATTGGCTCCATCAGTACCCGAAGCGGGGGGATAGGGATGTTCTACTGTTTGGTTTTCAGTTTGGCTTGGTTATTCCAGTTTAGGGCGAAGTGACGATGCCTAGAGCACGGAATTTGCCTTCGTTGTGGTGTTTTGCGACTGTAGTGCAGGTGGGCAGAATCGCGGGCATTTTGCGACTGTAGTGCAGGTGGAGTTGAATTTGGGCAGAATCGTGGGCCTGTTTAGACAGCCGCCCTCCCCGGACATATTGATTTCACCATTGGGAATTGTACCTAAAAAAGAGCCAGGGAAGTTCAGGCTAATTCATAATTTGTCCTTTCTGCTGGGAACATCAGTAAATGACCATGTCCAGCGGGAGTTGTGTATGGTGCGGTATGCTTCCTTCGATTGGGCAGCAGAGATGGTAAGAAAAGCGGGTCATGCGGTGTTAATGGCCAAAGTGGATATCGAATCTGCTTTCGTTTATTGCCGGTGCATCCGTCCACGTTTCATTTGCTGGGCTTCGGTTTTCAGGAGGAATTTTATTTTGACAAATGCATGCCTATGGGCTGTTCAGTTTCCTGTGCCTACTTTGAAAAGTTCAGTACCTTCCTGTAGTGGGTGCTGGTGCGGAAGATGGGCTTGGCGAAGGTGGTTCATTACTTGGACGATTTTTTGTTCGTTGGTGCGGCTCATTCGGCGGAGTGTCAGGGGCTGTTAGACGGGTTTGTGGAGCTATAATGAGAATACAGTGTGCCATTGGCGATGGGCAAGACAGAGGGCCCGGCAATGGGAATAACCTTTTTGGGAGTGGAGTTAGACTCAGTGGACATGGTGGATCGCTTGCCACGCAAAAAGGTAGCCAGATTGCGGGTGTTGGTCGCTAATGTACTGGCATCATCTAAATTAACATTACGAGAAATGCAGGCGTTAATAGGCTCCTTGAATTTTGCGTGCAGAGTGATACCGATGGGCAGGGTATTTTTGCGGCAGTTGGCATCTTCAGCGGCTGGTGTGCGAAAACCGCATCACCGGATTAGAATCACGGAAGTGATGCGGGCAGATTTGCGGATCTGGAGTCGATTTTTGAGGGACTTTAACGGGTCCTCAGTTCTGATGGAGGCGGAGGTTTCAAGCGAGGAGCTGCAGCTCTATACGGATGTGGCAAGGGGAATTGGTTTAGAAGTTTATTTCAGCGGTGCCTGGTGTGCAGATAGATGGCCACAGTTCTGGCATGCATCGGGGTTAACTTCCAATATAACCTTCCTGGAGCTGATTCCGATCTGGGTAGCATTGGAGTTGTGGCCAGATAGGCTTTGGAATCACAGGGTAGTTTGGTGGTGTGATAATGAGGCCGTTGTCAATGTGGTCAATCACTACTCTCCCAGATGTTTGCAGGTAGCGGGGCTAATGAGGGAGGTGGTGTTAGCATCTTTGAAGTTGAATGTGTCGGTAAAGGCCCGGCATATCCCTGGCTGTACTAACGAGATCGCTGATGCTCTTTCTCGTTTCAAGTGGCAGCGGTTTCAGGCTTTGGCTCCAGAAGTGGACACAGAAGGATCCATGGTCCCAGAGAAATTATGGAGCATTGGCCAAGGGAGATGCTAAATCTACTGTGGAGTTCGGTGTCGGCAGGGACATGGTCAGCATACCAATGTGGGTATGACAATGTGGGTTGAATATTTGGTTGCCCAAGGGTGGCAGCCGAGTGGGGTATCTGATCACATGATTGGTCAGTATATAATTGAGGCCAAGGGCAATGGGTTCTCCAGATCGTCGGTGCGTACCCACTTGGCTGGGTTTAACTTTTTGCGAGAGCCGTGGGTTGGGGCTCTCCCTCGGGTGGATTCTTAGCCCACAGGCTACTTCATTGGTGGGAGTGTGCAATGCCGACGCCTCGTGACTCTCGGCGGCCGATAACGCATGAATTGATGGTGAGACTCTATGCTAACTTACCACGTGTAAGATTTTTTGGTAGGGTATTTTTTTTGTTAGGGTATTTATTTATATATCTCTCACGTGGGGATTTTTTTGAATAACTTACCACGTGTGGCAGTCACAGTATGAGGTCACCCTGTTTCGGGCAGTTTTTTATCTTGCCTTTTTTGGGGCCTTCCCACACCTGATCCTTTCCACCGCCATTTGATGACTGGTGAATATTTGATTGGTGCTGCCCCAATGTTAACTTATTGCCTATAAGGGGAGTCTTTACGATAGCTACGGAACGGCCTCAGACCTGTGGGCTATTCAATGAAAGACACTTTAAAACACAGTGTCTTTCAGTGCCCGTTTGCATCAATGGCCGAATGTCCAATTTTCTCTTTTTTCTTTTTAAATTGCACACCTCCCTCTCTCCATAGTGTTTCATGTAAACTTATTTTGCCACATTGGACCTCTTAGTCCTATTTTCAAAGATAAAATTATGCACTTAGCTTTCAATAAAGACGAGAGCACCAGAATGATGGCAATAGCTCAATTTGATCTCATTCTGTCTCTGGAATTCTCTCTTGTTCCCAATGCCTCACATACAACGTTGAACTGCGTTTCTCCCAATAACTTGAGGTTCTTCAGGGGAATAGTTTATATAACAGCCAAAATTCTTAACTGAAAAATGATGGGACATAACATAAGTCACATTTAACCAAACAGTGTTGCAATAGGTATTAAAATCAAAATATAAAATTATTTCTAAACACTCAGATTAAAATAATACCCCAAGATTAGCTGTAGCTGATGCACGGTAGTAGTAAAAACTTCTCATCCTGTAGACTACCTCTAGTCATCGATTTAGCAATTTTTGAAAAAACGCCGCGCATGGGCAATCACATCAAATCCTCTCTCCTTATAGTGACTCCTTTTACTGGAGCCAATCAGCTTCGTTCAGCCCCTAACACACTCCCCATTCAATTTCTGCATTCAGCCCATTGGGCATTAGAGTTTGCAACGAAAATATCCAGCGCTGTTCATGAAATAACAATGTTTGATCAAGAGATTTACCAAACATAGAATGTTGTATTTGTTCAATACAAAAACAGCGAAGGTCTTGAAAACAATGATGTAGTTCTTCACAATGTGATACTAGCGGTGCTGCCAGTATCTTGTGTTTCAAATGACTCTTGTGTTCGAGCATCCTAATTTTAAAGGGTCTGGTGGTTTTCCCAATATAATAAAAATTGCATGGACATGTTATCACGTATACTACATTAGTTGATACACAGGTAGTGTGATACTTCAAAACACAATGCTTCCCATGATGAGTAAATTGTTGTAATTCAGTCGTAATCTCGCAGATAGAGCAATGACCACATTTATAGTGGCCTCGAGGAACCCCCTCGTCAGACAATGAGAAATCAGAGCGTAAGACAGCCGGACTCAGCCGTTCTTTCAAATTTCTATCCCTGCGCCAAACGCAGCGGATAGACTTGGATTGTAATCCCGGAACAGCATTGAGTACGTTGATGTGCTTCAAAACAATCTTCTTGATTTTATAACTTAAAGGGGAATATTGAGTAATAAAATTTACTATATGCGGATCATTAACTTTATGAACTGTGGAAGGTACAAGTAGTTGAGATCTATCATTATAAAGTGCCCGTTGATAGGCTTTAGATATGATCTGTGTAGGATATCCCCGTGTCCGAAAATTGGAAGCTAGAGTCTTGGCCTTCTTCTTATAGTCTTGTGTTTCAGAACAATTTCTGCGATAACACAGAAATTGTGAAAATGGTAATCCCTCTTTTAGGCGAGAGGGGTGTGCACTATCAAAATGAAGCAAAGTATTGCGATCTAATGGCTTGCGAAATATTGATGTCTTCCAATTGGTAATTGTTTTCGGCAGTAGCGGTGGCGAGGCACTTTGCTAATGTATGGCTGGTGTGGCATTGCTCCGCTAATTGGATTGTTAATGTTTATAATTCCAACATATTGTTAAATTGTTAAAAGGTTAATAAAGCTGCGAACAGTTGTGTTCCATGAGCATTTGGTGTGGTGTGGTTTGTGGTGGGGGGTTTGGGGCATAAGTGGCGGGGGGGGAGTCGATGGGACTGATGGACCTGAAGCACCGGGTCCGTCTGCCTCGGTTACTGGAAATACAAGCCACTACATGGCCAATATATAAAAGATATTGATGGAAAAAGAAACAAAAAACTTTCATGGCAATGGCTGAAAATTGAAGCACTTAAGAAATAGAAGGAATAATCTTAGTAGCCCAAGAACAAGTATTACAGACAAATGTCATAAAAATTAAGATTGGAACATTTTCAAATGAGAGCAAATACCAGATGTAACTGTAGACCATAAATAACAACATGATTGAGTGGCTAAATTACGTCCATTGGAATCTTTGCAAAAAGTATAATTTTACTGTAGCAAACAACTAATGACACCATACCATTGACAGATTTATAGCAAATGAGCAAAATTTTGTGTGATATGATAATACAAACCGACAGGCACTTGGAACAGAACACTTCTGATACGATGGTCATAGAAAAGAAAATTGCATGGTCTATAGATTCTGGGAAAAAATAACACAATGCCTTGATTTGCAAAGTGAAGTAGAAAGACTTTGGAGGGAAAACTCAATGGGATTACCGATTGTGACTGGAGCTCTTGGAGCAATACTAATTGTATTTCCAAAATCCTTGGAATCTCTAAATCTTAAAGACATTACCCCATCAATCTTATGAGAAAACTACCCTACTTGGGAAAGCATGCATTTTGCGTCAATATCTCTATGGTTCCCAGGTACTTCAAACCTGAATTAATGGAGTCGGCATTGGCTGTGATATACTTCACATAATAATAATTATATGATGATGATTAAGAAATGACTCAATATTTCCCTGTAGATGTTTGGTTGAGTTGCACGGTGTCCACTATGCTTATTCGGACCTCCTGCAGCTCGAGGAATTTGTGAAGAGTAGGTAGGGTGGGCCCCAAGTACAGGGGTGGGCCCCAATGGTACTTGATGGGTAGTTTGATTATGCTATTATGTTTGTTAAATTTGTGTATGTGGGAATCAAGCCTGTTAGTATGTTTTAAGGGTTTCTAGATATTGTGTACCTTCCTCTCCTCTAGATATGTTATGACAAATGCATTCATGATTGCTATTTTTTCTTGTATGGTTGTACTTGCATCTGGATGTTGCATGTTGTTGGGGTTTTTTTAAATTTCTGCTGCATCAAATGGAAATAAAAGAAAAGAAATGACTTATTCATAAATGCATAAGATTATCACTTGAATAGGCATGAACTAGATTTATATGCTAAAATAGGGAATCTGAACTGGAATTTAATTTAAATTGTATTTTTGAAACAATAAAAATGTTGTTGGGTATCTCATTTTCATTTCTTATAATGAAGCTGGAAAACAAGGAAGAAACATCTGCCTTTGAACTGAAATGACACAATCTAACTGCATATGTTTTCACTGCTTACATGAAAAGTCTCATAAAACTCTTCTTGTACAGATTCATGTTGATGGGTATCTTTTATGCTCTCTGACCCACATCTAATTAAAAGGTAGTGTCTTTGATGTCCATTAATTAATGCAGTATATAATATTCTCTGTAGATAACAAAAACAGAGACATGATAGTGAAGTGTTATTTATCAGTTTGGAAAGCTGATTTTAATCATACATTTGTTTTCCTATTATCTATCTTGTTATAGTGAAAGCTAATCCTTGAGTGAAATAAGCATATGAGAGCCACATCACTTGAAAAAAAATATCTCAGAAAAAAGCATACATTCTATTCAACATTTTTCATAAAGATGTTTCCATTGCTACCCACTTAACTTCTGTATCAAGGCAAACACAATTGAAAGAGTTTATTTTCTTCAAGAAAGTTTCAGATATCTTGCCTAAGGAATGAGCTGCATGTCTGAATTACAGAGTTGTTACTTTTGGAATTAAGTACAAATTCCCAGATCATTTGTCTTCATGTTGTACACAGGAGGTAGTTATTTATTGTATTTTAAAGTAGGTAGCTTGTGAAAAGAGTTATTGTACCTACTTTTAAATAGAATGAAATAGAATGAACAAGTTGTTTAAGTACAACAAAAACCTGCAACATAGTTTCAAAGGTTCTTTATTAAAAGACAGATGACCAAGAACAGGCGTGGAGGAGTGGCCTAGTGGCCTAGTGGTTGGGGCAAGGTACTTCAGGCTGGAAGGTCAGGGGTTCAAATCCCACTAGAGGACAGCAACCTTGGGCCAGAAGGACTGGGGTTTCTAGTCCCACAGGTGCTCCTTGTGGTCTTGGGCAAGCCACTTAACCCTCCATGGCCCATATTCCCTGTAAAATAGTTATCTCCAAGTTATAATGCCCTGTTCAATGTAATTTCAGTTTGTTCAATGTAAACTGCACTGATGCAGAATAGCACAGTATATAAGAGAATGTAAATAAATAATTAAACATGGCAACAGCTATTGATAGATGAATATCCACCCAAGGGATCACCAAATAATCAGAACCACACAAAATCCCCAAAATAAAGGTATAAAAAATTATTTTTGTTGGACTACCAATTGCATCGGTCATTCAGTACAGGGCTGACCTATCCCGCATAGTCCATTTTAATTTATTAGAAAAGCACCAGTTCCTTCTTGTTATGAGACAATTCTCTTTTTATCTATTATGGTTTTTTTAATAAATTAAAATGTATTATGTGTCTTCTTCTTTAATCCTTAGCTGATGTTTGGGGAGCAGGTCGTCCTCTCAACCAATATGCTGCTTTAGGTGCCACTGGATTCTGTGTGTTGTTCATAATAAGCTTCCAGCCTTGGCGATCAGTGGCAATATTTATTGCCTCATCGATGGTCAATCACTGGTTCCTTAGGTCTTCTTCAGTGTGTTTGAGCCATGTTTTCTTTGGTGCTACTCGTTGAACCCTCCAGTGGACAGGCAGCCGACTGGTATTCATTCTGCAAATGTGGCCAAACCATCACAGTCTGCATTTTTTTTATTTGTTCTTCAACCAAAGGCACCTTGTCCAAATTGTCTCGCTTTGATGGCAATCACGAAGACAGACACCCAAAATCTGTCTCAGGCATCACATTTTAAAGACATTGAGCTTGTTCATGTGAGGTTTGAGCAGAGTCCATGTTTCTGATCCATATATGAGAATTGGTAGGATCAGTGTTCTGAAGAGGTGGAAGATGGATTTGGTGGAGATATTGGCCTTCTATATGAGGTACCATTTGAGGGAGGTGAACACTACTGTTGCATGGCCAATCCTGCTGTGGACATCAGTGGTGGGTGCCACCTTCTTCTCTTACACCAGTGATCCCAGGTATTTGAATTCTGAGACCTGCTCAATTTGGATTCCATCGAGGAGAACATTGGCCTGTGATCCATCTTTGGTCTTGTCTTCTTACGTCATAAAATTGGGCATGCAGATAATGTGGTAAAGAATGTCAGTAGCCTCTGCATCCATGTCAGCAAATATGACACTGTTGTCTGCGAACATCAAGTCAGTCAGGAAGTTGTTCATGTCATACTGGACCTGCATCTGTCCTCAAATGTTTTCCTTATAATGTCATCAATCACAATATTGAAAAGCAGGGGTGACGTGACATCTCCCTGGCGGACTCCAATTTGGATAGGAAATTCCTTGAATAGTTCATTTCGTATCCGCACACAGCTTGTTGAGTCATTGTATGATGCTTGCAGAAGTTGAATTATCTTCAGCAGCATGTGCTCTTCTTCGATATCCTCCACAGGGTGGGCCAGTAAACACAGTTGAATGCGGATTTGAAGTCAAT
Organism: Ichthyophis bannanicus; assembly: GCA_033557465.1. Lineage (NCBI taxonomy): Eukaryota > Metazoa > Chordata > Amphibia > Gymnophiona > Ichthyophiidae > Ichthyophis > Ichthyophis bannanicus. The sequence continues at coordinate 389,407,016 of CM066035.1, forward strand.
AAAGATGATGGTGGTTTGCTTTCCACACCTGATCCTTTCCACTGCCATTTGATGACTGGTGAATATTTGATTGGTGTAGCCCCGATGTAGCCTAAATCCTGTTTGCTCTTCTCAGCTGGTCTGTTCACAATGTTTCTGATGCCTTGATTATCTGAGCTTCATGAACATCTTGCCAACGATTGAAAGGAAATCAATCAACAATAATATCCCCGATTCACTGATAAATATATAACACAAACAACAAAATCACCAAATTACCCCCCAAAAAATGTCTTTAAACAAAACACCAACTTTTTGCCGGATATCACTGCAGCAAAGTATACATTTTTTGAACAATACTCCCAAGCGGTTCAATCCATTTTAATAACCATTAGATTATTAATGGGTTCCCAAGATCCACAAATCTATGACTACCCCTCCAGGGAGGCCCATAGTGGGCCCACTAGGAGTGGCCTAGTGGTTAGGACAAGGTACCTCAGGCCAGAGGGCCAGGGGTTCAAGTCCCACCTGGGGACAGCAATCTCAGGCCAGAGGGACTGGGATCTCTAGTCCTATAGGCACTCCTTGTGGTCTTGGGCAAGCCACCTAACCCTCCATTGCCCATGTTCCCTGTAAGTATTAGCATATGTGTGTCATATCCCCTCATGTTAAATTTATCTCCCAATTGACCACCTTGACCCGGTGAAAAGTAGGATATAAATACAGATAAATAAATAAATAGTGTCTTGTAGGGATTCTGTAATTGAGCCACTATCACAGTTTAGTGAGGTTTTTTTGCAGAAGGAGGCAGTATTGGTGAAGTCATTTGTGCGTGATTCTACACATTTTTTGCAACAGCTACAGGCACTTACTCTGCTTGAGTGGGATTTTCAGATGGTTACATTGGATGTTTCCGCTCTGTATACAAATATTAATCAAACTGAGGCTTTGGAAATGTTGGCACTTATGTTCACTTGTGCGCCTTCTCGCCTTCCAAAACAATTTTTGATGGAATTAATCACGCTAGTTCTCACGCGTAACTATTTCTTGTCCGATGGAAAATTTTACCAACAAATTTTCGGGATTGCGATGGGGGCGACTGCAGCCCCCTCCATTGCAACCCTATATATGGGTGATTTTGAGGAGAAATATTTATACAGGTCTCCTTATTTTGAGTATATACCGTTTTGGAAATGTTCCCTTGATGATATCTTTTTTCTCTGGACGGGTTCTCACATGGAATTAAATACATTTTTGGAGTGGTTAAATAACTTGAAGTCTAATTTAACTTTTACTGCTCATATTGCGGACCAACAGATTGCATTTCTTGATATGACGATTTATAAGGAGGCTGGTCATTTTCAAACTGCTTTATATCATAAGACGGTACAACGGAATAGCCTGCTTAACTATCATAGTTTTCATCCAAAACCCTTGCGTAAGGGTTTGCCTTTTGGCCAATTTTTAAGACTTAGACGTATATGTTCATCCCTAGCAGATTATAGACATCAAGCTGCTGATCTTCATCATCGACTTCTGTATAGGGGCTATCCGCCTAAAGTTAAACGGTTGGCATATTGGCGGGCTCTGCATGTTCAGCATGAATAGTTGTTGAATAACTGGCCAGAGAACACTATGGCTAGTGTATCACATGACTCCTTTGTTGGAGTTCTTCCATACACCATGCTGAGTGCCGATATTGTTCGAATTTTGAAGAAACATTGGCCGATTTTGGCACTACATGACTGCTTCCAAAAGTCTTTAATGATAGCTTTCTCTCGTGGTGCAAATTTACGTGATCTTTTGGTACGCTCAACATCCCCAGCCGATAGACCTCTTACCCAACCTTGCAACATAATGGACATTCTACTTGTGGTACATGTGTTTATTGTGTTTCATTAATTACGGGTAGAGCCTGGACATCTCCTACAACTGGTCAACCGGTGATTCGACGATGGCAGATGGATTGTACCTCATCGTTTGTAGTCTATATTATTGTGTGCCCTTGTCCTTTAATATATGTTGGCAGAACTATTCGACAGATTAAATTCGATTGGGAGAACATGCTTCCCGGATTCCCGGTTACATCTGCTCCCATAGTTGAACAATGTCTTACACATGATCACTCTTTTGAGTGTCTTCAGTGGTCAGTGATCAATCATGTTCCCCCGGATCCTAGGGGGGAGTGATCGTACCGCCAAACTTCAAAAATGTGAGCAGAGATGGATTTTTCAAATAAGGACGGTGATGCCTTTGGGTCTTAACAAGGAGGTTGAATGGAATAGTGTAATGTGATCCTTACCTCTGTGATGGTGGGCTTCCCCTGATTGGTGGGGCGGTCTTCGCTGTTCCCATTGGTTTGTTTGGTTGTGATTGAAAGGTTTGAGAGCCAATGAATGAGGTCTATTTGCCCTTTAAAAAATCAGCTGAGTCGAGACCCGGTGGTTTATGACGGTTACTGAATTGTATGAAGAAAGCACTTGACACAGGGAAGCGTTCCCAAAATGTGCACGTCGTGCAAGGATTTCAAAATCATGATTGGACTGAGCTAAGTCTTTTTTTTTTAAAATAATCTAATGGTTATTAAAATGGATTGAACCGCATGGGAGTATTGTTCAAAAAATTTATACTTTGCTGCGGTGATATCCGACAAAAAGTTGGTGTTTTGTTTAAAGAAATTTTTTTGGGGGTAATTTGGTGATTTTGTTTGTAACGATTGAAAGGAGGCTAATGTCGCGGTAGTTCTTGGATTCCCGGCTATCGCCTTTCTTCAGGATTGGAATGATTATAGCTTTCTTCCATGCTGATGGAATTCATTCCATATGCCAGATTATGTGAGGTTCTGATTAATGGATGAATGTCAAGTATTTTACGAAATTTGTGTAATATAAACAGAGCCTAATTTCACCGGCCTTAGCTTTCCATACAGGAGTGGAGGAGTAGCCTAGTGGTTAGAACACTGGCTTGGTAACCAAGCAACCAGGGTTTAATTCCCACTAGCATTCCTTGTGGCCTTGGGCAAGTCACTTAACCCTCCATTGCCTCAGAAGAAAGGCCTGGCAATCTACTTCTGGTGACACTGCCAAGAAAACCCAGGAGCTTCTGGGTCACCAGGAGTCAGGACTGACTCAAAGGCACACAATGCAATGAGCATTCCATACAGAGCATGTTTTGACCCCTTATAAAAACAATTCCAATGCCTATTAACTGCCCTATTTACTAAGCTGAGTTAAATGTTAACATGCAATTATCATGCGCTAACAGTTCATACAGTGCTTTAGCCGCTAACAATTTCAGAACAAGAACAAGGTAGAGAATGGGTAGAAAATGGGTGGAGACTGTACTTTATGATTAATGTGCAGGATGTTACTACATTTTATCTTTTAATAACAAAAGACATAATGTGGCACAGTTAATACCACCTGAATTGGATTTTAGATCTATGACTTATATTTTCAAAATCCAAGCTCAAGATGAATTATATTCAGGTACATGAGTTATCATCTTATTCAGACTGACTCATATCTAGTAGTAGCTGAGGCAATGGAAGGTGAAGTGTCTTGCCCAAGATCACAATGATGACTGTGGCGGAAGCCCTGGTTTTCCTGCTTCTCTAACCACTAGGCAATTCCTCTATTATGGAAGCTAACTGGATCAATAAAACAAAACTGCAGAGAGATCATTCGGACCTTCAGAACCAAAGTGTGCCCGTAGCTTTCAGTTTCGTTACAAGGCCAGAGACTTATCAGCCCCCCTCATATCTGCCATTCAATTAATTCATACTAAACAATTCTCTGGATTAGCTGAATTACAAAATGTTGGGAATGCTCCCAGCATTTAACATGGTGTGATTTGCATATAACACATGTTAATTTTAGCCAGTAAACTGCATTAAGTATGCCACTCCCAGTTTTCCAGATCACACTATCCTGAAGAAGTACACATGTGTGCTATTGCATTAGTGCATACTAGTGCTGCTAATGTGCATTATTAGTAATTAGGTCGTATGACATAAAATGGGACCTGCAATAAAATAAGGCATATTAACCATATCAGCATGTGTTAACATGGTAGCCCACATTAGGAATTTTTAGGGATATGCTACTATACTATTTTCTGTATTTTTTAAATTATGTCTTCTATATCAACAGTAAACCATTCTTCTGTGTATTAAATGGGAGATATAACAAACTGTTGTGTGTCAATGCCGACTCTTGGCAATCCATTCTCTAGGTTTTCTTACAAAATAAAAAATCCCAAATCCTAACCCTACTGTACATATAGGTTATTTTGATGATTTTATTATGCATTGATACAATGGCAGCTAGAGACCATTAGATTAGGTTTGGATAGTGATCTTTTATTTTTCTTCACAGTCCTCATTTTCCTAGGATTGAACAGTTGTCTGTAGTAGACTTTATTGAACTTATAGCTAAAACTTAAGCAACATTTTGTTGTCTAGATCTTTATCTAGTTAGTCTCCTGAAAAGGCCCACAATGTGATGTTAGACTTTTTAAGAAGCATTGCCAATGGGTCTTTGAGTGAAGGCTTGGCTTCAACCTTTTTGCCGCCTTCTATTATTGTATCTTTATGAAAAGCCTGCCCTAACCTTTTCTTACATGAGCTATTGTTTGGTTGCCTATTGGCAAACTTTACTGAATGACCAGTTCAGAGCCATTTGCCCTCTTTTTTAGAGGGTTTTTGTTTGGGGCATAGTACTGAAATGATGCTAGTATTTGTCCAAGACAAGGTTTTACTATAGAGAATTAAGAGAGATAAGGAGCTATTGATATGGTTAGATGTGTCTGCTGCCTTTGACTTGGTGGACCATTCAGTGTTTCTTGGAAGATGTTAAGATGTTTTTTTGTTTTGTTTTTTTACTACTAATATTAAAGATGCTTTCTCACCTCCTTTGATTTATTCTGTAGAGTTCTACAGTTTTTTTGCTCCCTCTATTGTTCAATATTTTTGTGCTAATATTGAGGAAATATTTGCTCTCTGTGGGCCCCTTTGAGTATACTTACACTGACGATATTGAAATCATCTACTGATTATTTTATTTATTTAACAGTATTTCTAAACCGCCTTATCATAATAATCAAGGTGGTATCACAGCAAACAATCTGGTAGTGTGAGTGTGTTATACATGCAGTGAGGGTGAAAATTTAGTTGAGTGCGTGTTGCATTGTGTGCTAGATTTGTTTGAGCTATGTACAATGTGGGCTATATACAGTGGTGCTAAAAACTTTTTATATACATACAGTGTTAGGCGGTAACATGTGCTGTTATACAGTCACTTAGGTTATGTGATGTGTCCATAGTGTTCTATGAACAGCATGGTTTTCAGCTGTTTTCTAAAGTCTTTGAGGTCTGTAGTTGCCCTCAAATCGTCCGGTAGTTTGTTCCATATTGTTGGAGCAGCCATGGAGAGTGCTCTGTCTGTTGTGTCCTTGCGTGTGTGTTTGTATTCACTTGGGGTGCTGACTCGGTTGTGTGTTTGTTTTCTTCTAGGACGTGTGCTGGTGTCTGGCTGTATGAGGGTGTGTAGGCTGTTGGCTGATGTGTGCTGTTTTATCTTAAATAGGTTTATGATAGTTTTGTATCTGATGCGTGCACCGATTGGAAGCCAGTGTAAGTCCTTTAAGGTAGGTGTGATGTGCTCCTGTCTTGCAGTTCCGGATATGATTCGTGCTGCGGTGTTTTGTGCCAGTTGGAGTGGTTTGATGGCTTGTTTCGGTAGTCCAAGGTATATCGGATTGCAGAAGTCCAGTAGTGGGGTTATCAGTGCTTGACAGACGGTACGGAAGTGTTCTGGGGCGAGGAGTGGTTTCAGTCTCCTGATGATTCGCATTTTGTAGTAGGCTTTTTGGATTGTTTTGTCTATGTGTGGCTTGAGATTGAGTTGGTTGTCCAGAGTAACCCCGAGGTATCTCACTTCTGACCTTATTGGTATGGTAGTGTTTTGTATCTGTATATTTGTTGGGTGTATGAAGCTTTGGTTCCAAGTGATGATTAAAGCTTCAGTCTTGTTGTAGTTTATTGCGAGGTTATTGTTTTGACACCAACTGTCATTTGGGTAAGGCAGTCTGTTATCTTAGAGAAGTCCGGGTTGTCGAGTGATATCGGGGTGTATATCATGATGTCGTCCGCATAGATTGTGTATTGAATGTTGTTCTCTTTCATGATGTTGCATATTGGTTGGATGTAGATGTTAAATAGGAGTGCTGAGAGCGCAGATCCTTGAGGTACTCCTTGACGGACTTTTATGGGTCGGGAGGTGATGTATCCCACCTTGACCTGTAGCTGTCTTTCGGTTAGGTACGAGTGGAACCATTTCAGTGTGATACCGTGTATACCAGTGTTCTTTAGTCTTTCCAGGAGCGTGTTGTGGTCCACTGTGTCGAAGGCTGAGGAGATGTCGATGAAGATCATTATGATTCCATTCCTGGTGTTGTCAATTATTCTTAGGATGCTGTCGAAGAGGTAGATCAGTAGCGTTTCGACACCATGGTTGGGACGAAATCCGTGTTGGTTGTCGTCGAGTGTTTTGTGTTCGTCGATGTGATCCTGAAGTTGTAGTTAAACCGTCTTTTCGATGATTTTTGCGAGGAAGGGTATGCTGGAGATTGGTCGGTATGCTGCTGGATCTTTTTTGTCGAGAGTTGTTTTCTTTGTGATTGGTCTTACTGAGGCAAGTTTTAGTTGCTTTGGCATGAGTCCTTGAGTGAGTGAGTTGTGTACCATTTTATGTATGGTGGGGATGAGGCTTGATTTGGTGGCTTTGACCCATGACACTGGGCATGGGTCTGTAGGAGCAGTGCTCGTGTTGATTGTAGAGATGATGTGGGATATCTGTTCTGTTGAGGGTGAGGGATTAGATAGCTGACTAAGAGCTCTTTATTTATTTAGAAATGCTGTTGTCTTCTTTTAAACAGAGTCTCTCAGTTATCTTTTGTTGGTTGATGGAAAGCAAATGGATTCTCATTTATCAAAAAGTGGAGATCCTCCATATTAGAAAATCCAACCCATGTGCTCAATTCATTCATACTTTGGTGGATGCAGCTAATATGGACGCCTACTACTTGAAAGAAAAATCTAGGGGTGACTATTGATCTATCTTCAAATTGGAACATGTTTCAAACTATAAAAACAGATTTTTCTAAGTTAAGGGTTCTATATAAGCTTTTCTCTTTTGGGGATAAAATATCTTTATAACAGTAGCAGGGTCTTATTTGTAGATTATTCTGTAGTTACAGCTGTCAGGGGAGTAATGAGGAAGAACATTTAAAAATGTCACCTTGACTTATTCCCTTGTGTGCTAGGTGGCAATGAGTAGTAGTGGTTGATTAGTGGACTAAACCTCTAAATATTGTTGCTGATAACATAGTTCCACTTAAGAGGTATGTTTACGAAATGGCAGTAGCGGCTTCTGTGTGATATCAGAGCTGCGGCCCTATTGATTTCAATGGGGATGTGGCTCCGATATAGCAAGGAAGTTGCTACCATCATTTAGTAAACATACCCCTAAAAGTGCTTCTCAAGCACTCAAAGTAATGAGCTGAGAAGTGTTGTTGCTATCCCGGTCAACAGGCAGATATAAATGTGTGTAAACACCTCTATTTTATTTAAAGCATGGAGGATCAGAAAGCAAATAAACCCTATTAATGGCTCAAGCAAACAATCCAACTAAAGAAGCTTTTCACATCTTACAAAACTAGGCCTTACTAGGCCTAAGCAAGCACAGTTATTGTGCTGAGAACTGTGACTTTTCTGAACACAGTATTATGATAAAATTACTACTATTGGGGAAATTGTAGACAAGCAGTAAGGTGATATGCCCCCTTTTGTACTGCAAATTCTGTAAGTTGTTTTCACCTTTTTAGCTGTTAGATGAGGAAGATGCATTGAATAATGTTTTATCCTTGCTTATCACCAGATAAACTTTGGATCCAAGCCTATCATGAGTAGTTAAAGATTCTGGCCATGGGCTTGCTGATAATTGGAAAAGTATATGATCAATTTCTTCCTGGATGAGGGTGCAAGGCCATTATGTTCAAAATGTGCTGTTGTTAAATTGCTGCTGAGAAAAATACGTAACTTCAATTTATCTTTCCTGGGAAATTTGAGGCCAGTATCTAAATTTTAGGCCAGTATCAAAAACGATTATTGACGGAGTAGTATTGAGTGGGGATGTTCATTTGTGGCATTTTAATAACAGCAATCCCCCCCAATTTGATTTTTAAGCATATTTTGTATAAGCAGTAGCACCTACTGTTGGCTGGTAAAGGGTGTTTTTCTGTCATACACATTGCAGAGGGGTGGAGTTAGAGGAGGAATATGGCATAAATTGAGTGCAAGTTAGGGAATGAAGGGCATAGGGCGGAGAGAGTACAGATTTGGCTGGAAGCAGAGGGAAGAGTGTGCTACTGGGTAAAAGGAAGGAGAGAGTGCAGAAAGGAGGGTATTGAAGGATTAGGATGGGAGACCCCCATGACATGAACACACACACATACACACACTTACACACCTGTGGCAATAGCAACATTTTCCATGACACAGGCACATGCACACACACTTCTCCGTCACTCCCCATGAGACCCACACATACATACACATATATCCCCAGCACTCCCCATGCCACATATGCCCTGTCTGATTCTGTGAATGGGGGAAAACATGCCATTGTGTCACACTTTTCAACTTGTTTTCTATGCTGTCTCTGAAATGATTATAAATAAAACAAACAAAATGAAAGATCCCATAAACGACACAGGAAACAAATCAGTAATTAAATGTCTGGCCTTTATCATTGAGTAGGATCAGTCTTTCATTAAGGATAAACACTTTTTGGATCTGTGTCAGTTGGGTTTCAGCAGGGGGAACAGTACAAAGATTCTGTTAATCTCTGTCATGCTGACAAAAGCAATACTTGCCATATTTTGTTATTTTCTCTTTAGCCATTGACATGGCAGACTGCATAAGTGGTGGATGACTTAGCTGTTCAGGAAGGCTACAGTGAAGCGTGTCTCGAGTGGATGGAACGGAACATGGTAAGGTAAGATAAAATCCTTGGGATTGGGTGCAATATCTATATCAGCAAATCAGCAATAAAGAGGCAATGTAAACACTTTTGAATACAGCAGAAAGGACCCCTTTATTGTGTGGTTATGGTGCAGCTGTTGCCACCATTCCATCAGCTGTTGTTTCCCCACTATCTCAGTTACTGATGGTAATATGCATACTGAATATACTCCAGGGGATTATGCACCCATAAAATAGTGCACCAAAATAATATTACATATTAAAGTACTCTGGAGCCATATGCATATACCCCCTGCCCCATATGCATATACTTTAACAGGGAATTCCCTTGCCCCCCACTGCAGAAGACCAATCGGAGCTGCTCAGGGACTAAAAAAAGGAGAGCGTGCTCAGGCCCTTTGGCGTGGTCCGTAGGCGTGGATCATAGGCGATTCTCACTACATGCTGTGACCCTGAAACAAGTTCCTCCAACAAAAACCTATTCATTCACCTAATCTTCAGTCAAACTCTCTGCTGCTATTCAGGTACTATTATCTGCTAATAAGGACATACCATCTAGCCATCTCTATATTAACCTAGCACCTAACTCAGTTCAAGTCTCATATCTGTCTAAAATCTTTACCCTGCCAGCTTTATTACTATCTGACTTTATGCATCAAAAGTATTGTTACAACCCTTACACTAGTCACATCTTATTTTGTTAACCTTCACTAGTATTTTGCTGCTAGACGTTTGCTGCTACCATTCCTAATTTTACTGCCCCAAGTGTTCCCTTAGTGCCTCTCTCTCTCTACCAATCCCCCACCATGGAGACCCTTAAGCCCTGGCACACAGCCATGTGGTCTCACCTCCTAATATTATCCATTATCAATGCCTTACTCTCTGACGCACAAGAAGTGAAACGCAACACGATAAACCCAATCCCAATAATCCATTCATACAAACCCCCGCTCAATTCCAAATTCCTACCCCATCCTTACTTAAATTAAATACCTTGAAAATGCAGACTTAAAAAGATTATCACTGCCCCCCTCCCCTCCCCACCCAACCCCTACACCAGCATCAGAACCCAACCACCCCACACTGCTATGTGCACTCATCAACGAACAAGATCCCTCTCATAGCTGACCTAATCACTGACCATAATTTTGACATACTCTGCCTCACAGAGACTTGGTTCCATGAAGCTGATTCTGTTCTTATAAATCAGCTCTGTCCCCCTGCTCACTCAATACATAACTGCAACAGGCCATCTAACAGAGGCGATGGATTATCTGTAATCTCAAGGAAAGATCTGAACTTCACCGCTATTGAATCAGCCTCCACTCCAGGTATGGATACTATCAAAGTCTCTAACAACACACTCTCACTGTGCCTCATATATAAAGCCCCCCAAAATGATACTTTTGACCTCTCCACAATACTTGAGTCAGCTTGCTCCCCCCAAACCTACTCACACCCTCTCATCATCCTAGGTGATCTTAACCTTTCCTCAACCTCACAAAAACAGGCTTCTTCATTCTTAAAAGATATGGAAGCCTTATACTTCTCTCAGATCCTCAAACCCCCAACCCACAGCAAAGGTAACATCCTTGACCTAATTTTTATTCAAAAAAAAACCCTTAGCTAACACACAAATCCCATACTCCATCTAACCTGTACCATGGTGGGAGGGGAATGATACTATTCTCATTCCCCTCCCACCACCAAAAAAACACCCTACCCACTGCACTTCTGCCAACCTGTAAATTTACACAATTTGACATCAATATGTTCCTTAAACATGTTACACCTCAACTAGAAACCCTTACTAACAACAATTCCAGCCTTGCATCCCAAATAGTGAATGGAACACGATTATGACCTCTGCTGCCCAAACACCCCCAAGGCCACCTGCACACAAACACCGTAAAAGAGCCCCTTGGTTCTCAACTTCCCTTCACGAGACAAAGAAAGAACTTAGATGGTTAGAACGCCTCTGGCAACACTCTCGTGACCCCTCCATCCATATCAGTTACAGAGAAAAGCTCCACGCCTACCACACTGAAACATTAAGACAGAAGAGGGAATACAATGAAAATGTAATCATGTGTTCTATGAACAAACCCAGAGAATTATTCTCTATAGCTAAATCCCTACTAAACGGCCATTCAAAACAGGACATGAAAATATCTCCACAGGCCATAGCAAACCACTTCTGCTCAGAAACCAACCCACCCCCACCTCAAATTTGACTCCATTCAGAGTCCCTTACCCAAAATGCACCCCCTACAGCAACCTAGCATGAGTTTGACTCCCCATCTCTTGACAACATTATCACTGTCATAAAAAAACTTCAATGCATCCACCTCTGCCCTTGATCCATTCCCATTCTCATGGATAAAACATACCAACGAAACTCTTAGCCCCTACATCCTACCCATAGTACAAACCTCCCTCCACACTGGTATTATGCCAATGCCCTTGAAAATTAGCTCAATTCGCCCCATCCTAAAATGAAACAAACTCGACCCCACCATACCCTCATCCTACAGACTGATTTTAAGTATCCCCCTCCTGGCAAAAATAATGGAAAAGATTGTTCTAAATCATCTGCAGAACTATCTTGACGACCATGCCCTCCTTGACCCCTTCCAACATGGTTTCAAAGTAAACCATGGAGTTGAAACATCACTTTTAGACTCAGTCATTTCATACTCCCAAACCCCTACCCAAGGTTGACTGCTAATTTTCCTTGACTCCCTCCCCCACAAACAGCTCCTAGACCGACTACATGATATCTGCCTCAGAGATACCACACTAAACTGGTTCTACTCCTACCTTGAACACAGGACCCAACAGGTCCGAATTGGCAAAAAAACCTCCCAGCCATTCACACTAACACAAGGAGTTCCACAAGGATCAAGCTTATCGGCACTCTTCTTCAACATCTTCCTCCAACCTATATGTAAAATCTTTCAAGACCACAATATCCAATACCAACTATATGCAGACAATATAATGTTCTTTATCCCCTTCAATATATTAGTGCCAAACTTCACCAATATTAGCAACTGCTTCACCAGGATAAGACACTGGCTTCACCAACAAAACCTTATCATTAACCAAGCTAAAACAGAAGGGCTCCATATTTTTTCCAATCCATCCATTGCCCCCCCTCCCGCTGACATCCATTGCACTTGGTGATTACACTATCTCTGTCAGGAATGAAGTTAAATGCAATTGACCAAAACCTTACATTCCAAGAACAGATAAGAAAAGCAACGAAAACAATTTACACTAAAATAAGAACCCTGAGAAACCTCTGACCCTTACTAAACCCTGACTCCTTCTGTACTGTCTGCCAAGTCCTTACTACCCCTACCCTTGACTATTGCAATTTCATTCATCATGGTCTCCCAAAACATAGTATCTACACCCTCCAAATGGCCCAGATTACAATAGCACGCCTAATCATCAACACACCCAGATAAGCACACATCACCCCTGTTCTTCAGGACCTCTACTGGCTCCCTATGCTAGACAGAATAAAATGCAAAAACATCACACTGATACACAAGTCAGCACAACGAATCCGCCCTCTGCCTACTCTCCCTTCTCTCTAAACCTGTAAGCACCAGATCACGTAGACCTAACATTGCAAACATCCTAAACATACCATCACAGAAGAAAAAAAGCAAACATTCCACCTGCAACCCAGCCTTCTTCCTCTACAACCCTTCTGTATGTAATGCCCTCCCTTCAGATTTACGAGGTTGCCCCAACCACTCTGAATTCCGAAAAAGGCTCAAAACCTTCCTCTTCTAAGAATACTTTGCCCTACCCCCTTAAATCACAACCATACCAAGGTAACTTAAACTGTTACACAGCTCCCCCCACCGCCTTGACTCCCCCTCCAAATGTCTCCTCCTCCCCCTCCCTCCTCTATCTTCTCACTTGCCCCCTTGTCCATCCAGCATCCTTCTGACCTATTCCACTTTAAATATGTAAAAAGCTAACCATTGAATTTGCCTGTTCATTTATTTTATTTTATTTATTTACATTCTCTTATATACCGCGCTATTCTGCATCAGTGCGGTTTACATTGAACAAACTGAAACCACATTGAACAGGGCACTATAACTTGGAGATAACTATTTTACAGGGAACATGGGCTATTGAGGTATATTAAAAGGGTACCTTTTGCAATTCCTGAAAGTGCTCTTCTACCACCTTTATTGTTTAATTTATATTTAAGACTCATGGGGGTAGTCATAGGGTGTAATGGTCTTAAATTTTATCTTGGATGGATGATGTCCAGCTTTATGCTGTTTTTGATCCTCTGTTTAACCATGTTATTGAACCCATTAATGAGTGTTTTTCAGCTCTTCTAAGTTCGGTCTCAGTTAATAAATGTAAATTAAATCCAGATAAGACAGTGCTTTTGTTTTTTCCTCAGGGTTTGGCTCCATTGATTTCTGTTCTGGACTCATTAGCGTGGTGATTGACAATAAATTGGTCTAATTAAAGTAGCATGTACAAAAGTGTGGAATTATAGGTACCTTGTCCACTTACAAATACTGCAAAGCATTTCAGCAAAAGTAATTTTGCTTGGGCATCAATAGAAAAGAGAAAAAGCATTTTTGATTGATTTACATTGGCTCCCGATATTTGCAAGAATAGATATGAAACTATTGTGTTTTGTTTTTAAGATCTTAAATGGATGTAGCCCTAGTTATGTTTCCATCAGTGCAAATACAGTCAGGATCTAGACCTTCTTGATCAGCAACATATAACTCATTGATGTTACCATCATGCAGGAAATTTAAAAGATCTTTGAATACATTTTTTAATTAAAGAGAAGGCATTGAATACAATGAACTTCCAGTAGAGATAAAAAGTATGGCAAATTATTTAATGTTTTCTCAGTCACTTAAAACTTAGAAGGGCAAGGTTGCTAGGTAATATGTAATTGGCTGTTATTGTTTTAAATTTTAGGAGTTTATATCAGTAAATATGAATTGTTGTTGTTTTTGTTAAGTACCGTCGTATCGGTGTCGACTCATGGCCACCCTCTGGAAATCTGACCTAAACTGTGTTCAGTCATCAGTCAGGCAGCTCATTGTTGATAGAGTGGCATCCATAGCTGCTGTTATTTATTGATCCTTCTTATTGCTGTCCTTCCACTTTTGCATTGACCTTCTACCTTGCCAAGCTTTATGTCTTTCTCTAACCATCTCTTTCTTCGCATGATGCGTCCAAAGTCTGAAAATCAAAGTGTTGTCATCTGAGCTTCTAAGGAAAGCTTAGGTTTCATCTCCTTTAGCTGGTTTGTTTTTCGGGCAGTCCATGAAATTCACAGGTTTCGTCGCCAGTACCATAATTCAAAGGCATTAATTTTCTTCCTGTCTATCTTTTTCACTGTCCAACTTTCACATCCATATGATGTTATTGAAAATACCATGGCTTGGACAAGTTGAACCTTTGTATGGAGAGAGACATCTCTGCTCTTGAGAATCTTGTCTAGGCCTTTCATAGCCATTCTGCCAAGAGCAATGCGTTATCGGATTTCTTGACTGCTTGTCCTTTCTTTATTGATTGTTGATCCAAGTAGGTTGACGTTGTCAACTTTTTCAATTTCTTCTCCATCAATGATGAACTTATTGTTTTTGCCAGTTGTCAGGATCTTTATCTTCTTAACATTAAGGTGAAGGCCAATATTAAGACTATGTTCCTTGATCCTGAGAAGCAAATGTTTCAGATCATCTTCACTTTCAATTGTAATTTTATGAAATCTTTTGAGTAACTTAGGGGCATGATTACTAAAGGTTAGTGCACATTAATAAAGTTAACGCGCGTTAAGTGCCACTGCACCCATAGAAATAAAAAGGTTATGCTACTTAACGCGCGTTAACTTTATTAATGTGGATGAAATTTGGAAATTAATCACTGGTGTAATCTGCATAAAACTAAATGGAATTGGTGGAATATATATGAATATTATTATTATAGATACAACACCTACACTGAATATGTAGGTTACAAAGGTTGAACAAAATGTTTATTTTGTTTAACATTCCATTGTTTGGAGTTTAAACCCATTGAAATCCCTTTGCTTGCAATATGTACTCATGCAGCTATTACTTCACACTTCCACTATTGTAATGCTATGTTGAGTTTTTTCAGGCAAACTACTATAGTGCATGTAGATAGTTAATATTGTTCCTTCAAAGGATATTCCTTCAAAAGATCATATTACCCCAAGTCAGAAACCCTTCATGGATTACCTGTGGAGTACTGGGCCAAATTTCATATTTTGTCGGGTATTTTATGAAGTCCTGCCTAGTTAATGTGTGTTTTCTATTTGCATATCATTCCTATTTTATAAAGTAAAATATGGACATTCTTGACTTTAGAACACAGCAGCATAAGTGGGGAACATGCATGTTAAATTAACACAACATCACCTATGACAGCACTATGGCTGGTGTAAATGCCTGCACCTAGATTTTTATAATTTACATGCGTGCTTGTAGGCTCATGCACATACTTAGAGAATCATGACTGGCTAAGGTACACATGTAAATGCTCACTGACATGATTAAGGGAACCTTTAACTAAAGTGTGCTAAGAGGTTAATGCACATTTTTGCATGTGATAACCGCCTACTCGAGCCCACAGTATCTGTTATGATGGGGGCATGACAGTTAACTGCACGCTGATTCGTGTGCTAAGCACCGCTCACATGTTAGAGTGCAGAATGGATGTGGTAGGGCTGGATGTGGTGTGGAGATGACAAGCATATTTCAGTTACCACAAGGGAACATATTGCACACTGCCAACGTTGTCATTAGCGTTAATGCATCCAATGCCAGCTCTACAGGTGCAACCAGGGTAATAGCACCATGCGTTAGGCCACTCATCCACCATTTAACTGTCAGGAACATGCTGGTCATGCTCCTGAAGTTACCACAGAGTCTTTGTATTTCACATGCATTATTTATTGTGCTAGATGTGTGTTAGGTACAAAAACCTAACAGACTTTAGTAAAAGGATCCCTAGATATTTTATTTATTTTATTTATTTATAGTCTCTTCTATACCGCACTATTCAGCATCAGTGCGGTTTACAGTGAACAAAGAATTTACACATTTCCGATGGTACTTTGTGTTTACAGTTGAACAGGCAGAAATAACTTGGATAACAGGGGTAACTATTTACAAATCACTAAATTCTATTTAAAAACTATTTACAAATCACTATTTACAGATCACTAAATTCTCATGATTTACAAACACAGGGGCAAGTTTACTATACCATTGGTGGTTACTGAATGTTTTTTCCCCAAAAATGAGCATGGGGTGGCGCTGGACCTGCACTACAAAATAAAGGCATGCCTGGCATGGCCCTATTTAGCTACCTCTCCCCCAGGTTAATTCATAAAAAAAAAAAAAATAAATGTTGGCTTGATCGGCACAGGTACACTTACTGCCACCCATAGAGGTGGCTATAAGTGTGCATGTGCTAAGTGCAATATTGCTGGTAAGGGCACACCAAAAATTCTCACGCTACCTACAGTGTACATACTCCATCACTGAACCTCCCTGGCTCTACCCCAACCCATGCTACTCAGGTAGCAGAATATTTAGCATGGCTGCCTTTTTGGCACATGGTAAATTCTACCAGGGTGCACTTTGCACACACTGAAGCCCACGTTACCCAGTATTGCAGTTTAGTAAACATGCTCCTTCGATAACACATAACTTTACGTGGCTCCTTATAAAATTACCACATTTATGTTTAGTCTTTAAGGTTATGCATGACCTCAGATACATGGATCTTAAAAACCAGTTGCAGACTAGTCTTTTGTCATTATTAGATACCAGAAGTCACAGGAAGTTTGCTTATTACAATTTTCTCAGTTACGGAATTCTACTTGTCAAATGCCAGAAATAAAACTTTTTCATTTATGATGCGCTGACTATGGAATAATCGCTTCTCAGATATCCAGGTGTCAAGACTTGCTTAATTTTTTGCTTAAAACTTTTTTATTGTTTTAAACAAGTCTTCAAATCAGATCAGTGTGTTCAAGTTTCTGATGATTGTTTAGTAAAATTGCTTATGCATTTTTATTTTTGTTTTTTAATTGAAATATTCATTTATTGTGCCTGCCCTGCTGTTCCTTGCCTAGAACAGGATTAAATATGGCAACATTTTTTTTTAAAGATAAATATAAATCTCTTCTTTTGACTACTGAAATAGTCTTCGTGACTCATACATTGACTTCAATTTATCTAAAATGCTGCCACCAGATTAGCATTTGGCAGCTCTAAGGCAATTTGATCTCTGCATGTCTCTGACGGGGCCTAAAGGGGGTGTTTCTGGGGATGGCCTGGGCAGCACATGCGCTTCAATGTCCATGATGTATTTCACATAGGCTAGAGACATGCAGAACAGATTTTCTAAATATTCCGAGCTACACTTGCTATAAATCACAAATAAGGACTGGACTTTGTTGTCTTCGGGACTGCATGTGGCACTGGTGTCTGGAGAAGCTTCACTGGTGGGTAGTTTGTCCACATAGTTGTCTCTTGATCTAGTGTGTGTATCCTCTGCCCTTCCCACACCTGGCCACTTTATGTCCTATGCTCTCTTAGAATCTCACTCCTTCATCCTCTCTCCCCCCCCCCAACCTTCTGTGACACACTAAAGTAGTGCTTCAGTCTCCCCACGGCCCAGTTTATTTCTGACTGTATGAGGCCCAGTGTTTCCTGCAGTATTTCTTTCTCTGTGTGGCGCCCTGCTGGCTGTCTGAGTGTGTGAGCATGGATGAGCAGGTGCATGTGCAATGCTGTGGGTATTGGTGGTGGGAGATATGGGCGCGTCAGTGGAGGGAGTCACTGCATGTTGCTGGAGGGAGACACAGGGTGTTGGTAGAGGGAGGCCGGAGACATAAATGAAATAAACATATAGTTTTGTCCTAACTCTGCTTCATTGAGTCCCACAAGGGGCATAGGAGAGCCACTAGAAGACACCAATTTCAGAGAGTCTACATGCCAGTTCCTGGACCACATAGATAAGCAGTGTCTCACCAGGTTCTACTTTGACAAGGCAGCCATCGATCATCTATGCCAGGGGCTAGAGCTGCTCCTCTGCTTCACCACACAGAGGAGCCTACTAATTCCTTTCCACCTCAGCATTACTACAGCCCTTTCCTTCCTTGCCACTGGCTGTTTCCAGTCTGTGTTTGCTGCCACTGTGGGTATCAGCCAGACAGATGTCTTGCAGTGAATCGTACAGTTTCTGAGGCCTTTCTAACCCACACAGCATAATATGTAATAAACCATGACCCGATTCCATGAAGTGGCTTGCTTCCTATTTGTACTGGGGCTCATTGATTGCACACATATGACCCTCAGGCCCTAAAGAGAGAAAGATACCACCCACCATGTCAGGAAGGCATTCTACTCACTCAACATGCAGATGGTCCACAATGCACAGGGGAGATAAGCAATGTCTTGCCCAGGTTGCTAACCGTGGTAATTAATTTATTTGGGATATTCAGCAGCACTAACATGGTTAGTGCTGTTGAATATCTCTGGGTGCTGCCACTGCACACCCTGATTGAGCCGCTACCAGGTTATGGCAAAATGGTGAAAATAAGGTGCAGCAAAGCCTGACCTAACTTTCACCAGGTAAGCTAACCGGGCAGTGACTCAGTATTGCTGCTGCC
Source organism: Ichthyophis bannanicus (assembly GCA_033557465.1). Lineage (NCBI taxonomy): Eukaryota > Metazoa > Chordata > Amphibia > Gymnophiona > Ichthyophiidae > Ichthyophis > Ichthyophis bannanicus. The sequence goes on from CM066035.1 coordinate 389,425,750, forward strand.
TAGTTAGCTTCCTGGCAATCCTGGCTACCTCAGTAGTCAATGCTGGGACCTGTATATGACCCCGGCATTGAATATCTGGGTGTAAGTTTCAGCGGTGCCACTGAAACTGCATTAGCTACTGATGCTGAATAACTGCCCCTCTGGATATAGGCAGCTCCTAGGGGCATAGTTTGAAACTCCACTTCTGCTGCACACAGTGTATCCATCTGTTTTATAACATACGCAGGTACATGCATAGGGTATATATTCACATGTTTATATGAACTTCAGAGCTTATTCTTTAAGGTCATATAGGCAAAAAACTGTCCTAAATTAAGCCACTTAGCTATGGGGTAGATTCTGAGCAGCGTTTAGCAGGGATGGACATCCATTTCGGACGCCCTTCCCTGCTAAACGTTTGGGTGGCAATTCCATCTACAGAGTTCCCTGCATGTCCAGCAGAGATGTGCAGGGAACTCTGTATGGGAGCAGACTGAGGGAGGCATGAGGGCAGGTCGGGGGTGTGACGCCTACCCCAGATGTTCTGCACCGATTCTGAGGTCGGCCCTGTACGTCCAGGGTTGGCCATTTAAACGGGGGATGCTGGAGCAAGGGCATGGGGAACAGGTGAAGGGGTGTAGGGAGTGGCCCGTAGCCCGACCCTGGCCAAAGAAGGCCCGATATGTGGTCGGGCTGCAGGGAAAGCAGAGTCTGCTGTTGCCCCTGGGAATGTGACTCCTGCATGGAGCTGCTGTGCTATGGCAACATGATGCCATGACACTGGACGCCCAGGGTGTCTGAATAAGGGCACATCCTAGACGTCCAGCCACTATGCTGTGATTCTGCCCCCGTGGAGCCGTCTAGCGCCTGCAGGAGCAGAACCGGGTGCATCCCTGGCCCATCCAGATGTCTGGACTCAGAATTGTCCTCCACAGGTATAACAGCTGAATATCACTGTTATACAGTATGTATAGGCAGAGCTTTTTTGGGGGGTACTCAATGGTACTGCGTACCGGCACCTTTTTCACTGCCTGCTAAAACTATCCAATGGTCTTCATCATTAATAAAAGAGCTCTGTATATGAATACCAGCACCTTTTTTTGCTAGGAAAAATGCAGCATGTATAGGTGCTGATGGTCTGAAGTCAACACACGTATACAGTGCTGCTGCCTATAAGGCACATTTTAGAAAGGCAGTTTAGGTGGTTGCAATGTAAAAGTGAAAATGCCCAAAAATCTATACCAAATTTAGAAGAGAGAATGTACACATGTAAGTGTAATCTAAAATCAACTTAACTCTGCCACTGAAGACATCATTGTTAAAAATGGGCCCAGACAGAAAGAAGTGTTATCCATGTGAGCAGGAGGAACCATGTCAGAAGTCCATCACCACTAAAGACTGGGACTGTATCCCCTGCCTAAAGCTCCCCACATATACATAGGAGATGTACGAGGAGCTCTGGATGGGGGGGTGGGCCAAGGGAGGAGCAAGGGTGGGCAGTGGGCAGGGATGCGACCCCAGACATATAGGGCCGATCCTGAGGTTGGCCCTGTATGTCTGGGGTCACCAAAATGGATGGGGGACTTATTCCACCTTCGAAGAGGCAGAATAAGTCCCCTGGACATTGGGGGACAGCAGCGCAGGGCCAGGTCAGTGGGGCGAAGGAGTGCAGGAGCTTCCCCGCAGCCCGACCCTGCCTTTGGAAGACCACATCAAGGGTTGGGCTGCGGGGAATGAACTTTGTGGCAGCGGCTGGGGATCATGGCTCCTTAATGGAGCCATGGTGCTGTGGCAAGAGGACGCCATGGCACCGCGACTCCATGCAGGAGCTGGGGCAGGCCTTTGTGGGGAAATGATTGGACATCCGGCAGCACAGAATCGGGGGATGGTTTACCCATCCAAGTATGGGCTGGTTATCTAGACTCAATTCTGATCCTGGACGTCTAGGCAGGCAGGACGTTCCCCCTTCGGAATCAGGCCCATAACAAATTGGTAAGCACCTATATATCTTCATATAATAGCCACTTATTTGCTCTCTTATCCTAGTCGCTCTGTTAAATAATATTCAAAAAGTATAAATTAATAAGAGGACATGTAGGCAGGAAAGATGACATAAGTAATGTGTTGGACCTACAGTATTTACAGGATGGAGCAGGACATGTGTTCAGAGGTTCACATTACACATGTTGCTTTAAAGTGCCACTGTCATGCAAAGAGAGAAATCATTAGAGAAAGACATCATGCTTGTCAAGACTGAAGGTTGAGTGCAAAAGAGGAAGGCCAGCTATGTAATGGATCAATACAATAACAAATATGGATGTACTCTATCAACAATTATATGCCTCACTGAGGACCGGACACAGTTTAGGATCACTATCCAGAAGGTTGCTATGAGTCGGCACTGACTCGATGGCATTTAACAACAACCTGCTGTGCTATCTCCCCCCTCTAAATTTTGCCACCATAGGTTGATGCCTAGTTTGCCTAGTAGTAGGGACATACCTCGTTGTATTATTTTTGACAAATATCCTAGAGATTAGATGATTCATAACTCCAAAAATAAAGTTATTTCAGAGAATTAGGCTCAGCTACATGTACCACTAACAAAGAAGATCTCTGAGAGCTGTACAACTTAGGGCAAACAAACCCTTGGAAACTAAAACACATTTTTTCCCTAAAATCTATTTGATTAAATTTGTTTCAATCAATCCTCAAAAGTTACAGAAGAGAAAGAGGGTTACGAGATTTGTGTTACCACTAAAGTTGTACTCAACTCACCCCACACAGCTAGTGCCACTAACAACTTTTGCACCATGGTTCGCCTTTCTGGTATTTTACTCAACCTGGAAATGCTCCATCTCTCTACCACATAGTCCACTGTCCTCTAACAAAGGGAGCCTGAAGTGGGCAGACTCAGAGTAAAACAAAAAAGAATTTCTTCACATACAGTGGTAAATACGTGAAATGGTATCCCTGCAGATTTTGTGGAAGCAAAACTGGTACTGAAATTCAAGAAACAAACATAGAGGTCTAGTGGGAAACTGAAGGTACATTCAAATTTGCAGTGTTGAAGCAGATAGGAAAAAGGATAGACTTTGATGGGTGTTGTGTTTATTTTCTAATGTCCATTCATTTATATTTAAATAGAGCTGCACGCTGCCGGGAGTCCCTCTGCACCTCCAGACACCATCGGATCAGCAGCACAGAGGGTAGAGCACGTTTGCTCCTCCTGCACCTCCCCCAGCCCAGTCGGGGCTTGAAACCATCTTTAAATAGAGCTGCACGCTGCCGGGAGTCCCTCTGCACCTCCAGACACCATCGGATCAGCAGCACAGAGGGTAGAGCACGTTTGCTCCTCCTGCACCTCCCCCAGCCCAGTCGGGGCTTGAAACCATCTTTAAATAGAGCTGCACGCTGCCGGGAGTCCCTCTGCACCTCCAGACACCATCGGATCAGCAGCACAGAGGGTAGAGCACGTTTGCTCCTCCTGCACCTCCCCCAGCCCAGTCGGGGCTTGAAACCATCTTTAAATAGAGCTGCACGCTGCCGGGAGTCCCTCTGCACCTCCAGACACCATCGGATCAGCAGCACAGAGGGTAGAGCACGTTTGCTCCTCCTGCACCTCCCCCAGCCCAGTCGGGGCTTAAAACCATCTTTAAATTGAGCTGCACGCCAAGGCGTGCCCGCGCCTTGCGGGCCCGCGCCTGAGGGCCTCGCCAGAGGGCCCTTTGGCACGGCCCTTAGGCAGAGGCCATTTTGCTACTTCAAGACGCCTGATCGACTCCAGACAGATTCACCTCTCAAGTAAAAGAAGCCGAGCTCCCCTTGGGTTGAGCTCGCGCCCAAAACACACATCCAAGCAGTGACAACGAAACTCAAACACACAGCAGCCGGAGCTCTCTATTGAATTGAGACAACCCCTTCAGCAATACGACCAAAGTCTCAGAGCACAGCAAGTATAACTGTTCAGTTGTCAATAACTAGCTTGAAATATACCTCAACCAGCTCAAAACGTGCAACTAGCCTCATCATGCTAGCATCCCTCAGTCAATTAGATTGTAGTCATTCAATGTTTTAAGAATTATTGCCAACCTGCTACAAATACTGTTGTCAGTATTAATTTAGCCCCTATCCCTCTCATACTGATATACTGTCATCAACACATCAGTAATAATTATACTGTTGCCAGTACTAATTAACCTTTATACTGCCTTTATATTGATTCACATAACCATCCTGCATACATTGTAATAAGGTTGTCTGTATCCCTTTATACTGTTGCCAGTAATAATTAGTCATTGTACTGTTACTAATCATCTTCTTATATTGTGATTCTGTATAACCCAGAAGTCATTACACTGCTGCCAGTAGCCACCCAGACCAGTAATTTCATACTGTTGCCAGCATTTTATACACTGTGATACTGTTGTTTGTAACTAGTAGCCATTATACTGTTGCCAGTAGCCACACAGTCCATTGGAAACTAGTAGCCACTATACTGTTGCCAGTAGCCACACAGTCCATTGGAAACTAGCAGCCATTATATTGTTGCCAGTAGCCACACAGTCCATTGGAAACCAACAGACAGCTATTTATTAATTCCCATACTCATCCCTCACACTCTACTAGTCTATTGTCCGTACCATATTACTAGTAAGCTAGAATGTACAAAGTCCTATTATCACTCATTCCTCTACTCACCCTTGGTCTCCCCTACATCACAAATGCCCTTAACCAGGATACCAACTACATACCAATACTACATACAATTGGAAGGAGATGGTATGAATTCCCACACCACACAACGGCAAAAAGCAACCATACATCCTACTCACATCTACTTAACATCCCTCTACAAGCCATCAACAAAACACAAGCTGAGAAGCACCACCGCCAACAACTACTGAAATGTGCGCTGATTAATGCCAGATCAGTACGATCAAAATGGCCTGCTGTTATGGACCTGATTCCACTATACAATCTTGACATCCTGATGGTCACTGAAACATGGCTGTCTGATTGTGACAACGTTCTCCTGAATCAGATGCTGCCACCAGGATTCGATCTCTACACACGCCACAGGTCCACTCAGAAAGGAGGTGGGACGCTCATTCTCACCAAAACAGATTTAAATTTCAAACTATGCAGCTCCTCTAGCTCAGCCCACCTTGACTCCCTCACCATATCTAATGAACTCTGCTCAATCAACCTTCTTTATCGAGCACCCTCCCCATTACCGGATGACCTCCCAACAATAATTGAGCTTGCATGCACTACATCCTCCCCACGCTCTCCAAATTGGTTAGTTGGTGATTTCAACCTCCCATCTCTCCATGACAGCCACTCAGCAGCATTTCTAGATGCTCTAGAGGATCTAGGCTACAAACAACTCGTCGACTCACCCACTCACACTAAGGGAGGTATACTAGACCTCATCTTCGCACCTCATTTCAACACCTCAACACACCAAGACCTTGCACTGTCGTTCCTACCAGTACCATGGTCAGATCACAACCTTATCCGGTTTAATATACCCACCATTACTGCTCGCAAGAGCCAAATACCATCTAACACATCTGGAACACACACAGCTCGTTTTCAACCTCTCAACCGTGACACTGTCCTAGAAAGCCTACAACCACTTGTGACCAACACCACCCTCAACTTAGACGACCTGATAGCCAAATGGGATGAGAACCTCAGAGCCGCTTCACGTCCATTGTACAATGACAAGAAAACAAGAAAAAGAGAACACGCGCCATGGTTCTCTACTGACCTGCGTACATCTCTCAACCACCTACGCAAACTCGAGAGAGAGTGGCGAAGAACCCACTCATCAGAGGCCCTTGTAGAATATAATGCATACCTAGCTACCCACCGTGGGAAGATAACACTGAGTAGGAAAATCTACCACACAAACTTACTGAAACGCTCCATCAATAAACCACATGCATTATTCAGGTTAGTAAAAACCATAACAGGAGAGCCAGTCTCAGCCCAACCTGCAATGCCTCAGCCACAGGACTACGCGAACTACCTGCAATCAAAAATGATTAAGGCCAGCACTAACACAAATATCAACAAACTATCCGCAGCACTCAAGGCATCCCCAATAACTCCATTTAGCAATTTCAACACGGTATCTACTAGTGAGATTGAGAACATTATAGCCTCCATCAATCCTAGCACGGCACCTAATGACCCATGCCCAGCCAGCTGGATCAAAGAACTGCGACACGATCTAAGCCAAATCCTATGCAAGATGCTGAACCAGTCCTTTCTAACTGGCTCATTCCCCCAGCGCCTGAAACACACCTTGATCAGGCCCCTTCTAAAAAACAGTAAACTTGATTCATCCAAAGTTGAATCATTTAGGCCAATCTCGAGCATTCCCCAACTTGCAAAAATAATCGAAAAAGCTGCTCAACAACAGATCCAGCATCACATTGACACGGAAGCTCCACTAGACCAATCACAACATGGATTCAGAGAAGCACATGGAGTCGACACAATCCTTACTACCCTATTCAACGATCTTATCACAGGAATAAACAGCATCCAACAAGGGTTCGTCCTCATCTTTCTAGACATCTCCGCCGCCTTCGACTCTGTGAATCACGACATACTTCTGCAACGCCTGATAGAAAAGGGGATTCGGAGCACAGCGCTGGACTGGTGTAAATCCTACCTTTCTAATAGGTGGCAACAAGTCAAGACAGACCAGGAATCATCGGAACCATTCCTACAATCTCAAGGTGTACCGCAAGGATCTTCCTTATCGGCACTAATGTTCAATATATATATGCAGCCGATATGTGAATTGATCCGATCCTTCAACGTACAATGTCTGGCATACGCAGATGATATCCTCATATACATGCCGTTCAAAATTGACCAACCAGTGTTTTCCCCAATAACCAATTGCTTCGGAGCAGTAGCTGATTGGCTGTTGACACAAAACCTACGAATCAATCATAGCAAAACGGATGTTCTTTTTGTTACAAGGAATCGTGAGTTCATACCTCCTCCATCACTACTGGTCAACAACATAGAATTAAAGTCCAAACCCACAATCCGATATCTCGGCATCACACTGGACCAGCACCTGGATATGACAACGCATGTGAAGAATGTGACTAAAACCATATATCATAAGATCAGAACACTACGCCACCTCCGCCCCCTACTTGATTACACCGACTACCGATCAACCTTCCAGGCATTAGTTCTCCCACATCTAGATTTTGCTAACATCATCCTCCACGGGATCTCTCAATCAACTTTAAATCCACTTCGTCTGGCTATGAATGCAGCTGCAAGGGTCCTCTCTGGGTCACCAAGATCTGCTCACATAACACCTATCATGAAAGACCTACACTGGCTACCTCTACAAGCCAGACTCCACTATAAGTCACTAATCCTGACCTTCAAAGCCATGAATAATTACCCACCCACACCAATCAGCAACCTAATTCACAGCACCCTCGAAAATAGAAACAGGAGAACTACTGCTAAGAACACCTTAATAGTTCCTAAGATGATGACATCATGTACTAAAGCTACGTCAAACAGAGCCTTCTCAATATTCGCCCCTCTAAACTGGAATACACTCCCCCACGAAATCCGTGGCATCAAGAGCCTAATACAATTCCGAAAAGCCGTGAAACACCATTTGTTCACAAAATGTTACCCAGAAGTTATCCTGGTCACTCACACATCTACCAAGATTCCCACACACCCCAGGTGCATTAGCACTCTAATACAACCAGAAAATGGTTAGACTACAGGATAGCCCACTAGACAACCACTAGACTACAGGATAGCCCACTAGACAACCAAGATGACCAATTACCACGTTACCCAAATGTCTCACCCACATTATCCAATCGAGTTTAGAATATTGTATATAGTTTAAATATATATATATATATATAATAAGTCAACTGTACATAGTTTCCCCGATTATCCCATGCATTTATCATCCCTTGTTCTATGTAAACTCAATGTTGCTTGTATGCATTGTAGTATGTTGTGTTCATTGTACACCGCACTGATTTTAATAGCGCGGTATAGAAGAAATGTTAAATAAAATAAATAAATAAATAAATAAATAATAAATAATAATACAATTAGGAAGTTTGATACAGATACAATTCAACAAGAGGAAAAACAAGAAAGAAATATATCCAGTAACAATTTCTAAAATCTTCCCAAAGCCCACAACTAAAAAGAAAGATGGTATCCATTCAAAAAGAGAGAGAATAAAAAAAATATAAAAGATGTTATCAGTACAATCCTGCCACTTATCTTCATATAATACCCCCAATTACCAACACAAGAAAATATATAACTTAAGTATACAATCATAGAGATTCCTTTCTTATCAGGAAATATTTAAGCTGAATTGGGTCAAAAAAAGGTAAAGTTATTGCCCCAATACCTTACCAGGCATCTGCAGGGGAATACTAAATAGCAGAAAGCTCCTACATCTACCTAGGCTGCAAGAAAAGCTAGGCTTTGAAACCTGACCACCTCACTTTTAATCCACTATACTGTCCATTAGAACATTAGACATCTCTGCCATGTAATGCTATTCTGGGGATATCTATGTTGACATCCCCATAGACAACTATAGCAGGTACAGCCACATATGTGAAATTGTGCCTGAACTTGCACGTGCTTGATTTTCTTTTGGACGTCTCAGATTGCACTAGGATATCCTTTGTAAAATGTGCCTTAACCCTGGGAGTACCGATGGGGTCAAAAGTGACCCCATTGCAAGTTTCACAATGTGTAGCTCGGAAACTAGTTGTTCAAGAATGCAATCTTTTTATGACTTTTCACATGTCAATGTTCTCTTTATATTGCACCATGAGAGGAATAATTTTCATCCACTAGGTGACGCTAGTGATGAATTGCAGTACAGAGTACCAGTGGGGTCATTTTTGACCGCAGCTGCTTACATCCGGATTGGATCGTAATACAGTTTGCAGTTTTGTGAATTTTTTGATCTGACAAAAGTATTTATCATTAATTATGTATCATTTATTTTTTGTACTCTTATTTTATGAAAATTACACATTTTCTGTAATTGATATCATACATTCTCTCATTATTTCCGATGAAATCTAAAGGCTTTCAGCTCGTTCATTACAATTATTGTACACCTATAGTAAAACTGCTTTGCATTTTATTCAACTTTATCTTTGTTTATTTATTTTAGGTTATTGTTTATGATGTCAAAATGAAAGTATTCAGCTGCCCAAGTAAGAGAAATATTCCAACGAGATGCTGACAGTGACGACTCTGAGTCATCTGATGATGCAGCATATTCAGCAAGCGAAGAAGCATATCAGCCAAGTTCGGGCGATAAATCTGATGATGACAGTCATGATTCAGATGGCGACAGCAGTTGGTCGCCAAGTGAATGTGAAACTGATGTTGAGCCGGTAACATTGCCAGCAGCAAAGAGTCAAGTTACAGGTCGAGGCAAAGGTCGAGGCTGTGCTGGACAGGGAAGAAGGCAGGAGTCCTCGGTGTCAGTATCATCTATGAGGAATCTTAGTTGTGGTCATAGAGGAGCTAAGAGGTCATCAACTATAAGCACAAATGTTGCCATTGAAGCCTATGAATCTAAGGATGTCACATCATGGAACAGGAGACCTATAAAGCAAGCTGCTGGAAGATACACCAGAGCTAATGTCATGCCCATACAACAAGGTCCTACAAGGTATGCTGTACGAATGTTGATGGCCCTCTTGCAGCATTCCACTTGTTCATGAGGAAGAACTTATTGAATGAAATCATGATGTGGACGAGCAAACAAGGAAGACACATTTATGAAGACACCTGGAAAGATTTGACAGAAGAAGAATTTTAATGTTTTCTTGGACTTCTGATCCTCTCAGGCGTGTACAAGTCACAAAATGAATCCATAGTTCAGTTGTGGAACCTTGAAGATGGTCGTTCTGTTTTCGGCAAAAATATGGCCTGTAACTGTTTTCAGCAAATTTCTTGTGCTCTCAGATTTGATAATGCAACCAACAGACGTGAACGACAAGGCGTGGATAAGCTTGCTCCAATCAGACACGTTTTAGATGCCTGGGGAGCAACTCTAAGTGACGCCTTTGTTCCTGGTGAAAATGTTACCGTGGATGAGCAACTGCTTACATTTTGTGGCCGTGTTCCGATCAGACCATATATTCCCAGCAAACCTGGGAAATATTGCATAAAGCTATGGATGTTGTGTGACAGTGCAACGTCATATGTTCTGCGTCTTCAAGTATATACAGGAAGGGAACTCGGACAAAACAGGGAACAGAATCAGGGTGAAAGGGTTGTGCTGCAACTCACTGAAGGATTGATGCGATCTGGCAGAAATGTTACTGTTGACAATTTCTTCTGCAGTTTATCCCTGTCACGGAAATTGCTAGACAAACAATGACACTTTTGGGGACAATTCAAAAGAACAGAAAATAATTACCTCCAGAATTTGTAACAGCAAAGGGCCGAGAGGTATTGACTTCACTGTTTGCCTTTCGCGATAACGCCACTCTGGTTTCCTATTGCCCGAAGAAAGGAAAAGTGGTTGTTCTTCTGAGAAGTTTGCATGATAAAGAAGAAGTAGATAACACACGTCCAGAAAAGAAAAACACGCATGATCTTGGACTATAATTCTAGTAAAGGTGGAGTAGATACGGCAGATCAAATGTTGCGCATATATACCACAAAACGTATGACAAGACGCTGGCCAGTGACAATCTTCTACAACATGTTGGACATCAGTGCTTTGAACGCCTTCATTGTTTGGATGTCACTAAATCCAGAATGGCAGTCCAAATCAAAGCACAGATGTCGTCTATTCCTCTTGGAATTAGAAAAGCAGCTGCTTCAGAGTAATTGCAGCGAGACTTCTTCCAGCATTGAAGAAGCCACTGATGCTGTTTGCAATGTCGGGATCCCAAAGAAAAGGGCAAGGTGTCACTGCTGTTCCAGAGAAAAAGACAAGAAAAGCAACATAGTATGCACCTCCTGCAAGCGCAATGTTTGCAAAGAACATTCATAAATTGTCTGTGCCTCATGCAAATGACTGTAGTACTTTACTGTGTTCATCAAGTGCATGCAAAAACTGCTTTCATGGCAACTCTTCTTCATGCAATTTTATGATAAAGCATTAAATTTCAAAACATTTAACCTTCATATAATATATAATTAATTTGGAATAATATTTTGTCTGTTTAGTTTAAATTTTTCATGGTTAACAATTAAAATTTGTCGTGGGGTCATTTATGACCCCAACAGTATTTAGTGTGTGCAAAAAATCTCGGTAATTCCAGGGTTAACACCACTACCAATGCAGTCCTAGTTGGGATTTTATCAGAGGATGCTTCTAAAAAGGCAGAGAGGTCTAGACCAGTGGTTCTCAACCCAGTCCTCTGGGACCCCTAGTCCAGTTGGGTTTTCAGGCTATCCACAATGAATATGCAAGACATAGATCTGCATACAATGGAAGCAGTGCATGCAGATCTATCTCATGCATATTCATTGTGGATATCCTGAAACCTGACTGGCCTGGGGGTCCCAGAGGTCTGGTTTAAGAATCACTGGTCTAGACTGATCAGACACCAGTGAGTCCATTCCACCACTTTTATATTGCTTTTTTCCCCCCAGGTAGATAGTATAACTGGGAAACATGGATCTCCACTGGTTTGCAAATGCAATGTGTGCCTTCGAGTCAGTCCTGACTCCTGGCGACCCAGAAGCTCCTGGTTTTCTTGGCAGTGTCACCGGATGTAGATTGCCAGGCCTTTCTTCCGATTTTTGTGTATAATCACTCAAAGTGTGAGGCCTTTCTTCCGAGGCAATGGAGGGTTAAGTGACTTTTAGATATCTTCAAAATATCCTTAAAGTACATTTGCCATGGCTCTCAAGGAACCAACAGTATAGTCTTTGGAAAGTTCCAAAGCCTGCTGTTTTTGACTCTTGCTGCATTCTCCAGCTTTTCCATTTTAAGATGTAGATACAAACTGAATCATTCAGGATACAAGTAAATGGAGTTCACTCTGAGGAGAAGGCAGTTACCAGTGGTGTGTCGCAGGGATCTGTCCTTGGTCTGATTCTTTTTGACATCTTTGTTAGTGATATTGCAGAAGGGCTGTCAGGTGAGGTTTGCTTCTCTGTGGATGATACCAAAATTTGCAATAGAGAAGACACCCAGGAAGGAGTACATAAGAGGAGGAGGGATCAAGCTAAGCTTAAAGAATGGTCAAGAATTTAGCAGCTGACATTTAACACTAAAAAATGCAGGGTCATACATTTGGGCTGCAAAAATCCAAGGGAGTGGTACAGTGTAGGGGTCAAAATACTTTGTCCATGAAAGAAGAGCAGGACCTTGGCATCATTGTTTCTGATGATCTTAAGGTTGCTAGAGAGGTTGAAAAGGCGACGGCGAAAGCCAGAAGGATGCTTGAGTGCATAGGGAGAGGGATGGTCAGCAGAAAAAAACAAGGTGATAGTCCCTCTTTATAAGTCTCTGGTGTGACCTCATTTGGAGTATTGTGTGCAATTCTAGAGGCTACACCTTCAAAAGGACATAAATAGGATGGAGTCAGTGCAAAGGATGAATACTAAAATGGTAGCGGCCTTCGTTATAAAGCACATGAGGACACAGTTTTCGAAGGACACGGTTATCGAAAGGCATTTACACAGTTTTCGAAAGGCATTTACACGGTTTATAGTCCAGTAAATCATGTAAATGCCTTAAACAGGGATATTCAAGGGCACATACATGATTAGTGCTGTTGAATAACCCCTTCAAACTCCCCTATGTGCCCCTATGCTATCCAGTTAGCATTGGGGTATGTTGGCAGCATTCCGGGGCGGAGCGTAGGCGGAGACTGTCGCTAACTAAGCAGTGGTGATATTGCATGTCACCTGGTTAGAGACCTGTGCATAAAAGATAGGCAAGGAAAACCCAATTGCATGCTGCCCTATGCAGGATCTAACCAGGCAGCATGCAATATCACTGCTGCCTGGTTAGGTACTGTGGTTTCCAGCGTGTGCAGCAATACCCAGCTATTCAATGCTGGGGCCGCATATGACCCCGGCATTGAATATCCGGTGTTAAGGGTTGGTGGGTAGGACTATGCGCCATAGGGGCACATAGCCTGCCCAACTCAATATCAGGCCCACAGAACATAATATGTATGCGTTAGAGCAGTGGTTCTCAACCTTTTTTGTACCATGACCCCTTTTACCATTGGTCAACTTGTGATAACCCCCAATGATAAAATCAAATGTGTCTCTTCTCCTTTACCGTTAACACATTGTCACTGTAATCATTTGTTGAATTATTAATATATTATAGGCCTTTGCATTATGTTTTTATTTATAAAATTTACTTATTTAAACCACAATTAATCCCAATAACAAGTAACAATATTTGATTTCAAAATTATTATGATTTTGTAGTCAAATCATTAATATGAAATAAAAAAAAATTTTCTACCTTTGACCAATTTATTCTCTGATCATGCTGGTCCCGATCTGAGGCTTCTGCTTTCCTGTCTTCTCTTAGCTCTCTTTCTATGGTCTATGGTCCATCTGCCATTTCTTATCTCTTCTTTCATTTTCTTCACTTCTTTCCATCAGCCTATTTCCAGTCCAAGTAACCCTCCCCAGTATCAGCCCCTTTCCAGTCCTCACTCCCAGTACCTTCCAGTGCCAACTTGCATTCCAATTACTGCCACTGGTGTCCATTCCCTTCCAGTCCTCCTCCTTCCCCACTGACCAGTCCCTTCTAGTACAAATACCATGGCAGCCTCTCTCAGCATCCACTTCCTTCCAGTCCCATTCTCCCATCCCCTCGCATCAGCCCATTCATAGCCCTAGCCCCCAGTTTTTTCCAGGGCCAGCAGCTCTATCCTCCCCTCCCCACAATCAGCCCATTCCCAGTCAAAGCCCCCCAATCAGCTCACTTCCAGTGCTAGTCCCCCATCAACCCCATTACCAGTGCTAGCCTTTCCTAATCAGCCCAATACCAGTCCTACCCTCCCATCAGCTCATTACCAGTCCTAGCCTCCACTAATCAGCCCATTTCCAGTCATAGCCCCCCTGATCAGCTCATTTCCAATGCTAGCCTCCCATCAGTCCATTACCAGTCCTAGCCCACCCCATCAGCCCATTACCAGTCCTAGCCTCCCCTAATCAGCTCATTTCCAGTGCTAATCCCCCCCCTCAACCCCATTACCAGTGCTAGGCTCCCCTAATCAGCCCATTACCAGTCCTATCCCCCATCAGCCCATTACCAGTCCTAGCCTCCTCTAATCAGCCCATTTCCATTCCTAACCTCACCGATCAGCTCATTTCCAATGCTAGCCCCCCATTAGTCCATTACCAGTCCTACGCCCCTATCAGCCCATTACCAGTCCCAAACCCCCCTTAATAAGTCCATTCCCAGTCCTAGCCTTCCCTAATCAACCCATTACCAGTCCTAGCTCCCCCCATCTGCCCATTACCAGTGCTAGCTCCCCCATCAGCCCATTATAATCCTAACCCGCACTGTCTCTCCCCTCTGTCCAGCATTTATCCCGTCTGTCCAGTATGTCCCCCTATCTCTCCCCTTTGTCCATGTCAGCCCCCTTCCCTCCCTCCCTCCCTCCCTCCATGTCATCCCCCCTCTGTCCATGTCAGCCCCCCTTCCTCCCTCCCTCCATGTCAGCCCCCCGTCCATGTCAGCTCCCCTCCATCCATCCATGTCAGCCCCCTCTGTCCATGTCAGCCCCCTTCCCTCCATCCATGTCAGCCCTCCATCTGTCCATGTCAGCCCCCCTCCCTCCCTCCATCCCTCCATGTCATCCCTCCTCTGTCCATGTCAGCCCTCCCTCCATGTCATCCCGTTGCAGGTTCCCTGCCCCCTCCTCCCCTCTCCCCATGTCTGCCTCCTTCTGCAGCCGCGGCTCCCTGTCTCTTAGGGAACCGGGGCTGTGCTTGTGAAGCCATTGCAGAGCCCTTCCTGTCTCTAAACGGGCTCCGTGCAGCATTGTTCCGCCTCCAAAGGGAGTGGTAAACAACTTCCTTTGGAGGCGGGGCAATGCTGCATGGAGCCTGTCAAGATATAAGAAGGCTCTGCAACAGTTTTACAGGCACGGCTGCAGTTCCCTAAGAGGCAGGGAGCCGCGGCTGCATTAGAAGGGGGCCGGTGAGTTTGCCACTGTCGAGAAGCGGACTCGGCAGCGGCAGCAACTTGTGCGCTTTTTTAATTTTTTAAAACTTGGCGGAGTGAGGCGACCCCCGCTAAATCCTGTGGCGACCCCCGTGGGGGTCACGACCCACAGGTTGAGAACTGCTGCATTAGAGGAAAGGTGGGATACAGGAGATAAGATAGAGATGTTTAAATACCTTCATGGCATAAATGCAAAAGAAGAGAGCCTCTTTCAATTGAAAGCAAGCTCTGCTACGAGGGAACATAGGATGAGGGTGAAAGGGGATAGACTCAGGAGTAATATGCAGAAATATGTATTTATGGAAAGAGTGGTAGATACATGGAATAGTCTCCCAGTGAAGGCAGTAGAGACAGGGACAGTATCTGAATTCAAAAAAAGCATGGGACAAACACAGAAGATCTCTAAAGGAAAAGAAGGGACTTTAGTATTTGATATGGAAAGGCAGACTAGATAGGCCATGTGGTCTTTTTCTATCATCATGTTTCTATGGGGTATGTGTACTAAATCGCGGTAGGGGACTCCATGCGATATAGGAGCCACGGACACATTGAATTCAATGGGGCCGCGGCTCTGATATCGCATGGAGTCTGCTTCTGCGGTTTAGTAAACATACCCCTATGTTTCTTACTTGGGTCTCCAGTACACACAGTTGTTGTTCCATACCATTCAGCTGAGTCTGGTAATCCTTCAACTTGGCTACTTATTATTGGGTAAATTTGGAGGTTTAAGAAATGAAATTACTTACACCCAGCTTGATCCTCATTAGGGTCATCCTGATATCCTCCAGCACCATCTTCTCCGCTAGTGGACAACATTATTGACACCCTTGCAATTCAACCCTTAATATGCAGTATCTCCTAAAAAAAAGTGGCTAGTGAAATGGCTTTGGACTATAAATGCACACATATTTGACATATAAAAAAAAATCAAATAAAGAAACCCTAATTAAATAAGGAAATAGTATAAAAACTTGGATATTGCCAGGACATGATTATTACGATCAATGAGAAAAAGTGAACCTTCCTTAAAAAAAGGAGCTCCCCACTGGAAAAATTCTCATGTCGGAATGTTTATCATGAGACCGTAAAGCCTCTTGTGATAAACTCTCCTTTTTATATTTCAATAAAATAAGCAAACTTAATCAAAATAAAACGTTTCCGCAAAAACGAGTGAACACCATTACTTCACCACCACTTAACGATACCTGCAGGAGAAGTGGTGAAAAGTTGGTGTTCAATCTTTTTTTGTGGAAATGCTCTGTTTTAATGAAGTTTACTTATTTTATTGAAATATAATTGATAAAGAATTGGTCTCCAAATTCAATAATAAAAATTATATTGGAGAGTTTTTCTGGCTGGTGATGGTGAACAAACATATCCTCTTGGACAGGTTCCTGCCATATAGAGGGAATATGATAGAACTATTGAGGTCTTTTTTCTCCATTTAAAACGATTTTTAAAAATTTTTGAAAAAGTTAGTTGCATATTTTAAATTAAGGTGGCTGTTCAGGCAGACCAATTAATTTGCTCACAGGCTCACTCTCGCTATTCGTTCTCCTTCCCGCCGGCGTCTAACTTCCCTGCCGGTTGTACGGGGAAGTTAGATGGGGGTGAGAAAGGGGAGGATTGTGGGCAGCGTTAGGGCAGGCAGTGGGTGGTCACCGGCCCCGGACATACAGGGCCAATGCTAATGTCGGCCCTGTACGTCCAGGGCTGGCAACATGAACTGGGAAATTATTCCACCTTCAAAGTGGAATAACTTACCCGATTCGGCAGGATCGGTGGGTACGGGGCTGGGAAGGGGCAGCAGGGGCAGAGGGCATTCTCTGCAGCACGACCCTGGCCCTGGGAGGCCAGATTGGGAGTCAGGCTGTGGGGAATTAGCTTCAGGAGCTGGCGGCCAGGGATCGTGGCTTTTAAATGGAGCCACGGTGCCATAACAACCAGACACCATGGTGCCGTGGCTCCATTTAAAAGCCCTAACTGGGGAGCCATTTCTGTGCTGCCTACCGCTGAGAGAATCATCTGTGTGTCTGCCTGCAGTCCGGCATCGCTGCGGTTACCACTGCTCTCCCCACGGACCTATAAAAGCTGAGTTGGTGAGCTACTGTGTTTGGAGACATTTCTGTGCTGCCTGCCGTTGAGAGAATCATCTGTATGTCTGCCTGCAGCCCGGCATTGCCATGGTTATCACAGCTCTACCCGGGGACCTATAAAGTCTGTACTTCCCCAAGCGCGCAGCTAGTGGCATGCACTAAGGGGCGTGTAACAAGTGGCATGTCTTCCCCTTTTGAGCCCCTTAGGAGCACTGAGGAGCACGGGGAGAATGTTAGGTAGGCAATGTTTGAATGTTTTAATTAGTAAGTGGAATGTGAAGCGTAGGGAATAACACAATGCCTGGGAAACGGAAAGTTAAAGGTAGTAAGGTTGTGGCAGGGTTGGGACTGTGGACAAACATTTAGTAGTGAAGATTGATGTTTTAGAACAGGCAAGATTGCAGTCAATATCATTAGGTGAGGGAGCTTCTTTAAGCTCCCCGGAGCGGACTCCGCCCCCTACTCCTCAACCATTTTTGCAGGACTCTCCTGTGGGGGGTTGTATTGGTTCCTTCTTCTGGTGTCCTCAGTGATTTGACTCCTTGCCCTACTCCTGTGCAATGTACATAAGAACATAGGATATGCCATACTGGGTCAGACCAAGGTCCATCAAGCCCAGTATCCTGTTTCCAACAGTGGCCAATCTAGGTCATACGTACCTAGCAGTTTCCCCAAAACACACAGGTTCCACAATGCTTGTACTGGGTCAAGCATTGATATCCTAGGTCCCTTCTTAATAATGGTTTATGGACCTTTCCTCCAGGAACTTGTCCAAACCTTTTTTTTTTTTTTTTAAACTTTTATTTTCATTTTGCAACAAACAAAAGAAACAACACACCAAAAGAGACAAAACAAGTATACAATAAGGAAAAGTAAACCCATTACCCCCCTCCCCGATGCTTCTTCTCTACCCGATTATATCAGCATGTGAGCGCTTCCAATTAACAGTGATTATACATCGAACAATCAAAAGAGTATCTACAATACAGCATGATCATGGGACAGAGATATATACAAAATTAGACAGTCAGATGAGAGCATTTAGCAAAATGTACATAGTCATTGAGCATCTTCCATTGAGACCAATGAGAAGGAGTCTGAACGGAGGAAGCGAACAGACGAGGAATTTGTTCATATTTACTGTAAAGACAGGCATGATTCCACCATTCATTGGGGCTCAGATGGGAGCTAATTTTCCAGTATTACTTAATTAGGGAAATAGCAATGCCAAGCATAAAGTTCGAAAGGAGATAAGCCATTTTTGGGAGAGAGGGGATCCCCGCAACTGGGCGAAGTCCCACTATCCTCCAAGAAAGGGACTCCTGAGAGTGCGAGATAGACTAAATACGACCCCAGACCCGACGCCAGTAATACTGTAGTGCGGGATATTCATGCATAACATGAGGCAATGAACCAATGGCCGCAGGACGTGTCCAGCAACCATTGCCCTGAGTAGTGTTCCATTTGTCTAATCTGTGAGGAGTGTAAAAACACCGGTGGGCTAGAAAGAAGAGGGTCTGAGTGAGTGAGGCGGGTCGGGAACCCGTGTCCCTCTACTCCAGATAAGGCTCCATTGCTCCGAGGGCAAAGTCACATGTAATTCTCTCTCCCATACTTTCTGCGCTATAGAGGTATCTCTAGTGATAGCATTACATAAGGTTTAGTAAAATTGGATGCTACACCCGGTGAACTACCGAGAGATCGGAAAGTCTCCAATCAACCTTATGTAGAGAATGCCGATGGCGGGAGTACTCTAGTGCTCCGAATGCGATGCTGAAGTTGCACTGACCAGAGTCGGGAGTCGAAAGATTGCATAAGAATATTAAAGGCACCTAAAGTGTCTAAAAGCAGTGGTGGATAGTGGGAGTCTGATGGGAGAGTCATACCAGGGAGAAAAGTAAGAGGAATCGGTCAGCAAAGGCCCGCTTCTATATCTAGCCACACAGGTCTACTCTGTACTGGATCTTCCAACCAACGAGCACCTTGTTTGAGAAGAAAAGAGTGAGGGAACACTTGAGTAAAATCGCCACCAAGTATTAATGGAGCATTGGCAGAGGCCGAGGCCAACTGCGCAATACTTGCATAGTAAGCAGGGTTGTCCACATTCGGGGCATAATACAAATACACGTGAATTCACTATCTCCAACCTCAAGGTGTACACGGGCCCATCTACCCTCCATGTCAGCGCTAATATCAGGTACAGTAGCGTGCAAAGACTTCTTAACCAGAATGGCTATCCCGTACCATTTGGAAACAGTGGGAGAATAGGCAGCTACCATGTGAGGCCTAGCATTGAGTTTCAGTGTTTCAGCAGAGTTTAAATGCGTTTCCTGAAGAAACACCAAATCAACATGCTCATGGCTAAGATAGCTAAGGATTTACGTTCCTTTGAGTGGACCATTAATGCCTTGACGATGAATAATAAGATTTTACATAAGGCCATTCAGAAAAGTTAAAAATTCTGAGCATAATAGCACACATAATTTCACTATGTCCCTCAAACTGACTGTATCTGGCTGTACACATGACATAGGAAAAATAAGCTAATATAATACAATGAAGCGCCCCACATTAACAAAGAAAACCGCAGTACGGTAGAGGAGAAGCAAAACCCCAAAATTACTGGCGACCATGTGTCTGCGGGGAGAAACCCCAGAGAAGGCCGAAATTGAAAAAACACATAACCTGTAGGACTGTGCGTGCTCCAAATCCGACCGAGGCACACATCATGAAGGGATAGGAGACCAAAAAAACAAAAGTCATACAGAGAAAGAAAGAAAGTCCAGGCTATTTCTGTGCTTGGCTATGACCGCCGCGTCGGGCCCTTCAAAATGGCGGATAGAGCCGGCAGATAAGAGTCCAAGATTTGGGATTAGCGCATCTGCTCTGCTTCTTTGGAGTCCAAAAATGTTGATAGTAGATCAGGATCCTCGAACGTCCTGGTCTGGTTGTGGAGAGTCACTCGGAGCTTCGCTGGATACAACAGGCCAAAGCGAGCCTGTAACTGTTGAAGTCGAGGGCGAAAAGCAAGGAGTTTCTTCCGACGGTCAACGGTAGGCTTTGCCAAATCAGGAAAGAAGGAGACCTTACGACCTTCAAATTCCAAATGATGATTCGCTCGGGCAGCATGTAAAATTTGTTCCACTTGTTGATATCGTAGCAAGCTAAAGAGAATAGGCCGGGGGGTCGTGCGGTTGAGCGCCATGTGGGCAGGAACACGGTGTGCTCGATCGATTTCCAGTTCTCTGTGAAAAGTGATCTTCAGTAAGGAGGGAAGAGTTTTGAGCAAGAATTCTCTTATATCTCCTGCTTCCACCCCCTCCGGCATTCCGAGGAGCCTCACATTGTTGCGACGGGCTCGATTATTGCTATCTTCCAACTCCTTTTGAAGATTCTGTATCTGGCGCTCAGCCTTGTCCAGTTTGCCCAAGCGCACCTCGTGCGAGTCGAGGACCCCCGCCATATTGTCCTGCCGTAATGAAAGACCTTCAAGTCGGTCCTGGAGCACTCCAAAGTCTTCTCGCATGGCTCGAAGCGCTTCTCCATTGGACTGCACCAATTCCTTCACGCCGCGTATTTCCTCCAAAATCTCCAGGTGCATTGCGGGGTTTTCACGAAATGGAACCATCTTCTGCGGGGAGGACACCTCTGTTTTGGAGCGTTTTCCGTGAGAAGAAGAAGGAGACCCGAAGTCCAAGCGCGCTGGTTTATGGGCCGCCATCCCCCCCGAGGTGCCCCGGTCAGCTCGGAGCGAAATAGTAAATTTGTATAGGTATTAAGTCAGGATTCTAAGTAGGCCTCTCGGGAGCTTCAACGCAAAGCGTCCTACCCGCTGGACATCAGGCTCCGCCCCCCCGTCCAAACCTTTTTTAAACCCAGCTACACTAACAGCCTTTACTACATCCTCCGGTAACAAATTCCAGAGTTTGATTACACGTTGAGTGAAAAAATATTTTCTTTTATTAGTCTTAAATAGTTTACCCTGTAGCTTCATTGTATGTCCTCTAGTCTTTCTATATTCTGATAACGTAAACAATCGATCTTCGTTTACCCATTCCACTCCGTTCATTAATTTATAGACTTCTATCATATCTCCCCTCAGCCGTCTCTTTTCCAGGTTAAAGAGCCCTAACCTTTTTAGCCTTTCTTCATAGGAGTATCCTTCCATCCCCTTTACCATTTTGGTGGCTCTTTTCTGAACCTTTTCTAATAACGCTATATCCTTTTTAAGATACGGTGACCAGAATTGCACACAATATTCAAGGTGCGGTCTCACCATGGAACGGTATAGAGGCATTATAATATCTTTTGTTTTATTTTCCATTCCTTTCCTTATGATACCAAGCATTCTATTTGCTCTCTTGGTTGCCGCTGCACACTGGGCCGAGGGTTTTAACATGTTATCCACAATGACGCCTAAATCTTTTGGATAAGGTTTCTATTCCTTCAGTGAGTTCTACTGTTTCTTTACAGGATGTATGGCAAGTAGTGTCATGCACAGAGATCCTTCTTACTACTATAGTTCCTCAACTTTGTGTATTCTCCCAGGAGACTACTGCAAAATTTCATCAGGTAGATGCTATGCTGGGGACTCTGGGAAAAAAGGCCTCCAGCCTGGATTCCCAGGTTGTTTCTTTAAGTTCAGCAGGCGTGTCCTCTATTAAGGATAGCCTGTTGATACACCATAAGTTGGAGTCTCTGGAGAATATATTTCGTAGTAAGAATTTGTGTTTTGTTAATTTTCCTAAAACACATTTGTTATCATCAGATATTTTGTTAAGAAAATATTTTAAGGAAATTTTGCCTTAATCTAATGTTGATGAGATTGTGATTTCTAGGTTATACTATGTTTCTGATAAGATAGTGCGGACGTCTTCGGGACAGGAGGGGAGGGTATTCTGGAGAATAATCCGGAGTCAGTCTCTCTGCCTTTCTTGAGGACTCACAAGATATTATAAATACTAGAGATATTTTGGTGGTTTCCTTTTTGAATGATGGTGATAAAGCTTTGATTATGAGAAGTTACTTTAGACATAAAGATGTTACTTTTTGTGGGGGGATACTTCAGGTTTTCCCAGATGTCTCCAGAACTACCCAAGTGAGGAGGAAAGCTTTTTTGTTGCTTAAATCTCGAGTGCTTGGTTTATCCGGCACCTTTTATTTAAGATACCCCTGCATGTTTTTAGTTACACTGTTGGGGGTAAAGTATGTTTTCCTTGATCCCTCTCATTTGGAGAAACGTTTGCTTAGTAAGGAAACAATTGTACCTATGGTTGAGGGTTTATGGTGATCATGTTCACTACATGGTCCCATTTACGAGTTAAATAGTTTTTGCAGCTTTTTGTGAGGTTAAATTGCCTCTTGTTTTCCTCTTTTTTTATATTTGACTTTTCCTTCTTCTCTTTTTTGCTTCCTTGATGTGGGTTATTATCCATGTTTCTTTGATATTAGTTAATATATTGGAAATGTTAATTTTGTATTCATGGAGAGTACCTGTGTTTTTTTGATGCATGTTTGTAAAACATCAATACATATATAAATCATAAAAGCCCTGACTGAGTTCGTCGGGCAAGGCCTGTACGTGGAGGCTGGGCTGAATCGCAGACCCAGCCTGCACGTACAGCCCTGATCGCGATTCTGATCCTGCAGACGGGCGTAGAGAGGGCATATATGTCCGGGATGGAATCAGGCCTTCAGTGTTTAGGATTATTAGGTTTGACCTTGATAGCTTACTTTAGTTGATTGTTAGAGCTGTAATTTATGTGTATGTGACCCAGGTTTATTTTTGGTTGATGGAAAAGTTTCCAACATCTTCTTTAGTAAAGACTGAAGCAAAACATTTATTCAGTCTCCCTGATATGGCCTTTTCCTCTCTTAGTGCCCCTTTTACCCTTTTATCATCTATCTAATGGTCTAACTGGATCTCTCACAACTGTTTTGCTATTCATGTACTTGAAAAACTTTTTATTATGTGCTGTCATTTCCACGGCAAGTTTCTTTTCAAATTCTCTCTTTGCCTGCTTTATAAATGCCTTGCATTTAACTCGTCAGTACTTTTGTTGTTTCCTGTTTTCATCATTTAGCTATTTTTTCCATTTTCTGAAGGATCCCTTTTTAGCTATAGCAGTCTCTCTGACTTCACCTTTAAGCCATGCTGGCTGTTGTTTGGCCTTCCTTCCTTGGTTTTATTCTCCATTCCTTTCCTTGTGATTGTTAGCAATCTCCAAGTACAAACAGGAATGCAGTCTTCACATATAGGTGAACATCACTGGCAGAGCCTACTACCTCCCCACGTGACCCATGCACAGTCTCCTGGATTAAATTTACAAAGCATAAACTGATTCCAATCCTGCTAGACATAGTACAGTCATCCCTATCACTAGGCTATGTGCCCATAAACCTTAAGAACTCTTCCATCAAACTATTATTAAAAAATCCCACAGCAGACCCAACATCACCAGTCTCCTACAGACCCATTTCCAGTATTCCTTTTATTGCCAAAATCATTGAGAAAACAGTACAACTACAGTTGCAAGATTATATCTACTCTCATACCCCCCTTGACCTGCAGCAACATGGTTTCAGACCATTTCACAACGTGGAAACACTACTGACCTCCCTCCTAGACACCTTAATCAAAAGAACCAAAAAGGTTACGCAAGGCCTTCTACTCATCTTCCTAGACACCTCCACTCTCTTCAACTCGATAATCCACAAAAACCTCCTATCATGACTTCACTCAATTGGACTAAGGGAAAAAAAATGCTAAGGTGGTTAAAATCCTACCTGGAGGATCATCATCAACAACAACAGGTAAAAGTAGGGCCAATCACTTTGCTCCACTATAAGCAGAACCAAGGCCAACCACAAGGCTCTTCCCTTTCCTCCCTACTTTTTAACATCTTCATACAACCACTATGTACTATAATCCAGAATCATAACATTCTTTATCATCTTTAAACTGATGACATCTTAATCTACACATCATTCTCCACAGTAAAACCCGGAATACACCACAGTAGGAAGATGCTTTGAAACCAAATCCCAATGGCTTTACCACCACAACCTGGCCTTTAACCCTAATAAATAACCACTAACAAGACAGAAATATTCCACATAATGAAGAACCTAACATTCACTCCCCCAGACACCATAAGCCTGGCCAATATAGCTCTTCAAGATAAGGATAAAGTCAAATATTTGGGCATGATGCTCGACTAAAGACTTAATTTCCACTCTTACATCAAGCACGTCACAGGATCAGCATATCATAAAATGAAAACAGCTCAAAATCTCCACCCACTGCTTGAAAATATTGGGCCCGATATTGAGTTGGACAGGTTAAGCGCCACTATGGCGCATAGCCCTGCCCACCAGCCCTAATCCCAGATATTCAATGCCACACCAAACAGCATTGAATATCTGAGTTTTGTGCTCAGAGGAGACCGCCACAGAGCCTAACCAGGTAGCGATGATATTGCACTCGCTGCTAAAACTAGGCAAGCCAAAAGCTGGCCTAGTTTTAGCTGCGGATCACTATCTGGGTAGCAGTGCAATATTACCGCTACTCAGTTAGTGGTACTCACCACCTCTGCTCTACCCCAGAACACCCCCGACATGCCTGATGCTAACCGGATAGCATCCGGAATATTCAATGGCACTAACCATGTAGGTGCCATTGAATATCCCCAGTTAAGGCATTTGCATGGTTTACTGGGCTGTACACTGTATAAATGCCTTTCAAATATTGGGTCCAGTGATTTTAGAGATGTATGTCAGGCACTCCAATCAGTCCTATCCTTGATTATGGAAATGTCATCTATCAAGGAATTCCAAAGGCTAGCTTATTCACCTTACAACTCACACAAAATACTTCTGCCAGGATCATTTCAGGCACTCCTCGATGATCTCACATTACACCTGTCTTAAAGCAATGTCACCGGCTCCCCATTCATATGAGGGTCACATGCAAATCTTCCCTAAATATATTGTAACATTACTTTATTGACACAGCAACATGTAAATTGTACATAGTTTCCCCTATTCTTTCCAAGTTGCTTTCCCTGTTTGATGTAAACTCGGGAGTGCCCTGCGGTCCTCGAGTCATTCTGTTAACTGTAAACTGCACTGATGATAAAGAGTGTGGTATAAAAGAAATGTTAAATAAATTTAAAATTCTTCTTAACCTCCCAGCAGCCATTCTTCAGCTACTCATTCTGACACTCCCTGACAACAGGACAAGGAGGAAAGCCAACCCTAATGTATTTATTATCCCATTGTTGAAATCAAAATGCAACCACACCATCTCACCTTTTGGCTCCAACACTTAGTTGTTCATTCCTATTTGCACTACAACTATGTCAATTAACCTTATGTTTTCTGATGTTGCTTAAATAACCATATTTAAACTGTATGTTAACCTGTTACTCTGCAAGATGAACCAATGTTTCTTTTGCTTTTTTATAAGTTATCCTATTGTTTAATTAGGGTCCAATTCCATCCCACACGTAGATCCCCTCTGTGCCAGTCTGAACCGGATGCACAGAGGGGATCGCAATTCTGATCACGCGGGGCACGTCTAGCTCCAAGGGATCAGAATCATGAACAGTCCTGCAGATGCAGGCCAGGACCGCGATTCAGTCTGGCCTGCACGTGCAGAACTGCTCTTGGCTAACTCAATCAAGGCTCCATTGAAGAGCTGCGATGCCGGCCGCCTGAAAAAGGGGTTTATTCCCGCAGCCCGACCCCTGATCTGGCCTCCTAAGGCCAGGGTCGGGATGCGGGAAATAATCCCTGACATCACCTGCCCCATTCACACCGCGGGCTGTTCAGAAAATCAAGTCCAGGGAAGTTATTCCACCTCGGATGTAGAATAACTTCCCCGGACATTTTTCTGTTCCTAGACATACAGGACTGACATTAGAATTGGCCCTGTATGTCCAGGGCTGGCGACTGCCCACTGCCCGCCCAGACTCTGCCCCCGGGCCACACCTTCCCTGCCCCCATCTAATTTCCCCACATAGCCAGCAGGGAAATTAGTTGGGGCAGGAGCCGGCATGAATAGTAGGCCGTCCATCC
The DNA here is from genome assembly GCA_033557465.1 of Ichthyophis bannanicus. Lineage (NCBI taxonomy): Eukaryota > Metazoa > Chordata > Amphibia > Gymnophiona > Ichthyophiidae > Ichthyophis > Ichthyophis bannanicus. The sequence continues at coordinate 389,452,126 of CM066035.1, forward strand.
CCGCTATTCATAGCACAGAATAACCTCCTTACTGTTAACCCTGTTACTTGTATACCACTTTGACTTATAGATATAGCGGTATAAAAATGTTGCTACATAAATAAATAAATGGATGCCCACATCAGTATCAGATACCTACTGTTCGCATCATGAGCTTTCAATGTGTCTGGCTCCATTGCACCCCTCAGTAACTCTTTGTATGTAGGAATGGACAGATAGAGAGATTCCAGAATCCCTAAAATGTAATTAAAGATAGATGAATTTCTGGATACAGATCTTTAAAATGTGCTCTATTAGATGAACTTTGGTAACAGTGACAGTCACTCACAAGTTTAGGTTTTCACCTACTGAGTTTTAATAGAACTAGTTATCATGATCATGTTGTTGTTAAGTGCTGTCGAGTCGGTGTCGACTCATGGCAACCCTCTGGATAGTTGTCCTAAATTGTGTTCGGTCTTCAGTCAGGCGGCTCATTGTTGACAGACTGGTAGCCGTAGCTGCTGTTATTGTATTGATCCATCTCATTGCTGGCCTTCCTCTTTTGCGTTGACCTTCTATCTTGCCAAGCATGATGTCTTTCTCTAATGATCTCTCTCTTCTTATGATGTGTCCAAAGTATGGAAGTCGAAGTCTTGTCATCTGAGCTTCTAAAGAAAGCTTAGGTTTGATCTCCTCTAGTACTGACTGGTCTGTTCTTCAGGCAGTCCATGGTATACACAGTATTTGCCGCCAGCACCAAAATTCAAAGGCATCAATTTTCTTCCTGTCTATCTTTTTCACTGTCCAGCTTTCACATTCATATAATGTCTTGAAGGACTAGAAAGGGGGGGCTGTTACTTCTGGAGAGAAATCTGCAACTGTGAGTATATACTTCTGGTAATTTTCTAAAAAGAATTCTTTGTATTAAAGCTACTTAATCTGTGAACCCACTGTTTTTTGTTGGATCAGGTAGGGCCTAGTAGCAGCAATTAAAGTTTGAATTTAAAACACAGAGGTTACATTTCATACACAGCAGAGAGCTTGTAGTTTAAATTTAATAGTCACTCAGGGCCAAGTAACAGCAAAGTACTTTTAGTTTAAATTTAACACACAGAAGAGAGCTTTCTGGTTAAATTTAGTACCCAGCAGAAGAGCTTGCAGTTTAAATTTCATAAGAAGTTAGAGCCTAGCATCAGCTAAGAGCTATAATTTAAATCAAATCAGAATTTAGCTTACCTCAGCAGCACAAGACAGGGTACTGTGTAGCAGCCCTCTTTGAATAAGTGTTATTTCCCTCCCTCCCTCCCCACACCCACCCTCCCCTGGGATAATCATAGCTTTATAGGTACTTACACATCTTAAAAGACAGGAGGTGCTTTCAGGTGAAGCTCATTACCCAAATCAGTCATACACTAAGGACCTGAGATTAATTAAGCTTCAGGTGAACAAGGTATATTAAACGTATTAGGTACAGTTTTATTGGTATAAATACCCATAGCAACCCCTAGTAAGTAAGAACTTAAAGATCTAGACACAAACTTAAAACTAAGATGCAGACAGCAGTCCAGCAGCAGGATGGGGGCTTTTCAGTCTTTTGCATTGAGTGTCACATGTATGATTTTCTCCCAGTTGGTGAGAGGTCTTACGTGTGCACTAGGTGCAAGGAGCTCTTTTCTCTCAGGGAACAAGTCCGTTCTCTAGAGGCTAAAGTAGCAGACTTGGAAAACATAAGACAGACAGAGAGGTACATAGACGAGACCTACAGGGATATAGTCCTGAAGTCCCACCTCCAGTCTGGCAGCACCCCTTTTGCCATGGAGGAGAGAGGTCACGTGACAGGAGAGCATCACCCTGGTGTAGCAGGAAGTGATCCTGTAACTAGGACCTGTCCTCCAGGTGATGTAAAACCCTCTCGCACCGAGGACCTTTCTCCAGGGCCATGTGCCCATGAGGGAAGGGTTAGGACAGCCGTTATAGTTGGTGATTCGATCATTAGGCATGTAGATAGCTGGGTGGCTGGTGGACGTGAGGATCGCCTGGTAACATGCCTGCCTGGTGCGAAGGTAGCGGACCTCACGCGCCACCTAGATAAGGTCTTAGATAGTGCTGGGGAGGAGTCTGCTGTCTTGGTACATGTCGGTACCAATGACATAGGAAAATGTGGTAGGGAGGTTCTGGAGGCAAAATTTAGGCTTTTAGGTAGGAAGTTGAAATCCAGAACTTCCAGGATAGCATTCTCCGAAATGCTTCCTGTTCCACGTGCAGGACCCAAAAGGCAGGCAGAGCTCCGGAGTCTCAATGCGTGGATGAGACAATGGTACAGAGATGAGGGTTTTGGTTTGTTAGGAACTGGGGAACATTCTGGGGAAAGGAGGGGCTCTTCCGAAGGGATGGGCTTCACCTTAACCGCGATGGAACCAGGCTGCTGGCATTAACCTTTAAAAAGGAGATAGAGCAGCTTTTAAACTAGATATTAAGGGAAAGCCGACAGTCGCCCAAGAGCGGATGGTTCGGAAGAATGTATCCTTGAAGGATACTACCAAAAGCAGAGAGGTTCCACAGAAGAGTAAAGTAGTCCAAATGCCCTCAAGTATGGAGCAGACAGAGCTTAAAGATCCCAATTTACCCATGTCTAACAATAGCCAAATTAACATGAATAAAATACATTCTCTAAAATGCTTGTATGCAAATGCTAGAAGTCTAAAGAATAAGATGGGAGAGTTAGAATATATAGCACTAAATGAAAGGTTAGATATGATTGGAATATCAGAGACATGGTGGAAGGAGGACAACCAGTGGGACACTGTGATACCTGGGTACAAACTATATCGTAATGATAGAGCTGATCAAATTGGTGGAGGGGTTGCGCTCTATATTAGAGAGGGCATTGACTCAGAAAGGATTAAAGTTTTGCTGGAAATAAAATCTGCTGTAGAATCTATATGGATTGAAATTCCATATAAAAGGGGAAGGCAATGGCAGTGGGGGTGTACTATCGAGCACCTGGCCAGAATGACCAAATGGATGATGAAATGCTCAAAGAAATCAAGGAAGCTAACAAAAGTTACAGCGCAGTAATAATAATGGGTGATTTCAATTACCCCGGTATCGACTGGGTCAGTGTCACGTCAGGACATTCTAGGGAGATAAAGTTCCTAGATGAAATAAATGACTGCTTCTTGGAGCAGCTGGTTCATGAACTGACCAGAGGGGAAGCCATATTAGACCTAGTCCTTAGTGGAACACCAGATCTAGTGCAAGAGATAAGGGTGTTGGGGCCACTTGGCAATAGTGATCATAGCATGATCGCCTTTGATTTAATTAGTGGAGGAGGGATAGTAAGGAAATCCACAGTACTACCTTTTAACTTTCGAAAGGGAAACTATGATAAAATGAGGAAAACAGTTAAGAAAAAACTAAAAGGAGCAGTTGCGAAGGTTAAAGACGTACATCAAGCTTGGGTGTTGTTGAAAAATACTGTCTTGGAAGCCCAGACCAGCTGTATTCCACGCTTTAAGAAAAGTGGAAGGAAGTCCAAAAAACTGCAAGCATAGATTAAAGGTGAGGTCAGAGAGGCTGTTGTTGCCAAAAAAGCATCTTTCAGGAAATGGAAAAAAGAGCCATACGACGAAACCTGGAAACAGCACAGGCACTGGCAAGTCAAATGCAAGGCATTGATAAGGCAGGCAAAGAGAGAATTTGAGAAGAAGCTTGCTGCGGAAGCAAAAATGCGAAATAAAGACCTTTTCAAGTGCATTCGTAGCAAAAAACCTGTGAGAGAGTCAGTTGGTCCATTAGATGATAAAGGGGTTAAAGGAGCACTAAGAGGTGACAAGGCGATAGTGGAGAGACTGAATGAATTCTTTGCTTCGGTCTTTACTGAGGAAGATGTAGGGATGTTACCCATGACTGAAGTGGTATTTAAAGGTGTGAAAGAATTGAAGGAAATATCGATACATCGGGAAGATGTCTTACAACTATTAGATAAACTGAAGGGTAGCAAATCACCTGGGCCGGATGTTATACATCCAAGGGTGTTGAAAGAACTGAAATATGAGATTGCAGAACTGCTAGCAGTAATCTGTGAACTATTATTAAAATCATCTCTAATACCTGAAGATTGGAGGATCGCCAATGTAACACCAATTTTTAAAAAGGGTTCCAGGGATGATCCGGGAAACTACAGACCGGTGAGCCTGACATCAGTACCGGGAAAAATGGTAGAAACCATCATAAAGAATAAAATTACTCAGCATGTAGATAGTCACAACCTAATGGGAGACAGCCAACATGGCTTTAGACAAGGAAGATCTTGTCTTACTAATCTGTTATGTTTTTTTGAAGGAGTGAATAAACAGGTGGACAAAGGTGAGTCGGTTGATATTGTGTATCTGGACTTTCAGAAAGCCTTTGACAAGGTCCCTCATCAGAAACGTTTGGCAAAACTAAAGAGTCATGGGATAGGAGGCAGTGTACTATTGTGGATCAGGAACTGGTTAAAAGATAGAAAGCAGAGGGTAGGGCTAAATGGCCAATTTTCCCAATGGAGAAAGGTGAATAGTGGTGTACCCCAGGGATCTGTGCTGGGTCCGCTGCTTTTTGACATATTCATAAATGACCTGGAAAGTGGAATAACGAATGAGGTTATCAAATTTGCAGATGACACAAAACTATTTAAAGTTGTTAAAACCCAAGAGGACTGTGAAAAATTGCAAGAGGATCTTGATAAATTGGAAGACTGGGCATCAAAATGGCAGATGAAATTTAATGTGGACAAGTGCAAGGTTATGCACCTAGGGAAGAACAACCCAAACTATGGTTACACGATGCAAGGTTCCACATTAGGAACCACTACTCAAGAAAAAGATTTAGGCATCATTGTGGATACCATGTTAAAACCCTCGGCCCAGTGTGCAGCGGCGGCCAAGAGATCAAATAGAATGCTAGGTATGATAAGGAAAGGAATGGAAAATAAAACAAAAGATATTATAAAGTCTCTATATCGTTCCATGGTGAGACCGTACCTTGAATATTGTGTGCAATTCTGGTCGCCGTATCTTAAAAAGGATATAGCGATTTTAGAAAAGGTACAGAGAAGAGCCACCAAAATGGTAAAGGGGATGGAAGGATACTCCTATGAAGAAAGACTAAAAAGGTTAGGGCTCTTTAACCTGGAAAAGAGACAGCTGAGGGGAGATATGATAGAAGTCTATAAATTAATGAACGGAGTGGAACGGGTAAACGTAGATCGATTGTTTACCTTATCAGAATATAGAAAGACTAGGGGACATGCAATGAAGCTACAGGATAAACTATTTAAGACTAATAAAAGAAAATATTTTTTCACTCAACGTGTAATCAAACTCTGGAATTTGTTACCGGAGGATGTAGTAAAGGCTGTTAGTGTAGCTGGGTTTAAAAAAGGTTTGGACAAGTTCCTGGAAGAAAGGTCCATAAACCATTATTAAGAAGTGACCGAAGATATCAATGCTTGACCCAGTACAAGCATTGTGGAACTTGTGTCTCTTGGGGAAACTGCTAGGTACATATGACCTAGATTGGCCACTGTTGGAAACAGAATACTGGGCTTGATGGACCTTGGTCTGACCCAGTATGGCATATCTTATGTTCTTATTGAAAATACCATGGCAAATCTTTGTATGGAGAGAGACATCTCTGCTCTTGAGAATCTTGTCTAGATCTTTAATAGCCATTCTGCCAAGAGCAATGCGTCATCGGATTTCTTGACTGCTTGTTGCTTTTTTATTGATAGTTGATCCAAGTAGGTTAAAGTTGTTCACAATTTCAATTTCTTCTCCTTCAATGATGAACCTGCTGATTTTGCCAGTTGTCATGATCTTTGTCTTCTTTACATTAAGGTGCAGGCCCATTTTGAGACTATTTTCTTTGATTGTGAGAAGCAAATGTTTCAGAGCATCTTCACTTTCAGCCAGTAATGTGGTATCATCAGCATAGCGAAGGTTGTTGATGAGTCTTCCACCAATCTTCACTCCTCTGTTGTCTTCATACAATCCTACTTCTCTGATAATTTGTTCTGCATATAAATTAAACAGGTAGGGGAAAAGTATGCAGCCTTGTCTTACACCTTTGCTTATTTTAAACCATTCTGTTTCTCCTTGTTCCATTCAAACTGTTACTTCTTTATCAATGTACAGATTGTGTAAGAGAACAATCAGGTGTTCTGGTATACTCATGCTTCTTAATGTGGCTCAGAGTTTCTCATGGTTTACACAGTCAAAAGCATTGCTATAGTCGATAAAGCACAAATAGATATCCTTTTGGTATTCTTTAGTCTTTTCAAGGATCCATCTCACATCCACGATGATGTCTCTCGTTCCTTGCCCTTTCCTGAACCCTGCTTGCACTTCAGGTAGCTCTTGTTCCAGGTATGGTTGTAGTCTCTGTTGAATAATGTTTAGTAGAATATTGCTGGCATGTGGAATCAGAGCGATTGTGCGATAATTTCCACAGTCAGGATGTGTAACTGTTCTAAAATAACTAAATAAGAATGTTGGCATAAGCATAAAGTATAAACATAGGCTATGAACTGTACAACCATAGGTCAACAGTCAACTATAGGTTACTGCTGTCACAGTGTAATTTCTGCTATTCTGCAGTTATGAATAGTTTTGTCATAATCAAGTAAATTTTGTCTAATATATTGTAGTCAACTCTTGCTCTGTAAAATAATTCTAGTGACACCTTGGGGTATGTTTACTAAACTGCGGTAATCGTGAATAACGCGCGCTGTATAACGTTAACGCTCGTTAGCGCGTGATAGCGCGCGTTATCATGTGCTAATGAGCGTTAACGTTATACAGCGCGCGTTATCACGCGCTAACGAGCGTAATGCTCCGCGACGCGGTAAAACACCGCAGAAGGTGGAGAGAGGGTGGAGAGAAGGGGTCAACAGGCAGAGAGTGGGCGGGGAGAGGCTCCCTTTACACTAACGCGCTGAATTTCAGAGCTGAATTCCAACGCGAATGAAAACCTACCGGTAAAAGCACTTTAAAGGAGAGAGAAACCATTTAAGTGTCAGCAATGTATAGCCTAGGCAGGGAAACCAAACAAAGGTGATAAGTGTGATACATGTGCACAGAACAAAAGGGGACAGAAACACTGAAAATGACCCCAACAAACTGGAAAAAAGCAACCACCAAGCTGGCCAATAGTGGTATCAATGAGAAACATCAACCCCCCCCCCCCCGAGTAAGCTCCATAGAACAGATATAAATCGTGGAAGGGTCCATACTCCGTCCCCATACAAGGTGCATGGGCCCACAGTGAAATAGCGCTGCTCAGGGATTTCCCCACCAACGGACAGGGTTCCTATGGCATGCACATGTCCCGCAACATCATGGCAGGCATGTCGGAATGGGCAACCAGGCAGATGCTGGAAAAGGGGATACAGAGGGCTGTAGGCGGCACATGCTGTGGTGCAGCTGGGCCACAGTGTGGACAAGGGTGATGCCTAGCTGGCCCATAGGAATGCTGAAACAGTAGAGCAGCCAGACAGCAACTGCTGAGGGCCCAACATGGGCAAGAGTGTGCTTCCCACAGTGTCACAGGGAATAGTACCCAGCAGGTACCCCCAATGGCACGGAACATTGGCAGGTTGTGCTGGGGGAAAGCGTGGACAGCTATGCAGGCACCCCTTCCCCAGAACCCGCACCATAGGCAGCCGCCTACCTGCACACTGGATGGCCTGAGACTGCGCACCACCAGCTCCACCAGCAGAAGGGCATGTCAGCATAGTGGCTGAGGGATACCGGTGGTGGAGGGGGCAGTGGCAGCTGCCCAGAGCAGACCGTGGCCTAACCCTGTGTAGGTGGGTGCCGTGCACTGCAACAGACAGGTCCTGTCTGACCAACAGTCATGGTAGCACCAGGGAATGCACCATCTCTGTGAGAACATGGTGGTGCAGTGCACAGAACCAGTGTATTCAGAAGCAGAAGGTCACAGGTTCAAGTCCCAGCTGTGGTTTCCGCCAACCCAGTCCTCATATTTTACCCACTACTATAACGTGCTAATACAGACAGAACCGTTCTTGCAGATGACGTAAACATGCCCAAAACACCCACATGTTACCCTACAGAGCACAGACACCATAAACATGCACATTACCTAGAGCAGAGCCTCCCAAATGCAGTCCTGGAGGGCCAAACACCATTCCGGTTCCATGCTGCCTCTGATGAAGATGCCTGTGCTGCATTTCTATGCGCCACCCCCATGGTATGCAAATGTATCTCATGCATATTCATGAGGGACAGCATGAAAACCCGAACAGTGTTTGGCACACCAGGACTGGAGTAGGGAACCTCTGCCGTAAAGCAGCAGCCAACAGGGGCAGACACACCCACACCCACAGGCTCCATTAACCAATGCCTCCTGGAGAGGCAGGACATTGGGCCCTGCGTGCATCTCCCAATATTAGCACATGCATACCGTAGTAATGCCACCCTAAACCTGGGAATATGGTACACATCTATCAAAAGGTTGCTATGATTACTGGCAGATAGCAATTCCTAGGTTACGTACAATTTCCTGAGTGAGCTGCATCATAGCAACCTTTCTGATGTCTGTGGAGTGTGCTACAGGTCTTGTGTCTGACAGTGTTTACGAACCTGGAGAGTGACTCCTACAGTATTGCGTACCATAGCCATGCCTGCACTGTGCCCAGGACTGGTGTGGTGGCCTGGGCTGCCCAACACCTCTATAGTTGCAGAATGCTGGCATAGGTGTGTGGAGTGTGTGTCTGTCTATCCAGTGTGTGGTGGCTTCCAACACCCTCCACAGCCCACACTGCTAGCACTGTTCCCAGTATTGGCCTGCCAATGTGCATAATGAGGAGCAAGGTACTGTGGGAATAGCCTGGATAGGGTGGCCTGGCCTTGCCGCATCTGCGCAGGGCATAGGGCAATAGCTCGGACATTGTAGTGCCTGGTACCACCTGCACGGACAGAGTGACCACAGCATGTCCTGCTGGGAGGTCACTCTCACCCTGACTGAGCAGTGACCACGGCATGGCTAGGTTCCCCCATAGTGCTATATAGCATTTCTATCATGTGATATATATGGGTTTTCTTTTGGGGCCCAATCACTGACTTATCTGCTTGGTGTGTATGCTGACATCCCCGTTCTGGGTACATGCATCTCTTCCTGGACCATGCACTATGGACTAGCTGGCGGACTGTCTGCAGCTAGTATGTGTCTTGCTGGAACACCTTGCAGGGTGCAGCGGCTGGAGGCTTGTTGCTGGAAAGCAGCTGAGCATTTCCAGGCCTGCTGTCTGTCCGCTATTGTGTTATGGATGTGTGCCGCTCTGTCTGTTCCCCAGCAGGACTGCTGTTGCTGGTCCCCTCTACCGCTGCCATTGCAGGGAGGTAGACTGTGGATCTATTGGTGGGTGATCCTATTTCCCACCCTGAGCCCCAGAGGGTGGGTTGTGTGGTGGCACATAATCTGCCTATGGGTCCATACACCCCTCCCCCCTCCTCCTCTCCCCCTTTCCCCTCCTTCTCCCCCTCCCTTTCCCCCTTCCTCCCCCTCCCTCTCCCCCTCCCCTCCCCCCTTCCCCCTCACCCACTCTCCCCCTTCCCTTCCCCTCCCCTCCCCCCATCCCTCCCCCTTCCCTCTCCACCCCTCCACCCCTCCCCCTCCCCCTCCCCTCCCCCCTCACCCCCTCCCCTCCCCTCTCCCCTCTCCCCTCCCCTCTCCACCCTCTCCCCCCTCCCCCTCTCCCCCCTCCCCCCTCTCCACCCTCTCCCCCCCCCTCCCCCCTCCCCTCCCCCTCTCCCCCCTCCCCTCTCCACCCTCTCCCCCCTCCCCCCTCCCCTCCCCCTCATCTCCCCCATCCCCTCCCCCTCCCCCCTGCAGTGGTGTCCGTTTCATGGTTGGGTGAGCAGGGACTGTGGTGGACGCAGCTGCTGCCCTTGCTTCGACATCAGCGGTGCCTACGGAAGCAGCCAGAGATTTTGTTGGTGCATCTGGGTGGCAATGAATTGACTTCTTGGACCTGCAAGCAGCTGATTAATGTGGCAAAGAAGGATCTTGCTGTGGTGCTGCGGTGGTTTGCTGGGGTGGTGTTGATATGGTCAGACATTATACCTAGACCCGCGTGCTGGGGTCAGAGGAGGTGGTCTAGAAGTCTGACTAAAATTAATCGGCAGATTGGGTGGTGGGTGTGTGAATTAGGGGGTTATCAGGTGCAGCATGCATGGGTAGAGGTGAATTGTGCCGGGTTGTATAGGAGCGATGGGGTTCATCTATCTCTGGTGGGGGTGGACTTACTGCTGAATGACTGGCAGGAAGCAGTGGAGAGGGTGGTGCAGGACAGCACCTACTGGTCGCAGCTTGATATCGGGGGGAGGGGGGCGGCACAGACAGTGCAACAGGTCTGTGCCGGTGGCGGGATCTCGGAGGTTTCCAGGGTCCAGAGCCTTAGGCCACTTGGGACGAGGGCGGGGTGCCCACGACCCGGATAAACCCTGGCAGACTTGTGCTACTGATACGGCAAAGTCAGAGAAGGGTGATAGGAATTGGCCGGTGGCTTGACCATGGCAAGGACGGAGGCAAGGTCACCTTGCTAATCGTATGGCTGGCGACGGATCGCTCCGCTGGTGTACGGTTGTTGTTGATTATTGTTCTGAGTGTTCAATTGTTGGATTATTAATAAAGCTGTGACCAGTTGGCTTACAAGAACAGTGTCTGCGGAGTTTTGGGCGGGGGTGGGGGGTGACACAGAATTGGTGGTGGGGGACTTGGGAGAAAGGTGGTGTGCGCATGTGAATTAAGGGTGAGCATTGGGTCCGGCTACCTGGTTAAAGTAAGGGTGCGGGCAGGGTCCCAGCGCCCACAGGTAACTGGGTGGCCGGCCCTGTGTGAGACCCTGCTCGCGCCTGGTTTAGTGAATGAGGGAGGAGGTGAAGTGCATTCTGGAGCAGGACGTATGATGCGTCCTTTAAACTGATTGAATCCCCCGCGTGAGCATGCGCGGTGGAGCCAATTGATCCCCACGTGCATGTGCTCAGTGCTGCTGTGGCGCCTGAGCACATGTGAGGGAGGCAGCGTGGTGGCTTCCCACCCGCCCACCTGCTGGACTCGGCGGAGAGTGTGGTTGGATTTGGGGTGTTGCAGCTTGGGGGAGGGGGGGGGTGATCCCGGAGGTTTCCGGAGTCCGGAGCCTTAGGCCACTTGGGGCGAGGGCGGGGTGCCCACGACCCGGATAAACCCTGGCAGACTTGTGCTACTGATATGGCAAAGTTGGAGAAGGGTGAAAGGACTTGGCTGGTGGCTTGACCATGGCAAGGGCGGAGGCGAGGTCACCTTGCTAATCGTATGGCTGGCGACGGATCGCTCTGCTGGGGTATGGTTGTTGTTGATTATTGTTCTGAGTGTTCAATTGTTGGATTATTAATAAAGCTGAGACCAGTTGGCTTCCAAGAACAGTGTTTGCGGAGTTTGTGGGAGACCCACGGGGGTGGGGGATGATGCAGAATGGGTGGTGGGGGACTTGGGAGAAAGGTGGTGTGCGCATGTGAATTAAGGGTGAGCATCGGGTCCGGCTACCCGGTTAATGACTAATGTATGTGGATATATATTTTTTTCATTATTTATTGAGTTTTAAATATAGGAAACAATCTGAAATATTAATTGCTATATACAACAATAAGGGCAATGCCAACAACACTTCATATTTTTAAATGTATTATTTATTCAGTTTTAAACATACAAAACAAATATGGATATGTTTTTTCTGGTGGTTTTATCCAAAGCCATTCCAGTTTCTAAAAAGAGTTTGGTTGGAATTCTAAATGTTTTGTCTTCTTCAGTTTGCTGAGCTCACTTGCCTTTTCAACTCATTGTACTAAAAAGGGGTCAATATCAGAGCGAACAGTAGATCCAAAAAAGAAAAGTCACTCTACACATACAACACATTTCACCTCATTGAGCACTTTTTATTCCCATATATAAACTTACCTTCCTGCAGCAATCTCAGATTCATCTAGAGAGAAATTTTCTAACTGTACATGAAGTAGTAAAAATCCTTCCCTCCTTCACCAGCCTGACAAAAAAATAGTTTCATGAAGTCTAGCATATTCCTTATATTTGGCAGGACATCCATTTCAGTGTGTCATATATTTTTCCCCCGAGACTTCATTAATTCAGGAGAACCCATCCTTAGAGAATTCTTTCTTGGGATCTCTCTGATTAAAAGCAATACCAATCTCTATAGGTGTTCCCCCTTTCTAACACAGTGTGTATTGGTATAGGACAAAGTGGCCTATTGTATATCTGAGGGGAAAAAATAATTTTCCATGTAACAGGATCTTAGACATTCTTAATACTTTTCTGACAGTAAGGGGTTTTTCCCCTTTAAGGAGGAAAAATAGCACCAATCTCCTATGATTAGAGCAAAGGAGTGGAACCTGAGGTCTAGTCTCATCATTACCATTGCCTGCATTTCATTGACCTACAGCTTTACCATAGCCATGATATAAGGACAAATGGACTTACATACTGTCGTGGGGAGGCACCCGACTACGCCTATGATTATGGGCAATCCACGGCAAAGATTATATTTAGGGAGCCACTGGGAACATAAGGTTCATTTGCGTAGTAAAATGTTCTTATCAGTTCCGGCTGCCTAAAAGAACTTAGCACCAAAACCAAGTGGAGGGAATTAAGGCTTTTATTCCCCGTCAATGCAAGGGTTCAAATTAAGAGATGAATAATGAAACAGAAAAAGTCCTTCCTTGTAAAAGGTCACCAGTATTCAAAACATGTGCTTAATTGTTACACTTCACAATTAATGTAGAGGTCAAAACAAGAATTCAGTTCATTCCAAAACATCAACGTTTTCATAGGCTCTTCTATTTTACTCAGTTACCACAGACTCTTGACACAAGGCTGTGCACAGGTCACACTCCATCGGCTCTGGTGGTGATAGGGACACTGTATCCATGCATTCTGTCTCCATGCATTCTTCCTCACTAAAATCACCAGGGGAACAAACACTGTCCCTGTCTGACTCGTGTTGGTGGGCTATGCCTCTGGGGCCTTGTCTCAAATAAGGGTCTGTTCTCAGGGCTTTAGGGATTTTACTAAACCAGTCTGGTTTCTCCTTCCTTATAAAGCGAGGACTGGTTTTCCCAGGGCCTTTATGCTTCATGCATTTACTAGCATCAATAACTGTTTCATACCTGGAACTTTGCTGGCTTGACTCCACAGAGTTTTCCCTTTCAGCAATATTCCTGTTGTAGCAATGTCTCTGCCTCTCAACATTAGGCAGGGCTGTGCTTCTTGGCAGTTTAGTAAAACCTGGTTTGGACTCTCTTTCCTCCCTTGGTAAGAACTCAGGTTTACTATAAAATGCCTTTCCTCTCTTGCTTGGTAAAACTGGGTAATTATTCCTCAGAGATTGTGAGCTTCTCACCCAACCATTCCCTTTGGCTTCTGGCTTAGCTCTCTCTCTTCTGGAGTCAGGAACACTGGAAGAACAGGGCGTGGCACAGCCTCCAACCTCAGAGCTGGCTCTAACAAACCTCCTTGGGAGAGCTGCACAATCAGCCTGGCCCTTCTGGATTTCACCCCTGTGAACCCTGTACTTCTGGGCTTGCTCCTCTAGGATTTCTTCACTGTTCCTTCTCAGGTCCTTCTCTTTCTCTTCTTTCTCTTTCCTTGGCGAAGCCGTGCTCCCCTGTGTAGCCGTGCTTCTCTTCCTCAAGGCAGCTGGACCTGGACCTCCCTGTGTAGCCGTGCACCTTGCTGCTGGACTGCCTTTCCCTAAGGCAGCTGGACTTCCACTCCTACTCTTGCAAACTTCAGCTCTGGCTTATAAGGAAATCCTTCCTGCCTGACTTCCGGGGTCACTTCCAGGTGCAAATCATTAGGCTTCTCAAGCTCATTAGCTCCTGAATATTCCTTCCTGCTCCCTCTAGCTGTGCCTGAAGGTAATTGCACACCTAGCTTCTTAAAAGAAACAGGATTTCTTTTCAAACTTTCAACTTTATCAACAACCACATCATGACAGTACACAACCAGTATTAATTGACTATTCAGGTCTCAAACTGCTAGTTTAACCAACTCTTGCAACACAAAATTCTGGACAAAACCACAGTGTGTATAAGTTCACTGAATTTATTGTGCAATAATCTTCAAATCCTGAAGTATTGATTTCTAATAGTCATAGCATCTACAGGTAAGGATTTCTATATTATTTTGGATTTCTAGGCCACAGTTTAAATGTAACACTCCCCCCTGATTAGGAAAGTACAATCAGCTTGAAGCATCCAATTAGAGAATAATGACTATAGTTTCTTTTTAGCTTCAGCCAGCTTAAGAAGCAGGTTTGGAAACCCTGTTTTGGTTTCATGAATATGTTTTAATCTATAGCATTGAGCAGGCCACCCTGTTACTGGTGTGGTGGCCTATGGAGAAATGTGGGTAGTATTGTTTACCTTTAGAAATGTTTAGCACAGATAAACAACCATAGGGCTTTATTAAAAATATTTATTTCATATTCTATACCATTCTTTTAAGTGCAAAATCCCTATATTAATGAAAAAATGAGGATAGGTAAATTCTAACATCCTTTGTTTGTTTGTTTCATTTTTATTGAGTTGCAAGTTAACTCTGCTTTTAAAAGTCTAAAACGTCTAGATAACTAATGGCAATATGATTTTGAAAAAATTGCAAGAAGTAAATATTGTCATGTCAAAATGTCACATTGGGACAACACACCTACTGTTCTCTTGTACATTATTAAAATGCCAGGTGGAATGAGGCCTTTTGTCAGCTATGCTTTGCTATACAAGTCACCTTGATGGAAAGTCCAAGGACTAGCACTTGAAGCACTCTCCTAATTTGAATTGATTTGTCAGCAGTCTTTCTATTGTAGCTGCTAGAGGCCAATCTTCACAAAAGCCTGTCCCCTTAATATGAAAATATGGGTCTTATTCAATAACAATTTATTTTCATTGGCACTGAAAGAGGAGGAGTATTTTTTAAGGTGCTTATAAATGTATCCATCAGTTCTTTTGTTAGAAAGAACCATTGTGTATTCCATATTCCTATTTGTTTCAACAATAAAGTAAGTAAAATAGATTTGAACATATTCTATTGCATAGGCCATAGTTAGAAATTGGTGCATTAATTTGAAATTGCATGAAATTCAATACATTTAGTGAAAACAAAAAGCAAAAATCAAGTACAAATAGCTCTAGACTGATTTGTTTAAAAAGCTACAATATTTGTTGCAAGTAGAGAAGCTTTGTTCTAAATAAGAAAGGTAGGTCAAAAGAAAAATGGTTTTCAACCTTTTTTGTGAGAAACAAGTCAGTTGGGTATTCAAGAAATCTACAATGAACAGGCATGAGTGAGATTTGTGTACAAAGGAGAGAGCATACAGATCTGATTACTTATTGTGGTTATCATCAGAATGACTGGGTATGTTCTCAGGAATTGGTTGAGAACGTATGGGAAAGGGCATTTTTCATTTACATTTCACAGTTAATGGAGAGATTGAAAAAGTGGCCAATTAACTATGTAAGCTGTCTTTCCACCCTTCAATAGCATGGAGGAATAGCCTAATGTTTAGAATACTGACTTAAGAATCATGAGACTAGGGTTCAATTCCAACTAACACTCCTTGTGGCCTTGGGCAAGTTGCTTAGCCCTCCACTACTTCAGAAAACTCCCCAAGTTATCAATACCCCTGTTTAATGTACATTACTGAGTTTAAGTTGCAATGTAAACCACTTTGATTGAAATAATAAAGCAGTATAAAAATCCTGCCAAATAGATGATTTTCAATGCATAAACAGAAAATCTCAAAGTTTCTACCAGAAGACTTCCTAAAGCAATATCCATAGAGATACATTCAAGCCAAGTATTATGAAAACAATATTGAACAAATGAACAATACTGAAAACAGCAAAACACGTATTTACTTATGTCCATTTATTTACTGCTTACCAGATCCATTCTTGCTGTGGTGTGCATAAATCCATCAATACATTTTATATATTTTATCTTAATAACCGGACATCATCATAACCCTATAATACAAAACAGGGGAAACTCTAGAGAATAAAAGTCTAATAAAAATTGCCATTAACCTGAAAGCCAGGAGCACAAGTGTAGCTTTATTCGAGTGCACAGACATACTGGATAAATGCTGACATTTATTTAAACTATTGCTAACAGGATTGTTCATAGGTTGTAATGTAGATTTTCAGCAGGTAAGAAGTGCATAGAACTGTTTGTTTGGTAGGGAATGAGTGTTTGTTTTTCTCATTTCATACCTCAATTGTTGCTCACTCCACATCTTGATACATAGGAGTTGATGTTAGAAGGCTTGTGTGCTATTTGCATTTGTAAGTAGCAGACTCGCATATGCAAAACAGGAGCAGTTTTAGAAAGGGTGTTACTTACATATATAGCCCACATGACAGAAGGGTCTAGCGATCTTCAGAGGAGATGTATTTGGGGCATTCCTTCTGATGATGCACTAAAATTAAATGTTGACATTTGCACCTGTTAAGTCATGCCAGACACCCAGAAACTTGTCTTTTTTGAGTGTTTGGTGATGTTTTTGTTGAAGAAGATTTGCTTGTGGTTGGTGTTCCCTGATTGTCTTTATTCTATATCTCCCTTTAACTTTTTCAGTCTTTGTAATATCTTCTTGCCATCCCTTCTGCTCTCTCTTTCTTTTTCTTTCTCTCTCTCCCCCCCCCCCACCCCCCTTTCTTTGTCTACTCCTTCTATGTGTTAGTCTGTCTATTTGTCTGGTTGTGTTTGTGTGACTGAATGGGTGAGTGTCTATCTCTGAAAATGTCTATCATCCTCTTGCCTTTTCTCTGCCTTCTCCTGCTTTTTGTTTGTCTGTTTGCCTGGTTGTCTTTTTGAGACTGCATGAACGGGAGTCCATCTTGCAGCATTATTGCCAGGCAGGACTATACCAAAGGTAAGAGTTTGTGGCTTTTTAAATTACAGCTCTCTGCCTGGGAGCTCTTAAAAGGGTTTTGGTACATTTTTTAAAAAAGTTACATTCTTTTTGGTGCTTTAGTTTAAAAGGAGAAATATTTTCTTTAGTGGGGTAGGTTTAAAACTCTGCTTTAGTATCTCTCAGCTCTTTGAAGCTACTGACACCTAATCAGGTGTTAGTTCCCTCCCTCCCCCCTCCCCCAACTCCCACCCATCCCTAGCGAGCAGTCTTGCTTTATAGGGCACTTCCCAATTAACTAAACAGAGGGACTTTGAACAGCACATTTTGAACATACTTAAAGAGATTTAACTGCTTTTTCTCTGAAAGGACAGCTGGTAAACCGTTTGGTACTTTACTAGATCTCTCTCTTTTGTTTTAACAGATTACCTAAGCTCCACAAACTGAACAATGGCTGGGGAAAATCGTATCGCTAAAGCTGTTGCCCCCATTACAGCTTCTGCCTCTGTCCAGACAGAGGTTCCAATGCCAGTTGAAAGACCGGTTCCATGTGCAGGGTGCCTGCATGCTGAAGCTCTCAGGAAACAAGTGGAGGAATTCAGAGAGGAAGTAGCGAGGCTGAGGAGCATTCAAGACAGGGAAAAGTACATTCATGAGATGCTTCTTGCAACATCCAAGCTCTCCAGCAGAGGATAAGATGGGTGCCTAAAGAATGATAAAGGTTGGACACAAGTCATCAGGGCCTGCAGAATCACCAATCCAAATTCTCCAGCCCTTAAATTGAAGACCCATTATACAGCCCTGGAAGTGGAGGAGGTGAAAACATCCCTGGAAAGGGAAGAACCAGAGTTCAAGTACCCCAAAGTTGCAGAATCAGTGACCATAAGGAAGCGAAGGGTAGTGGTGGTTAGTGACTCTCTTCTGAGGGGTATTGAGGCATCCATCTACTGACCAGACTTGATGTCCAGAGAGGTATGCTGTCTGCCAGGTGCCAAAATCTGAGATGTTACGGAGAGTTTGCTGAGACTCATCAAGCCCACTGACTATTACCCAATGTTGGTAATCCATGTCTGCACAAATGATGCTGTCAGGTATCCCTCTGAGTGTTTCAAAAGTGACTTCATGGCTCTGGGACAGAGGGTGAAGCAGATAGGTGCACAGGTGGTGTTCTCTTCAATCATCCCTGTTGATGGTAAATGCCAAGCCAGAGAAGCTCGCATCCTGGAGAAGAATGAATGGTTGTGTGGATGGTGTCATCGAGAGCATTTTGGTTTCCTGGACCATGGGATGCTGTTTCAATGGTTGCAGAGCAGAGATGGTGTCCATCTGTCCAAGAAAGATTGACATGTTTTCAGTAGCAGGCTGGCAAATCTACTGAAGAGGGCTTTAAACTAGATTTGTTGGGGATGAGTGAGGAAAGCCCCCAGTTAGGTGAAAGCCCCCATGTAGGTGATACATTAAATACCTTTATGGAAATGGGTAACAGGGGTAACATATGGAAAGCAGTGTGTATAAATGCCCGTAGCATGGGAAATAAGATCCCTGATGTTGAAGCTTTGGTGGGAGTGGCTGACTTGGATTTAGTGGCAGTTACAGAAACATGGTTCACAGAAAACCATGATTGGGATGTAACTATACCTGGCTGTACTTTATTCAGAAAGGACAGGGTAGGAAGAAGGGGAAGAGGAGTGGCACTATATGTAAAAACTACTATTAAAGCTTTGGAATTACAGAGCTTAAAAGGGAGAGAGGAGGCATTGTGGGTTAAACTAGAAATAGGGAAAGAGAAATCTATTTGCATTGGTGTGATATACAGACCTCCCTCACAAGAGGAAGAGATGCACAGAGAGTTAAATGAAGACATACACAGCATTGCTAGGAAAGGGGAAGTGCTACTGATAGGAGATCTCAATATGCTGCAGTATCATCTAGAAGTAAGGAGATCCTGGATTCTCTACAGGGAGAACTATTCAGGCAATTGGTAACAGACCCCACATGTGAAGGGGCCATACTGGACTTGGTGCTTACCAAAGGTGAAAGTGTTTCTGATGTTGTAGTGGGAGATCATTTTGCATCCAGTGATCACCAGATGGTGTGGTTCAGTATTAGGACTAGGGCTGTTAGAATCCATTCAAAGGTGAGGATCTTAGACTTTAGGAAGACTGACTTTGCCAAGATGGGCCAATACCTCAGTGAGTTGTTAGTGGGATGGGAACAGCTGGGGGATATATTTATTTTATTTATTTATTTATTTATATTCTCTTATATACTGCGCTATTCTGCATCAGTGCGGTTTACATTGAACAAACTGAAATTACATTGAACAGGGTATTATAACTTGGAGATAACTATTTTACAGGGAACATGGGCTATGGATGGTTAAGTGGCTTGCCCAAGACCACAAGGAGCACCTGTGAGACTAGAAACCCCAGTCCTTCCGGCCCAAGGTTGCTGTCCTCTAGTGGGATTTGAACCTCTGACCTTCCGCCCTGAAGTACCTTGCCCCAACCACTAGGCCACTCCTCCACTCCTATAGAAAAACAGTGGGTAAAATTGAAAGGGGATATTTTAAGGGCACCCAACCTTTTTCTTAAAATGGTAAAAGGTAAAAGGAAAAGGAGACCGCTATAGTTTTCGAAAGAAGTAGCTGAAAAAGTGAAGAAAAAGAGGGAGGCCTTAATGAAATACAAGAGATCACAGAGAGAGGAAGACAGGCATCTGTATTTGGAAAAACGTAGAGAAGCTAGCAAAGTAGTCAGGAAGGCAAAGATTCAAAAGAAGGAGGACATGGCCAATGCAATAAAATGGGGGATAAGACATTTTTCAGATATATTAATGAGAAGAGGAAGGGCAAAAGTGGTATTGCCAGACTCAAGGGTGCAGGGGAGGAATATGTAGAAGCTGATAAGGATAAAGTGGAATTGCTTAACAAATATTTCTGTTCTGTTTTCAGAGATGAAGGAGCAGGACCTCAGAAAACACCCACAAACAGGAACAGAAGCGAGGGACATCTTGAACAATTTTCAGAAGACTGTGTTCGTGAGAAACTAGCTCAACTTAAAGTAGACAAAGCGATGGGACCGGATGGGATCCACCCTAAAATACTGAGGGAACTTGGGGACGTTGTAGCAGCTCCACTGACTGACCTTTTCAATGCCTCATTGGAGTTGGGAGTGGCACCAAAGGACTGGAGAGAGGCTCATGTGATACCTCATGTGGTTGAAAACTACAGGCCGGTTAGTTTAACTTCGGTGGTGAGTAAATTATTGGAAACGCTGCTGAAAGAGAAAATAATGACATTTCTGGAGTCTAGCGGATTACAGGATCTGAGGCAGCATGGATTCACCAGAGGCAGGTCTTGTCAGACAAATCTGATTGATTTCTTTGACTGGGTGACCAGGTAGTTTGACCGAGGGAGTGCCCTGGATGTGGTGTATTTTGATTTCAGTAAGCCTTTGACACTGTTCCTCACAGGCGACTTATAAACAAACTGAGCATCCTAGAGTTACTGCTTGGGTTAGAAATTGGTTGGGTGGGAGGCAACAAAGAGTACAAGTAAATGGAGCTCACTCTGAGGAGAAGGATGTTACCAGTGGTGTGCCCCAGGGATCTGTCCTTGGTCCGATTCTTTTTAACATCTTTGTTAGTGATATAGTGTAAGGGCTGTCGGGTAAGGTTTGCCTCTTTGTGGATGATACCAAAATCTGCAATAGAGTAGACCCCCAGGAAGGTGTAGATAACATGAAGAGGGATCTAGTTAAGCTTGAAGAATGGTCTAGAATTTGGCAGCTGGGATTTAATGTTAAAAAATGTAAGGTCATGCATTTGGGCTGCAGCAATCCAAGGGAGCAATATAGTATAGGGGGTGAAGTACTTTTGTCCACTAAAGAAGAGCGGGACCTAGGCGTGGTTATGTCTGATGATCTTAAAGTAGCTAAACATGTAGAAAAGGCAATGGCAAAAGCTAGAAGGATGCTTGGGTGCATACAGAGAGGAATGGCTAGCAGAAAAAAGGAGGTGATAGTGCCTCTGTATAAGTATTTGGTGCGACCTCATTTGGAGTATAGTGTGCAATTCTGGAGACCGCATCTTAAGAACATAAGAACATAGGATATGCCATACTGGGTCAGACCAAGGTCCATCAAGCCCAGTATCCTGTTTCCAACAGTGGTCAATCTAGGTCATACGTACCTAGCAGTTTCCCCAAAAGACACATCCTTCAAAAGGATGTGAACAGAATGGAGTCGGTGCAGAGGGTGGCTACTAAAATGATTAGTGGTCTTCATTATAAAGCATATGTGGACAGACTGAAGGATCTTAATATGCACACCTTAGAGGAAAAGAAGGATAGAGATGATATGATTGAAATGTTTAAATACTTCTGTGGCATAAATGTTCAGGGAGAGGGCCTCTTTCAATTGAAAACAAGTTTTGCTACGAGGGGACATGGGATGAGGGTGAAGGGGGATAGATTCAGGAGTGATATGCGGAAATATTTCTTTACAGAAAGAATGGTGGATCCGTGGAATAGTCTCCCAGTGGAGGTGGTAGAAATGAGGACAGTAACTGAATTCAAAAAAGCATGGGGCAAACATAGAGGATCTCTAAAGGTAAAAAGGGGACTGTTGTAGTTGTTGATATGGAAGGACAGACTAGATAGGCCATGTGGTCTTTCTGTCATCATATTTCTATGTTTCTATTTAAACTAGAAAGAGGGAAAGAGAAATCTGTTTGCAATGGCATGATATACAGACCTCCCTCACAAGAGGAAGAGGTGGATGGAGAGTTAATTGAAGACATATGCAGCATTGCTAGAAATGGGGAAGTGCTACTGATAGGGGATTTCAATATGCCAGATGTTGATTGGCACATTCCTGCTGCAGTATCATCTAGAAGTAAGGAGATTCTGGATTCTCTACAGGGAGAACTATTCAGGCAATTGGTAACAGACCCCACACGTGAAGGTGCCATACTGGACTTGGTCCTTACCAATGGTGAAAGTGTTTCTGATGTTATAGTGGGAGATCATTTTGCATCCAGTGATCACCAGATGGTATGGTTCAGTATTAGGACTAGGGCTGATAGAATCCATTCAAAAGCAAGAGTCTTAGACTTTAGGAAAACTAACTTTGCCAAGATGGGCCAATACCTCAGGGAGTCATTAGTGGGATGGGAACAGCTGGGGGATGTAGAAAAACAGTAAGCAAAAATGAAAGGGGATATTTTTAGGGAAACCAACCTTTATGTTAAAATGGTAAATAAAGGTAAAAGGAAAAGGAGACTGCTATGGTTTTCGAGAGAAGTAGCTGAAAAGGTGAAGAAAAAGAGGAAGGCCTTCATGAAATACAAGAGATCACAGAGAGAGGAAAACAGGCATCTATATTTGGAAAAAAAATTAGAGAAACTAGCAAAGATTCAAAAAGAAGAAGGAATACCAATGCAATAAAATGGGGGAATAAGACATTTTTCAAATATATTATTGAAAAGAGGAAGGGCAAAAGTGGTACTGTCAGACTCAAGGGTGAAGGGGAGGAATATTTAGAAACTGATGAGGATAAAGCGGAATTGCTTAACAAATATTTCTGTTCTGTGTTCACAGATGAAGAACCAGGAGCAGGACCTCAGAAAACACCCAAAAACTGGAACAGAAGCGAGGAGGCATCTTGAACAATTTTCAGAAGACTGGGTTTCTCGAAAACTAGCTAAACTTAAAGTAGACAAAGCAATGGGACTGGATGGGATCCACCCTAGAATACTGAGGGAACTTGGGGACGTTCTAGCAGCTCCACTGACCGACCATATTCAATGCCTCATTGGAGTCGGGTGTGGTGAGAAAGGACTGGAGAGAAGCACATGTGGTCCCTTTACACAAAAGAAGAAGTAAAGATGTGGTTGAAAACTACAAGCCAGTTAGTTTAACTTCAGTGTTGAGTAAATTATTGGAAGCACTCCTGAAAGAAAATAGTGAAGTTTCTGGAGTCCAATGGATTACAGAAGGCATGTCCAACAGGTAGATTGCGATCTACCTGTAGATCTTGGAGGGGTCAGATATAGATCGCCAGCCCCTCTTGGCTCCATCTCTCCAGCAGCTCGCCCCATCGCTAGGAGAGAGCTCGTGCCGGCAGGTCGTCTGCTGAAGGCTTGCCACTGCTGCTGATCCTTTGCCTGTCTTTTTCCCTGCCTGCGGTAATCTTGCCTGTGGGTGTATTGGGGGCACTTGTTGTTTTCATGCCAACAGTTTGTGGGTATCCCAGGGGGCCACCTCCCGCGCCCCACGACGAGACGCCACAGGTCCGGCATCATACCTGGGCTCCTGCCTCTCAGAATCACCCATTCCTGCCCCTGTTCCAACACCCCTTAGATGTGTGTTATATACCAGGTGATATCCATTCACCTGGGCTTTACCTGAATACACTTACCGTATTAGTTGTGTCTTTTTCTGGTCATTGGTCGCTTTATAGTTCGCTTTCATTAAACGTTTTCGGGCAGACACAACAAAGTGTCAAGACTTTAGTGATTTTGGTGGGCTTTTCCAATTTTGTTCTAACTTGCCTATGCCTTGCCTTCGAATTGGTTCAAACCACTGTGACCTTTGCTTGCCTCTGCAATTTTATTTTGCCTAGCTTTTGCAATGATTCTACACTGCAATTTTATTTTGCCTTGCTTTTGTGTTGATTCTACACTGTGTGCAGAATTTATTAAATTGGGTGTGGTGGTATTTGAACTTGTTTGGCAGTATTTGATTTTATCTGGTTTACTGGACAGTTGTTTGAGGTTTTTTTTATGATTGTTTGGTGGTATTTGATTATGGTGTCAGTATGATGAATTCTTAATTTTACTTTTAGAACTACATGTGTCATTTTGGCATCTCCAGTCCTTGTATTGCACATCATCCAGTGCCTGTTGATCTTTAATACTTTGGGACAGTGACAGTTTTGGACCAAATTCAGCCAGTGTTTATACTAATTTAGCAGATTCGGCCTTCTTACATCCAGTCACCCCAGTATAATGAAGATGAGTGTTCCAAAGAAGAGCAAAACCTACCACTTTCATGATGACTGGGAAATGAACTACTTCTTCATCATTGTGAAAGACAAGTGTTGTTGTCTAGTTTGTAACGCTCCAGTATCCTTGCCCAAAAAGGGTAATCTGGAACGTCATTATAAGGCTCTGCATAGCAATAAATTTCATGCTGATTTTTCACCCAAAAGTGAAATTTGTAAACTGAAGCTCAAAGAACTTAAATCGAAATTGGCTACTCAGCAACAGTTGATGGCGAAGCCAAGGTCACATAAGAACATAAGATATGCCATACTGGGTCAGACCAAGGTCCATCAAGCCCAGTATCCTGTTTCCAACAGTGGCCAATCTAGGTCATACGTACCTAGCAGTATCCCCAAGAGACACAGGTTCCACAATGCTTGTATTGGGTCAAGCATTGATATCCTGGGCCCCTTTTTAATAATGGTTTATGGACCTTTCCTCCAGGAACCTGTCCAAACTTTTTTTAAACCCAGCTACTCTAACAGCTCTTACTACATCCTCCGGTAACAATTTCCAGAGTTTGATTACACGTTGAGTGAAAAAATATTTTCTCTTATTTGTCTTAAATAGTTTACCCTGTAGCTTCATTACATGTCCCCTAGTCTTTCTATATTCTGATAGCGTAAATAATCGATCTACGTTTACCCATTCAACTCCATTCATTAATTCATAGACCTCTATCATATCTCTCCTCAGCCGTCTCTTTTCCAGGTTGAAGAGCCCTAATCTTTGTAGCCTCTCTTCATAGGAGTAGCCTTCCATCCCCTTTACCATTTTGGTGGCTCTTCTCTGTACCTTTTCTAATAACGCTATATCCTTTTTAAGATACGGCGACCAGATTTGCACACAATATTCAAGGTGCGGTCATACCATGGAACGATACAGAGGCATTATAATATCCTTTGTTTTATTTTCCATTCCTTTCCTTATGATACCTAGCATTCTATTTGCTTTCTTGGCCGCCACTGCACACTGGGAGGAGGGTTTGAGCATATTATCCATGATGACTCCTAAATCTTTTTCCTGGGTGGTGGTTCCCAATGTGGAACCTTGCATTGTGTAACCATAGTGTGGGTTGTTCTTTCCTAGGTGCATAACTTTGCACTTGTCCACATTAAATTTCATCTGCCATTTGGATGCCCAGTCTTCCAATTTATCCAGATCCTCTTGCAGTTTTCCACAATCCTCTTGGGTTTTAACAACTTTAAACAGTTTTGTGTCATCTGCAAATGTGGTCAATGCAACCATAGCATCCTTCAAGGTCACCAACCTGATCGTAAAGAAATGCATACCTTTCACTGAAGGGGAATTTGTAAAAGATTGTTTTCTTGAAGCAGCTGACAATCTTTTTGAAAGATTTAAAAATAAGAAAGAGCTGTTATTCTAGATGTACAATTGTCAAGAAACACCATCATGCGGCGACTAGAAAAGATGTGTGGAGACACAACTGAACAATTGTTGGAGGATGTTTCAGATTGTGTTGCTTTCTCACTCCAACTGGACAAATCTACAGACATAAGAGACATAGCCCAGTTACCAGTCTTTATCCGGATGGTTTTTGAAGACTTCAGTGTTAAAGAAGAACTACTTGGAATGATTTCTTTACAAGGGAGAACTACCGGTCAGGAAATATTCAGTTCTTTCCGTTCTTTTGTGACAAAGTGTAATCTTCCATTGCATAGACTTGTTTCCATCACTACTGATGGAGCAAGAGCAATGACAGTTGAGGTTAACGGTTTCATAGCCCTCTGTAGATAGCATGACGACTTCCCAGATTTCCTTTCTTACCATAGCATCATTCACCAGCAAGTTTTGGCAAGCAAGAGACTCACTACAAAGACTGTCATGGACATCACTTTAAAAATTGTAAATTCAGTTTGTGGAAGATCACTTCAAAGATGGCTTTTCAATCTTACTCTTGATGAAGGGACAGAAGAAATAATTTTGCACATAGATGTAAGGTAGCTAAGTAGACACAAATTTCTGCAAAGATTTCATGATTTGCTGAATGAAATAAGAAGTTTTTGAAGGAGAGGGGAGATGACCAAGCAGAGTTGAAAGATGAGGAATGGTTATGTGATCTGGCATTTCTCGCTGACTTTACAGGAAAACTAAGTGAAATGAATCTTGAACTACAAGGTAAAAACAAATGAATTGGTGAGATGATGAGTACAGTTTCAACCTACAAGAGCAAATTTGAACTAATGATGACTAACCTTGCAAACAACATTTTTGATCATTTTCGTAATACGCAGGACCATCTGGGACAATATCCAAATTTTGTTTTTCAGAATGAGAAGTATGTGACAGAAATCTGTTCTGTTATCCAGGAATTTGCAAATAGAATCTGTGACTTCCAAAAAATAGGAACAGTTGTGGAGTACTTGTCATACCCGTTCAAAGTAGATGTGGACGTTAAAGAAACTGCAGCTGCTTTCAGTAAAAATTACTCATTCAACAAGCCATCTCTTGAAAACGAAATATTAACCCTTAAACATTAAATTTTTCTCAAGACCCGTGCTGAGCAAGAATCGTTTTGGAAGCTAATGCCTAGAGACAAATTTCCCAACTTGAGAAGATGCAGTGAAGCTGTACACTCCTGTTTCAGTTCAACTTATTTGTGTGAATCTGCGTTTTCCCATCTGAAAATGACAAAGAGTACACAACGTTCCAGCATGACAGATGAACATGAAATGCTGAAAAACTGAAAATGGAAAAACATCTCAGCAACACCAACAAAGCCATCTTTCACAAGCTTAGAGTACTACGACCCCTGAGGAACGTGCTGGATTCGTGCGATTTCCGATCAGTTGCACAAGCACTCATCATGCCCCACCTTGACTACTGCAACGCCATCCTGCAGGGTCTACCAAAGAAAACCACTAATATATTACAACTGGCACAACACGTAGCAGCAAGGATCATAATGAGAACAAGCGTCACTGAGCATATCACACCTGTATTGATGGAACTGCACTGGCTCCCAGTTGCTGCCAGGATTCAATACAAAACATTGGTAACGACATTCAAGTTAATTCAAAACCTGGCCCCCTCATTCCTCTCCACCCTGATCTCCATACAACCTACCACCAGAAGCAGGAGAACCATAAACTCAGACACACTAATAGTCCCAAACAGCATTAGGCACGTAAAAGTCAGTACTAGTCGCAGAGCGTTCTCCTTCTCTGCCCCCACATTATGGAACCAGCTCCCACACGAGCTGAGAGCAATTAAAGACATAACCGATTTCAGAAAAAAATTAAAGACGCACCTGTTCAATTGTCACTATATACAGATGTAAATCCAAGAAGATAAAAAAGAGTGAATAGCTGTATGTAAAACTGTTCACCTGTTCAATTGTCACTATATACAGATGTAAAGCCAAGAAGATAAAAGAGAGTGAATAGCTGTATGTAAAACTGTACATAGATGACGGATAATCGCGTGTGTAAATGTATAATTGCTTGTATAAATATATAATCGATTGTGATAGTAATTATGGTCTAAATATAGACCATAATATGTGTGCTGTGTATTACCCCTGTTCTCTCTATCTATGCCCCAAATTTTCTGTCTTGATTTTTTGACAAATCCCAAAATTGTAACCAAACCGCTGCTGATCGCTGGAAGTAGCGGTATATAAGTTTTTACTAAATAAATAAATAAATAAACATCTCCAGGATTCCCTAAGGCTGGCCCTCACGCAATATTCACCCAACTTCAAAAATCTGGTGGATGAAATGCAGGCTCAGATGTCTCACTAATGAGCAAGAGCGAAATATTAAAGATTGTGCAAGATCAGCCTGGATCAATACTCGACCTAAATTTAACACAAATTACTCAATAAAAGTTAAAGAAAGTTAATAAGACAGTTAAAGAAAGTTATTGCTCAATAAAACTTTAAGAAAAAATGTACTTTCCATTTCCCCTCGCAGTTCTTACTGGATCTTCATCTCTCTGTTTTGTTTTTGCTTAATTTGCTTAACAGCTGATCACATCCAAGTAAATGACAGAAGGTTCATTAAAAATGGGGGAGGGGGGAAATCCTCCAACTTTATTGGGTTAAAATGCAATTTGAAACTAATTTGAAACTTAATTTTCATGGTGGTAGATCAACGGCACTTTTGGCCAGAAAAAGTAGATCATGACCTGTTGAAGTTGGACATGCCTGGATTACAAGATCCGAGGCAGCATGGATTCACCAGAGTCAGGTCTTGTCAGAGAAATCTGATTGATTTCTTTGACTGTATGACCAGGGAGTTGGATCGAGGGGTATTTAGATTTCAATAAAGCCTTTGACACTGTTCCTCACAGGCAACTTATAAACAAACTGAGCACCCTAGGGATGGACCCTAAAGTTACTGCTTGGGTTAGAAAATGGTTGAGTTGGAGGTGACAAAGAGTACAGTTAAATGGAGCTCACTCTGAGGAGAAGGAAGTTACCAGTGGTGTGCCCCAGGGATCTGTCCTTGGTCCGATTCTTTTTAACATCTTTGTTAGTGATATAGCGGAAGGGCTGCCGTGTAAGTTTTATCTCTTTGCTGCTGATTTTTATTTATTGATTTATTTATGCATTTCTTCTGAACTTTGAGTGGAGTCGCTTGTTCTGTGCCGGTGAGCACTGGGGACCACGTGAGCAGAGCGGGCTATAAGAATCTGCCCCCACCGCGGGACACACACCACGGGCGCGTGCCCGAGGGAGCATGCTCTGAAGGGGCGTGTCCAAAGGGGCAGATCTGCCCCTTTGGAGCCCCTTCAGAGCACAGAGGAGCATTATGGTGCAGACTGGTATTAGCGCTAATGGGGAAACGTAAGAAGAAATTCCTTTTGCCTTCAACGTCTACTGGTAAGTCAGTTAAGGTGGTTGGTCCCATGGACAGTCATTTTAAGTCCAAGGTTCCTCCCCCTACCACCAAAACATCGTCGGAGTCTTCCATGTCGGCAAGTCCTGGACCCCTTGGTTTGTCTCCTGAACCGCGTAGGGGTGTTTCCCCACCCAGCAAGGAGCCATAAGTGCAGGATAAGTACTCCCTTCACAGTTATGTGGACGGAGACCTCCCCGATTCAGCTAAGCTTCCTGATTCTTTTTTGAGATTAAATTCCTCAATTTCCACATTACCTTTTCCTTTTGAATTCTCTTCAACTTTAGACAATCCTAAGCCCCCGAAGGATGTATCGCTTCAGGATATTTGGCAGATCGTTTCTAAAGTCAGCCCTGTACATCCGGGATCAGCAGACTGGACATTGGACTTATTCCACCTCGGAGGTGGAATAAGTTTCCCTGGACATCAGGGGACAGCAGGCCCAGGCAGCACCAAAAAGGTGAGGGGGTACAGGGGATTCCCCACAGCCCGACCCTGGCCTTGGGAGGCCAGATCAGGGGTCAGACTGCAAGGCATCTGGTCGGTGGCCAGGGATCGTGGCTCCTGAATGGATCCACAATGCCATGGCAACCAGATGCCATGGCACCACAGCTCCATTCAGGAGCTTGACTGAGTAAGCTTGGCATGGCTCTGTACATGCAGGCAAATCAGAATCAGGTCCCAGCCTGCACGTCCAGACCCTAGACCCGATTCTGATCCCTCAACGCACAGGGGTCTGGGTGCACACATTAGAATGTGTTTCTACATCTCATGAGTGTTGCCAATTTTGCATGAGAACATACATTTACAGTATGTGTGGTAGGAGCTAATTTCAGTATTTAAAATACATGAGCATACTATTACCAAGTAGAAAATGGACTGCCAAGAGTGGAATACTATAATTATCAAATAAAGCTGTACATTTAGAAATCGGCCATTTGTAATATTATCACATCATTGGTAAAGTGAATTTGAAAGAGAGTCTATACATTAAATTGAACAGCTGCAAATCTTATATCCCTATAATGCTCCAAGTGAAATGAAGCTGAATAGAACAAATCCTGATTTTTCACATTTGCTATTATTAAGGAAAGGAACAAAGTAGTGCCAAAGGGAATGAAAGAATATAGCTATGGCTATTCAGTTGTGAAGAAAGTAAATTAATAAAACTAACCTCATTTCTTTTCCACATGCTCTCAATAGATGCCTCAGGTAGACAATTTCCTTTATAGGAAAGAGTAAGGGGTGAAACATACAGTAAAGCGTAAGCTTAGGACAAAGGTTTATTTGACCTGTTCATGAACAACTTTTACCACATTGTCCCATACAGAGTATCAAAATCCATTAATGCAAGTCCAATGATTATCTGATTCATTATAACCATCTTGGCATGCAAGTGAGAATAAGAAATTTACATAAATAGACAGATATTAAGTAATCAAGATTGACAAGCAAATCCATCAACATTTTACCAGGTTATATATTTCTTTGGAGCAATTGTCAAACTGCCTGGATACTTCAAATGGATACTTCAAATCCCATGCCATATTTTCAAAATGAAAGCAAAATACAAAGTATTTAAGGGTACCTAGTATTTTATGTGGCTAGTGACTTCATGGTTCTGGGAGAGATGATGAAACAGATGGGTACACAGGTGGTATTCTCCTCAATCCTCCCTGTTGAGGGCAGAGGCCGAGGCAGAGAAGCTTGCATCCTAGAGATGAATTCATGGCTGCATGGATGGTCTTATCAAGAGCATTTCAGCTTTCTGGACTATGGGATGATTTTCCAAGGGCTGCTGAGCAGAGATGGTATCCTCCTATCAAAGACAGGACAAAGTATAGTTCACAGTAGACTGGCTAACCTACTGAAAAGGTCTTTGAACTAGAATTGTCAGGGATGGATGAACAAAGCCTTAAGGTAAGTACAGTAAAAATCTTCAGGTAATAAAATGTTAAATACCTGTATAGAAATGGGAAAATGGCAATATCTAGAAAGCTGTATACAATAATACCTGTAGTATAGGAAATAAGGTTCTGGATCTAAATGTTGTAATAGAAGACACTGACTTAGATTTAGTAACGGTCATGAAAATATGATTCACAAAGAACCATGAATGGTGATCTTTGTAGTTTTCCAGATCATGCTGCATCTTCATAACTAGAACCAACATTTCAGTCACCATACTGTGGCTTTCTTCCGGGTGAAGGGGTTAAGCAGTAGAAGTCTGTTCTTTTATATGGTAGTCTTCAAAGTGGATTGGTGGGATTTAGTTGGGAAATTTCATTTTGAATTTTGGAGGGGAAGTTCATTGGAGAATGGCTGGAGACCTCTTTTTTCCCATTGTTCAGATGGTTCTCTGAGTGTAAAAATGTTCTCCCTGTGATATCCCAAGAGAACATTGAAAGAAATTCCATAGAGAGAATGTCTTTAAGCTCATCAGAGAACCTTCCAGTCTCTGGGAAAAGAGAGGTCTCCAGCCATTCTCCAATGAACTTTCCCACCAAAATTCAAAATGAAATTTCCCAACTAAATCCCACCAATCTGGTTTGAAGACTGCTATAAAAAAAGAGCAGATATCCACTGCTTAACCACTTCACTCTGAAGAAAGCCAGTTACGAAGATGCAGCATGATCTGGAAAACTGCAATTATCACCATGCTAGCTGCAAAAGCCCAAGAGAACAATCATGAATAGGATATAGTTATATCAGGCTATAATCTATTAAGGACAAAGATGGTAGGAAGAAAGGGAAGATTTGGACTAAATGTAAAAAATAATATTAAAGCAATAGAATTGCGAGACTTATGAGGTAAGGAAGAGATATTGTGGATTAATCTGGAAATGGAACATCTATTTACACTTATATGATACACAGACCTCCTCAGGAAGAAGTGGATAGAGATTTAATTGAAGACATTCACAATATTGCTATGAATGGGAAGTGCTATCTGTAGGAAATTTCAGTTGCCAGATGTTGTTTTGGATATCCCAGATGGAGCATCATTCAGAAGTCGGGAGATCATGGATTCCCTACAGGAACAACTGTTCTGGCAGCTGTTAGTGAAGCCCATATGGGAGAGGGACATACTGGACCTGGTTCTAATGAATGGGGAGAGTGTTTAAGATATTATATGTGATCATCTGGCATGCAGTGATCACCAGTAGTAGGACAAGGGAGGAGATGTTTCATCCAAAGGTGAGGGTCCTATACTTCAGAAAATACCTCAAGGAGATGTTAGGTGTATAGGAACATCTGAGGGATTGCAGAAAAATAGCGGTCAAAACTGAAAGGAGATATTTTATGGGCAATGAATCTTTTATTTAGGAAAGTAAATAAAATTAAGAGGTAAAGGAAGTCACTATGGTTGTCAAAGGAAGTAGCAAAAAAGGCAGGAAAAACAGGTTAGCCTTTATAAAATACAAGAGATTGCAGAATGGGTAATAATATCTGGAAATGTTAAGGGAAGCTGGGAAAGTAGACAAGAAAGAAAAGATGACATGAGGACAATATTTTTTTAGATATGCTAGTGACAGGAGGAAGTGCAAAAGTAGTATTGTCAAACTTAAGTGTGAAGCTGGACTATGTAGAAATGGATGAAAATAAAGCAGAATTCCTTAACAAATAGTTCTGTTATATATTCAGTGATAGATAACACAGGTACACTAAAATTATTTTTTTTTAAACTGCCTCTAATGTTTCGATTGATTTTTACGTTTTTTGGTGCGCTGAATCCAAATCTGGTAACCAATTTGCTCCATCACGTACAGATTTTTTGCTACATTGGGTTAGCAGTTTGAGGTGAACGTTTCAGATTGAGTGCGATCGAGATAAAAGTTTCTTGGATGAATTCTTTATACTAATTGTTTAGTAGTTATTCAAATAAGAATAAAGAAAATTGTAACAAGGCAGCACATAAGAATAGAGTAATGTCAACAAAACACACTGTGATGGTAGCAAAATTGTCTGCACTTAAAACAGCCACATACATGTGCACAAACATTGAGCATATAAGAGCGAGGTTAGACACAAAGCAAAGCAAAGAAATGTGCAAAAAATGTTGTACAGGTATGTATGTAAGAATAGAAAACGCAAACCGCACCATTGCAATACATGAAGACAAACACCCGATGGTGTGAAAATAAAATTCTAATAAATGAGATCCGACACTGTGGTAATAACTAGCAAATTTTTATTTCAAAGTTTAGTAAAAACACGATATTTGTCAACACAGTTTAGATTTTAAAGTCATTCTTGGGTCAATCAATCTCCTGGTGGGCCCGTTTCTTCTTCCCCCAAATGCTTCTCTTGGTGCGCTGCTTGGCGTATTTTTCATCTGGGGTTTCCCGCAGCAGCAACCAGCAGAAATCAGCCATCATAGTGGTGTTCCATCTTCCTTGGTACCTTCTCTCTGCGTCCTTGATGTCCTGGTGAAACCTTTCACCTTGTTCTTCACTGTACGCCCCCAAGTTTTCGGGAAAGTAGTTCACATGGGAGTGCAAGAAATGGACTTTCAGGCTCATGTTACAGCCTTGTTCTTTGAAGGCATTGAGCATCCTGGCAACAATATCCTTATAGTTCTCATCCCGCCTGTTCCCCAAGAATTTGAGAACAACATCCTTGAAGGAATCCCAGGCTTCTTTTTCCTTCTCAGACATCGTTTAAGCGAATGCTCCATCTGAAATGAGTTTCCTTATATCAGGGCCAACAAACACTCCTTCCTTTAGCTTTGCTTCAGAAAGTCGGGGGAACTTTGAGCAAAGGTACCGAAAGCACTCACCATCTTTTGGAAGGGACTTGATGAATTGCTTAATGTGACCCAACTTAATGTGGAGAGGTGGTAATAGAATTTTATCACGAGGTACCAAGCTCTCATGAAGAACATTTTTCTCACCGGGTCTCAAATACTCCCGAATTGGCCAGTCTTTTTTCCCCCAGTGTAGGTCGTGGGCCCGGCTATCCCACAAGCAAAGGAAGCAGGGATATTTGGTGAAACCGGATTGCTGCCCTAATAGCATGGATAGAATTTTAAAGTCTCCACAAATCATCCACTTATGCTCATCATAACGAATCTTCTGAAGAATCAGGGCCAAATTCTCGTATTTTTCTTGGAGAATAACAGAGTGAGCAATAGGAACTGAAGCGAATGTGTTGCCATTATGAAGAAGAACACCTTTTATGCTGTCTTTTGACGAATCAATGAACAGCCGCCATTCAGCAGGATCATACTTGAGTTTAAACCTTTCCATCACTCCGTATATATCGTTGCAAAATACCAAATCTTCCTCTTTGCTGAAATACTTCAAAAATTGTGTCTCGCGGTTGCGGTACCAATAAAAAGTTGTTCCTGGTGACAATAGATTTTTCTGTTTAAGCCGAGAACCTAGCAGTTGGGCAGCATCTTTTGGGAGTCCTAAATCCCGGACTAAATCATTCAATTCAGCTTGAGAGAAAAGTTCAGGTTTCGGATCTGGTTCAGTTTCAAACTTGGAAGTACTGGACTCATCGGGAAAAGCCATCTGATGAGTCTCATCATGATCAGAACCGTCCACACAAATATGATCCAAAGATTTTGGTGGTTCAGGCACAGGTACTTCGTTGCTATGAGGCATAGGCCTAATTGCTGAGGGAAGGTTGGGGTAACTTATTACGTTCTTATTTTTTAAGTTGTATCCCTTCACAATGCAAGAGCAAAAATAGCAGTCACTGCTGTGGTCTCTTTGTTCACGCCACATCATAGGTATTCCGAAACGAAATGCTTGTTTTTTACCTTTCATCCATAAGCGTAGCTCTTCCTCACATGTCTTGCACACTTTGTGAGGAGCCCACGGTTTGTCTTGATTGCCTAACTTCAAACCGAAATAGGCGAAATATACTTTTTTAATAAATGCAGAAATGTTCCTCTGCCGCTTTTTCACGGTATATTCCCCACAAATAAAACAAAAACTGTCCGGAGAGTTGACGCAACCTCTGGCTCTGTGAGCCATCACAAATACACAGCACTGCAAACTACAACTGTAGTGAACCACTTCGGAATAAAGCTGGATTACGACTGAGCAAACAAAAGGTAATAATGAACTTGCAAGAAACTGAAATTTGACAGGAACGTTCATGTTGCAACCACCGTGTTTGAGCGAGCGAACGAGGCGAGGCGAACAGGAAAGGACATGCGCCAGCGCGAGTACTGGATTTAGCCCCCCGCCTCCCAATTGTCCTGTTAATGTATAAAATGAATACGAAACACTCTAAAATATCATGAGGGAGTGTTTCTAGTTAGTTAACCATTACAACCTCTATTTTGGGCCAAGAAAATAAACTGCAGTCGGCTAAAAAGAAATTATGTGAACATTCCTTATATGGGTAAGAAATTTAATTTTGCAAGAAAACGTGACGTGATGGAACATTTTGGCTATTTTTCCTGGATTCAGCACCCCAAAATCTATAGGAATCAGTTGCAAAACTGGAGGCAGTTTTTTGGTAGTGTACCTGTGTAATATAAATGGAAATGGAAATAAGATGGACCTAGAACAATTTTCGGAAGACTATATATATAAGGTGCTAGCTAAATTAAAGTAGACAAAGTGATGGGTCCAGATGGGATACATATAAGAATATTGAAGGAAATCAGGGAAGTTCTAGTGGCTCTCTTCTCTGACCTCATCAGTGCTCCTTTAAAGATAGGAGTGGCCCCAAAGGACAGTAGAAGGACGCATATGGTCTCTTTTCACAAAAGTGGAAGTAAAGAGGATGTTGAGAATTTCAAACTGGTTAGTCTGACATCTGTGCTGAGTAAATGAATGAAAATATTGCTAAAAACAAATGAGTTCTGGAATCCAATGGACTGAAGAATCGGGAGAAGCATGCTTTTATTAGAGGTAGGTCTTTCCAGGCCTGTTTGCCTCTCTCTGTTCTGGGAAGAGCAGTGCCCTCACAGTGCTCTGCTAGAGAGGTGGATATTTAACTCCTGTGACGACTTTGCTGTGAGTTCTAGCTGTCTATTTAATTATTTATTTATTGTCTTTATTGGTGTGCTACTTCACCTCCCTGTTCCCTTTAGTTTTGCACTTCAACTTTTTCAGCTGTATAACTTACCTTGCCTCTCTCAACTAACTGGTCTTTGTGTGGTAGCCAGGTTAACTGTTACTTTAAATTAAATATCTCTCCCTGCTCTGTCCCCAGAACCTGCTGCGTTTTAAACTTTTTTTCCTGCTCTAGCCTACCTGAGGGACTAACCCCCTCCCCTCCCCCCTGCTGAGGGTACAGGGCAGGGTACCTTGTAAAAGCCCTCTTTTAATAGGTCTTATTTCCCTCCTTCCCTCCCCAACACCCACCCGCCCCTGGGGTAATTGTAGCTTTATAGGTACTTACACGTCTTAGAGGAAAAGGGATGCTCTCAGGTGCAGCTCTTTATCCAAATCAGTCATACATTGAGGACCTGAGAATAATTAAGCTTCAGGTGAACAAGGTATATTAGAGGTATTAGATACACTTTTATTAGTATAAGCATCTACACCAACCCTTAGTAAATACAGAATTTAAAGAACTAAACACAAGCTTTAAACTAAGATGCAGACAACAGTCCAGCAGCAAGATGGGGGCTTTCCAGTCTTTTGCATTGAGTGTCACATGTATGATTTTCTCCCAGTTGGTGAGAGGTCTTACATATGCACTAAGTGCAAGGAGCTCTTTGCTCTCAGGGAACAAGTCCATTCTCTAGAGGCTAGAGTAGCAGACTTGGAAGACATAAGAAAGACAGAGAAGTACATGGACGAGACCTGCAGGGATATAGTCCTGAAGTCCCACCTCCAGTCTGGCAGCATCCCTGTTGCCATGGAGGAGAGAGGTCACGTGGCAGGATATGATTCTGTAACTAGGACCTGTCCTCCAGGTGATGTAAAACCCTCTCGCACTGAGGACCTTTCTCCAGGGCCATGTGCCCATGAGGGGAGGGTTAAGACAGCTGTTATAGTTGGTGATTCAATCATTAGGCATGTAGATAGCTGGGTGGCTGGTGGACATGAGGATCGCCTGGTAACATGCCTGCCTGGTGCGAAGGTAGCAGACCTCACGCACTGCCTAGATAGGATCTTAGATTGTGCTGGGGAGGAGTCTGCTGTCTTGGTACATGTCGGTACCAATGACATAGGAAAATGTGGTAGGGAAGTTCTGGAGGCTAAATTTAAGCTTTTAGGTAGGAAGTTGAAATCCAGAACTTCCAGGGTAGCGTTCTCCGAAATGCTTCCTGTTCCACGTGCAGGACCCAAAAGGCAGGCAGAGCTCCGGAGTCTCAATGTGTGGATGAGACGATGGTGCAAGGATGAGGGTTTTGGATTTGTTAGGGACTGGGGAACATTCTGGGGAAAGGAGGGGCTCTTCCGAAGGGATGGGCTTCACCTTAACCAGGATGGAACCAGACTGCTGGCATTAACCTTTAAAAAGGAGATAGAGAAGCTTTTAAATTAGAAAATGGGGGAAAGTCGACAGTTGCCTAAGAGCACATGGTTAGGAAGAAGGTATCCTTGAAGGATAGTACCAAAAGCAGTGAGGTTCCAAAAAAGAGTAAAGTAGCCCAAATGCCCTTGAGTAAGGAGCAGACAGAGCCTAAAGATTCCAAATTACCCATGCCTACCAATAGCCAGATTAGTATGAATAAAATACAGTCTCTATAATGCTTGTATGCAAATGCTAGAAGTCTAAACAATAAGATGGGAGAGTTAGAATATATAGCACTAAATGAGAGTTTAGATATGATTGCAATCACAGAGACATGGTGGAAAGAGGATAATCAGTGGGACACTGTGAAACCTGGATACAAACTATATCATAATGATAGAACTGATCAAATTGGTGGAGGGGTTGCACTCTATGTTAGAGAGGGCATTGAGTCAGAAAGGATTAAAGTTTTTCAGGAAAAAAAATTGCTGTAGAATCTCTATGGATTGAAATTCCATGTATGAAGGGGAAGGTGATGGCAGTGGGGGTGGACTATCGACCGCCTGGCCAGAATGAACAAATGGATGATGAAATGCTCAAAGAAATCAAGGAAGCTAACAAAAGTCACAGCAGAGTAGTAATAATGGGTGATTTCAATTACCCCGGTATCGACTGGGTCAGTGTCACGGAAGGACATGCTAGGGAGATAAAGTTTCTAGATGAAATAAATGACTGCTTCTTGGAGCAGCTGGTTCATGAACTGACCAGAGGGGAAGCCATACTGGACCTAGTCCTTAGTGGAACACCAGATCTGGTGGAAGAAATAAGGGTGTTGGGACCACTTGGCAATAGTGATCATAGCATGATCATGTTTGATTTAATTAGTGGAGGAGGGATAGTAAAGAAATCCACAGTACTACCTTTTAACTTTCGAAAGGGAGACTATGATACAATGAGAGATATAGTTAAGAAAAAACTAAAAGGAGCGGTTGCAAATGTTAAAGACTTACATCAAGCTTGGGTGTTGTTTAAAAATACTATCCTGGAAGCCCAGACCAGCTGTATTCCACGCATTAAGAAAAGTGGAAGAAAGTCCAAAAAACTGCCAGCATGGTTTAAAGGTGAAGTCAGAGAGGCTGTTGCTGCCAAAAAAACATCTTTCAGGAAATGGAAAAAAGAACCAAACAATGAAAACTGGAAACAACACAAGCACTGGCGAGTTAAATGCAAAGCATTGATAAGGCAGGCAAAGTGAGAATTTGAGAAGGAACTTGCTTTGGAAGCAAAAACACGAAATAAAGACTTTTTCAAGTACATTCGTAGCAAAAGGCCTGTGAGAGAGTCAATTGGACCATTAGATGATAGAGGGGTAAAAGGGGAAGTAAGAGGAGACAAGGCTATAACGGAGAGACTGAATGAATTCTTTACTTCAGTCTTTACTGTGGAAGATGTAGGGATGTTACCCAAGACTGAAGTGGTATTTAAAGGTGATACTGCAGAGGAATTGAGAGAAATATCGCTACACCGGGAAGATGTATTACAACTATTTGATAAACTGAATAGCAGCAAATCACTTGGACCGGATGGTATACATCCAAGAGTGTTGAAAGAACTGAAATATGAGATTGCAGACCTTCTATTAGTAATCTGTGAACTTTCATTAAAATCATCTCTAATACCTGAAGGCTGGAGGATCGCCAATGTAACGCTAATTTTTAAAAAGGGTTCCAGGGGTGATCTGGGATATTACAGACCAATGAGCCTGATGTCAGTACCGGGGAAAATTGTAGAAACCATCATAAAGAACAAAATTACACAGCATGTAGATAGTCATGGCCTAATGGGAGACAGCCAACATGTCTTTAGACAAGGAAGTTCTTGTCTTACTAATCTGATATGTTTTTTTGAAGGTGTGAATAAACAGGTAGACAAAGGTGAGTCTGTTGATATAGTGCATCTGGACTTTCAGAAAGCCTTTGACAAGGTCCCTCATCAGAGACTTTTGGCAAAACTAAAAAGTCATGGGATAGGAGGTAGTGTACTATTGTGGATCGGGAAATGGTTAAAAGATAGGAAACAGAGGGTAGGGCTAAATGGCCAATTTTCCCAATGGAAAAAAGTGAATAGTGAGTACCCCAGGGATCTGTACTGGGTCCACTACTTTTTGACATATTCATAAATGACCTGGAAAAGGGAATAACTAGTGAGGTATCAAATTTGCAGATGACACAAAACTGTTTAAAGTTGTTAAAACCTAAGAGGACTGTGGAAAACAGCAGGAGGATCTGGATAAATTGGAAGACTGGGCATCCAAATGGCAGATGAAATTTAATGTGGACAAGTGCAAAGTTATGCACCTAGGGAAGAACAACTCACACTATGGTTACACGATGCAAGGTTCCACATTGGGAACTACCACCCAGGAAAAAGATTTAGGAGTCATCGTGGATAACATGTTAAAACCCTCCACCCAGTGTGCAGCGGTGGCCAAGAAAGCAAATAGAATGCTAGGTATCATAAGGAAAGGAATGGAAAATAAAACAAAGGATATTATAATGCCTCTGTGTCGTTCCATGGTACGACCGCACCTTGAATATTGTGTGCAATTCTGGTCGCCGTATCTTAAAAAGGATATAGCGTTATTAGAAAAGGTACAGAGAAGAGCCACCAAAATGGTAAAGGGGATGGAAGGCTACTCCTATGAAGAGAGGCTACAAAGGTTAGGGCTCTTCAACCTGGAAAAGAGACGGCTGAGGGGAGATGTGATAGAGGTCTATAAATTAATGAATGGAGTTGAACAGGTAAATGTAGATTGATTGTTTACGCTATCAGAATATAGAAAGACTAGGGGACATGTAATGAAGCTACCGGGTAAACTATTTAAGACAAATAAGAGAAAATATTTTTTCACTCAACGTGTAATCAAACTCTGGAATTTGTTACCGGAGGATGTAGTAAGAGCTGTTAGTGTAGCTGGGTTTAAAAAAGGTTTGGACACGTTCCTGGAGGAAATGTCCATAAACCATTATTAAAAAGGGACCCAGGATATCAATGCTTGACCCAATACAAGCATTGTGGATCCTGTGTCTTTTGGGGATACTGCTAGGTACGTATGACCTAGATTGGCCACTCTTGGAAACAGGATACTGGGCTTGATGGACCTTAGTCTGACCCAGTATGGCATATCTTATGTTCTTATGTTCTAAATCTGATTAATTTTTTAACTGGATGTCCAGAGCGGTATTCAACAAAGCCTTTGACACGTTTTCACATTCAGTAAGTGTCTTATAAATAAACTGCAATAATAATCCAAATTGATAATAAGAAGGACTTTTTGAGCAGTAATTGCTTCTAGCAGGAGTAACTGGGGAGCTGTACCCGGCGCTCTCCCTGCCAAGCTCCTTGCCAATACCCACAATGGATTCCCATAAACTTTACACCACACATAATTTTTGGAACAACAGGTCGTAGCTTTATTGCCCATTAACATTTTTAACATGCGTAATCAACCAACCAGCCAATCCCCCCCCAGCGGAGCGATACCTCACCAGCCATGCAATTAGCAAGGTGACCTCGCTTTCGCACCTGTCCCGGTCAGCCACCGGTCAAGTTCCTACCACCCCTGCCCAACTTCGCCATATCACTAGTAAAAGCCTGCTAGGGGTTATCCGGGTTGCGGGCACCCTGCCCCCGCCCCAATTAGCCTACGGCTCTGGACCCCAGAAACCTCTGGGATCCCGCCACCGGCACAGGCACTTTAACGTGCCTTTGCCGCCCCCCCCCAACCTGAGTGCAAGCTGCAACCTGCCCATGCTATCCCACACTACCTGCTCTACTGCTTCCTGCCAATTATTTAGGAGCAAATCCACCCCCACCGGAGCAAGATGCACCCCGTCACTCCTATACAGACCCGCACAAGCCACACCTGCCCAATCATGCTGTACCTGATATCCCCCATGCTCACAAACCCATTTCCCGATCTGCCTGTTGAAATTCGTCAGCCCTCGAGCCCTCTTCACGCTGGCCTCGGTATGATATCAGACCAAATGAGCACCACCCCTTCAAACATCCTCAATATCTGAGCTAAATCTTTTTTTGCAGCATTAATCAATTGTTTGCAGGTCCAAGACGCTAGATCATTGCCTCCCAGATGCAACAGCAGAAACCCCAGCGGTGTCCTCCGTCGCGTGTGGTGATGAAGCAAAGGCAGCAGCTGCATCCATCTCAGCCCCCTCTCACCCAGCCATGAAATCATCACCACCTCAGACTCCAGTCCCAGGTTACGCCCGATAGGTCTCACCTCTGTGCGTTGACCAGCCCAAAACACAAACGAATACCCCAGCATCCAACATGCCTTCACACCTCTGCTCCCATCTGTAAAAGAAAAATGTGGTTAAATATCCCTCGTGTCGCTTAGT
Organism: Ichthyophis bannanicus; assembly: GCA_033557465.1. Classification (NCBI taxonomy): domain Eukaryota; kingdom Metazoa; phylum Chordata; class Amphibia; order Gymnophiona; family Ichthyophiidae; genus Ichthyophis; species Ichthyophis bannanicus. The sequence continues at coordinate 389,493,828 of CM066035.1, forward strand.
CCCTCACCTCATAAATGGACATAACCCTGAAAAGCCATGGACCTCCATCGGCCAATCGCTTGTATCTGAAGGCCCGCCAATCCGCTTCAACCCCAACCGCAACACTGCTGCCACCTGGTATCACGTCACCACCCCGGCATCCCAGTGAACAAAGAGCCCACCCTCCACTCATGGGCGAATTCCCAGGTAAGCCTGCATTGCCGCCACAGGGCACGTGGGCCCCCCTATCGCCTGTAGCACTACCCACATGCCTCTTCCTTGCTGATCCATTTTAGACTTTTTCAACAAGACCTTTAAATGTCCCCCCTCCACCCGCACATGCCTTCGCTCCAGGCTATTCCCCCCTCCCTCTTTTTTGGAATTAGCCACCAATTCCCCCACCTGGAATGCACCAAAAAAGGCCAAACTGAATACTACCCTGAACAGAGTGGCTTCATATCCAGACACCACCACCGTAGGTAACGCCTCGCACAGTCCTCTAAGCAAGTCGTGCGTTACTGGTCCCCGCTGATCCTGCTGAGTCAGCCGTGACTATGCCCACCCCTGCATCAACTTCCGAGCTAAGAACCCTCCCCCCAATGGGCCCCATCCCACCACTCTGGCAAAAAAGGCGAAGCCTGCCAAATGGCCCCGCATGGCTGCACGAGTCACACCTCTCCCTTTTGTGCTGAGGATATAATGCCCCAATAAATGGTCCAACACCGCCCCCGCCTGCCACCCCTGCTCCCGCAAGAACTCCACCACTCTTCTGCAACCACTGCGATATGCCTCCCATGTGTGCTCCATCACTGAGCTCCAAAGCATATCTCTCATCTCCGCAGGCCAAAGCTCCATAAGTTCCAAGGGACCTCCAGCCCCTCCGCCTCCGCCTCTGGCACCAGCTGCCGGAACCGCTCCCACTGTAAACAGGAAAGAGCATCAGCAATGCCGTTATTAAGCCCTCGAATGTGCTGAGCTTTCAGCCCTACAATCAGACGCAAACAGAATAATACCACCTTTCGCATCAATGCTGCTACTTGGACACACCGAGGCGTGTAATGATTAACTACACTCACTACGGCTTCATGGTCACACCACCAGACCACTTTCCTATTACACAACCTCCCAGGCCACAACTCTAGTGTCACCAAAATAGGAAACAGCTCCAAGAACGTGATATTCCTTAACAGCCCCGCGTCGCGCCACGACGATGGCCAGCTATCTACACACCATGCCCCCCCGAAGTAAATTCTCAACCCGCTGCCCCCGCTGCATCTGTATATAGCTGCAGTTCCTCGCTAGAATGCTCCTCCTCCATGAGCACCGACGACCCATTGAAATCCTTCAAAAAAGCATCCCACACCCGCAAATCTTCCTGAATGCTCCTGGAAATTCGAATTCGGTGATGAGGTTTACATACACCCACCGTGGCTGCCGCCAATCGGCGAATGAATAACCGCCCCATCGGTATAACTCTACAAGCAAAATTCAACGACCCTATCAATGCCTGCATTTCTTTCAACGTGAACTTCGCCAAAGCCAACGCATTAGCTACCAAAACCCGCAACTTCACCACCTTCTCCGATGGCAATCGAGCTATCATTTCCACCGAATCCAACTCAATGCCTAGAAAAGTGAGCCTAGTCACCGGTCCCTCAGTCTTCCCATCCACCAAAGGCACCCCCAACTCCCCCGCAACACTCACAAAACCCTCCAACAATGCACTACACTGGGAAGCCTGCGCCGCATCCACAAACAAAAAATCATCCAGGTAATGCACCACATCCGCACAACCCACCCGTTGTACAACCACCCACTGCAGAAAGGTACTAAATTTTTCAAAACAGACACACGAAACTGCGCAGCCCATGGGCATGCATTTATCAAAATAAAATTCCCCCGTAAATTGGAAACCCAGCAGATGAAAAGAGGTGGGGTGCACTGGCAACAATCGGAAGGCAAATTTGATGTCCACCTTTGCCATCAATGCCCCCCGACCCACCTTCTTCACCAACTCCACCGCCCTCTCAAATGAGGTGTAACGCACCGTGCAGCATTCACACGGAATGTGGTCATTGACCGACGCCCCCAAGGGAAAAGACAAATTATGAATTAACCGAAACTTACCCAGCTACTTCTTTGGTATAATCCCCAACGGAGACACCACAAATTTTCTAAACGGGGGCTCTGCAAACGGACCAGCTATCCATCCCAGCTTCAACTCAACTTCCAATTTCTCACGCACAACCGCCTCAAAATGGTGCACTGATGGGGAATTCCTAGCGGCAACCGCCGCCACCTCGCCTTGAACTGGAAAAATAAACTCCGACTGAAACCCGAACTTCAACACTTCCTTATCCCCTTTCTTTGGGTAGTGGCGCAGCCACTCCATTAACACCCCCACCTGTATGGGCGAGGGGGCCATGCCAAACACTGCACCCCTACTTGGAGGCCGGCAATGTGGCCCCCGGGGCACCTTTTCAAATACATTTTGCTGCTGAGTGTCCCCCACCACAAACGGAACTGACCTGCCGGAACTTGCGGTCCTGGAAAGGGCAGGAGGACTTGTTGAATCTCCAACACACGTCCCCCCCTCCCCCGGCCCCCTGCTTGCTCAGCAACACGACCCCCCCTGCTTGAAAGGAATGGCTCCCCCCACAGTAGCCACCACACTGAACTCTACTCCGCCCCCCACCCCCCCACCGCATTTGATCATACCGACATTTGCGTGAGCCACAAGTTAATATCTTCCGTGCCCCATGTTAGCAACTTGTTCTCTTCCATTTTATCTCTGAACTTTTCGTCATAGTTAAGCCATGACCACCCGTCATGGGACTGCGACGCCTCCAGAATTGAGTCCGCATATGACAGCAGCCTCCCGTACTGCTCTGGGTAGCGATTACCCCACACCCTCGCCAAACGCAAGAAAGTCCTAACCCAGTTCACCACTGTTCTTGACACCTTTCTAACCCTCCCGGCTTTTTCGTCCTCTTTGCATTTCTTCTTACTGTTGCCCGAGCGCTTACGACCCTCCAACAATCAGAAAATATTGATATAATGTCGCTTCCTTATTCTCCTTCTCAACTTCCTTGGCACCCCCTCCCATAATTCCGACAAAGCTGTCACTGCCGCCGTCCCCCACCACTGGATGTGCTCCCTGTCAACACCGCACCCTGCCCCCCTGAACTCCTCCCGTCACCCATCAACGATCCTGTGGACGAACTTGATGACGTAGAGGTGGACGATCCTGAACCGTGCCTCCGACGGCAAGCGTGCTTCTTTTTCCTGCTAACCTTTCCCGACCGCTCCACTCGCCCGCCCCCCTAACAACCCCCCCTGCCCATTCTGCCAGCAACTCACCCATCTCTGCTGCCGCTGGCGTCTCAGTCCCAGCCTGGCGCTGCACCTCCTGTGATAGTTCTTCCCCCGACTGCTGGGATCCGCCTCCTCTTGCCGCCGTCACTGCGACTGTACCTCCTCAGGTGTCCAATGTTTGTTCTGCGCTACTCGCGGGCCCAAATTGCTGCTCTATGCCATGCATCACTACAGGCGATGCCCGAAATGGAATCTGTGGAGATAAAAATGGCAACACCAGAGAGGGAACCACCGGGGACCATGCCGGTTGCCATGCCCCCGCCCAATCGACCCTCGAAGGGCCCTGTCCTCCCCCATCCACTGCTCCCAAGCCTGTTGTCCTATGGCCCCCACACACCTCATACTCAGCAGTCTTCCCCCCAGGAATAACCTACCTCCCCCCACACAGCCCGATACCCCATACCCCGACCTATCCCCCGCACCACAACTTCCCTCACCACCCCGCCATGCCCCAGCCCCGTGTGCTTGAACCAGGTTCTCTCCCCCCTCCTGAGCCTGCCCTGCCCCTGCCCCCCTTTCAGCACTCCCCTGCCCTTCACTGCCTATTGCCTCTCTTCCCCTCCTGGCACAAACTGCTCCCTGACCGCGAGGTCTGCACCCCACCACCGACCCTGGACCCACAGCAGGAGACCCACAACGCCCTCTCCCTGCATGCTGAGGCTGACCGCCCCCGGCCCCCAGCCATACACCTAGCATGCTTGTGTGAACCCCCCTGCCGTCCCCTTTTCTCCCCCCTGCCCCCTTGGATCCCTTGGACCCTGCCCCCCACTCGCCCCCCCTCTGGCTCCCTTTCCCACCCAGCATCCTTCTTCTTGAGCCCAGACCTCTCCCAACCCCAGCCCAATTCTTTTTTTTTTAACCTGATCTCCCAGTCCTACCCCTCACTCTCCTTCAATTCCAGCTTCACAGCCGTACCAGTGTCTTGCACCACTTGACTGCTGATGCCCTCCGTCTGCTGTGAGACCGGCTCCAGTCACTCCGCCATAACTCTCCAGCTCTCCAGCTCCAACAACCCCCCCCCCGATCCTCTGCACACATGCCACTGGTCCCACGGTACCCTGTACCGAACGCGTCCTACTCGCTGACCACCAGCTTCAGTGAGCGCCCTCCAGACACACCACCGGCCGCTCGCCCTTTCACTGACCATGTGCTTGGCAAGCACCTCTGCTGCCAAAGCACATGGCCTCGCCTCCCCTCCGACTGGCTCCCGCTGCACTCATCCCCGCGGCAGAGCCAATCGATTTGAATGGTGCTCCCCGCGTCATTGCGCCTCCCGCGCGCCCCCCATCCCCCTCCACCTCTTCTTTTCCCACGTGCAGGGTCCCGCGCAGGGGGTGCCCCAAGTTCCTTGTGGCCACCGGGACCCTGCCCGCGCCCTTCTTCAAACAGAAGAAATCAAGGCCACAGAGCCAGATTAGCTCGTTATCTCATCATTGGTCCTCCTAGACTCTTAATTAAAGAAGCCATAACACTCCAAAATGGGACATTTTAAAATGTGATTTTTCAATTTTATTAATTTAGAATTTTTCTTAAATATTTTAATTAATTCTCATTAGAAAAAATATATTTGATTTCAAAATTCCAAAAAATTGCACAAAAATTTATAAAAAGCACGCCAATCAGATGACAAGTATAAAAAACTAACATAAATGCAAATTGTCCATACATATCCATATCTGACACAATATTGCATTTTGACTTATCTGTGTCAGGGTTAATGATGACCTTCACAATGTCAAAATATGCCCTCCAGTCTTTCATAGAAACATGATGGCAAAAAAAGACCAGATGGCCTATCTAGTCTGCCCTTCCATATCAACTACAATAGTCACCTTTTTACCCACATATGATGGGACCATACTGGACTTAGTGCTTACCAATGGGGAAAATGTTTCTGATTTTACAGTGGGAGATCATCTCACATCCAGTGATCACCAGATAGTATGGTTCAGTATTAGGACTAGGGCTGATAAAATGCATTCAAAAGCGAGGGTCTTATACTTTAAGAAAACTAACATTACCAAGAAGGGACAATAACTCAAAGAACTATTAGTAGGATGGGAACAGTTGGGGGATGTAGAAAAATAGTGGACAAAACTGAAAGGGGATATTTTAAGGGCTTCAAACCTTTTTGTTAGAAAGGTAAATAAATGTAAAAGGTAACGGAGAACACTATGGTTCTCAGAAGCAGCAGCTGAAAAGGTGTAGAAAAAGAGGGAGGCCTTCAGTAAATACAAGAGATCAGGCATCTATATTTGGAAAAACAGAGAAGCTAGCAAAGTAGTCAGGAAAGCAAAGGTACAAAAAGAAGAAATAGACACTGCAATAAAATGTTAGGATAAGACATTTTTCAGATATATCAGAGAGAGGAGGAAGAACAAAAGTGCTATTGTCAGATTCAAGGGTGCAGGAGAGAAATATGCAGAAACTGATGAGGATAAAACAGAATTGCTTAACAAATATTTCTGTTCTGTGTTCACAGATGAAGGGCCAGGAGCAGGACCTCAGAAAACAACCACAAATAGGAAAGAAGTGATGGGGATCTCAAATGATTTTCAGAAGACTGTGTTTGTGAGGAACTAGCTAAACTAAAAGTAGACAAAGCGATGGGTCTGGATGGAAAACATCCAAGAATACTGAGGGAACTTGGAGATATTCTAGCTGCTCTGATCTTTTCAATGCCTCTTGGGAGTTGGGAGTGGTGCCAGAGGACTGGAGAAGGGAACATGTGGTCCCTTTACACAAAAGCAGACATAAGGATGACATTGAGAACTACAGGCCAGTTAGTCTAACCTCTGTGGTTAGTAAATTATTGGAAAGGCTACTAAGAGAGAATAGTGAGGTTTCTGGAGTCCAATGGATTGCAGGATCCGAGGCAGCATGGATTCACCAGAGGCAGATCTTGTCAGACAAATCTGATTGATTTCTTTGACTGGGTGACAAGGGAGTTGGACCAAGGGAGAGCCCTAAATGTGGTGTATTTAGATTTCAGTAAAGCCTTTACACCGTTCTGCACAGGCGACATAAACAAATTGAGCACCATAGGGTTGGACCCTAAAGTTACTGATTGGGTTAGAAATTGGTTTAGTGGGAGGTGACAAAGGATACAGGTAAATTGAGCTCACTCTGAAGAGGAGGTTACCAATGGTGTGCATAGGGATCTGTTCTTGGTCCGATTCGTTTTAACATCTTTGTTAGTGATATTGCGGAATGACTGTCAAGGAAGGTTTCCTTGCTTGCTGTTGCTACCAAAATCTGCAAAATCTGGAAACATGCTTATCTGTGGTTTCATCTTGGCTCTCATCAAATTGCTTGGTTCTCAATATTGCTAAAACTGCAGCTATTTGGTTCTCCCATGGTTCCGCTGTCCCTTCGCTCATTCCGTCCTTTTCGGGTGCCCCTATCGCCCTGGTCTCGAAACTTTGTTACCTTGGTGTTATCTTTGACAATAACCTATCTTTCAGCGACCACATTTCTCATATCTCTCAGCGCTCCTTCTTCTGCCTCCGGCAAATTCGTGAAATTAGGCCATTTCTCTCTTCTCAGGCTCTCACTACCCTCCTCCTCTCCATGGTCATAACTCAACTGGATTTCTGCAATTCCATCTACACTGGTATCCCACAGTATCAACAACGGCGCTTACAGTTAATACAAAATACAGCTGCCCGCATGATTTTACATGCCTCCCCTCGGGATCACATTACCCCAATATTACAACATCTCCACTGGTTGCCCCTCAGGTTCCGGATCCCCTTCAAGATCCTCACGTTAGTGTACCGAGCTCTCTATCTTCGCAAGCCGCAATATCTGTCCAATCTATTGGTTTTTCACACACCCTCACGCAGCCTCCGGTCCGTTCATGTAAACCGTCTGCACCTCCCAGCCACCTCTCAAGCTCACTTACAGTCCACTCGGAAATCAGCATTTTTCTACCTGGGCCCCTCCCTCTGGAATTCCCTCCCCCTTGCCCTTCGACTAGAAGAATCCTACCCTAAATTTCGCTCCCTCCTAAAGACCCATTTCTTTTCCTCTGCCTTTGACACCCCTCTGTGAACCTTCTTGACTTCTCTCATCTTCTGTCTTTCTGCTATTTTCTACCCTCCGCCTTCTTTCCTTTATATTATTGTAGTTCATTTTCCTTTTCCAACTTTATTGTTTTTTATATTGTAAACCGCCCCGATGTAATGGGGGGCGGTATATCAAGTCTGCTGTAAACAGTAAACAATAATAAACAATAGAGTAGACACCCAGGAAGGAGTAGATAACATGAGGAGGGAATCTAACTAAGCTTGAAGAATGGTCTAGAATTTGGCAGCTGAAATTTAATGCTAAAAAATCCAGGGTTATGCATTTGGGCTGCAAAAATCCAAAGGAGTGGTACAGTGTAGGGGTTGAGGTACTTCTGTCCACAAAAGAAGAGCGGGACCTGGGTGTAATTGTGTCTGATGATCTTACAGTAGAAAAGGTAGAAAAGGTAACCACGAAAACCAGGATGCTTGGGTATATAGGGAGAAGAATGACTAGCAGAAGAAGGAGGTGATAATGTCCCTTTATAACTCTCTGGTGCGACCTCATTTGGAGTATTGTATGCAGTTCGGGAGACTGCACCGTCAAAATGATATAAGCAGGTTCTGATTGGTGCAAAGGGTGGCTACTAAAATGGTTAGTGGTCTTCATTATGTAGCATATGAGGACAGACTTATGGGATGGGGCGATATGATAGAGACATTTAAATACCTCTGTGGCATAAAAGCACAGGAGGGTCTCTTTCAATTGAAGAGAAGCTCTGCAACGAGAGGACATAGGATGAGAGTGAAAGGGGATAGACTCTGGAGTAATTTGCGGAATTATTTCTTTAAGGAAAGAGTGCTAGATGCATGGAATAGTCTCCCAGTGGAGGTGGTGGACATAAGGACAGTACTGTAAGGAGGTCATTCTGAAAGGCATGTTGCAGGGCTGCACAGCCCCGCAGGTTTCCTGTACCCTATTCCACCACCTGCTCCCTCTTTATATCCTGTGCACAGGGGCGGCCCAAGAGGGCTGCGGGGCCATGTGCGGAGATGGTGCGTGGCCTCATTTGCATAAATATTTGCATAATGTTACCATACACCAACGTTTAGTAAACATGCCTCTTAATGAGTGTATGGATAAAGAAAGACTAAAATACTTCTATATACTATAATCCAGTGCCAACCGCCAGGCACATTAGGAACTACTACAAACACTGCCAATTTAGAACCCATAGCAAACCCGATGTATTGTAACAGCACTACCAGGACTCACAAAGCATCATTACCTATCAAAAGGCAACACTGCAAATATTAAACCAATACATTTCAGAGAATAACAATACATGACCTATAGGGGAAAGAGAACAAGTGGCAATGTCAAATAGGAATTACATAAACAGCTCAGCTCAGTTAAACATGCAGAACATAGACCATCACCAAACAAGGAATCACAATTTAGAAACAGGAAGACAATAATTAAACTTGGAACCCCAAAAGTCAAACTTGGAATGTACAACAACACTGAAGAAATAAAACTATAAATTAATTTCCTCTTGTACTAAACAAAGCGCAGACGTTAATGATGCACATTTCCCAGAGCTGACATATTCCAGTTAATAAAGTCAAAATAAAGAGAGAGTTTTCTAACTTTTGAGCATTTTTTTTCAGTTGCAATTGCTCCAGCCACTTTCTTCTGGTTTCTTTGTGTCCTCTGCTAACTCTTCATCGTCTGCTGTCCATTTGTCCTTTCTTCTCTCTTCTAGGTTATTTTTTCCATTCTCTCTCTACATCTGCTTTAACATACTAATCATTCTCCTTTTGCTCTTTCCAAATTCCTATTTCATGCACTCAAATTTTACCCCTCCATCCTCAATCCCCACTTACTCTCCCAATACCCAGCCAATTGTAGATTTTTCTTCCCTCCCACACAAAGCACAGTTACTGTAACAGGTGAACTCTGGGAACAGCAGGAATAAGTCTTCACATATGGGTATCGTCGGTACCAACGGAGCCTGCGTGGGAACGCTCCCCAGCGTCCAATCAGAAAACGTTTGGGAGCATCCCACAGCACCTGCGTGCTGCCTTCCCGCCTTTCCCAACTGTCTCTCCTCAGTTAGGTTTTAAAGCTGAGACAAAGAGAGAGAGAGAGGGAAAGGAAAGATAGATAGAGAGATACAACTCCCAGGGGAGGTGGGTGGGTTGTGAAGACTTATTCCTGCTGTTCCTAGAGATCACCTGTTACAGGTAAGTAACTGTGCTATCTCCAGGAACAAGCAGGAATGAGTCTTCACATATGCGAACTCCCTAGCTTTAGATGCCAGGGAGAGACCCCAGAAGTTGTCTGTCCCTGGGACAGGGCTCCACTTCCCCCCATGGATCTCTGGTATCCCATCAGGGATGGTGGGTAGGAGTTGATTAAGTATGGAACAGGTGTTTGAGAACAGCCTGACCAAACAAGGCATCCCAGCGGGAGTCCTTGTCCAAACAGTAATGGGCTGTGAAGGTATGAACCAAGGCCCAAGTGGCTGCTCGACAGATGTCGTCAATAGACACAGAGTTCAGATGAGCCATTGAGGCTGCCAAGGCTCTCACATTGTGAGCTGTAACATGACCCTCCAGAGAAAGGTTCTTACTCTGATAGGTGAAAGAAATACACTGGGCAATCCAGTTAGATAGTGTTCTCTTGGAGACTGGTAGTCCCAAATGAGAAGGATCAAAGGCAACAAAGAGCTGAGAGGACTTTCTATGTTGCTGTGTCCTTTGTAAATAAAAAGCCAGAGCTCTTTTACAGTCCAGGGTATGAAGATTCCTCTCTGCACTTGATGCATGATGCCCTGGAAAAAAGACAGGTAGGTAGACCTACTGGTTGAGGTGAAAGGGCGAGACCACCTTAGGCATAAAATGTGGATGAGTCCTAAGGACTACCTTGTCATGATGGAACCTTGTATAAGGTGGATTAGCTACGAGTGCTTGCAATTCACTAATACAAAGTGCTGATGTGATTGCAATAAGAAAGATAACTTTCCAAGAAAGGTATTTCAAGGAGGTGGTAGCCAAAGGTTCAAAAGGTGGCTTCATAAGCTGACCAAGAACTAGGTTCAAGTCCCATGCCACCAGAGGTGGTCTAATGGGAGGCTTTGTTAAAAGGAGGCCTCTTATGAACCTTGCTACAAGAGGATGAGAGGAAACAGGTTGTCCATTCAGTGGCTTAAGGGAAGCTGCAATAGCACTGTAATGGACCCTTACTGAATTAGTTTGAAGGCCTGCATTAGACAGATGGAGGAGATACTCCAGCAAAGATTCCAGGGGTATGGCAAGGGGGTTAAGACTCTTCCCAGCGCACCAGATAGTGAACCTCTTCCACTTGAAAGCATAAGAACGTCTAGTGGAAGGTTTTCTGGAAGCATAAAGAACATCTTTCACCTGTTGAGAAAGATGAAGATCTTGGAGATCTAGGCCTTCAGCAACCAAGCCCTGAGATGCAGAGACTGGGGATTGGGATGCCATAACTTCCCGTCCTATTGAGATAGGAAATCTGGAGCAGACCCTAACTCGAGGGAGGGAGCTTGAGAGAGCTGTAGAAGCAGAGGGTACCACACTTGCCCTGGCCAATGTGGAGCTATGAGAATCATGTGGCCTCTGTCTCTCTGAAGCTTGAACAGGGTTTTGGAAATTAGGGGAATGGGTGGAAAGGCATACAGGAAGTCTTGACCCCAGTGAAGGAGGAAAGCATCCCTTGCCTGAGCCCCCTAAGCCAGAGTTCTGGAACAGAACCAGGGAAGTTTGGCATTCCACGGACTTGCAAAGAGGTCTATGTCCGGGGTTCCCCAAATCTGAAAATTCCTGGTCACCTGGTCCACATGTAGGGATCACTCGTGTGGAAGCAGAACTTGACTGAGCCTGTCTGCCCAAGAGTTTTGAACGCCTGGAAGATAAACTGCCAGAAGATGAATTTGATGCTCTCTGGCGAGGGCCCACAGTCGCAAAGCTTCATTGCAAAGTGACAGAGAGCCAGTTCCTCCCTGCTTGTTCACATAGAACATGGCTACCTGATTGTCCGTGTGGATAAGGACTGTCTTGCAGCTGAGCAGGGTGTGGAACACTTGCAGAGCAAGGAAGATTGCTCTGAGTTCCAAGAGATTGATATGTAGACAAGTCTCCTGTGGGGACCAGATGCCCTGTGTGGAGAGGTCTTGTAGATGAGCTTCCCACCCCATTGGAGAAGCATCTGTTGTGAGAGTTGCTTGGGGTAGAGACTGCTGAAAGGGGGACCCCAGCAACAGGTTTTGAGGGGACTTCCACCACTGGAGAGACAAAATGAGGCGACTTGTGTTTGCTATTTTGTCTGACAGGCAATCTAATGCCTGGGTCCATTGGGTGGATAAAGTCCACTGAGCTGCTCTCATGTGAAGGCGAGCATATGGGACCACATGTACACTGGATGCCATGTGGCCTAGTAATTGTAAAATCTCTCGAGCTGTTAAGTGAGGCTTCAACTCTGCTTGAGAAGCTAACTGCACCAAGCGAAGGCAACGGGCCTGGGGGAGATAGGCCCTTGCCTTTGTGGTATCCAGCAATGCCCCTATAAACTCCAGGGACTGAGTAGGGGTTAAATTGAATTTTGGGATGTTTATTATCAGCCCTAAATACTGAAGGATACTCATTGTGCAGGCTAGAGAACTCTTGGCCTCTGACTGAGTGGGAGCTCGGATGAGCCAGTCATCCAAATAAGGGAAGACGAATATTCCCAGAGTGCGCAGAAATGCAGCTACCACTGCCATGCATTTTGTGAACACCCTTAGTGCAGAGGCCAGACCAAAAGGGAGCACTCTGTATTGATAGTGCTTCTCTTGAAAAAGGAACCGAAGGAACCTTCTGTGAGTTGGATGGATGAGAACATGGGTGTACGCACCCTTGAGATCTAGAGAACAAAGCCAATCCTGACTGTGAAGGTATGGCAGCAGAGTTCCCAGAGAAATCATTTTGAATTTTTCCTTGACTAGGAATCTGTTCAATTCTCTGAGATCTAAGATGGGTCTGTAGCCCCCTGTTTTCTTTGGAATAAGAAAATAGGGGGAGTAGAAACCTGTGCCCTGTTGTTGAAGAGGCACTTCCTCTATTGCCTCCTGGGTGAGAAGGGTGGCAACTTCCTGCCCCAAGAGGCTGAGGAGGGAGGTTGGAGAATTGAACTGGTGCACTCTTGTGTGAGGGGGCAAGTCTGAAAAATGAAGTTTGTACCCCTCTCTTATGATGGAGAGTGTCCAATGCTCTGCTGTAATTTGCTGCCATCTGGGAGCAAAATGACATAACCTTCCTGGAATGATGGAGGGCTCTGGTCCTTCCAGAACCAGGAAGGTTAAGTTCTCTAACGGAAAGTCAAAGGCCCTGAGGGGGCTGAGGTTGCTGGGTCAGTGGAGGCCTAGCAGCCTTTGCTTTGTTCTGTTTGGATGATTGCTGACGTTTGGTAGGGAACTGAGCTGCAGAAGATGCCCGCTGACCATAAGCAGGATAGAATCTTCCCTTTTTAGAAAAAGGTGCTTTCTTGAACAACCTTTTCTTAGCAGGAGCAGCTGTAGATTTGGATAGTCTATCCAAGGCAGAGTTTTCAGCATCCATCTGATTGACTTTTGCTTGCCAATCTTTACCAAACAGGTTCTCACTTGCACAGGGGATATTTCCCAATTCATCTTGAACCCAGATCTCCAAATCAGATGCTTGAAGCCAAGCAATTCTACGTGCACCTATGGTGATAGCTGAGGCTCTGCTGACACATTCAAAGGAGTCGAAAGCTGCACGGTTGGAGAATTTGGAGATATCTTGGGCATGTTTAAGCCAAGTGAGAAAGTCCTGTCTTTTATCTTCAGAAATGAAAGGACTTAAAGTCTGCAAATGATCAGTGACTTCTTTTAAGAACATTCCCATGTAAAGTCTATAGGAATTAATTCTCGCAGCAAGCATGGAAGCTTGGAAGACTCTTCTTCCAAACGCATCCAGGGTTCTACATTCACGTCCTGGAGGATTAGAGGCATGTCTTTTGGCACTTCTAATCTTTCTCATAGCAGACTCAACCACAATAGAGTGGTGAGGAAGTTGAGTTTTATGGAAACCAGGACAAGGAGGGACACGATACATGGTATCCAACCTGTGAGAATGAGGGGAGGTGGTCAGAGGTGCTTCCCACATCCTTAACATGAGATCATACAAAATCTCATGAACAGGCAAGGTAACTGCCTCCTTAGAAGTTTTAGGATATTGTAAAATATCCAACTCCTTGGCTCTGGGTTCTGTCTCAGGGGCCACCGTAATGGAAAGGCCCCGAGCCACCTCCCTGATGAGGTCTTGAAAAGACAAGTCCTCTGGAGGAGACATCCTTCATTTAGGAGAGGACTCCTCCTTTGGAAGAAGCATCACTGCATCGACCTACTCTTCAGAATCCTCAGAGGAATCGAAGTATCGTCTGTCCAGATGCTCTTGCAAAGCCCGATACCTGTACTGACTGGGATCGGCATCGGGAATAACCGGTACTGGGTTATCGGTACCAGAGGGCTTCAGAGGACAGAGTACCAGCATAGCGGACACCGATGCCGATGTCGATGCCACCGGTACCAGGATTGGTACCGATGGCGATGCTATAGCCGGTACCGGTGGGGTAGTCTGTTGCGGTACCACGGGCGTCGATGCCACAAGGAAAGCCGCCAGACTGCGTTCCATGGACAGAATCCTCTGATCCATCGACGCCGCCAATGCTTGGAAGTCGGTACCAGTGGAAGCCACCGGTACCCAAGAGCATGGCACCAGGAGATCTGTCGAGGCCACGCCATCGAGATCATCCTGAAACCCAGATGATGATGCTTTAGAGGCCGAAGCCTCCCGCCGGGGTAATTTTGCCAGTGCAGAATCCTCGAGGGCAATGCCAGAGGCATCTCGATGCTTGGAAGAAGATCTACCCTTCGAGGACCAGCTGGATTTATGTTTAGTTACCTGAGATCCATGTGAGGAAGAAGAAGCCCTGGAAGATGTCGATGCCACCGAAGCCGCATCAGACGGAAACAGGGTACTGAGCTTGGCAGCTCGGTTCTGCCGACCTCTTTTAGACATCATAGAACAGGACATACAATCTGTAATGGAATGGTCAGGACCTAAACATTTTAGACACCAGTCATGGGTGTCGGTGACAGAAATTGTACCACCACATTTTGTGCACTCCTTAAATCCTGAGGCAGGTTTTTCCATGTTAAGGAAAAAAGGTTTTGGGCCTAAGGCCCAAAACGCAAGTGCACCTGAGGAAAAGAAACGGATAAAAGATTTTTTTTTTAACAAGAAGAAAAGAAAAAGACCAGCGGTACCGGTGGAGCGTCGAAGAAGGCAGACGCGACACAAAAGAAATAAAGAAAAATAAAGAAATTCTTCTGCGGTGACAGGAACACGACCTGCTGGCTCCGCGGAAAAAGAAGAACTGAGGAGAGACAGTTGGGAAAGGCGGGAAGGCAGCACGCAGGCGCTGTGGGATGCTCCCAAAAGCTTTCTGATTGGACGCTGGGGAGCGTTCCCGCGCAGGCTCCGTTGGTACCGATGATACCCATATGTGAAGACTCATTCCTGCTTCTTCTTGGAGATAATATTTTCCCCTCTCCATTTCACTCTTCCAGCTCCATCCCATTCTAATCCTCCCCCAATATCAGCTCCCTTCTAGTTCCAGCCCCACCCAGCATTCGCTCCCTTCTGGTCCCCGCATCAGCCCATTTCCAGTCCTAGCCCCCCATCAGCTCATTTCCAAACCTATCCTAACCCCACCATCAGCCCATTTCTATTCCTAGCTTCCCCATCCATTTCCAGTTCTATCTGAGTCCCTCCAACAGCTAATTTCCAATCCCAGCTCTCCATCAGCCTATGTCTAGTCCTTTCCTAGTGCCACCATCAGCCCATGTCAAATCCTGTCTCCCCTCCACTCAGCCCATTTCCAAGCCAAGCCCCCCATGAGCCTACTTCTAGTTCTAGCCCCTCCATGAGTCAATTTCAATCCAAGGCCCCACCATAGCCCATTTCCAATCTTAGCACCCCCCAACAGCCCATTTCCAGTCCTATCCTAGCCCCTCCATCAGCCAATTTCCAGTCCTAGCTCCTCCCCACTCAGCCCATTTCCAGTCCTTGCTCCCTCCCCTCCCCTCACATCCCATTTCCATTCCAATCCCCCTTCTCTCTATCAGCTATTTGCAGTACAAGCCCCCCTTCCACTTAGCCCATTTCCAGTCCTAGCAACCCCCATCCCATTACCAGTCCTAGCCCCCCCATAGCCCATTACCAGTCCTAAGCCCCCCATCACCCCATTTTCAGTCTTAGCCCCCCATAGCCCATTACCAGTCCTAACCCCCTATCAGCTCATTCCAGTCTTAGGCCCCCATAGCCCATTACCAGTCCTAACCCAACCACCCATAGCCCATTACCAGTCCTAACCCTCCCATCAGCCCACCTCCAGTCCTAACTCCCTATCAGCCCATTTCCAGACCTAGCCCCCCCATAGCCCATTACAAGTCCTAACCCCCCCATCAGCCCACCTCCAGTCCTAACCCCCATAAAGCCCATAGCTCATTACCAGTCCTAATCCCCCTCCCCCCCCATCAGCCCAGGTAAATTAAACATAAAACAAAACACTGGTTGCTGCTGCTGCCGCTGCCGGTGCCGCCGTGGCAGCGGCATAATCATGTGTACTGCAGCCCCCCCCCCCCCCCCCACTGCCCGGCAGAGCCCTCCCTGAATCAGCTCCCTCAGTGTGGGCTTTTCAGAGCCGCAAAGGGAGAGTTTCCCTTTCTCACGGCTCTGTTAAGCCCGCCGGGGCTGATGGGAAACAGGAAATGCCTTTGTGTCTTCTGCTAACTCTCCATCGTCTGCTGTCCATTTGTCGTTTTTCTCTCTTCTAGTTTCTTTTCCATTCTCTCTCTACATATGCTTTGACATAGTAATCTTTCTCCTTTTGCTCTTTCCTCATTCCTATTTCATTCACTCAAATTTTACCCCTCCATCCTCAATCCCCACTTACTCTCACAATACCCAGACAATTGTATATTTTTCTTCCCTCCCACACAAAATATTTTTCCCCTCTCCATTTCACTCTCCCAGCTCCATCCCATTCTAATCCTCCCCCAACATCAGCTCCCTTCTAGTTCCAGCCCCACCCAGCATCCGCTCCTTTCTAGGCCCCGCATCAGCCCATTTTCAGTCCTAGCCCCCCCCCCCATCAGCCCATTTCCAATCCTATCCTAGCCCCACCATCAGCCCATTTCCAGTCCTAGCTCCCCCATCCATTTCCAGTCCTATCCGAGTCCCTCCATCAGCTCATTTCCAATTCCAGCCCCCCATCAGCCTATGTCTAGTCCTTTCCTAGCCCCACCATCAGCCCATGTCATATCCTAGCTCCCCTCCACTCAGCCCATTTCCAATCCAAGTCCCCATGAGCCTACTTCTAATTCTAGCCCCTCCATTAGTCCATTTCAATCCAAGCCCCCACCACAGCCCATTTCCAATCTTAGCACCCCCAACAGCCCATTTCCAGTCCTATCCTAGCCCCTCCATCAGCCCATTTCGTGTCCTAGCTCCCCCCACTCAGCCCATTTCCAGTCCTAGCACCCTCCCCTCACATCCCATTTCTATTCCAATCCCCTTTCCCCATCAGCTATTTGCAGTTCAAGCCCCCCTTCCACTCAGCCCATTTCCAGTCCTAGCAACCCCCATCCCATTACCAGCCCTAAGCCCCCATCACCCAATTTTCAGTCTTAGCCCCCGATAGCCCATTACCAGTCGCAACCCCCCATCAGCCCACTTCCAGTCCTAACCCCCCTTCAGCCCATTTCCATTCTTAGCCCCCCATAGCCCATTACCAGTCCTAACCCCCCATCAGCTCACCTTCAGTCCTAACCCCCCATCAGCCAATTTCCAGACCTAGCCCCCCATAGCCCATTACCAGTCCTAACCCCCATCAACCCACCTCCAGTCCTAACCCCCCCTAAAGCCCATAGTTCATTACCAGTCCTAACCCCCCTCCCCCCATCAGCCCAGGTAAATTTAAAAAAATACTGGTTGTTGCTGCTGCTCATTTCCAATCCCAGCCCCCCATCAGCCCATCTCTAGTCCTTTCCTAGCCCCACCATCAGCCCATGTCAAATCCTAGCTCCCCTCCACTCAACCCATTTCCAATCCAAGCCCCCTATGAGCCCACTTCCAGTTCTAGCCCCTTCATGAGTCCATTTCAATCCAAGCCTCCACCATAGCCCATTTCCAATCTTAGCACCCCCAACAGCCCATTTCCAGTCCTATCATAGCCCCTCCATCAGCCCATTTCCTGTCCTAGCTCTCCCCCACCACTCAGCCCATTTCCAGTCCTAGCTCCCTCCCCTCACAGCCCATTTCCATTCGAAGGCCCCTCCCCATCAACTATTTTCAGTTCAAGCCCCCCTTCCACTCAGCCCATTTCCATTCAAAGCCCCCTCCCCATCAGCTATTTGCAGTTCAAGCCCCCCTTCCACTCAGCCCATTTCCATTCCAAGCCCCCGTCCCCATCAGCTATTTGCAGTTCAAGTCCCCATTCCACTCAGCCCATTTCCAGTACTAACAACCCCCCAGCCCATTACCAGTCCTAGCCCCCCATAGCCCCCATCACCCCATTTTCAGTCTTAGCCCCCATAGCCCATTACCAGTCCTAACCCCCCATCAGCCCACCCCCAGTCCTAACCTCCCATCAGCCCATTGCCAGTCTTAGCCCCCCATAGCACATTACCAGTCCTAACCCCCTATTTCCAGTCCTAGCCCCTCCCCCCCCATAGCCATAAAGGTCCATAAACCATTATTAAGAAGGGGCCCAGGATATCAGGATAGCACCAATGTATATGAAATGTAAATAGTTTTTCCCTGGTTATACCCAAGTTTTTCTTCCCCTGTTCATTGTAAATACAATGCGGCTTGCTGTACTGTAGTATGTTATGTTTTGAATGTACACCGCACTGATCTAAATAGCGCGGTATAGAAGAAAAGTAAAATAAATAAATAAATAATCAATGCTTGACCCAGTACAAACATTGCGGAACCTGTGTCTTTTGGGGGAAACTGCTAGGTACGTATGACCTAGATTGGCCACTGTTGGAAACAGGATACTGGGCTTGATGGACCTTGGTCTGACCCAGTATGGCATATCTTATATTCTTATGTTCTTATGTCTATAGATGATTGACTGGAGTGTAACAGGTAAACGTAGGTCGCTTTTCTAATGCCATCAGACTGTGGACAGACTAGGAGACCTGCAATATGGCTACAGTGTAACCCATTTGGGCCTTCTAGGTGAACATGTTTTTTCAGTCAACGCGTTATCAAACACTGCAATCCATTACCAGAGGATGTGGTAAAAGCTGTCAGTATAATTGGATTTTAAAAATGTTTGGATGAGTTCCTGGGTAATGGTCCATAAACCATTACTAAAGAGGATCTGGGCTATGTACTGCTTTGCCCATTACAGTTATTGGGGATCCTGTGTGTTTTTTGAGGAAACTCACACTCACAGATCCTGTGTTCCACTAAGGACTAGGTCTAAAATAGCTTTCCCTCTTGTCAGTTCATGAACCAGCTGCTCCAAGAAGCAGTCATTTATCATGTACTGTTGTTACATTGACCCAGTTGATACCGGGGTAATTGAAATCACTCATTAATACTATGTTGTAATTTTTGTTAGCTTCCCTGATTTCTTTCAGCATTTCATCATCCATCTGTCCATTCTAGCCAGGCGGTCAGTAGTAGACCCCCATTGCTGTAGTCTTCCCCCTCTTAGCAATCAATATCTAACAGAACTTAGTGCCAATGTCATCAACAAAGTAGAAGAGAATAAGGAATCTGTTCCTGAATGTTCCAGTAAGGCATTTAAAGCATCCAACTCTTGATCCTCAGACGAGTGCTCAATTAAAGTTTCCTTTTTTGCAGATGATAAATAATAAGCCCATGATATTTGTGGAAAAGATTTAATAGAGATATTCAATACTGCTGCCATATACCTTTTAAATATTTCTTTAGCAGAGATGAGTGGCATCTTAGGGAAATTAAATAACCTTAATTTACAATTATACACAGCATTGTCCAAAGATTCTTATAGCCTCGAGTTGATTTTCTGTTCAGTACTTTTCAAAGCAGAAGCAGATTCTTCCAAATTATTGATTTTATACCTATTTTCCTGTTAAGAATGTTTATTGGTGGGGATAATGCCATACTAATCTGAGAAAAGGCTTCCCAAATAGTCTACAATACAAACTCCTTAGACTGTACTATAGAAAATGTAAGTAGGGAAGAGTTAGAGTCAAATCTGATGCCAGACCAGAGACATCATTGGGACATTGGTAAGAAGCCTATACCAAAGCTATCTGTCGCTCCTCAGTACCCTCCATAGCCTACAAACCATCTGGGGTATCTTCATGTACTGTACTTCCCACTAAGATCAACTTGCTCCAAGACTGTAAGTCTCTCCTGGAGTGATTGACATCCCAATATCCTCTCTTCATGCACAGGGATTCTCCAGAAAGATTTTAAAACCTGGTGTTAGAGGACACTCATGCAGCTCAGGGGATGGAGTAGTTTCCATAGTGGAGAAAGATGCTTATTTACTTGACTCTAGTGTCGATATCACCGGAATTGCTCCTGTGTGCCTAGCCTGGGTTAATATGTGCACCACACACAAGTCCATTGGGCCTCTAACGGTGGATCTGCCAGGTTTCAAGAGGTGTTTCTCTGACTTACCCTTTCTCTCTACCATAAGGGGAAAAAAAGCAGGAAAGGTGTAATGAACGACAAGCATGTCTGTTGTATCATGCCCTCTCATTCTGCTGGTATTCATTGCTTTTTCATTAATCTGAGAAAACATCCCTTTTTTTGTGTGTTTTAAATCTCATATAAATACTGGTTAGAAAACATTCCCCAAGCTCTTCTACCTGATTCTAAACCTATTTTCCTCCCTAACCACTCTAAAACATGCAATTTATGTTTCAGTAATTTTTTAAACTGCCCCCTTAATGTATCATGGAAACCTGACTCTCATGAGTTGATACGCTCATTCTCAGTCAATTCTCTCCCTCAGGTTTTGTTATGAACACTAGTTGAAAGTGAGTTAAAAAGATAAGGGCACTTTAATGCTTTGATACAGTCTGTCACAGCCTCTTGCCTATCCAACTTAAATTTACAGGCATTCAGAGCTCAGCATTAGATTGGTGTCGCTCTTATCTTTCAGATCGCCAAGAACAGGTTCTCATCGGCACACAAACATCAACTATGTTTTATCAAACCCAGGGAGTACCACAGGACTCTTCCCTTTCAGCCCTGCTATTTAATATTTATATTCAGCCACTATGCGCAATCATTAGATTCTTTGGCATTCTTTATCACATCTATGCAGATTATGTGCTCCCCTTTCTCAATGGATAACCCCAACTTCACGGGAATCACAGATTGCTTTAATGACGTCTCGGAGTGTTTCGGAACCCACAACCTGAAAATGAACTATAATAAAACAGAAGTTCTTTTCATAACAAAGGATCCAACATTCATACGTTCAGCTTCCCTACATGTTAAGAATGCTAAATGGAAAACTAATCATGAGGTTAGATATCTTGGTGTCACTTTGGACCAACATCTAACTATGGAATCCCATATAAGCAATATTACGAAGGCGACCTATCTCAAAATACGTTCCCTCCGCCAGCTCCGACACTTAATGGAACCTACTGACTTCCGCAATATCTTCCAAACTCTTGTCATTCCACTCTTCGATTATTCTATCATCCTACATGGCTTACCTGCCTACGCTCTCCATCCTTTACAAATGCCTTTGAATACTGCTGCTCAAACCATTTACGGAACCTGTAGAAATGACCACTTATCACCTCTCTTAGTACGGCTACATTGGCTACCAATAAATAGTCGACTCAAATACAAAGCCCTTCTATTGACATTTAAAATCCTTCACCATCTCTCTGCATACTCCCTGGAAGATCTGTTGCAATGGACACCCAACACCGGAACCAGAAGAACAAATATGGCAAACACTCTTGCCATTCCAGCCCTGGCTAGAAAATGCTCCCAATTTGCCAGACACAGAGCATTCTCCATCTTTGCCCCTCTGCTCTGGAACTCTCTACTTCCCCTTGTCCATCTCATCACCGACCTGTCAACCTTCCCTAAGGTAATTAAGACCCATCTATTCCAACTTTCATTCGACCATGTACCATAGCTTATATTGTACAGCTCCTTTCAGCTTGTATATAGTTACCGTTCTCAGGCAGGTTATTGTTCACTTTGTTCTTCCTCATATATTTATTGTGAACAGTTACTGCGTTAACTCATGTTTAGTTGTTCATATTACCTGTTCAATGTAATTTAACCTGTTCCTTGTAAGAGTTGTTCCTATGTAAACCACACTGATTTTAAAAAGTGTGGTATATAAAACCAACTAAATAAATAAATAAAATAAATATATTTTTTTAATGGTAAACTTTAATGTATCAGTAGCCATTCTTAAATTCCTTTGGTTAAGTGGGGGCCTACCAGTGTCTTCAAAGTTGTAGACTTTGATTGTTATCTGTCATCCACTAAGGGGTATGTTAACTAAACTGTGGTAAAGGAGCAAATGTGCTGTTAGCATGTGCTAATGGTGCACTTGCGCCCTTAGCACATCTAAAATGCAGCTTTAATGCGCGCTAATGGTACCGGCATCGTAAAGCGCCATGTGGACAGAGAGTAGGCATCCACAGGGCGGAGAGTGAGGGTCAATGGGTGGTGAGGGGGCAGGAACAAGTCTTGCTCCCTTAACAAAGGCATCTTAATGCCAGGAACCCTAAAGCATATCAAAACCTCGCAGAAAGGGTGTATTCTGAGGAGAAAGAGCCTTTTTAAAAGTCTGCAATGTGATGCACAGACAGGTGAGCCCAAGGAAGTGATAGTAGTGCTCCATTAGCAGCAACAGCATAGTGCCCAAGTATGAAAGGGCACTATGTTGATGGTGAAAATGGGGCTAAGGAGTGTGCATGTGGGTCATGCAGTGGGGGCTGATGGTGCACAGGGCAAACCAGTCAGTTGCCTAGGTAGCACATAAGAACATAAGACATGCAAATATGCCAGACTATGTCAGACCAAGGTCCATTATGCCCAGTATCCTGTGCCCAACAGTGGCGAATCTAGGTCACAAGTACCTAACAGTTTCCCCAAAAGACACACAGGATGCACAGTGTATGTATTGGGTAAGCAGAGGATATTTTGTGCCCCTCATTAGTAATGGTTTATGGACAGTTCCCCAGGAACCTTCCCAAACATTTCTAAAATCCAACTACACTAATAGCCTTTATGACATCCTCCAGAAATGAATTCCAGAGTTTGAATATGCATTGACTGAGAAACCATTCACTTCCAGTAGTCCTCAATGACTTACACTGTAGCCACATTGTATGTCCCCTAGTCCTACTACATTTTGATGGCGTAAACAATTGATCCACATTTACCCAATCCACTCCAGGCAATTTCTTATAGACCTCTAACAACACCCCTCATCCTTCTCTTCCACAGGTTGAAGATATATAACATTGGCAGGTGGTGATGGGGTCCCTGCAGAAGCAGATGGTTGTGGGGGGGATATGTGGCTGTCCATGTATGCCTCCGTCCCACCCTCTGGACCCTGCACCCTAGGCACCCATGAACCTGCATGTTGGCTAGTCTGGACTGTGCACCACCAACACTGACAGCACATGGGCATGTCAGCATGGCATGGGGGTGTTGTCAGAGGAGGCAGTGGCACCCACCTGCAGTAGACCAAAGCCATGCCCTGATCCAGTGTGCCATGCACAATGCCATATGTGCCAAGGTCTGTCTGATGGTAAGCATGCCATCTGCAGAGATTGCTATAGCCATATGGCAGCACGGTGGTGTGCAACACACAGTTAGTGTGTATATGTAATGGAAGGTCACAGGTTTGGGTCCTGGTTGTAGATCATGCATTGCATGTACCAGTAATTAAATTTTATCCTACAGTGCAGGTACTGTACAACACCAACATTTGCAACCCCCAATGAATCGGCCAACATGGTACAAACACTCACACAGATAGGCTCCACTATCCTCAGCTGGATGGAGAGTCAGGCTGACAGCACCGGCACACTGAGCGGCCATTAACATCAGAGAACACTACTAGCTCCTGCACCATGAGCATACCTGAACAATGCCTGAGCTGAGATTGGGACCAGAGTGGCAAGCAGGAATGCCAACCATCCCCATTTTTGCACAGTGCATCAATATGAGTGTGTGTATGTGTATGTCTATCCATTGTTTTGTGGCTTTCCACACCTCACTGAGCCTCGCAGTGCCTAAGCTATTTCCAGCGTTAGCCTGTAAATGTGTATGATGAGGAGCAAAATATTGTGGGTATGGTGTGAAACAGGGTGGTTTGGCCAGGATGTGTCTGTATCATGGGTAGAACAATGGCTGGGACACTGTAGTGCCCAATTGCCACCTGCAATGACTGGGTGGCTACAGCATGTCATGCTGGGAGGGCACTCTCACTCTGACCATGGCACAGCTATGTATCCACATAGTACTATCTAGTATCCTATTTATTTAACAGGTTTTTTTGTACTGTTTTATCATGTCAATCAAAGCAGTTTACATTGCAATGTAAACTTGTACATTATACAGGGACATTAATAACTTTATTTTTTTTTCTGAGTAATGGAGGGTTAACTGACTTGCCCAAGGTCACAAGCAGTGCTAGTGGGAATTGAACCCTGGGCTCTTGGTGCCCAAGCCAGCACTCTAACCATTGGGCTACTCCTCCACTCTTGTGCTAGTGATGTGGGTGCACTTCTTGTCCTAGGCGCCCAATCACCTAACTGCTAGGTGTTTATACCGTATATCCCAAGCCTGGGTACACATGGCTGCTCTGTCCACATGCAATGTGTACTGACCAGCGGACTGTCCACAGTTTGAATGTGCATGGCTGGAAAACTGAGTGGTGGGCAGCAGATGCAGTCTGACTGTGCTTGCTGTGGGTAAATGTTAGACACAGGTGGTTGCGACATGAGGTGTTCAAGGCCTACTTGCAGTGGTATTGGTAGGGCCAGCAGGACCCTAATAACACTCCCATGCAAGTATAGACACTTTACCCTCCCCCTTCCCCCCCCCCCCTTAAGGCACCTTGTCTCACTTTAGGACGTCTTGTTACCTTACCGCACTTAGTCCTGTTAGCTCACGTTAAATTGCTCAAGACACCCTAACACCGGGATGCCCTTACCCGCCCACTGGCTTATATAGCTTCAAGCACCTTAACGCTGCCATTACTGCCTGTGACTCTACCGCGGTTTAGTAAACATACCCTTAAGAGAAGCTGGTTGTTCAATGTTAGAGTTGATTGAGGTGTTGCCTTTGCTGAAGGTTTCCACTGGGGTCATTCTAGTTGTAGGGGAGTTTAAAGCATTGGTGGAATTAGTCAGTGTCCTACAAGTAGATTAATTTAGGGCAATGTCAGGGTTTGGTTTTCTAGATGCCCAAAATGATCCAATACTTGGTTGATCAATCTGATCTAATCATGCCAAACCTAAATATAGACCACTCAATGTAAATTTTTTGCAACAGTAGATAATATAAATTATAAAGAGGGAAGACCATCTGCATGGTACACAATGCTCTTTCAGTTATTTTTAAAGAGCTGCACTAAGGCTCAACACATCAATTGGTCCCCCCACTCATAAAATTCAGTCCTTTTTCTTGAAATATATTATTTTTAATGTTTTATTGCTATTAAAACTGTCATATAGTATAAATCTCTCATCATAAATTATTTCTCACATTAGGAAGAAATTCACACAGTCACATTAGATTATTCCAAACAATATAAGTGCACTTATCTGAAAGTCTTGACATTTTGAAGCCAAACTCAACAATTTGAGCTCATTGATTCTATAAACTGACATGTATTACATTCACCATACCCAGACCCGACATGGTCCATGTTTCGAATTCTACCAAAGTAATGGGGAACCCTCATTTAAATATTTGATGCTATTCAATGCATGAGAGTTTCTCCTTGAATAATTATGACACTGTGGGAGTGGTCTTTCATTTTGCTGGAAGCTAATTGGTTAAGATGGATTTTAAATCCATACTCTGAACATTTCAATTTTTCAGAGGCTGAGGTGGAAATGGCATTTGTTAAAATAAGTGGCAGTGGAAGAATTTGAATAATCTCTCATCTTCCAAACTTCTCCCTGAGGCAGAGTTCAGTGGAACTCAAACATGGATTCCATTTTGCAAAATCAATGAGCTCAGGATGTTGAATTCAGCCTCATTATGTCTTCAGATAAGTGCCCTTGTTTTGGTGGAATAATTTAACATGACAATGTATATTTCTTCATAATGTACAAAATATTTTATGATAACAGAGAAAGTTAAAAATTAAAAAGAGGATATTTCAAGAAAAAGGACTGTATTGCATGAGTGGGGGTACCGATTAATGTGTTGAGGCACAATGCATCTCCAGAAAGATGACTGAAAAGAATACTAAGTAGCATGCTGATGGTCTTCTGTCTTTATGATTTATCTATCTGGTGGATCATGAATTGTTTGAAATGCAAGAAAGTCAAGACAGTAGATGGTGAACAGAAAATTCAAATAGTTTGGATGTGAAAGGTAGCAGGGAGGTAGGATGATAATTGCAAGGGAGATAGGGTCCAGTGAAAGTTTTTTTGAGGAGTGATATAAACACAGCATTTGGAAGGCAACAGGAATGGTGCAGTGGAAAGCAATTAGTTGAGAATATGAAAAATGGAAGATATAGAGCTAAGTAGCTGGGCATGAATGGGATCAGAGAAACAAGTAGCAAGTTACAGCACAGTAATAATAATAGGTGATTTCAATTGACTGGGTCAGTGTCATGGCAGGATATGCTAGGGAGATAAAGTTTCTAGATTAAATAAATGACTGCTTCTTAGAGCAGTTGATTCATGAACCGACCAGAGTGGAAGCCATTTTGGAACTAGTCCTTAGTGGAACACCAGATCTGGTGCAAGAGATAAGGGTATTGGGGCCACTTGGCAATAGTGATCATAGCATGATCACATTTGATTTAATTAATAGAGGAAGGATGGTAATGAAATCCACAGTACAACCTTTTAACTTTTGAAAGGGAGACTATGATAAAATGAGGAAAATAGTTAAGAAAAACTAAAAGGAGCAGTTGCAAAGGTTAAAGACTTACATCAAGCTTGGGTGTTGTTTAAAAATACTATCTTGGAAGCCAAGACCAGCTATATTCCACGCTTTAAGAAAAGTGGAAGGAAGTCCATAAAACTGCCAGCATGGTTTAAAGGTGAGGTCAAAAAGGCTGTTGTTGCCAAAATAGCATTTTTCAAGAAATGGAAAAAAAAGCCAAATGACGAAAACTGGAAACAGCACAAGCATTGGCAAGTTAGATGCAAGGCATTGATAAGGTAGGCAAAGAGAGAATTTGAGAAGAAGCATTCTGTGTAAGCAAAAATGCGTAATAAAGACTTTTTCAAGTATATTCAAAGCAAAAACCCTATGAGAGAATCAGTTGGACCATTAGATGATAAAGGGGTAAAAGGGGCACTAAGAGGGGTCAAGGCCATAGCGGAAAGACTGAATGAATTATTTCCTTCAGTCTTTACTGAGGAATATGTAGGGATGTTACCCATGACTGAAGTGGTATTTAAAGGTGATACTGTGGAAGAATTGAAAGAAACATCGATACACCGGGAAGATATATTACAACTATTTGATAAGAGTAGCAAATCACCTGGACCGGATGGTATACATGCAAGGGTTTTGAAAGAACTGACATATGAGATTGCAGACCTACTATTAGTAATCTGTGAACTATCATTAAAATTATCTTTAATACCTGAAGATTGGAGGATGGCCAATTTAACTCCAATTATTAAAAAGGGTTCCAGGGGTGATCCGGGAAAGTACAGACTGGTGAGCATGACATCAGTACCAGGAAAAATGGTAGAAACCATCATAAAGAACAAAATTATTGAACATATAGATAGTCATGGCTTAATGGGAGACAACCAACATGGCTTTTAGACAAGGAAGATCTTGTCTTACTAATCTGTTATGTTTTTTTTTGAAGGTGTGAATAAACAGATAGATAAAGGTGAGTCAATTGATATAGTATATCTGGACTTTTAGAAAGCCTTTGACAAGGTTCCTCATCAGAGACTTTTAGCAAAACTAAAAAGTCATGGGGTAGGAGGCAGTGTACTATTGTGGATCAGGAACTGGTTAAAAGAGTGGAGTGGAGTGGAGAAGTAGCCTAGTGGTTGGGGCAAGTGGAATGGAGTGGAGTGGAGGAGTAGCCTAGTGGTTGGGGCAAGGTACTTCAGGCCAGAAGGTCAGGGGTTCAAATCCCACTAGAGGACAGCAACCTTGGGCCAAAAACAACTGGGGTTTCTAGTCCCACAGGTGCTACTTGTGGTCTTGGGCAAGCCACTTAACCCTACATAGCCCATGTTCCCTGTAAAATAGTTATCTCCAAGTTATAATACCCTGTTCAATGTAATTTCAGTTTGCTCAATGTAAACCACACTGATGCAGAATAGCATGGTATATAAGAGAATATAAAATAAATAAAGATAGAAAGCAGAGGGTAGGACTAAATGGCCAATTTTCCCAATGGAGAAAGGTGAATAGTGGAGTACCCCAGGGATCTGTGCTGGGTCCGCTGCTTTTTAACATATTCATAAATGACCTGGAAAGTGGAATAACGAGTAAGGTTATCAAATTTGCATATGACACAAAACTATTTAAAGTTGTTAAAACCCATTAATATTGTGTGCAGTTCTGGTTGCCATATCTTAAAAAGGATATAGCATTATTAGAAAAGGTACAGAGAAGAGCCACCAAAATTGTAAAGGGGATGGAAGGATACCCCTATTAAGAGAGGCTAGAAAGATTAGGGCTCTTCAACCTGGAAAAGAGACTGCTGAGGGGAGATATGATAGAGGTCTATAAATTAATGAATGGAGTGGAACGGGTAAATGTAGATCAGCTGTTTACATCATCAGAATATAGAAAGACTAGGGGACATGCAATGAAGCTACAGGGTAGCCTATTTAAGACTAATAGAAAGAATCACCTGCCAGATCGATTCAAGAGTAAAACTTTCCGGCCTCCGAAGAGAAAACGGTAAACCCGAATCAGTTCTCTTTACACCAGCTGCCATATCTGCCATAGGCACCTGCCCTCGATCAACCACAGGTAACCTCTGACCTGTGGAATCCCCTTCACTCGGCACCGATGGAAAAACAGGTATAGTCGCTGCAGGAATTCCAATCCTGCAAGGCAGCCGCGCCTCTATTCCTGGTCCAATCGAGCCATCAGCTTCCGCCAACTTCGGGTGTCAGCCGAGCTCCAGGAATCCTTCCGGAAGGGACAGGGCATGAGAAACCTTAGGTGCTGGACTCACAGGGGAGAGAGATAGACCCGAAACAAAAGCCGAGCCTCCAGACTCTGGCGATATCGCAACTCGGGATTCCTCCCCTAAATCAGTTTTACTCTTGAATCGATCTGGCTGGCGATTCTTTCTCTTGGGGAGGTCTTGGTGCCACGGGTAACCTCTTTGGAGCAGAAAGTGAATACTACCTGTTTGGCTACGGAGAGTTTGGAGCAGAAAGTTTCAGTTTTGCAACCTGAGATGGCAGAAATGTAACGGAAGTTGGCAGGTTTGGAAGAACAGTCGGATGCTTTTCGGAAAATCTTTTCCTCCACTCAAGCTAAGTTGGAACATTTGGATAACCTTACTAGAATGAATAATTTGCGTTTAATTAATTTTCCTAGAATTTCTTCTGTATCTCCTAGTGATATGTTTAAACGATATTTAAATGAGGTGTTGGGGGTTTCTTCCGAATTAATCCCGCCACTGGTGAGGGCTTATTATTTACCTAAAGCTAAATTGTCCATTGATGTGGGTCAGAAGGGGGTTGATTTGGTACAATGTAATATACTGAATGTAACTGACCTACTGGAAAAATCTGTGGAGGAGACTCCTGTTCCCTCTACATTGTTGGTTACCTTTGCCTTGTTATCTGACAGAGAGTGGGTGCTAAGGCTTTTTTCAGGAAAAGAAAATTGCCTTTTAAAGGGTTAGCGGTAAGAATTTATCCGGATCTGGCTAGGGATACACAACGGCATCGGAGAGATTTTCTCTTGTTACGCCCTGGTATCCTTCAGCTGGGAGGGGTCTGTTTTCTCAAATATCCTTGTAAGTGTTTGGTAAAATATAAAACTGTTTCCTATATTTTTTATGACCCATCCCAACTTACAGCTTTCATTAATGCTAAGCGGTTAGAGTCCTCTGTTATTCCCTCACTTGATCTCACATAATATTACTGTCACGGTTGGACGGCTTGCACTTAATTTACCTATATTGTCATTTGTATAATATTTGATTTTGATTTCACTCCCTTCTCTATTGTGGGCTAGTGTGGAAGATATTCCCTATTCTCTCTTGTTGAGAGATTTCCTTTTTGTTATGTACGAATCATGTTTAATTACTGCTGTATCTTCCTTTTTCCTCAAGAAATGCTGTTGTTGGCTTTCTTGTTTCATTATTGTAAAATTTCATAAATAAAAAAAAAAAAGACTAATAAGAGAAAATATTTTTTCATTCAACGTGTAATGAAACTCTGGAATTTGTTACTGGAGGTTGTAGTAAAAGCTGTTTGTGTAGCTGTGTTTAAAAAGGTTTGGACAAGTTCCTGGAGTCAAGGTTCATTAACCATTATTAAAAAGGACCTGAGATATCACTGCTTGACCCAATACAAGCATTGTGGAACCTGTGTCTTTTGAGGAAACTGCTAGGTACCGTGGCAAGGTCATCTATCCTGAGTATGGGGGAGGTGAGAAACGTAAAGAATTCACCCTAGTTACCAGAGGCTAAGAAGCAGGAGGTAGTCGCACAGGTATGCAAAATGGTGGAGATGGGGGTCATTCAAGAGTCAAGGAGCCCATGGTGCAGTCCAATAGTGCTTGTTCCAAAGCCAGATGGTACTTTACGGTTCTGCATAGATTTCAGACAGGTAAATGCCATCTCGGTATTCAACGCTTACCCAATGCCCAGAATCGAGGAGCTACTGGATTGGTTGGGGTAGGCCCAGTTTTTGACCACCCTGGGGACATGACAAAAGGGTATTGGCAGATTCCCCTGACTAGGGAGTCTCGGCCGAAGACCGCCTTCAGCACCCCGATTGGACTATTCCAATTTAAGAGGATACCCTTCGGCCTCCATGGCACCGCAGCAACCTGCCAGAGACTGGTAGATCAAGTCCTGCTCCTTCATCAAGAATATGCTTCTGCATATATGGATGACATCATTATCTACAGTCGCACCTGGGAAGAGCACCTCCCGAGGGTTGAAGCCGTCCTGCAGTCTATGAGGCAGGCAGGCATCACACTGAACCCGAGCAAATGTGCCTTCACCAGGCGAGAGGTGAAGTACCTAGGGCATATGATAGGATGGGGCAAGGTCAAGCCCTTAGTCGACAGAGTCGATAGCATCAGGAATTTTCCCAGGCCAGCAACAAAGAAGCAATTGAGAAGTTTTCTAGGCCTGGTAGGCTACTACAGGAGGTTCCTGCCCTGTTTTGCAGAGGAGAGTTCCATCTTCACTGATATGTTGAAGAAAAATTACCCGAACCGTCTTAGTTGGACCCCGGAAGCTGAGAGGGCCTTCAACCTGTTAAAAGGGAGGCTATGCACGGCCCCGGTATTATGTGGAGTGGACTTCACGCAGCTCTTCATTATACAAACGGATGCCTCAGAAGCAGGTTTAGGTGCGGTCTTATCCCAGAAGCATGAAGGAGAGGAGCAACCTGTATTGTTCCTTAGTAAAAAGTTATCCCCGGCAGAGCGCAACTACTACACCATTGAGAAAGAGTGCCTTGCCATTAAATGGGCAATAGACGCTCTCCGGTTCTATCTTACAGGGCGAAAATTCCTACTAATCACAGACCACGCACCCTTGAAGTGGCTCCAACAGATGAAAAAACACAATGCATGACTGACTAGGTGGTATATGGCCCTGGAAGCTTTTGACTTCAGGGTAGAGCATTGGGCAGGAAAGCTACACCAAAATGCAGATGCCTTATCCCGAATTACAGACTGTTCGAAGGAACCCCAACAACCTCCGACAGCCAGTAATATCTTAAGTAGGGGGGTATGTGGCAAGGTCATCTATCCTGAGTATGGGGGAGGTGAGAAACATAAAGAATTCACCCTAGTAAAGGGTCCCCTTTTAGGAGTACAGGGTGAGAAAGCCACAGCCACACCTAAGAACCAGAAAACCCCCAGCTGGAATAGGTTTCATGCAGTGTCTAATAGAGCAAGAGAGAGAGATTACGGGCACGAGGTCCAAAACCCTTACTTCAACAAGTTCCCTGATTACTCAAATACCAGAAGGCAGGGGGATTGCCAATACCTGGGAAGGAAGGAGGTGGGGCTAGAACCCTGGAGGTATAAGCCTATGCTAAAGTATACTGGAGAGGAGAAAGGAAGAGATTAAGGAGGAGAGGGAGGAGAAGGCAGAGACCGGAGAAGAAAAGGAGGTAGAGAAGGTGCTGACTCATGCAGAAGAGCCGAGCTACCAGGAGCTGAGAAGGCTGAATTCCCTGCAACAGGTTGGCAGCAGACCTTAGAGCCAGGAAGTGGAGAAGCACTCAGAGCACTGGAGAGGTT
Organism: Ichthyophis bannanicus; assembly: GCA_033557465.1. Classification (NCBI taxonomy): domain Eukaryota; kingdom Metazoa; phylum Chordata; class Amphibia; order Gymnophiona; family Ichthyophiidae; genus Ichthyophis; species Ichthyophis bannanicus. The sequence goes on from CM066035.1 coordinate 389,525,951, forward strand.
GTCAGCTGAGCAGTCTGACCAGGTGGGTGAGCCAGAACCCATGCAGCTGGGAGAGCCAGTGGCAGAGTTGGGGGAAGAAGACATCCTTATGGATTGCTCTCTGTGCCAAGCTTTAGATATGAAGTCTTGAGGAAAAGCCAGCCCTGAAAGAATTATCCTCCTTGAAAAGGTAACCATACGAAACAGGCAGTGTGGTGGTAAATTCCCCATATGTTTTTAAAAGGGAAGTTTACTGAAGTATAAGGATAAGCAGGAAGCTGTGATCCATGCTTGTTATCCACCTGTGGTTTGAACTGTGAAACGGCAAGAAGTCAATTTACCTGCTAGAAGAGTTTTTCCTTGCTCCTCTGTTATGTGAAAAACCTGTTGAGAGTTTTTGATGGCAGACTGAATGTTTACTTCTTGTTTTGAGTTCAGTTGTGCCTGAAATGCAGCATAGAAGGAATTGAGGCTGATAGAATCCAAACTGCCACAGAAGATTAAGCTTGTTTGGACTTTATGCTGTAATTAGCAAGGACAAAAAGGAAGGTGGCAACCTTGCTATCAAAGGCTGTGCTTCTGAAAGTAAGAAGACTTTAAACAGCCATTTTTGGGTTCTTTTGTTTACTTTGCCAACCTTCTGCTGTACCTTGAGCAAATCCTACAGAAATAATCCTGTATTTGGTACTTTGAATCTTTTTGTACAAAATAAATTTTCTGTTATATGCCTTACCTCGGTGGCCTTAACTACAACTTTCTACCTGAAGCACAAACACATCTTAGCAGTACTACATTTCCCAGAAGACACCACAAGGAAATAGGCTGCTAAGGCTGATAGGAGAAGGTTCCTCCAATAACCATGCCCCTCTAAAACTAGAGGCGAGTGGTTAGGGCATTGACAGTACTTATGACCTAGATTGGCTACTGTTGGAAACAGGATAATGGGCTTGATGGACCTTGGTCTGATCCAGTATGGCATATCTTATGTTCTTATGGAGGAGGAGAGATGGTGTACACTTTCCTCTTCTGTGATTTTAGAAAAGGAAGAAAAGATGGCAATGGTTGAAGGAAGGTTGCAAGAATGAAATTAAGGAAGGAGAAATGGAGGTGACCTGGTGGAGAACTCAGTATTAGACTTGTGAACTTTGTCATGGAAGAAGTCAGCCATAGTCTGTGCAGAAAGTGAGGGGGGAGGTTAAAGATGGAGGCACTTTGAGGAGATAAGTATGGCAAAGAGATCTTGAGGGTTGGTGGCAAGGGAATTTGTTAAATGTACATAATATGTTTGCTTGGTAAGTTCAATAGCAGGCTGGAAAGAACATGGGCACAGAAATTTAGACAAAGCTCAGAAAAGCTGCTTTTGGATCTTGATTCACCTGATCTCCTTGTGTTTCCCTTGTGTTGTCTGTCTTAACTAGATTGTAAGCTCTGATGATTAGGGACTGTCTCTTACATGTCTGTGCAGTGTTGTGTACATCTTGTAGCGCTAAACAAATGCTCAGTAGTCTAGTGGTAGTAATAGTAGTAGTAGAAGAGGGCACAGGAATTTGGGTAGCAAGTTCTCAAAGAAACTTGTATCCTTCAGTGAAAACTCTTTTTCTGTCCAGAAAGAAGGCTACCAGCTACCAAACAAATAAACTTTCACAAGTGGCTAGAAAAATGCATTAATTTTTATAGCAAAATATTATTTCCAAAGCAAATATTCACCAATGACACCTTTTTGTCTGTCATTATTGTTGACCTTAAAAGTACTATGGCAAACAATTTAAAGTCTCTCAAAAAAAAGGCCATCTGACAGCCAGAAAGACATATTTCTGTAAACTGTTTGCAGCATATGTTCAATGTCCTAGAGGGCCCATTTTCATGGAAGTAAAAATCTGCAAGGAAAGAGTTTTGGATGATAGCAAAATCTGCAATAGATTAGATACCAAAGAAGGTGCAGATAACATGAAGAGGGATCTAGCAAAGCTAGAAGAATGGTCAAATATTTGGCAACTGAAATGCAATGCTAAAAAATGCAGGGTCATACATTTGGGCTGCAAAACTCCAAGGGAACAGTATCAGAAAGGGAGGAGGAGTGAGATACTTCTGCCATGAAAGAAGAGCGGGACCTAAGTGTGATTGTTTTTGATGATCTTAAGGTGGCTAAACAGGTAGAAAGGTGAAGGCAAAATCCAGAAGTATACTTGGGTGCAAAGGGTGCAAAGGGAGAGAAATGACCAGAAGGAAGAAGGAGGTGATAGTGCCTTTGTATAAGTCTTTGATGAGACCTAATTTAGAGTATTGTGTGCAGTTCTGGAGACCACACCTTCAAAAGCATATAAAGAGGATGGATTTGGTACAGGGGGTGGCTACCGAATGGTTGCTGGTCTTCGTCATAAGGCATATGGGGACAGGCTGAAAGATCTCAATATGTCTACTTTGGAAGAAATGGTACAAACAAAAGCAACAAAGTATCTGTAGGAAACACAGGAGCAAAGAAACAGATACAAGGACTGGCAGTAGTTCAGGTTTGGGAAAACCCCTTTTATTAGTGACCCCACTGGCAGTAGTTCAGGTTTGGAAAAAAACCCTTTTATTAGTGACCCCAAAGGGGAACAGAGAGGAATCAAATCCATGATCTCTGCTACTGAAGTCATTGCATTAACCATTGTGCTACATCACTATAAAGGGGAACAGAGAGGAATCAAACCCATGACCACTGTTACTGAAGTCATTGCATTAACCATTGCACTACATCACCATAAAGGGGAACAGAGAGGAATCAAACCCACAACCGCTGCTACTGAAATCATTGCATTAACCATTGTACTACATCACTATAAAGGGGAACAGAGAGGAATCAAACCCATGATCTCTGCTACTGAAGTCATTGCATTAACCATTGTGCTACATCACTATATATGGGGTCACTAATAAAAGGAGTTTTTCCAAACCTGAACTACTGCCAGTCCTTGTATCTGTTACTTTGGAAGAAAGACAGGAAAGGGGAAATATAATAGAGATGTTTAAATACCTTCATGGCATAAATGCATAAAAGGAAGGGCTCTTTCAGTTGAAGGAAAGTTCTACAACAAGAGGGCATAGGGTGAAGGTGAAATGAGATAGACTCAGGAGTAATTTGCAGAAATATTTCTTTGTGGAAAGAGTGATACGTACTGTAGATGCATGGAATAATCTCCCAGTGGAAGTAGTAGAGACGTATATCTGAATTAAAAAAAGCATAGAACAAGCACAGAAGATCTCAAAAAGAACAAAAGTGACTGTACAGCTTAGTATTTGGAAGGGCAGAATGGATAGGCGGTATGGTCATTATCTGCCATCATGTTTCTATGGCAGAAAGTCAGAAGGTCATTTCCTATTTTATAAAATCTGGAAAATGAAGAGGTGATACAGAAAGTAGCTGTTTTTGATCCCGTAACTGTGCCAGCTCTATCCAACTCTACTTCATCTGTTGCACAGATACTGTGTGGCCTGGATGGAGTGCCTATGGAAGAATGGGATGGACTCATTTTGTTTTAAGACGGGGGAAGTCATATTATTAGTTTGCATTAATGTCCATCCTTGTCTGTCCATGTTCATGATGCATTAATGTCCATCCATGTCTGTCTTTACACTGAAGGCTGCAGGCCATCCAGACATAGGAATTTACATTACTTGAGACTTCAGTCAGAGCTGCCAAGTTACTGAGGTCCAGGAGGAGCACAAATCCATGCAGAAAGAAGGAAAAGATTCCAGTTGATTGCTGCCATAAAAAGTTTGAATCATCATGAAGAGAAGAAAGGAATGATCATTGCCACTATGAACCTATACCAGATGGAGATCAGATGAGGAAGAACATTGCTAATGAGGTCACCCAGGACAGTACCAAGCTTGAAACGTGCCCTGTGTGACTATTAAATCTGGTGCCACCCTGTCTCTCCAGCCACATGCAGGAACTCACTCATAGGGCTTCCTGAAAGCCCAGTGATGCCATCAGTGCCCCTCTTTCTGTACTTGCGTCCTATGCAGCTGCACCACTTGTACAACCCTTGGCACGGCCCTGAGATCACCACACCAGCAGAATGATAACCCCAAGAAGCTCCTCTGGATGTATGTGCACTGGCTGTTCGGTTGACCTCACAGTAAGGGAGAGAAACCCCATTAAATAGTGGTGGGTGATGAAGGAGAGCAGGAGGGATAACATAGGGTAGAGAGCAGGAGGGAAGAAGTAGTACAGGATGTAAAATACTTGGAAAAGGGCATTACAGGGAAAGGAGGAAAGAAAGGAAAGAAACGTTTTCAGGCAAGAGCCATGAGGTGAGGATAGTATGGAGAGAACTGAGGACAAGTCTATTGCAGGGAGAGAGCAGGTGCTCAGGAGAGGAAATGGGTGCAGGGAAGCAAGGTAGGGGCATGACACTCTTGAAGGAGTCATGGGGGCCAGTACTGAGAAATGGCCTACTGAGGGAGTGCAGGAGGTAGGATATGCAGAAAAGGCTACAAAGTGGAGGAGGAAAGAAAGGAAGGCACCTAGGAAGTATCTATTAGGGGACAGCATTTAGGAAAGGGCCACAGTAAAAAGCAGGAGTAAAAAAAAACAGGCCATAGAGAGGAGATGGCAATTGAAAAGGGACTCAAGAAAGGACTAAGAGTGACAGAAGTAGGGCAGAAAGGAAAGCCCTGAGGAAGAGGCCACGGAGAAAGGCAGGATGAAAGGCACTTGAGAAGGAATCAGGAGGAGGAGGCAGAGCAAGAGGGAACGCATTAAGGAAGGGGCCATAGAGGCAAAATAGTAAGGAGAGGTGACTGTCCTAGGTCATGTAAGTCGGGGGTAATAGATGGCTTCCAGGTATCAAGAAGGGAGGAGGGAACAGACAATCACCAGGGATTATTTTTATATCCCTGCAAGCAAAGTCTGATATTACTAATGTATCTGCACTACCAGTTGCCCTATAATTTCAAAAGGAACTTTCTGTGGAGAACCTTCATTTGAAAATTCACTTGCAGGTCCATGGTTACAAAGTACACATTTGATTGCTGTGGAGACTAAAAGAGAGGCTGGTGGCAAGGAATTGGAAGAAGAGAAAAAGAGAGAAATGGAATTCTGAACAGATAAAAATATATATATAGGGAGAGAGCGAGAGAGAGACTGCAACTGGCAAGTTGACAGCTTCAGGAGGACAGATTACTGAGGAGGGGTTTATGAGAGAGAGAAAGATTAGTAAGGAAGGCTTGAGGAAAACCGGGGTGGGAAGAGACTGAGATAGAAGAGACTAGTAGGGGTGGGCTAAAGGGAGACAGAGTGGGGAGGGGCTGGAAGGACTGAAGGGGAAAGAAAGTTATTGCATGGAAGGGCTGAGAAGAGGGTGCCTGGTGGGAAGAATAGAGAGAGAGAGAGAGAGGGGACTTGTGGGAAGAGGCTGATGGGTAGGAACTGAGTGAAAGGAGCAAATAGAAAGGGACTGCAGGGAGAAAGAGAGACTCAAAGGGAGCAGTATTGCCTTGGGGAGGAAGTGATACACATAATACATAGGGAAAATAACTTGTATAAAATAGCATGACTGACTACACATGTACTGTATACACTACTGAACTTTACACAATGACCTGGCTGGTTGAATATCAGACCATTGTTAATATTTTTTGCACATATTAGGAAGAGCCATAGTGAGCTCTCAAATTACTATTATTAGATGAAAATCCATTATCCATTATAGTTACCTGCTGTTTCTGAAATCAAGGTAGCTGCCCTTCCATTAAAGAATGCTGGTGCTTCATTAAATTTAGCATCTAACTGAAGCGCACATTTCTCCTCATCAGATGAGACAAAAGCTAGATCATTTTCTTAATTGACTCCAGACTGAAAGTGAATACTATACCAGATCAACACTATTAACACTTTCAATTCCTCTGTCTTTTGTTTCCTTCAGCTTTAAATACTTGGCTTTCCATCATAAAGAACAGGCGAGTCAGTCCTAGATTTCCAATTCCTAATTTATAGACATACAAACTGTAAAACTGCCTGTGTTTTAAAAGCACTGATATTAAAACAGATTCTCCTCACTTGCTGCTTATGACTTAGAACTAAGTGGTGAATTGCATCTAGTGCAAAGCATACACCGTTTCCCCCTCTGATGTTTGCTATCCAGCAGAATGAATTAGGGTTGGAGATACACTACAGCAAATCTGAATGGAAGCCCCATAATGATGTTAAATTAAGTTGTCATTCTTTTGTATGGAAATTTTCTACTTTTCTAGAGTGCAAAAAATAATTAAATTTACTTTGTAACCATAGATGGGTACGTTTTAAGCTTAGCTAGAAGTTAAACCCATTAAATAAGAAATTATGCACGCAGATTAATTGAATGAGCTGAAGTGGGTGCTTATAACAGTGTTGCATATTATGGATTACCATGGAATTTGAACTGTAATGAAACAGTGTGCTCTTGTTTAAAAAGTCTACATGTAAATGTCATCTCACAAGTATTTCTCAATTACACACAAAAGATGACTTTCAGCCTTTCCATATTTAACATTTGCATTTTGTTTATTGCAGAAGTAAGTCAATATATCAGCAGGTCAATATTCAAAGGCATTTAGAGTATGTAGCCAGCATTGAGTACTAGCGCTATAAGGGCTTTGCAGATGCCAGTGCCTGCGCTGGGACTCGTGTACTAGTTCAGGACCAAAATGGATAAAATTTAGATTGTTTTCTTTTAAATGAAGTGTTCTAGAGGTGTGCATTTAAGATTAAATACTCCAAGGCAAGCGCTGAGGTTACCACAAGAATTCCTGAGAGTGGGTGATGGCTGCAATTAGATACAACAAATTCCCATTTGATACAGTAAGTTGGACACAAAGGTGATTTTTCTCAAAGTAAAATGGTTGTGTACTGAATATATTTTCTCACTTTAGATTTAGATTACTTAGGGATGTACATAATCAAGAAAAATAGGGGTAGTTTTCCATTGGGGTGTTTTATTGGTTATTTTAATAAGGAATATTTAGTGCACAATAAATTGAGCATGCATGCACTAGCTGATGAATTAAGGCATGCTAAGCGTGATTAGCATGCACTAAATTTTTAAAGATGTACTAATGAACCAAGCATATACTGACAGAGAAACAGAAAAAAATGACAGCTGATAAACACTATCCAGTCTGCCCATTCGTACCAAATACTAATCTAAACCATTGAATACAACTCTATGCACATATTTTATAAAGTGCACTCTGGGCCACTATGATCTAACAGGCAAACTAGACAGTTGCCTAGAGCTGCAGAGTTCCCAGGACGGCCTGCTGCCACCCCTCTTCAGGTCACTACTAAATGTCAATCCACTCTACGAATCAACAAAAAATATTTTGTGTCGATGGGTACTTCTTACTCTTGATGATACTATAACATCAATTCACTTCAAAATGTAAATCTCTTAAATTGCAAAGGCGGTCTCAGACTAATTGGCACTAGTTTCCAGACTTCCGTCTTATCAAAATTTTCAGTGCCCGCTTGCATCAATGACCAACCCAATGGTAGGCGACAAAGAGTACAGGTAAATGGAACCCACTCTTAGGAGAAGGATGTTACCAGTGGTGTGCCCCAGAGATCTGTCCTTGGTCCGATTCTTTTTAACATCTTTGTTGGTGATATAGCAGAAGGGCTGTTGGGTAAAGTTTGCCTCTTTGCGGATGATACCAAAATCTGCAATAGAATAGACTCCCAGGAAGGTGTAGATAACATGAGGAGGGATTTAGCTAAGCTTGAAGAATGGTCTAGAATTTGGCAGCTGGGATATAATGTTAAAAAATGTAAGGTCATGCATTTGGGCTGCAGCAATCCAAGGGAGCAATATAGTATAGCGGGTGAAGTACTTTTGTCCACTAAAGAAGAGCGGGACCTAGGCGTGGTTGTGTCTGATGATCTTAAAGTAGCTAAACAGGTAGAAAAGGCGATGGCAAAAGCTAGAAAGATGCTTGGATGCATATGGAAAGGAATGGCTAGCAGAAAAAAGGAGGTGATAGTGCCTCTGTATAAGTCTTTGGTGCGACCTCATTTGGAGTATAGTGTGCAATTCTGGAGACCGCACCTTCAAAAGGATGTGAACAGAATGGAGTTGGTGCAGAGGATGGCTACTAAAATGGTTAATGGTCTTCATTATAAAGCATATGAGGACAGACTTAAGGATCTTAATATGTACACCTTAGAGGAAAGGTTGGATAGAGGTGAAATGATTGAGATGTTTAAATACCTCCGTGGCATAAATGTTCAGGGGGAGAGCCTCTTTCAATTGAAAGCAAGTTCTGCTACGAGGGGACGGTGATGGGGGATAGATTCAGGAGTGATATGCGGAAATATTTCTTTACGGAAAGAGTGGTGAATCCGTGGAATAGTCTCCCAGTGGAGGTGGTAGAGATGAGGACAGTAACTGAATTCAAAAAAGCATGGGACAAACACAGAGGATCTCTAAAGGAAAAAAGGGGACTGTTGTAGTTGTTGATATGGAAGGACAGACTAGATAGGCCATGTGGTCTTTTTCTGTCGTCATATTTCTATGTTTCTATGTTTCTAAGATGTCTAATAGTATAATATTTAGAGTAGTGGCTTAAGAGCAATGTGACCAAGGTTCAAATTCCAGTGCTGGCCTTTGCGACCTAAGGCTAGTCACTTAATTCTCCATCTTCTCTGGATGTTTTAAGGTAAAAACAAGCACTGTCCTGATGCCTATTCTAGTCTGGAGCAGGTATAAGCATGGACGTACCTACAGACATCTCTGCCATTTCTTTTTTTTTTAACTTTCAATTTTTATTAGTTTCGAACACCAAAATAATACAAACCAATGAACACACATCTTAAATACAATATGTTCATTCCCCCCTTCCTCCCTGCTCTTTCATGCTACTAGAAGCTGCCCAATTCTCCCCCTCCCTTCTTGTGGTTCACCCCCTCTTGTCATCTCCTACCTAACTCCCCTTCCCTCCCGCCTCCGCTGTTGAAGCCACTGCCACACTCCAGCCCATTGCCATTGCATCCTCTCTATTCTACCTCTTTTAACAGCAGTGAGGTAGTGCATCGGGTATAGATATGTAAGCCTGTGTAAAAATCCCTTGATCCCTGGGAGCTGGTGCTGGGCCCAATGAGCAGTGATCTCATATCATGTTGCTACCTTGCAATGCTACACCACCCCCTGAACCCTCCCAGGCAGCACATCTACACTCTGGTGTAGCAAGGAAATTACTGGACACATGGGGAGCTGGACACCCACCATGTCCTCCACCACTGGCAGGACCATAGCCCATTAGTACTGCACATACGGTACAGCATCCTTATTTCTCCACAGTTGTGCAAAACATCTCCTGATGGCCATACTCCCACTTTTTGCTGGCATACTGGGGTGAGGTACCAATGCAGCAGTACCTTGTAGTTATTTCCCACAAGATTAGCAACCACCAACAGATTTGAAATCCCTATCTGTATCTGCTCCCAGTCATCCTCCTCCCAATTCACCCCCAGGTTCCTTTCCCACTGGATCATGTATGCAGGATTGTTATCCTCTTCTATACTCAACCCTCGATAGAGCTGCCAAATCCCTAATGTGTGTCTAATGTAGGGATTGCCCTCCCTCACCACCTTCCTCCCAAATCCACTTCTCCAGTGTTCCACCCCTACATGAGCTCCCCTTCCAAGCATGCCCACTGCTTAGTTGTCCCCCATACCCATGAATATACCCCTTTTAATTGGGAAGTCTTGTAGTAACACTACAAGTCCAGTAGTCCTAACCCCTCTTTGTTCTTTGCCCTTTAGAGAACCTTCCTAGCCATCTAGTGGCTCAACATAGTAACATAGTAATGGATGGGAGGAGTGGCCTAGTGGTTAGGACAAGGTACTTCAGGCTGGAGGGCTGGGGGTTCAAGTCCCACCTGGGGACAGCAATCTCAGGCTGGAGGGACTGGGATTTCTAGTCCTATAGGTACTCCTTGTGGTCTTGGGCAAGCCACTTAACCCTCCATTGCCCATGTTCCCTGTAAGTATTAGCGTATGTGTGTCATATCCCCTTGTGTTAAATGTATCTCCCAATTGACTGCTTTGACCAGGTGAAAAGTGGGATATAAATACAGCTAAATAAATAAATAGTAAATGACGGCAGATAAAAACCAGTATGGTCCATCTAGTCTGCCCAAAAAGTAAGATGGCAAGAGTAGGTGCACTCTCCTCAAATCTTTGCCAGCACCTCCACCGAAAGCACCTAAAATAAATACAAAAACTGGAGAAAAAGCATCATTTTAACAGTTGCTATGTGCCCAAGCCAGGAGAGATATCCTTGACTCCACCTCTGCAATAGGTTGTCCACCTCCCCAATCACCTCCTTGTAGTTCCGCTCGTGAAGAGTCTTATGGTCCTGCCCGATATTTAATCCCAGATAGCGAATCCCATTTGCCGCCCATCTAAAGGGATAGCTGTTTTGTAGCCGTTCCTGCTGCGCATCTTATATTGAGATATTTAAAATCTCAGATTTATCCCAGTTCAGCTGGAATCCAGACAGACACCCAAACTACCAGAGTTCCCACATAATCAGCAGCAGAGATACAAGTGGTCTAGTCACTGCCAAAGTAATGCTGTCCACGCAGATTAATTGAATGAGCTGAAGTGGGTGATTATAGCAGTGTTGCATATTATGGATTGCTATGGAATTTGAACAGTAATGAAACAATATGCTCTTTTTTAAAAAGTCTACATGTAAATGTCATCTCATAAGTATTTCTCAATTACATACAAAAATTACGCAGAAAAAGTGCAATCCTATAGTCCTGCTCCGCAACTTGTATTCTGTGGATATCCCTACTCATCCGTACTGCCAAAGGTTCCAGCGTCCAAGCAAACAATAGTGGAGAGAGCAGGTACCCTTGCCTTGTCACCTTTTTGATAGGAAAGAATGTAAAGTACCCACTATTAACCTTGATGCAGGCTCATTACACCCAGTAGAGGGTCCGAACCCATGTTAGAAAACTCTACAAACCCCAATTTCTCTAGAACGCAAAACATGAAGCCCCATGATACATGATCAAAAGCTTTTTCTGCATCTAAGGAGAGCAAAAAGGCAGACTCTAAGCGTTTCTGCGCTGCCAGATGATATTTAGGATCTTGCGCACATTATCTGCTGCCTGCCTCTCTGGCGTAAAGTCAGCTTGGTCCTCACAGACCAAAGTTAAGATTACCTTGTTAAGGTGATTGGCCAGCACTTTAGCCAAAATTTTAGTGCCAATTTTCTGCAATGATATAGGGTGGTATGATGCACATGACTGGGAGTCTTTCCCTGGATTAGGGAGAAGAGTTATACCCGCCTACCCTATCGTATCCGCCAGCCAACCTCCCTCACTGGGCAGGTTAAAGACACTCAGCATGGGTCCTAGTAAACTCTCCCCAAATTTCTTATAGAAGCAAATGCTTAGACCATCTAGACAAGGCACCTTGCCTAGCTTTAGTGCTTTAATTTCCCATCACACCTCCTCCCCAAAATCTCCCCCTCGAGGCCTTCTATAAGCTCCTTCTCCAACTTGCTTAATATGATCGAGTCTAAAAACCTATCTACTATGTCCCCTTTCAGGGGTGGGGCTGGTGCGTAATGCAGCCTCTGGGGAAAAAAAAAACCGTGAACTCCCTCCGCATGTCCTCACCTGTAGTGAGTAAAGTCCCTTGGACCCCCTTAACCACCATAATCTGAGCTAGCATTCTTCTCTGACACAATTGTCTAGTTAAATATTTACCATCTTTGCTGTCCCCCTCAAAAATTCTTGTCGGATCTCCTCCATCTCCAATGCATTTAACTGCACCCTGACTGCCAACATCTGGCTGGTGAACTGTCCCCCCAGCTCTTGTGCATCTGCCTCCATGAGCTTCAAAAGCTGACTATGCAATTGAAATAAACACTCCCCCTTTTTCTCGTCACTCTCACAATGCATTTCAACAAAATGCCCCACAATGTAGCTTTTAAGCCATCCCATACTGCGTCCCAGCTTACATCCCCTGTTTTGTTAAATGGGAAATATTCTTGAATAAGTCCCACCTGGGCATCTTCCAGCAATGATTCATTCAGGTGCCAGAATCATGTCCCCCTATCCCCATTCGGTAACTTCATAGATACCTCTACTGGCGTGTGATCTGACCAGGTCATTGTGTCAATTTCCAACCCTCTCACCCTTGAGACCCCTTCCTTCCCCACCCATATTATATCTATTCAGGAATAAGAGCCATGTACATGGGAACAGTAAGTGTATTGTTGCTTACCCAGATGCAGCAGATGCTACACATCCACAACCCCCTGATCCTTAATAAAGTTCTTGAATCAAGCCCTATCGGCCTTCTGGTTCTCCCCTCTCCCAGTTATATCCCTCCATAGATGCCATGTGATGTTAAAATCCCCTTCCAGTAGTAGTAAACCCTTGCCTAGACTGTCCAGCTGTCTCCACACCTCCTCAAAAAAAGCCCTCTGTGGTCCATTTGGGGCATAAATATTCACCACGCTATACCACTCTGACTCCATCCTAAGTGGGACCATCAAATATCGCCCAATCCAGTCCTGCACTATTTTACCTACCTCCACTTGCAATCCCTCGGCCACAATTAGTGCCATCTCCCCCTTTTTTTCTTCTCTACCTCATTCAATGCAAAAAGGCACAATTGTGCTTCAGGCTAACCAAGTATTCATGAGCACACAGAAAATGCATCTCCTGGATAAGATAGATTGCTGCCTTTTGTCTTGTGAACTCTTTGTTCAATTTTCGTCTTTTGAAGGGTGAATTTAGGTCATGAACATTAAGGGAAACCACTGTAAGCGTAGCCATTTACTTGCCCAACCCAGCTTCCCCCATGCTTTCTATACCCTCATCTCCCCCATTACCCCTCCTCCTCTCCCCACCCCATCACCCCCCTTAAAGAAGTGCATCGAGGGTGCATCAAGGCTACTGCCATCAGCTGAAAATGGCCTGGCCATATGTTCCTCCTCCCCCACCCCTCCACACACACCCACTTACCCCCATACTCTTCCATTACCCCCACATCCCTCCTGCCAATCTCCCACATACAACACCACACACCCCTCAACTGCCCCACAATCAACTTCCTTTCTTACTCTGCATCCAAATAATTCCAACATTATCAATCTCTTCTCCCACATTCATTTCAACAACAGTTCCAACAGGTCACTAAACTCAGAACTCTGCCCACCCTCTCCTCTTCTCCTTCTCACTCATCCCCCAGACAATTCCAACAGTAGCAATCCCCTCGCATACATGCAACCTTCCTACCTCCCCCCTTGACACCACAACACAAAGCTGCCATGTCCAGTCCCTCCATTGAGAGTCCAAACTGTCCAAAAAAGACCAAGGGCTCTGTTGATATTGTACCCACTTATGGGTCTCAAGAGTCCACCATCCTACAATACTGGTGCTCAATTGAACCCGCTCTCAAATCTGCTCTCCAGCATTGGCACCAGTGGCCCTGCCCCAGACAGTCTATGCAAACACTTCCTTCCATATTCCTCCTTTGAAGGCATGATTTTTGCCAGTGCTGAATCTAGGCCCTTGTTTCCATTCTCAGCAAGGACCTGTATCACCTCCTTTTGAGTCTGCACTCTGCAGCATTTGCCCTGCAGTTTGAAAGTCAGGCTGAACGTGATGGTCTAACCATAATGTATGTCTTCAGAGCAGAGTTTTTGCACAATGCCCCACATGCCCCATCGCTTTTCTAACGTAATCTGTGCCAAGTCCATGTCGATGTCCACCAGGTAGGATTTCCATTTCAACGATCCCACAGACCAGGCCTTGGACACCACCAGTTCTTTCAGTCCAAAATCATGAAAACAGGTCTTGTTGTTGTTTAGTCCAGCCCGGCTAGCCATCCAATGAGCTCTATCCAGGCTATAGTGTCTCCCCTCTATCTCTAGTCCCTCCATTTACAGCACTGTTTGACTATACTTTGCACAACTGAGGTACAGTACTGGTATTGTTCTCTTTCTGACATACCATGGAAGCAAAGGTTATTGCACTGAGACCTATTTTCTATGTCCTCTGATTTATTTTCCAGGTCCGCATGGTGTTTTTCCATTTCAAACCATTTCTGCTCCAGCACCATGATGACCTCACCCTGTTCCTCTGCAGGGTCTTCAAGCTCCTCTACATGCTATCCGAGCTCACTGAGATCTGCCAGGAGACTCTCAATACAAATGGTCACTTCCTCCCACACTAACATGAGGCCCGCTTTAAGCTCGCAAAACCAGCTCTCATCTCTGACTGGAGTGCTTTCTCACCTTCCATCCTCAAACTAGTTACCTCATTTTTGGCCTGCTCACCTCAGGGTGTGTTCCTGTGGCTTAGGCTAGGGATTTCCCCACTCTTTGGTGCTGCAGCCACCATCTTGTCCACCTAGTGTGTCCAAAGTCACAAATATTGGGGGATGGGGGTTCCCCTTTGTGGCCATCTGCTCACCTGTGCATGCTGTCTGATCTGTGAAGAGCCAAATCTAAGCTTCAGCTGTGATGTTTGATGGCAATTTCCCTTGTGGCCCTGGAGCTCTGGATTACACGACCACTTTGCCCGATGATTTCAACAGCCTCCTCGCTGCCATTTCTGAGATCAAATGAAGACATGTAAGTCCACTATTCCTGCCCGCAAATGCCTCTGCCACACCCCTGTGCCTTCTTGATCATCCCTGCACTGGAGACATCTGTGAACGTCATTTGTGGAATGGCTACAGAGAGGTGTACATGATTTCTACGTCCATGTGCACATCTTCAGATGTCCACAACTAAACCTTCTAAAAAGACACTCTAAGGGGTATGTTTACTAAACTGCGGTAATATCATTCGCGGTAGGTTCCGCGGTAAAGTAGAGATGCCCATATAAAGGCATGGGTGGTACATCATTACAGCAAGCTGATAACTAACTCGTGTTAAAAGACGCCTTAGACTAACGAGCATTATAAGGCGCCTCATAAAGTGCCTTGTTAGGTGCCTTGCAAGGCACCTTATAAGGCACCCTGTAAGGTGCCTAATAAGGTGCCCTGTAAGGTGCCTTATAAAGTGCCAGTAAGGTGCCCTGTAAGGTGCCTCATAAGGCGCCCTATAGGGCCTCCTAGGCTAAGCGCCATATTAGGCACCCTTGGACAAGGCACCGCAGAAGGCATCCTGGGCTATGGAACCATAGGTTAAGGTGGCCTAACAAGGTTATGGTGTCCTAGGTTAGTGTGCCCTAGGGACTGCAAGGTGCCTCAGGATGACATGAATGACCTGTGTGGAACAGAGACAGATGTAGCCCTAACACTAGATAGAGCACTCAGGAAAGGCAATGAACAGGTGAGTGAAGGAGGGAGAAGTGGGAGCCGCTGGACCTGCCATATCTGCGGGCATCTCATGTGCCTGCCAGTACCGATGACAAACATGGTGGGGCAGCTGTACCACAGCACAGGGTGTTGGCAATGTAAAGTGCCAGAAAAACAGTTGGTGGCAGACAATGGGAATACATGTCCCCCAATGGAGGCAGAGGTGGCAGGATGGTTACAGTGATGGGTGGACAGAGTAGTGGTGGTGCCTTGCAGATCAGGCAGAGGCGAGGCAAGCATGAAGAGGCGCAATGCAGGAAAGGGTATGACATGGGGTGGCAGCCTGCACTGGCAAACAGGACTCTACACAGCTGACAGAGGCAGATAGACGGACCGAGGGAATGTTGGCAATTGTGGTGAGGGTATTATGGGCTGGAAGCACAGATCTGCAAAAATATGACCTCTACAGGCATGCACACTATATGAGTAGGACAGGCATGAAAGGGGGGAACAATGAGGAACTGAACCCATGAACATTGCCACGAATGGCATTGTATTAACCAGTAGGCTATACCCCCATGGTGTATGTCACTGCAATGTCTGGGTACAGAAGGACTGCAGGTCACCACACAAATTGTCTGCTCTGAGTGCCAGGATAGGGTAACCCCACCAGTACCCATGATGCAATGCACATGCTGAATAGCTGTCTACAGCTGATCACCAAATGGGGTCTGCACCTCTCCGGTCCCCCAGCTTGGAAAGATGAACTGGCAGTGTGTGATACTGGCACAGAGTAGCTACAGACCATGTCATTGTGCAGGTTCTGTGTTCACCCTGAGCAATAGGATGGGTGCTCAGCACTAGGTCCGCAGTACATGTGGTGCTATAGATAGGTCCTGCTGTACATCCCCATTGCTACCAGTGTGTGACAGGTGCTCAGTGCAGTGCAGTTGAAGGTAATTTGGTGTCCATCTGTATACTGCAGTCACACGTGGCCCTGTGGGACCAAACACCAGCCAGGTTAGTGTGTACCCCGTGTGAGGGTCTTGCTGACATGGGCAGCTGTTATCAGGGCAGAGGCGTTCCTAGAATTGCATGAGGTGTGTGCAGCAGTGGCTGTATAGGGCGCAGTGGTGTACACTACATACCCCAAAGGGCCCACATCACCCTTTTGTAGATAAAGAACAGTGCCCCTGCCCCAATGAAGCAACCTCCATACTGTTTGTACGAGACAGCCCTCCAGGGTTGATGGGTCAGAGGCATACCTATGACTAGGACAGTGGCAGACCAGCAACAATGCTGGGGATAGGTCTGGAAACCCCAAGTGCCTCCCACCACTGTCTGCCAGTCACCAGCAGACAGCACAGTCAGACTGCACCTTAAAGGTGTTCCAACCATGCACAGTCTAACTGCAGCAGACCACCAAGAACTATGTGCAGCAAGCAGGCATCTCAATGATTGGGACCCCAGCACTGCAAAACACAAATAAATCACTAGAGACAAACAGTGTAGTGGTGGAACCTAGACCTGCCATGGTCACTGCTCGTTCAGAGTGCGTGCCCTCCCAGCATGCCATGTTGTGGCCTCCCTGTCCATGCAGGTGGTGGTCAGGCACTACAGTGTCCTAGCCATTGCCCCACACCCTGTGAAGATGCATACTGGCCACTCTGCTCTGTCCGTACCATACCCAGAATATCTTGCTCCTCATTATGCATCTAATCAGGCTAATGCTGGTAACAGTGGGACATTTTGGGCCCAGTGAAGTGTGGGCAGCCACAGAACAATGGATAGACATACAAACACGCTCACTCCTTTTGCAGCATTATACAAAGATAGGAGTGGTTGGCAACCCTGCCCACCACACTAGTTCTGAGCACAGTGCCAACATTGCTAAACTGTGCAGGGGGTAGTAGAAGTGCTCTGGTGATAACATCATCCCACTGCTGGGACCAACAGCCTGCCGCTCCATGCATCTTTGGATTGTGGAGCCTGTGTGAGTGGGTGTTTGCACCCCTGTTTGCCGCTGCTTTGGGGTTTGCACATGTTGCTGTTGTATCTGCATTGTAGGGTAAAATATAGGGACATGCTCTGCTAGAACCACAGCTGGGAATTGAACCTGTGACCCTCTGCTCCTGGACACACTGGCTGGGTGTACTGCACCACACTGATGCCATAGATGCATGGTAGTCCCTGGGGCTACCTGCACTTTTTCTCAGCCAGACCTTTTATGTTGCACTGCACACCACGTACTGCTGCAGAGCATGGCCTAGGTCCACTTCAGGGAGGTGGTACTGCCCCCTCCAGTACGGGCACATGCCCCCCTGCCAAGCTGATGTGGCCATTTGCTGTCGGTGCTGGTAGTGCGCAGTCCCAGGCCATCCACTGTGTAGGTAGGCGCCTGCCTAGGAAGCGGGTTCCGGAGTGGGGGGGGGGCATACATGGACATCCTCACATCCCCCCATCACTTCCTACTACTAATATGTCCCCTCCACATGGGGGTGGGATGGCTAGGGGGATGTCAGGTCTGTGCCCTAGCATTGGCTAGAGTGGACCAGGTAGATATTGGTGGATTGTGTTTGGCCTTGGTTAACTGCTGTCTTGCTGATCTCCGGTGTCTATGTTCCTATGTGCCACCTAGGCACCCGCCTGGTCCAACCTGTGCCCCAGCTGCCCATTCTACATGTCCCGCCTGTGGCCCCCTATGCCCCATTTGCACCATCGCCATAGTGGCCATTCATACTTTGGCACTATAGTATTGCTGTTCATGGAACACTACTACCAGCACTACCAGCACTACTACCAGCACTACTACCAGCACTACCAGCACTACTACCAGCAGTTTTTTGGGCTCCCAGCCTGGGCTGTACATTACTGACACGAAAATGGTTTCTCTCTCCTGCATATGTGCATCTAATGGCAGGTTTTCAATCGTGTTAGGATTCAGCTCTTCAGATCAGCGCGTTAGTGTGAATGGAGCCTCTCCCCGCCCACACTCCGCCCATTGACCCCTTCTCTCCGCACTCTCTCCACCTTCTGCGGTGTTTTACCGCGCCGCGGAACGTGAATGATCGGTAAGTAACGATAACGCGCATTATGAGACGTTAACGCGCGTTATGTACCGTTACCGCAGTTTAGTAAACATACCCCTAAGTCTGCTCTTCTAAATGGAACATTATCTGAAGATTACAACCTATGAAAGAATACATTATCATGCTGAGTTTTGAAAAGGCACTTAACAAGAAAATTTCCAGCATCTATGCTTTTAATTCTAATTGAAGCTAGAACACTATGGGGTATGTTTACTAAACTGTGGTAATGGTACATAACGCGCGTAATGTAACATTAACGATCGTTCACGCGTCATAACGCGCGTTATGACGTGTGAACGATCGTTAACGTTACATAACGCACGTTAACCGTAGTTAACGATTGTAAACTCCCGCGGCGCGGTAAAACACCGCAGAAGGTGGAGAGAAGGGGTCAATGTGCGGAGAGTGGGCGGGGAGAGGCTCCCTTCACACTAACGCACTGATCTGAAGAGCTCAATTCCAACGCGAATGAAAACCTGCCGTTAAAAGCACATTACAGGGAAGAGAAACCATTTCAGTGTCAGCAATGTACAGCCCAGGCAGGGAACCCCAAAAAAGGGATAAGTGTGATATATGTGCAAAAAACCATAACCAAGCTGGCCAATAGTGGTATCAATGAGAAACATCAACCCCTCTCCCCCCCCCCCCCCGAGTAAGCTCCATAGAAAAGATATAAATCGTGGAAGGGTCTATACTCTGTCCCCATACAAGGTGAAGGAGCCCACAGTGAAATAGCGTTGCTCAGGGTTTTCCCCACAATCAGACACGGTTCCTATGGCGTGCACATGTCCCGCAACATCAGGGCAGGCATGTCGGAAAGGCAACTGGACAGATGCCGGAGAAGGGGATACAGTGGGCCGCAGGCGGCACATGCTGTGGTAGAGCTAGGCCACAGTGCGGACTAGGATGATGCCTAGGTGGCCCATACGAATGCTGAAACAGCAGAGCAGCCAGACAGTAACTGCTGAAGACCAACATGGGCACGAGTGTGTTTCCCACAGTGTTACAGGGGATAGTACCCAACAGCCACCCCCAAGGGCACGGAACATTGGCAGGCGGGGCTGGGGGAAGCATCGACATCTATGCAGGCACCCCTACCCCAGAACCCGCACCATAGGCAGCCGCCTACCTGCACACTGGATGGCCTGAGACTGCGCACCACCAGCAGAAGGGCATGTCAGCATGGTGGCTGAGGGATACTGGTGGTGGAGGGGGCAGTGGCAGCTGCCCAGAGCAGACCGTGGCCTAACCCTGTGTTGGTGGGTGCCGTGTACTGCAACAGATGGGCCCTGTCTGACAAACAGTCATGGTATCACCAAAGAATGTACTGAGTCTGTGACAACAAGGTGGTGCAGTGCACAAAACCAGTGTATTCAGAAGCAGAAGGTGACAGGTTCAAGCCCCAGCTGTGGTTCCTGCCAATCCAGTCCCCATAATTTACCCACTACTACAACTTGCTAATACAGACAGCACCTTTATTGCAGATGACGTAAACATGGCCAAAACACCTACATTCTACCCTACAGAGCACAGACACCATAAACATGCACATTACCTAGAGCAGAGTCTCCCAAATGCAGTCTTGGAGGGCCAAACACCATTCCGGATCCATGCTGCCTCTGATAAAGATGCCTGTGCTGCATTTCTATGTGCCACCCCCATGGTATGCAGATGTATCTCATGCATATTCATGAGGGACAGCATGAAAACCCGAACAGTGTTTGGCACCGCAGGACTGGAGTTGGGAACCTCTGCCATAAAGCAGCAGCCAACAGGGACAGACACACCCTCACCCACAGGTCCCATTATCCAAAGCCTCCTGGAGAGGCAGGACTTTGGGCTCTGCGTGCATCTCCCAATACTAGCACTTACATACCTTAGTAATGCCACCCTAAACTGGGGAATATGGTACACATCTATCAAAAGGTTGCTATGATTACTGGCAGATAGTAATTCCTAGGTTAAGTACAATTTTCTGAGTGAGCTGCATCATAGCAACGTTTCTGATGTCTGTGGAGTGTGCTACAGGTCTTGTGTCTGACAGTGTTTACCAATCTGGGGAGTGACTCCTACAGTATTGCGTACCATAGCCATGCCTGCACTGTGCCCAGGACTGGTGTGGTGGCCTGGGCTGCCCAACACCTCTATAGTTGCACAATGCTGGCATAGGTGTGGGGAGTGTGTGTCTGTCTATCCAGTGTGTGGTGGCTGCCAACACCCTCCACAGCCCTCACTGCTAGCACTGTTGCCAGTATTGGCCTACCAATGTGCATAATGAGGAGCAAGGTACCGTGGGAATAGCCTGGATAGGGTGGCCTGACCTGGATGCATCTGCACATGGCATAGGGCAATGGCTCGGACATTGTAGTGCCTGGCCACCACCTGCATGGACAGGGTGGTCATAGCATGTCCTGCTGGGAGGTCACTCTCACCCTGACTGAGCAGTGACCATTGCATGGCTAGGTTCCCCCATAGTGCTATATGTCGTTTCTCTCATGTGATGTTTATGGGTTCTCTTTTGTGGCCCAATCACTGACTTCTCTGCTTGCTGTGTATGCTGACATTCCTGCTCTGGGTGCATGCATCTCCCCCAGGACTATGGACTAGCTGGCAGACTGTCTGCAGCTAGTATGTGTCTTGCTGGAACACCTTGCAGGGTGCAGTTGCTGGAGGCTTGTTGCTGGAGAATGTCAGATAATGGTGGGGGGGGGCAGCTGAGCATTTCCAGGCCTGCCGTCTGTCTGCCATTGCGTTATGGATGTGTAGGGCTCTGTCTGTTCCCCAGCAGGTCTGGGGTTGGTGGTCCCCTCTACTGCTACCATTGCAAGGAGGTAGACTGTGGATCTATTGGTGGGTGCTCCTGTTTAACACCGTGAGCCCCAGGGGTGGGTTGTATGGTGGTACACAATCTGCCATTGGGACATACACCCCCCCTTCACCAGGTAACCATGGCACCAACACAGGATATGCGCTATTCTGGGTGCATCATCGCCCATAGGGACTAGACATGACCGAGACATACAGCAGGACACAGATGTATCCTAGGTGTGTCTAACAGAACTACCTATCACACACTGATGGGGACCTGCAGCATGGCATATTTCTGCCATGAAAGGTGCTGGGCGCCCCACCTCAACCTCAGGGTGGACACAGTACCCGCACAATGTGACTGTCTGTGGCTACTCTGTGGCAGTGCCACACATGGTCATCTCGCCCTACCGGGCCAGGGTGCTGTGGGGGTGCATACCCCATCTTGTGTTCATCTCTGGACTGCTGATCTGCATGTGCAGTGCACCATGGGTATGGGTGCGTTGACCCAGATCCTGGCCAACACAGCGGGCGGTTTGGGTGGTGGCCTGACACCCTTCAGTAGGCAGCCAGGGGGTTGCTAGCAGCTATGGGGCTGTAGCCCAGTGGTTCCTTCACTACCTGTGGGGCCAGTGGTCATGGGTTCAAACCCACTGTGGGGTTATTTTATAGGGCTGTCTGCAGCATTGTCTATTTTTTAATGTACTTTAGTGCTGCCAGCGACAACCCCTCAGCGTACTGTAACCTTACAGTGCCTCATAAGGCGCCCCATGCGGCACCTTATTTGGCGCCCTATAAGGTGCCTTATAGGGTGTTCTATAGGGGACATTATGGGGTGCCTCAGCGGACAGTGCACTTTATAATGTAGCCTATGGAGTGCGTTATGGGGTGCCTTATGCGGCACCTTAGGTTACACCACTGTGAGGGTGTGTTTGCTGGCAATACTACTGAAAATAAACGTAAAATGCCTCCTCATTCACTACTTAAATGTACAGGGTGATGCCTCAGCCAGCCTTATGCATTAGGCACACTGGGGAATCAAACCCATGACGCCTGTATTATCAGTCAGTGCAGTAACCATTGTGCTACAGCTCTGTTTCAGTGTTTTGTATCTGTGCGCCTTCTTAGGTTTAACGCGTGGTAACGTGCCACGGCGCCCTCCAACGCTCATTAATTTCTGTAATGCGCGTTATTGGTAACGATGTACCACCCATGTCCTTATTTGGGATTTCTGGCTCTACTGCGGCTCCTAACGCGAATCAAACTAACGCAGTTTAGTAAACATACCCCTATGATTGCTGTGCAAATTTTAGTCTGAACATACTACTTAAGATCAAAATAAGAATCTTGGAAATAACTATTGATGTTTACCTGGAGAATATTATAATAGATTTGATCAGAAGCCAGAACAGATATTTGGGATCAAGAAACTCATCGGTTAATATTAGACATTTCATATAATTGACCATGTGCATTCTATCAAGTTGAATAACTTCTCACACATAGAAACATAAAAAACCATAGGGCCCACTATTCAAAATCATTTATCTGAGAAGCAGCATCTGCAAACCACATAAATGTGAAACAACAGGATATTCAGTGGCATTATCCGGATAGTGCTGCTAATATTTCTTCTGACAGCCAGGAACTATCTAGATCAGTGGCTCTCACCCCAGTCCACTGAGACCCCAGGTCAGTTGGGTTTTCAGGATATCCACAATGAATATGCATGATATCTGCACCAAACCTTCTCTAAGCACAGTTACATGAGGAGATTTTATGACAGTTTCATGATCAGAGTGCCAGAAATTGCCTATATGTTGCCTGACAAGCTATAAGCCCCATCAGTATGGAATGCGTTATACTGTAGTGGCATTGCCTGTTCCCTTGTCCACCCACATTTTGATGGCGTAAACAAGTGATCAATGTTTACCCATTCCACACCATTCAGTAATGCATAGACCCCCAGCATATCTTCTCTTAGCCATCTGTCCTCCAGGTTGAAGGCCATAGCCTCCTCACATAGGAGCATCCCCCCATCTGCACCATCTGTGATGTCCGTTATGATCACACAGTGACTTTGGTGAAACACAGACATATGGCAGCAGTGGAAAAGAGATCTGTCATATGGTGTGGTCCAAGGAGCATACCACCATAGACAGACATCCCAACGGATCCCTCCTCGTGATGCTGCTGAACCCAGCTGTAGAGGAAGAGGCCAATAGCGCCTACAGCTGTAGCCTTCCAGGTAGCTGGAAAATGCATGTGCCTAGGGAGATACCTCAGCAGTGGCTGTCATCTTCCCCCGGAGATGTACCAGTGGCAGGCAGTGAAGGGCTCCTGCATAGTCAGCTGGGGGGAGGAGGCTGTGTGGCTGCCAATGTGTGCCTCTGACTCCCCCATCCAGGCCTTGCACCCAAGTTGCCTGTCTAACCCACATGTTTAACATGCTGGGATTGCACACCACCACCACTGACAGCACATGGGCATGTCCGCATGGTGTGGTGGTGGTGGTGGTTGCATGAGCAGCGGCATCAGCCTGCAGAAGACAGAAGCCTTGTTCTACTCCTGTGTGCTATATGCTATGCGCATTGCAGCATGTGCCAAAGGCCAGTCAAAGAGGAACATGTCAGCAACAGGGGCTGTTGTCCCCATATGGCAGCACTGTGGTGCAACATGCGTGGTCAGTGTGTATATGATATCTGTTAAAATATAAATAGTTCTCCCCAGTTTAAGTCCATGTTATGCTCCCTGTTATCTGTAAACTTATGACAGATCCTATCTGTCTGAGTAAACTTTTGTTGTATGTAAACCGCACTGATAGCAAAGAGCACGGTATATAAGAACTGTTAAATAAATAAATAAATAAATATGTGTGACTGGTTACAGGTTCAGGTCCCTGCTGGGGTTTCTGTATTGCATGTTTCTGTGGACAAGGTTTAGCTGACAGTGGAAGTACAGCTCCAGCATGTGCAGCCCTCAAAGAGGTGGCCAGCAAGAATGGAAACATCCACCAGCAGGTCCACTATCCACAGGTGGTTGGGGGATAGTAGCATACTGACCGGGTGGTAACAATGTGTGGTGAGGCAAAGACATGATAATAGCGCCTGCACACAGAGCACATGTTATCAGTCCTTGAGTTGACATTGAGACATAAGTGACAAGCAGGAATACAAACCATCCCCACTTTTGCACAGTGCACCAATGATAGTGTATGCATGTGTGTGTGTATGGCTCCACATTGTCCTGTGGCTTTCTGCACGTCACTTTGGCTCACATTGTCCAAGCTGTTCCCAGCATTTGTTTGAAAATGTGAATAATGTGAGGCAGAGGATTGTGTATATTGCCTGAAACAGTACAGATTGGACTGGATATGTCTGCTTCAAAGGTAGGGTCAATGACTGAGACGTCATTGTGCCCGTCTGCCACGTGCATTACCTGGGTGGCCACAGCATGTCATGCTGAGATGGTACTCTCACTATGACCAAAAAGTGACCATGGCACGGCTCTGTATTCACATAGATCAATTGTAATGTTTGGCTCCAGTGATGTGGATGGAATCTTTGTCTAGTGATGCCAATCATTGAGCAAAATCCTGGGTGTCAATGCTGAGTATCCCAAAGTAAGGTGCTTGTGGTTACTCAAAGCACATGTTGTGCATGTGGACCGACCTCAGTTGGTTTGTGCATGGCTGAAACAGCCCAATGAAAGGCAGCCTTACTGTGCCTGCTGTGGTTGACTGTTGGTCCTCAATGGTTGGGGCAGCAGTGATACATGGCCTTCTCAATGGGGTCATGGTAGGACTGTAGCAATAGCCCCACACCAGACTTTATGCTCAAATACACACTGACTGTACATAGCATCAGCATATTGACACTGGGCACTGATCTGCATTGTTATCGGAGGGTCAGTGTCCAACATGGGCAAAATACAGGGCCGATGCTGTTGCTATCACCTACAGCATGCAGGAAACAAGGAGAAAAGCATAACACACTAACGGTGATGTGGACTGGCAGCAAAGCTAGCAGAGACCATCTCTAACAGTGCAGGTTCAGTGGACCAGATGCTGGGCACCCATCCTCACCCTCAGGGTGACAGCTGAAACCGCTCTGCAGACTGGCTTGTAGTTGTAGCACATGCAGTCAGTACATATCACTTAGTTGTTGTGCTGGATCAGTGCATTCTCCATTGGTTCTTCAGCTGTTTTGCATGTGCAGTGTCTCATGGGTAGTGGAGGGCCCAACCTATACTGGCAAACACTGCAAACAGTTTGATCAGAGACCTGCAGGCTCTACACATCTGTGTAGAGCTGTGTGGAGATATAACCTATTGGTTGGTGCAATGTCACCATAATCAAAGGTCCAGGGTTTGATTCCCACTTATTAATTTTCTGCCTGGGTGCTACTCAGGTCACTTGCCCACCTTGCACAATCGTGGCTCTGCTTTGACCTGCAGACAATCATCCTTCTACGTTTCTATGCATTATGGCCACACATTGGTTAGCCCAACATGGTATTCCCCATCATGGACATCTGAGAGCATAGCTTTAGTGTCTCTGCCATGGTCCATTGCAGCAGGTCAGTGATGTATTCGCAGCAGATGTCTGGGACAACTGGTATGGATGCATTTTCTATTGTTTCATCATTGTGACCTCCCAGCTTTATGTAAAGAGGATATATCTCGTACATTCAGGAACATAGCACTCGTTGCATAGCCATCCCATGCACTGCTTCACCATCATTGCTTGCTCCACATGGGGAAAATAGGTTCAACTTGTCCCTTTCTATCATGTCACTCTGTTGGGTGTATTGTCTTGCAGTTGCACAGGTTGAGGCACCAGTCCCACCCACACAAATGGTGTTTCATGTACCGCATGGCACTGCTACTTTTGGATCACACACATCAAATTATTTTGGCCAGTAAGATCCCATACATCCACCCACCACACACATTGCAATCTCTCTGCTTGGAAAATCCATGGCATAGCCTTGCACCCACCATTTGGCCATCAGCAGGATTCATGTATTTGCCGGTAAGCAGCTCCACCATAGCCTTCAAGGGTCATTTGCAGCAGTTAGCCATATCATGCACACCTCTCCTGTGACTGCTCCACATGAGTACTCATAGATAATCCTCACTTTGCTGCCCAAATCAGGAACATGCTGCCTCCACACAGACACTGCCCTGGCCTATGACATGCCACACACTGATAGTACATCTGGATATATGCGCACACCTCACTGTGTATGCACATGTATGCTTTCAGGAGCATCTAGGGCTGCAAGCCTGTCACAGTGCCCCCCACTGCTGCAACCCCTCCGCTGACTCCGCTGCCACCACCACCCACCCATGACACTGCCAACATCCATACTAACCAGACTCATTAGGCAGATGCCTATCTCGCCTGCTCATCACATATACTGGCCATACAGGCCTACTGTATGGTCAAACATGCTCATCATAATTACTGCCACATGACCAGGCATCAGGTGAATCAACTCCATCAGTTATCAACTGTGCTTGCATCAATACCTTCTCCAATGGCTTCCCTGCCCTCCTTTCAGTGTTTCAGAGGTTTACCTGCATTAAGGTGGATGCCAGATACCTTAACGCAGCATGTCCTGTTACCACACATTAACTGTCCACTACCACTCCTTAATGTCCGAACACCTTTAACACACCCAACACACTCACTGCATGGTAACTCCATATCCCTGCCATTACTGCTTGGAAAGACATGCTCCCTTACCTCCATTTAATAAACATACCCCTTAGGTACTGAGCAACAATGGGAATAGGGGAATTTGAACCATCAGTGGTTTTCAGGCTATTTCCAAACATTAGCCAGACAAATACTAGGAATATGGACCTCTGTGTTACTATGGCCAAAGGATAATGAATTGATGATGATGGGTCTACATATTTATTTATTTATTTATTTATTTACATTCTCTTATATACCGCGCTATTCTGCATCAGTGCGGTTTACATTGAACAAACTGAAATTACATTGAACAGGGCATTAAGGGGCATGTTTACTAAACATTCCTAACGTGCGGGGCCGCGCTAGTGTGCCTGTGCCATATAAGGAGTGGGCGGTTCAGGCAGAAAATAGAAAAAAAACGGTAGTAAGCAACCGGACGTGTGTGCGTCGCGCTAATGTGCGGGGGTCGACATTAGCGCGTGGAAAGGCAAAGTGGCGCGCTGCTGAGTATACAAAACAACAGAGCCGTGGTACAACGGTGAAGACACTGACCAATGGTGCAGGGGCCATGGGTTCAATCCCCCAGTGTGCGCAACAACAAAGGTCAGCTGAGGCAGTAACTGTA
The DNA here is from genome assembly GCA_033557465.1 of Ichthyophis bannanicus. Taxonomy (NCBI): domain Eukaryota; kingdom Metazoa; phylum Chordata; class Amphibia; order Gymnophiona; family Ichthyophiidae; genus Ichthyophis; species Ichthyophis bannanicus. The sequence goes on from CM066035.1 coordinate 389,553,451, forward strand.
ATGATTAACATTGTGTTAGGAGGCAAATTAATTTGGAACGGCATAAGGCGGCGCACAGTTATTTTTGGGCAGCAGAAGGCGGCGCACTGGTCCCCTTGGGCGGCAGAAGGCGGCGCGCTGATAGGCACAAGGCGGCGCGCTGATGCACAAGCACAGGACCAGAGCCACAGCACAATGGTTAAAACACTGACCAATGGTGCAGGGATCAGGGGTTCAACTCCTCACAATGCCCAGTGAAAAATGCCTGCTGAGGTATTATGTTGTGGAGTGCTGTAGGAGGCTGTATAATTTTATTTTGTTATCACTACTAGCAAACGCACTCTCCCAGCATGTTAACATACGGCGGCCCATAAGGCACATGTTACAGTGCACTGTTCGCCAAGGCACCCTTGAATGACCCCTATAGGGCAGCATGTATGTTGCGACACAGGATAATGTATAGTGCACCCTATAGGGATGGCAACCATAAGGTGGCCTACAGGGCGCCCTATGAAGCACCCTCAGAGGCACCTAATGAGTATAGTAAGCTGAGGGTGGTCTTGCCGGCATAGACATATGTACAGTAAATAAAAATAAAGCTGTGGACAGCCCTACCAAAGGGCCCCACTGTGGGTTTGAACCCATGACCTCTAGCTGCATAGGCAGTGATGTAACCATTGCACTACAGCTCCATAGCTGTAAGCAGGCCCCTGGCTGGCTGCAGATAGCCTACACGTCACCTCACAGACAGTCTGCTGGTGTCAACAGGATGGGTTAGGCCACCCGTACCCATGATGCACTGCACATGCAAATTAGCTGTCCGCAGATGGACACAAGATGGGGAATGCACCCCACAGCACCTCGGCCCTGTTGGGGGAAGTGACCGGGTGCACCCACACAGCACCTTGGCCTAGTAGGGGGCACTGACCGGGTGTTTTACTGGCACAGAGTAGCCACACACCGTTACATCGTGCGGGTACTGTGCTCACCCTGAGTGTGCAATGAGGTGGCCAGGACCAGGTCAACAACACCTGCCATGGCTGATGGAGGCCAAGCGGGCATTCCAAAGCAGTGTTAATGTGTAAGATAGCTAGTTTATGCACAAACACCATGGATATCCCTGTCTGCCGCCATCAGGCAGGCACCCCCCCCCCCGTGGCAAACATGGTCCCCATCAAGGGATCCACACTCTACCTCCCTGCAAAGGTGGCAGTACAGGGCAACATCAACCCCAGTCCTGCTGAGGAACACCACCACCCCCCCCAGGAAGCTCCATACACAGCCATAACACAATAGCAGACAGACATAAGCCCAGGGTATGGTAAGCTGCACTCCACCACCAGATATTCCCCTGCAGCAAGCCAACAGCCACTGCACCCTGCAAGCCATTATAGCAAGACATTTACCAGCTACAAACAGTCTGCTGGTTAGTCCATAGTGCATGTTCCCAATGGAGATGCATGCACCCAGAATTGGGCTGTCTGCATACACAGCAAGCAGATATATCAGTGACTGGGCCCCAAAGAGAAACCCATATATATCACATGAGAGAACTACTATACAGCACTATGGGGGGGCCTAGCCATGCTGTGGTCACTGCACAGTCAGGGTGAGCGTGATCCCCCAGATGGACATGCTTTGGCCACCCTGTCTGTGTAGGTGGTGGCCGGACACTACAATATCCCAGCCAATGTCCCTGCCAGGGCCCTATGCCCAGTGCAGATGCATCCTGGCCACGCCATCCTGCCCTGGCTATACCCATGGTACCTTGCACCTCATTATGCACATTGACTGGCCAATACTGGCAACAGTGCTGGCAGTGCGGGCTGTTGAAGGGGCTTGCAGCCAACACCCACTGTATAGACAGACACACACTTCCACACCTCTGCCATCATGGTGCTACGATTGAGGGGGTAAGTAGCCTTGCCCACCAAACCGGTCCTGAGCACGGCAAGGCATGGATATGGTACGCATTACAGCTGGTGGTCACTCCCCAGGGTGGTAAGCACCGTCAGAGGCCAGGCCTGGAGCATGCCCCGCAAACACCTAACAGATTGTTTGGATGGGGCCAACTAGCAGTATGTACGTAACGTATGGATAACTGCCTGCCTGTGCTCCTAGCAAACGTCTCCGAGCTGTGTACCGTATACCTCAGGTGTAGGGTGACATTGGTAAGTTATGCAAGTGCTCGTTTTGGGTGCTGCATGCACGGTCCAATGTTCTGCCTTTCCAGGTGACATTGGCCAATGGGGCCTGTGGGTGTGGGTGTGTCTGCCCTTGATGGCTGCTGCTTTACGGCACAGATTCCCAACTCCAGTCCAGGTGTGCATCACACTGTTCGGGTTTTCCTGCTATCCCTCATGAATATGCATGGACTACATCTACATGCCATGGGGGTGGTGCATAGATATACAGCACAGGCATTTGTATGAGTGTCAGCATGGAACCTGACTGGTGTGTGGCCCACCAGGACTGCATTTGGGTGATTCTGCTCTAGGTACTGCCCCTGTTCATGGTGTCTGTGCTCAGTGGGGTAAAAGATAGATGTCTTACCATTGCATATGTCCCCGCCATGACAGGTGTGTCCTTACTATCACTGTTTAGTTGTGGGAAAAATATGTGGGCAGGATTGGCAGTAGCCCCAGCTGGGCTTTGAACCTGTGACCTTCTGTTCTTGTATGCACTGTCTGTGTGCACTGCACCACTGTGTAGCCACAGATTGGTTGGATTCCCTGGACTGTCCATGACTGTGGATCCGGCAGGACCTGTCTGTTGCAGTGGACTGTGCCAGCCTGCACATGGCTAGGCCTCTGTCTTCTGTGTTTAGCAGCCACTGCCCCCTGCACCACATGTACTTGTCCGCCAACATGCTGGCATGACCGTCTCTCAGAAAAAGCAGTTGACCTGATTGCACTGTGGCAGTATGGGACTGCATTTGGGGGACTTGGCTGTAGGTAATGCCCATTGTTGTGGTGTGTGTGCGGTGTTGGGTAAAATATGGGTGTTTTCCCCATGCATACAGGGGTGTCTGCGCTATCTTTATTTAGTGGTGGGTAAAATATAGGGACTGGGCTGGCAGGTGCCCCAGCTGGGTTTTGAACCTCTGCCCTCTGGTTCTAGAGGTAATGACTCTGTCTGCTGTACCACACTTTGGCCACAGAGACAGTGCAGCCCCTGGAGGCAGTAAGCCTGGCAGGATGGAGTCACAAACCCTGCTCTACGCAAGTCTACTGTGGGCATATGCACCCTGTCTGGTGACAAACGTGCACATAAACCCCGGAACTGACCACGGGAAATGTGGGACAGAATATCACCACGCTGGGCAACAGTGATATTAATGGGCAACCATAGCAAACACTCCCAGGAAAGCTCCAAAACGTGGAAATGTTTTTTGGAAGAGTCTCCTCTCAGTAGACCCTTCCAAAATTCATTTCTTGTTTCTGGAGCTTTGCTGGGTGTGATTTCTGTATTTGCCCATCACTATAACTGTTCCCCAGCTGAATTACTATTTTTAATAGTTCTGTTGTGGTCATTTTCTATGTTTAATTTCACTTTTGTGCTGTGCACATGTATCACACTGCTCACGTTTTGCTGGTTTCCCCGGTTTTCCTGTACATTGCTGACGGAAATGGTTTCTCTTCCCTTTAAATGCTTTCTACCGCGAGTGTTTCACTCGCGGTAGTTTTTACATGGAAATTCGGGCTCGATACTGTGCGGGGAGCCTCTCCCCTCCCACTCTCCACCCATTGACCCCGTCCCTCCGCCCCTCCGGAGCCTTCCTCCGCCCTCCTTTCGCCGTTCCACGCCTCTATCGGACATTTGCGGGCCCGCACTTGTACGGGGCCCGTTAGTGAGCCGCGTACCTGTGCGGGGGTGACACGCACGTGTGCGGGGCGTTTAAACGCGTTTCTGCGCGTTTCAGTGCCGCGTTGCCGTGCGCTATTTTGCGGCGCGCTCTTTTGCGGATTTTAGTAAACATGCCCCTAAGACTTGGAGATAACTATTTTACAGGGAACATGGGCTATGGAGGGTTAAGGGGCTTGCCCAAGACCACAAGGAGCATATATATTCGTTTTCCAGTCATGAATATTTTGCGTAACCTTTCCTGATTAAAAAGATGGTCTATACAAATATTTAGATTAAAAATAGATATTTTATCTTGTAGTAGTATTTAGCTCAAACCTTTCCAGTAGTGATTCAAGGCGTGTTACATTCAGACACAGTAGGCATTTCCCTGTCCAGAGAGTTTAAAATCTAAGGAGTATGTTTAAATCTTCATCCTACACTTTGGACCCACCCCATCCTAATACCCCTTCCCAACCCCCCCCCCCCTCCCATGAAGAGCATTATGTAAATAGTTACGGGCAACTTAACATGTCCAAATTTGTAACAACAATTTCTGTTTTAATCATTATTGTATTAAGTTGATCATTTCATGTAAACGTTGCTTGATATGTTCAATGTTCCATGTAAACTATTTTGACCACTGTGAAAAGTGGTACATAAATTCAGTCAAATAAATAAATAAATACTAAAGGGCAGTAAGGGAGTGAAGGTGCCATTAATGGGCATTATCGGCGCCTGCGAGCGGTTAACATAGATTGGCCACTGTTGGAAACAGGATACTGGGCTTGATGGACCTTGGTCTGACCCAGTATGGCATATCTTATGTTCTTATGAAAGCATCAATAAACACTGGATTAATTTACAGAAGCTGGACCCACAGCATTAAGGTTAAAGGAGGTGGACAGTGGGTGCTAATGGGATGGAGAATGGGTGAGGATAGTGTGTGCTCTATTAACGCTGGGTTGTGTTACCGTGCATTAGAGCTCCCAGTGCTGGGAACCCTAATGCCATCTGAAAGCTTGCAGTAAGGGCTTTTTATGAGGGGAGAGAGCCTATTTATATGTATGCATTTTGCTCCTCACACTAGAGCTGCCAAAGTTGTGATAGCAGTGCTCCATTGGAAGCAACAGCATAGTGCCCTATTAAGAAAGGGCACTATGTTTTTGATGACAAATTGGCAAAGGAGGTGTCACATGGGTGAGGCAGTGGGACTGGCTGGTCCACAAGGCCTAGGGCGTACATGTGAGATGTCTGATATGACTCCACTGTGACAACACACATACATGCTGTTGCAGTCAAAAAGATGTTGCACCACCCCCACCCCCACTGCTACCATGCTGTCATGTCAGCATTGTGTGACAGTGGGGGTGGTGGTCACAGTGTCTGCAGCTTGCTGTAGATGAAATCCATGACCCAGCACTGTGTGGCAGTTGGAATGATGCAGTTGCCACTGTCAGTGGGATGGCAAGCATGTCAGCAGCAGGTACAGTGGAGAACATAGTGATCCCTCCTTCATGAGGTCTATGGCAGCAGCATGTGTGTCCACATCCTCCTGTGGAGGAGGGCAGGAATGGCATGGTGTGCCTAGCTGCTTGTATGCAACATCAATAAGGCTGCCTGCAGCATTGAAGTGGCAGCTGTGCCACGATAGCAGGGAGGGAGGGATCGGCCAGCATGCTGTCCACCCAGATCATGGGACCCTGGCAACTGGCTAGATTACTGAGTGAATGGGCTGGCCCTGGGATCAGGATGCCACCCACTTTTACATAGTGAGTGAATATGTGCATGTGGGGGGGAAAAATATGCCACTGAGGCCAGAACAGTATGCAATATGATAACAACCCATGTCAGAGAAAAAAAGGCCACCTTGCCCCCTCACTTGCCAAATGATGACTATAATCTGAGCGTGAAACTGTGACACCTCCATGAGTAAGTAGTCAGTTACAACTATCTAAGCCACATGTTAAATGTAATAAGCTATGTGGTTGTGCAAGATATGAGATTATTCCATGACTGTCCCACAAGCACATACCAGATAATGGGAACAGTGGTAATTCTGCTAGAACAGTCATGGTCTGCAATGTGTGTGTTCATTTATCATTGTTTGCCCCTTTAATTGGACAGATCCTATATCTAAGACATGAATGTCAGTTGAACCAGCAGCATAGCAAGATAGTGCAACAAACAGACCTAACCTGATGTCCCTCTCCCAAACCTGATGAACATACCTTTTCAGACAAATATGGCAGAGAGATCTAAACAGGGTACCAAAGGAGAGCAACTGGTACCTGCACACTAGATAAGGAACTAACCAAGCAGGTACACAAGGACTGGTGACAATTCAATAGGTGAAGAATAATTAAAGAGATTCTTCACCTATTGAATTGTCGTCAGTCCTTGTGTACCTGCTTGGTTAGAGAGATCTAAACAGACATAGGCATATCCCAACTCATACTCATATGCAGCCTGACAATGACCACATATCAACCCATGGATTGATGAACCCACACAGTTGTTCTGTGGCATGGCCAGGTTCAAGACGATCCTGTGGATCTAGAGTTGAATGTCCAGGTGTGTTAACTTTATCCCACCTTGTGAAAAATGTATCAGCTTGTGCAGCCTTCAACATTTCATCCAGCAAGAGTCCACAAACCCAGTTGCCACACTGAGAAGCTGCACCATCAATGGGTGGCTGGCAGAGCATGCTAAATAGCACCAATACACTGAGCAGGCATTGACAGCACCCGAGCATTGCAGAGCATGCTAATAGTGCCTGTGCACTGAGCAGGCATTGACAGTGCCTGAGCATAGCAAAGTTGACAATGGCGGAGCAACAAAGGAGTCCTAAGGGTCTGGCAAGAATGCCAACTTGCACTACTTTTGGACAGCGGAGTCATGTGTGTGTGTGTGTGTGTGTGTCTGTATCTGTGTGCATCTCCAAAGTAGTATGAGCCTCAGCAATGCACTGTGCATGCATATGGTACCTAGGCTTTATGGCTATGCATACAACATGCTGCAGGTCAGCTATACAGCAACCCCACATACTGTGTGAAACACCATTTACAAGCAGAAGGTTAGTTTGCAGTAAGTAGTTGCATCCAGTAGTTGTGACGCTGTAATGCATTCCCAGTTACACCATCGACAAGGCCCATTCTGACAACAATCTCCTACACATACTTCTCAACATGACACTGTTGTACAGCTCCCAAATCATCTGCTGGCTTGACTGTAGTGAGAGCAGGGGGAACATGTGTGTGTGTTCTAATCCTCACCTCTGACTCAGCCTCCAGGCCCTAGGACATACCTATTGCACAGGTGAGAGGCCAGATTAATGCCACATCAGCTGTATCCATGGAAACAGCATCAGCTCACCTTGGGCAGTTGCAGCCGCCAGGGAACTAGGCTCAGGAGGAGTGCTGGTCTCTGTGAATGTCAAATCCATTCACTTAGTTGGTGACACTGGCAGGAATCTGTGATTTACCTGCATGCACGTTGCTCTTGTTGCATGATGCATTTGCAGAGTGCAATCTAGGGGGCTCTTTGCTCCATGCAGTGTATGCACATATAGGGACATACATATCAGGTAAATTTGTAAACCAGGAACACCACCTCAATACTGTCTACTGATTATTGGCTATTGACTAAAGCAGGGGTGTCCAACCCTGTCCTGGGGGGGGCTGCAATCCTGGCAGGTTTTTGGGATAGCCCTAATGAATATGCATGAGATATATATGCATTAGAGATATCCTGCCAACCTGACTGGTTTGTGGCCCTCCAGGACTGGATTTGGAGACCCCTGCCTTACACCTCTGTCATTTAAGATTGTGAGTGGGCAAGGTGCAGGTGTCCTAGACATCAAAAAGGGCAGATAGAATTTATCACATTCCTCCTTGCTTCTCACCACCACCTCCTCGCTTCTCACCACCACCAAAATGTTATCCCTCCAGGACAGGGTTGGACACCCCCGGGATAAAGCATCCAGCAGTATGTTACTTATAATCCCAAATGAAAGTCCAAATGTACCTGATTGGGACAGTGATTGTCTGTCAATGGGGGAGGAAGTAATTCCCACTAGATCATGCATATTTTGCAGCATCATTCATGTTTTCAAAAGAGATTTCAAATAGCCCACACTCGAGGTCCTAATTTGCATGATCTAGTGGGGATTACTTCCTTCCCCTATTGACAGACAATCAATTGAGCAACACACTATTTTGGGACATTTTTCTTGCATTACATGTGATATTTGTCCATTATCCATAATTGGTAAAGATTGGCAGGTACCTAATTCTGATGTTGTGCATGAGGCTAGATGGTACACTACATGTTCTTCCCCTTTTGTAGTGTATGTTTTGGTTTGCCCTTGCGATCTATTGTACATCGGGAGAATGATTCGTCCCATACGTACTAGATTGCGAGAACATGCATCGAGAATAAAAACAAGAACTATATCTGCTCCCATTGTCCAACATTTTTTGGACCATCAACATTCATTTAATGGAATTTTTTGGAGGGTCCTTGATCATGTACCGGAAAACCCAAGGGAATCGAGAACAACACCTTCAATTGCGTGAACAGATGTGGATATTTAGATTATCTACGGTGGAACCTTTGGGACTTAATAAAGAATTGGACTGGAATAGTCTTCTTTAAATTATTGGCATCTAGAAAGGATATGACGTGTACAACTATCATTGGTATGAATTGGGCTTTAAAATCTTTGACTTTGCTGTGGTGGCTTTAGATCATTAATGCGCATGCGCTGGCATCCTGAACATCCAGGCAAGCCTGAATCTTATGTCTGCAGTCGGAGAAGCGTTGAAACAGGGCATTAGGTTTGGCCTGCCCGAAACACAGTACTGTGTCCTTGTTTGAAACAAACTGCGGACATTGGAGAAATCGATATTTGAAGACATTGGTAGAGATTGATGTCTCATCAAAGTTTTGAAAGTTCATCGGGGCTGTACTCAATATCTACATTGGATAAGTAATCTTTTTGGGTACTTTTCAATATGATGGAAGCACTTTATTTTTGGATACGTTTGGTGTAGGGCACACTATTAAATGGTGTTTTTACCTACGTCTTTAGAGCTCCGGTGGGGGCCTTTATTACTTGAGTAAAACAGAAGTAAAGCCACGAGAGAGTGTTTGAATTCACAAGGCTAGTCTTCCAACATTTATATACTTTCACATGTTAGCTCATGATCTTGTTTCTACTCTATTCTTGTGTATGGTCACTATGGTATAGAGTGATAGTTATTTTGTATTATTGGATTTAGGTCAATGGCTAAGCCATTTTAGAGTGGGTCTGACATAGCCATGGTCTGGGTGTACACAGCTGTTCATGCTGACAGGCCTCTCTCAATCTGATCGAGCTGTGACCATGTCAATGCTATGTATGCACATGGCCCTTATATAGGGTCCATCTGTGGTGATACATGGACTGTTTCTTTTATGGTAGTCCAGTCAGTAGACACATTGCTTGTTATCCATGCTGTTAGTACAAAGCCAATGTGTTCATGATGGCTATGTGCACATACAGTGTGCGATGACTAGCAGACTGAGCACAAGTGGTATGTGAATGGCTGACACAGGATGGTGTTGCTCAACCTAAGTATGCTACTTGGATTTGATCTGCTTGCTTGGAATGCCAAGACAGTGAGGCTAGCAGCTATTCAGGGTCATTGGTAACTATGGTCCTGGCATGCCTTTTTGCTTGGTGTCAGTACCCCCTGAGCCTGCCTAAACAACACTTTCTGCATTCTGGTTCCTTGCAAACAGCTGCCACAACCTTAGGAATTGAAATGAGATGTTAAGGGAGAATCCCTGGTCAGCAGGAGCAGGACACAAGGCCCAGATAAGACAGGCCATGCCAGCATGCAACTGTTGTACAAAATCCAAAGGGCCCAATATTTATCTGGGCAGGGATAAGCACTGTAGCCACTTAGCCCTGACCACTGACCATTTAACCCCAGATATTCACATCTACAGCAACAGAAATGAACATCTTGGTCTGACCGTATTACCTGCTAGCCACCGAGGCTAACCATGCAGCATCAATATTGGATTCTACATGACTAGCACTCAGCACCTATATGATAGGCCCCACCTCCACTCTGGAATACCCCCAGCACACACTGATAGCAGTCAGCTAGCATCAGGACCTTAGCTGAGGATACTTAACAGCACTACCCATGTAAATACCATCAAATACCCAGTTAGCAGGCATTTACATGGTTAATTAGCTGTTAACCAGGTAAATACCCTTTGAATATCAGGCCCCAAGTGATTAGCATTACATACTACAAACAATATCTGTAGTACACTGGGCATGATACAAATTTATTCCAAAATCTGACAAGCCCACCAAGCACAGGGCTTGCTCTGGGGACCAGGTGATATGTGTCCTCCCTCACAATCAGGGTGACTGTAGAAACATGTTATTTGCATATATTAACATAAAAACATAAGAAATGCCAAACTGGGTCAGACCAAGGTCCATCAAGACCAGTATCCTCTTACCAACAGTGGCCAATCCAGGTCACAAGTACCTAGCAGTTTCACAAAAAAACACACCGGTTCCATAATGCTTGTATTGAGGCAAGCAGTGGATTACCTGGGTTCTCTTTAATAATGGTTTATGGACCTTTCCTCCAGGTACTTGTCCAAATCTTATTTAAACCTAACTACACTAACAGCTTTTTCTACATCCTCTGATAACAAATTCCACAGTTTGATTACGTGTTGAGTGAAAAATATTTTCTCCTATTAGTCTTAAACTGGTTATACTGTAGCTTCATTGCATGTCCCCTAGTCTTTCTACTTTTTAATAAAGAATCAATCTACATTTACACATTCTATTCTACTCATTAATTTATAAACTATTATATCTCTACTCAGCAGTCTTTTTTCCAGATTGAAGCATCCTAACTTTTTTAAGCCTCTTCTCATAAGGGTATCTTTCCATCCCTTTACCATTTTGGGAGCTCTTCTCTGTACATTTTCTATTTCTGCTATATCCTTTTTAAGATACGGCAACCAGAATTGCACACAATACTCAAGGTGTGGTCGCATATTGCAGTTGTCATGTGCAGGAAGCACACATTGTCCCTGCATATTACAGTGCTGATGTGATGAATCGCTGCATTGTCCATATGTCCATCAGTTACATATATGTGCTCAGATCATGTGGTGCATCATGGATAATGGAGGCGCTAACCGATACCAGCACACAGAGCCCCAATTACAGCCATAGTGGTGACTGTCATCATCGAAGCATTGCCCAGTACCTGTCTGTCTTCTATTATGGTGAGAGACATGTTCATGGCCCCTTGAGGAGGGCAGGATGGTCTGCGATGGAACCCAGGGGTCATGGAACTGGTTTGAGTTAAGTGTATGTGCAGTAATACATATCTTGCAGTGTACAGCAGTTGACAAGGCACTGCACACCCTGCACATGTGCTGCCTCAGGGGTTAATACCATAGAGCGGCACAGTGGAGGGACGGGCATCTTGACCTCATATGTGGCTTAACCTTTGGACAAGAGATGTAATCTGAAGCTGCGTGTCTGTTCTGCAGCTACAGTACTGAATGTCCAGTGCAGTGCGTACTGTATGTGTGTCGCTGTAGGCAGGCCCTAGGTGTGGTGTACCCAGGGCCGGATTTACCTTGAGTGAGGCCCTACACCAACAAAAATTGTGGGCCCCCAGCAGGGGCGGCCCAAGGGGGGTGCGGACCTCATTTGCATAAGGGGCCTCATTTGCATAAATATTTGCATAATGTTACCATATACTAACTTTTAGTAAACGTGCCTCTTAATGAGTGTATGGATAAAGAAAGACTAAAAGATTTCTACATTACTATAATCCAGTGCCAACTGCCAGACACATTAGGAACTACTACAAACACTGCCCATAGTAAACCCGCCGTATCCTAACAGCACTACCAGGACTCACAAAGCACCATACTCTACCAATCAAAAGGCAACACTGCAAATATTAAACCAATACATTTCAGAGAACAACAATACATGACCTACTGGGGAAAGAGAACAAGTGGCAATGTCAAATAGGAATTATATAAACAGAACACCTCAGCTCAGTTACACATGCAGAACATAGACCATCACCAAACAAGTAATCACAATTTAGAAATAGGAAGACAATAATTAAACTGGGAATCCCAAAAGCCAAACTTGGAATGTACAACACTGTAGAAATAAAACAATACATTAATTTGCTCTTGTACTAAACAAAGCACAGATGTTAATGATGCACATTTACCAGAGCTGACATATTCCAATTAATAAATTCAAAATAAAGAGATATTTTTCTACCTTTTGTGCATTTTTTTCAGCTGCAATTGCTCCAGCCACTTTTCTTCTGGTTTCTTCGTGTCTTCTGCTAACTCTCCATCGTCTGCTGTCCATTTGTCCTTTCTTCTCTCTTCTAGATTTTTTTCCATTCTCTCTCTACATCTGCTTTAACATACTAATCTTTCTCCTTTTGCTCTTTCCTCATTCCTATTTCATCCACTCAAATATTACCCCTCCATCCTCAATCCCCACTTACTCTCCCAATACCCGGCCAATTGTAGATTTTTTATCCCTCCCACACAAAATATTTTTCCCTTCTCCATTTTACTCTTCCAGCCCCATCCCATTCTAATCCTCCCCCAACATCAGCTCCCTTCTAGTTCCAGCCTCACCCAGCATCCATTCCCTTCTAGTCCCTGCATCAGCCCATTTCCAGCCCTAGCCATCCATCAGCCCATTTCCAGTCCTAGCCCCCCCATCACCCCACTTACAGTCCTTAACCCATCACCCCATTTTCAGTCCTTAAACCCCCATCACCCCATTTTCAGTTTAAGCGCACCTCTTAACAATTACCAGTCCTAACCCCCCATCAGCCCACTTCCAGTCCTAACCCCATCAACCCATTTCCAGTCAGCCCCCCATAGCCCATGCCAGTCCTACCCCCCCCCATCAGCCCACAGCCCATTACCAGTCCTAACCCCATCATCCCACCTCCAGTTTTTACCCGCCAGCCCATTTCCAGTCCTAGCCCCCTATAGCCCATTACCAGACAACCCCCATCAGCCCACAGCCCATTACCAGTCTTAACCCCCCCAAAGCCCATTACCAGTTCTAATCCCCCCCCCCCCCAACAGCCCATTACCAGTCCTAACCCCATCAGCCCACCTCCAGTCTTAACCCCCCAGCCCATTTCCAGTCCTAGCCCCCCCCCATAGCCCATTACCAGACAGCCCCATCAGCCCACAGCCCATTACCAGTCTTAACCCCCCCAAAGCCCATTGCCTGTTCTAAGCCCCCCCCCAACAGCCCACAGTCCATTACCAGTCCTAACCCCATCAGCCCACCTCTAGCCTTAACCCCCCCCAGCCCAGCCCATTTCCAGCCCCAGCCCCCCAATAGCCCATTACCAGCCCTACCCCCCCAGTCCATTTCCAGACCCAGCCCCACCCATTGACCTTTACCTGGCCTACCCCCCCATAGCCCATTACCAGTCCTACCCCCCCCACAGCCCATTACCAGTCCTACCCCCCCCCAGCCCATTACCAGTCCTACCCCCCCCCACATAGCCCATTACCAGTCCTACCCCCCCCCATAGCCCATAGCCCATTACCAGTCCTACCCCCCCCCCCATAGCCCATTACCAGTCCTACCCCCCCCGGCCTAAAGTAAAATTTAATTTAAAAAAAAAACCTGGTGGCTGCCGCCGCGGGGCCCCCGCTGCTGCCGCGGGGGCCCCGGCTACAAGCTGGTCGGGTCCGGTCGGGTCACTCTCCCTCCCTCCCTGCAAGCTGCAGGCTGCTAGAGACGAATCTTCGCGTCTCTCGCAGCCTGCAGCGAGGGAGGGAGGGAGAGAGACCCGACCGGACCCGACCCGACCCGACCCGACCAGCTTGTAGACGGGGCCCCCGCGGCAGCAGAGGGGGCCCCGCGGCGGCAGCCACCAGGTTTTTTTTTTAAATTAAATTTTACTTTAGGCCGGGGGGGATAGGACTCCTACCCCCCCCCCCGGCCGAAAGTAAAATTTAATTAAAAAAAAAACCTGGTGGCTGCCGCCGCGGGGCCCCCGCGGCTGCCGCGGGGGCCCCGTCGACAAGCGGGTGGGGGGGGGTCCGGTCGGGTCGGGTCGGGTCGGGTCGGGTCTCTCTCCCTCCCTCGCTGCAGGCTGCGAGAGACGCGAAGGGAGAGCGTCTCCTCGCGTCTGTGTTAAGCCCGCAGGGGCTGATGGGAAATCCCATCAGCCCCTGCGGGCTTAACACAGACGCGAGGAGACGCTCTATCTTCGCGTCTCTCGCAGCCGGGAGGGAGGGAGGGAGACGAGACCCGACCCGACCCGACCCGACCAGACCATACCATCTTGTAGACGGGGCCCCCGCGGCAGCAGAGGGGGCCCCGCGGCGGCAGCCACCAGGTTTTTTTTTAATCGAATTGAAAAAAAAAAAACCTGGTTCTATTTTTTGTGGGCCCCTGCCGGTTGTGGGCCCTACGCCATGGCGTACATGGCGTATACGTAAATCCGGCCCTGGGTGTACCACTGTCTCAGTCATGGGTTTCAGCTATTGCAGTCAGGGACCTGCAGTCTCTTTGATTCTAGAGATTGCTGTGCAGAGTAGTGTGGAGGTGTGGCATAATGGTTAGAGCACTGGTCAGACCAGGATTTGAATTCCACTTGTTTTCTTTATGGCTTTAGGAAACTCACTTCAATATACTGCCAGAAACAGTACTGGGTCTGCATTGTCTGGGGGACATACATTTTTTATGTGTTACGATAGCACATTGGGTCTGCAGACATGCACATTGCAATCATGCCCATCTGACAGTATGACTTTATTGGCTCTGTCACAGCACATTGCAAAGGGTCTGACATGTTCACCCTGAAAATGTATGACATGTGAGTTGTACATGATTGGAATATTTCATCATGACTGTGACTGGACATCTTTGGCTCCATCACATATATTTCAGTACATGCAGGCATATCTCACTCTTGGGATGGCCACCTGTAGGGATCATCACACATCATTACTTGCTTCATATGGCCAATATGAGGGGCACTTGTCAAGTTGTCAGGGAGATTGTATGGTGGTTAGAAAAGCTGAGACAGCTGTCATACCCAAAAAGCTGGTACTGGAATTTCCGCGTGGCACAGCTACTATTTTTTTCACACACACTACAACTGCATTTGTGCAGTCACATTAGGTACATCGGGGCAGCAAGGCCATACTACACTCTCATCTTCCGCCGTCCATCCTTCAGCCCATCCATCAGCATATGCCAATCATGTACAGTCATGTATTCTCCTGCCACTGCTACACCACATTCCACACAGGAGCATTTTCATCATTAGGACGTATCACTCACACCTCTCCTGTGAATGATCTGCACGTCACCTCTCCTGCTCAATCATCCTTTGACGCCCACATTGTGGCAATGCTGGTTCCACCAGGACACACTTCTTCCCAATCCTATGCCACACACTGACATTACAGCAAATTGTGTGGGCACCCTTCAATGATACAGTACAAATGCCTCACACATACTCATCCCACTTACTGACTAACATGTAGGATACATCATGTCCATCAGCCCTTACATTTCCTTCCACCCATCACCTAAAATATGACTTTCACAGGGTTCCCTTATCCAGCATTAAGGGGACTGCCATTTTCGGGCATTAAGGTGCATGCTGCACACTTTAATGCCTAGTGTCCTGTTAGCGCCCGATGAGTTCAGCCAAGCGCCCTTAACACTGGAATGCCTACTCCCTGCCCCGGCCTTTTCTGCACAATAACACCCTTACCGCTGCAATCAACACTTGCTAAATGGTGCACCCTTAACTCTCTTTAACAAACATACCTCTTAGATGTTTCTCATTTATTCACCCTTTTCAGACCCTATTTTATCGCGTGAATCAGGACCTTCATGAGTATTTAATCCTTACCTCAGTCAGCACTGACTGGATTTTTCCATTTTCCATCAGTTAACTTTATTTAGGCTATGTGAAAAGATTTGTTTTTGGTTAAACTGTCTAGTGAAAAGTAAAGGAGATCACAATTTCGGAAATAAAATTGTGAGGATATTGTGTGTGGGGGGAAAAACAGGGAATACTTTTTACTGGCAACTTACCATACGGTTTGAAAATGTAGTACAACATTCATTTATATATCAACCAATGTGGCATTAAATGTTCAAATTGTATTATTCCAAATAAACAGGGAGGAAGAATAGCTTTGGGCTCTATAGCACAAAGGATGAAAATACAACCACCTTATGAAATTACCATGAAATTGGGTTGCAGCACCAGAAGACCTAAACCAACCATTTGGAAAACATTCAGTTACAAATCTTTTCTTTTAAGAGCATTCAGAAATCTAAGCTGATTTTAAAGGGACTAGTTTCAATTATATGCTCTAATGTTTAAGCAAATTGTGTATAAGGTTACAGTAGCATATATTGAATTGCTCTAAGTTCCTCTTGACAGAAAAGGCAGTTTATTTAAATCGCCTCATAAAAGAAAACTAGAAACAATATATTGGTTGATTGGGTGAAGCATGACTAGAATGAGAAAGCAAGTAAGCAAATAGTGAATAAAATGTATAGGGGATTTGGAATTATATGTGACCACAGTTAATATGTTAAGTATTTATTTACTGACATTTGGGGGTATGTTTACTAAACTGCGGTAATGTCACTCGCGTTAGCTTCCGTAGTAAAGGTACAGATGCCCATATAAAGGCGTGGGCGGTGCATCATTACAGCAAGCCGTATCAGCTAACACACATTACAAGGCACCTTAGAATAACATGCGTTACAAGGCACCTTACAAGGTGCCTTGTACTGTGGGGATGCCTTGTAAGGCGCCTTGTAAGGTGCCTTATAAGGTGCCTTGTAAGGATGTCTTGTAAGGTGCCGTGCAAGGTGCATTATAAGGTGCCTTGTAAGGTGCCTCATAAGGCACCCTATAGGGCGCCTTAGGCTAAGTGCCGTATTAGGCACCCCTGGACAAGGCACCGTAGAAGGCACCCTGGGCTATGGAACCATAGATTAAGGTGACCTAACAAGGTTATGGTGCCCTAGGTTACTGGGCCCTAAGGGCTGCAAGGTGCCTCAGGATGACATGCATGACCTGTGAGGAACAGAGACAGATGTAGCCCTAACATTAGATAGAGCACTCAGGAAAGGCAATGAACAGGTGAGTGAAGGAGGGAGAGCCGAGAGCTGCTGGACTTGCCATATCTGTGTCCATCCCATGTGGCTGCCAGTGCTGATGACAAACATGGTGGGGGCAACTGTACCACAGCATAGGCTGTTGGCAATGTAAAGTACTGGAAAGACAGTTGGTGACAGACGGGAATACAAGTCCCCCAGTGGAGGCGGAGGTGGCAGGATATTTACAATGATGGGTGTACAGAGGAGTGGCGGTGCCATGCAGATCAGGCACAGGTGAGGCAAGCATGAAGAAGAGCAATGCAGGAAAGGGTAGCAGTGCAGAACATGGGGTGGCAGCCTGCACAGGCAGACAGGACTTTACACAGCTGACAGATGCAGATAGACAGACCGAGGGAATGTTGGCAATTGTGGCGAGAGTATTATGGGCTGGCAGCACAGATCTGCAAAAATATGACTGTTACAGACATACACACTATTTGAGTAGAACAGGCATGAGAGGAGGGAACAATGAGGAATCTAAACCCATGAACACTGCCGAGAATGGCATTTTTTTAACCAGTAGGCTATACCTCTGTGGTGTATGTCACAGTAATGGCTGGGTACAGAAGGACTGCAGGTCACCGCACAAACTATCTGCTCTGAGTGCCAGGATAGGGTAACCCCACCAGTACCCATGATGCAACAGCTGATCACCAAATGGGGTTTGCACCTCTCCAGCACCTCAGCTCGGAAAGACAAACTGACAGTGTGTGATACTGGCACAGGGTAGCTACAGACCATGACATTGTATAGGTTCTGTGTTCACCCTTAGGGATAGGATGGGTGCCCAGCACAAGGTCCGCAGTACATGTGGTGCTAGAGATAGGTCCTGCTGTACATCTCCATCGCTACTAGTGTGTGACAGGTTTCCCTTGCTGTACAGGTAATTTGGTGTCCATCTGTAGCCTGCAGTCACATGTGGCCTTCTGGGACCAGACACCACCCAGATTAGTGTGTATCCTGTGTTAGTGTCTGGCTGACATGGACACCTGTTTTCAGGGCAGAGGGGTTTCTAGACCTGCATGAGGTTTGTGTAGCACTTCTGTTATAAATCACAGTGGTATACACTACATACCCCAAAAAGCTCACATCACTCTTTTTGTAGGTAAGGGGCAGGTGCCCCATCCCAGCTGAAGCAACCTCCATACTGCTGGCATAAGACAGTCCTACAGGGTTAGTGAGCCAGTTCCATACCTGTGACTGGGGCAGACCAGCAGTATTGCTGGAGTTAGGTCTGAAAAACCCCAACTGCCTCACACCACTGTCTGCCAATCACCAGCAGACAGCACAGTTAGACTGCACCTCATAGGTATTGCAACCATGCACTGTCTAACTGCAGACAGTCCATAGCGCATGCTCACAGAGGAACTATGTGAACCAAGCAGGCATCTTAGTGATTAGGACCCCCAGCACTGGGAACACAAAAGTATCACTAAAAATAAATAATAAAGAGTGCTATGTGCAAACCTAGACATGCCATGGTCACTGCTTGATCAGAGTGAGTGCCCTCCCAACATACCATGCTGTGGCCACCTTGTCCATGAAGGTGGTGGTCATGCACTAAAGTGTCCCAGCCATTGCCCCACACCCTGTGATGATGCATCCTGGCCAATCCACCCTGTCCAGGCCATACCCACTCCTCATTATGCACATATTCAGGTTTACGCTGGTAACAGTGGGACATTTTGGGCCAAGTGAGGGGTGGGCAGCCACAGAACAATGGATAGACATACACACACACAAAGGGTATGTTTACTAAACTGCGGTAATCGTGAATAACACTCGTTATGTAACGTTAACGATCGTAAGCGTAGCATAACGCGCGTTATGCTGCGCTTACGATCGTTAACGTCATATAACGCACGTTATGCTGTGCTAACGATCGTAAAGCCACGCGACGCGATAAAACAACGCAGAAGGTGGAGAGAGGGCGGAGAGAAGGGGTCAGTGGGCGGAGAGTGGGCGGGGAAAGGCTCCCCTCACACTAACGCGCTGAATTTCAGGGCTGAATTCCAACGCGAATGAAAACCTGCCGTTAAAGGCACATTACAAGGGAGAGAAACAATTTCAGTGTCAGCAATGTACAGCCCAGGCAGGGAAACAAAAAAAAAGTGATAAGTGTGATACATGTGCACAGAACAAAAGGGCACAGAAACACTGAAAATGAACCCAACAAACTGGAAAAAAACAATAACCAAGCTGGCCACTAGTGGTATCAATGAGAAGCATCAACCCTCCCCCCCCCCGAGTAAGCTCCATAGAACAGATATAAATCGTGGAAGGGTCTATACTCCGTCCCCATACAAGATGAATGGGCGCACAGTGAAATAGCGCTGCTCAGGGTTTTCCCCACCATCGGACAGGGTTCCTATGGCATGCACATGTCCCGCAACATCAGGGCGGGCATGTCTGTACGGCAACTGGATAGATGCCGGAAAAGGGGATACAGAGGGCCGCAGGCGGCACATGCTGTGGTGGAGCTGGGCCACAGTGCGGACTAGGGTGATGCCTAGGTGGCCCATACGAATGCTGAAACAGTGGAGCAGCCAGACAGCAATTGCTGAAGGCCCAACATGGTCACGAGTGTGTTTCCCAAAGTGTCACAGAGGATAGTACCCAACAGCTACCCCCAAGGGCACGGAACATTGGCAGGCGGGGCTGGGGGGGAGGGTGGACGTAGATGCAGGCAACCCTACCCCAGAATCCGCACCATAGGCAGCTGCCTACCTGCACACTGAATGGCCTGAGACTGCGCACCACCAGCTCCACCAGCAGAAGGGCATGTCAGCATGGTGGCTGAGGGATACTGGTGGTGGAGGGGGCAGTGGCAGCTGTCCAGAGCAGACCGTGGCCTAGCCCTGTGTAGGTGGGTGCCATGCACTGCAACAGACAGGCCCTGTCTGACCAACAGTCATGGTATCACCAGGGAATGCACCACCTCTGTGATAACATGGTGGTGCAGTGCACAAAACCAGTGTAAGCAGAAGGTCACAGGTTCAAGTCCCAGCTGTGGTTTCCGCCAACCCAGTCCTCATATTTTACCCACTACTATAACGTGCTAATACAGACAGAACCTTTCTTGCAGATGACGTAAACATGCCCAAAACACCTACATTTTACCCTACAGAGCACAGACACCATAAACATGCACATTACCTAGAGCAGAGCCTCCCAAATGCAGTCCTGTAGGGCCAAACACCAGTCAGGTTCCATGATGCCTCTGATAAGGATGCCTGTTCTGCATTTCTATGCGCCACCCCCATGGTATGCAGATGTATCTCATGCATATTCATGAGGGACAGCATGAAAACCCGAACAGTGTTTGGCACCGCAGGACTGGAGTTGGGAACCTCTGCCGTAAAGCAGCAGCCAACAGGGGCAGACACACCCGCACCCACAGGCTCCATTATCCAAAGCCTCCTGGAGAGGCAGGACTTTGGGCTCTGCGTGCATCTCCCAATACTAGCACTTGCATACCTTAGTAATGCCACCATAAACCTGGGAATATGGTACACATCTATCAAAAGGTGCTATGATTACTGGCAGATAGCAATTCCTAGGTTAAGTACAATTTTCGGAGTGAGCTGCATCAAAGCAACCTTTCTTTTGTCTGTGGAGTGTGTTACAGGTCTTGTGTCTAACAGTGTTTACCAATCTGGGGAGTGACTCCTACAGTATTGCGTACCATAGCCATGCCTGCACTGTGCCCAGGACTGGTGTGGTGGCCTGGGCTGCCCAACACCTATATAGTTGCACAATGCTGGCATAGGTGTGGGGAGTGTGTGTCTGTCTATCCAGTGTGTGGTGGCTGCCAACACCCTCCACAGCCCACACTGCTAGCACTGTTGCCAGTATTGGCCTGCCAATGTGCATAATGAGGAGCAGGGTACCGTGGGAATAGCCTGGATAGGGTGGCCTGGCCTGGTTGCATCTGCACAGGGCATAGGGCAATGGCTCGGACATTGTAGTGCCCGGTACCACCTGCACGGACAGGGTGGCCATAGTATGTCCTGCTGGGAGGTCACTTTCACCCTGACTGAGCAGTGACCATGGCATGGCTAGGTTCCCCCATAGTGCTACATAGCATTTTTTTTTGTGTGATATTTATGGGTTTTCTTTTGGGGCCCAATCACTGACCTATCTGCTTGGTGTGTATGCTGATATTCCTGTTCTGGGTACATGCATCTCCTCCAGGACCATGCACTATGGACTAGCTGGCGGACTGTCTGCAGCTAGTATGTGTCTTGCTGGAACACTTTGCAGGGTGCAGTGGCTGGAGGCTTGCTGCTGGAGAATATCAGATAATGGTGGGGGGCAGCTGAGCATTTCCAGGCCTTCTGTCTGCTATTGCGTTATGGATGTATACCGCTCTGTCTGTTTCCCAGCAGGACAGGGGTTGCTGGTCTCTTCTACTATTGCCATTGCAGGGAGGTAGACTGTGGATCTATTGGTGGGTGATCCTGTTTCCCAACCTGTGCCCCAGAGGGTGGGTTGTGTGATGGTACATGATCTGCCCATGGGTCCATTCACCCCCTCCCTCACCTACAGCAGGTAACCATGGCACCAACACAGGATATGCACTGTTCTGGGTGCATCATCGCCCATAGGGACTAGACATGACCGGGACATACAGCAGGGCACAGATGTATCCTTGGTGTGTCTAACGGAACTACCTATCACACACTGATGGGGACCTGCAGCATGGCGTAGTTCAGCCATGAATGGTGCTGTGGACCTGGTGCTGGGCGCCCCACCTCAACCTTAGGATGGGCACAGTACCCGCACAATGTGACTGTCTGTGGCTACTCTGTGGAAGTACCACACACGGTCTGTTCCCCCTACCTGGCCGAGGTGCTGTGGGGGTGCATACCCAATCTTGTGCCCATCTGTCGACTGCTGATTTGCATGTGCAGTGCATCATGGGTATGGGTGGGTTAACCCTATCTTGGTAACCACAGCATACAGTTTGTGTGGTGACGTGCAGTCCTGCAGCCAGCCAGGGCTTTGTTCACAGTCTTATAAGGTGTCCTATAGGGGACATTATAGGGTGCCTTGGCGGACAGTACACTTTATAATGTGCCCTATGGAGTGCGTTATGGGGTGCCTTATGCGGCACCTTAGGTTATGCCACCATGAGGGTGTGTTTGCTGGCAGCACAAATTAAAATACATGTCAAATGCCTCACCAATCACAACTTAAATGGGAAGGGTGCTGCCTCAGCCAGCCTTATGCATTAGGCCCACTGGGGAATTGAACCCATGACCCCTTTACCATCTGTCAGTGTTGTAACCATTGTGCTACAGACTCTGTTGCTGTGATTCCATGCCTGCGCACCTTCTTAAGATTAATGCACGGTAACATGTCCTGTAGCGCTCGTTAATTTATGGTGCCTTGTAACGCGCGTTCTCGGTGCGTTCTCGGCAACGATGTACCGCCCATGTCCTTATTTGGGATTTCTGTCTCTAACGCGGCTCCTAACGCAAATCGCACTAACGCAGTTTAGTAAACATACCCCAAACACTCCTATTGCAGCATTGTGCAAAGATAGGGTTGGTTGGAAACCTGCGCGCCACACTGGTCCTGATCACAGTGCCGACATGTCTAAACTGTGCAGGAGGTAGTAGTAGTGCTCTGGTGATAACTACAGCTCAATGCTTGGGCCAGCAGCCTGACTCTCCATGCATCTTTGGATTGTGGAGCCTCTGTGAGTTGTGTTTGTACCCCTGTTCGCCGCTGCTTTGGGCGTTGCACATGTTGCTGTTGTATCTGCATTGTAGGGTAAAATATAGGGACATGCTCTGCAGGAACTACTGCTGGGACTTGAACCTGTGACCCTTTGCTTCTGGACACACTAGCTGGGTGTACTGCACCACACTGTTGTCACAAATGCATGGTAGTCCCTGGAGCTACCTGTAGTTTTCCTCAGCCAGACCTTTTATGTTGCACTGCACCATGTACTAGTACAGGGCATGGCCTAGGTCCACTGCAGGCAGGTGCCACTGCCCTCCCCAGCACGGGCACACTCCCCCCCTGTCATGCTGACATGACCATATGCTGTCGGCGCTGGTAGTGAGCAGTCCCAGACCATCCAATGTATGGGTAGGTGGTCGCCTAGGGAGCAGGGTCTGGGGCAGGGAGCATACATGAGCATCCTCACATCCGCCCCATCACTGCCTACCAATCGTATGCCCCTTCTACTTGAGGCCGGGTTGACTGGGGGGATGTCAGGTCAGTGCCCTGGCAACTGTTAACTCAGGTGGACCAGGTAGATGTAGGTAGATTGTGTTTGGCCTTTGTCAGCTGCTATCTTGCTGATTTCCAGTTTCTATGTTCTTATGTGCCAACTAGACACCCGACTAGCCCACCCTGTGCCCCAGCTGCCCCGACTACATGTCCCGCCTGCAGCCCCCTATGCCCCATTTGCACCATCACCATAGTGGCCTTTCATAGTTGGGCACTATGCTGTTGCTGAAAATGGAGCACTACTATCACTTTTCTCGGAGGTTGTAACCCAGCGGTGTACCCTAATATTGACCTTTGCTTTGGAAGTAGATTGCAACCTAGGGGTATGTTTACTAAACTGCGTTAGTGCAAATCGCGTTAGGAGCCGCGTTAGTGAAAGGAAAACCAAAAAAGGACATGGGCGGGACATCGTAACGACTAATGCGCGTTCCAAAAACTAACGAGCGTTACAGGGCGCCGTGGCGCGTTAAGCATATGAAGGCGTACAGACACAAATCATTGAAACAGAGCTGTAGCACAATGGTTAGTGTACTCACCGCTGTTACAAGCAGCACAGGTTCGAGTCCCCAGTGTGCCTAACGCAGAATGCTGTCCCAGGCAGCACCCTGTACATTACATAGGGAATGAGGAGGCATGTTTTTCTTTACGTTCAGTAGTTGTTAGTGAAACACACTCTCGCAGTGCGCATAGCCATGTACGTTGGTACGTGCGTGGCTGCATGCGTTGTTACGGGCATAGCCCCGTGCGTACAATCGTGCGTGGGTACATGTGTTTTTACCAGCATGGGCATCTTATAGTACAGACACTTTAGGGTGTCTTGCACTTATGCACTATGCTAACAGATGTACATGTGATGGCCTGTGGTTTATCAGAGCCTGAGAGCAGGCGCTGGATCTTCCCACATGCAAATCAGCTGTCCACAGATACACACCATGGGGAATGCACCCCCACAGCACCTCGGCCTGGTAGGGGGAAGTGACCATGTGCACCCCCACAGCACCTAGGCCTGGTAGGGGGTACTGACCGTGTGTTGTACTGGCACAGAGTAGCTACACACCGTCACATTGTGCTGGTACTGTGCTTACCCTGAGGGTGCAGTGAGGCGCCCAGCACCAGGTCCACAGCACCATCCATGGCTGAAAGAGGCCATGGTGCAGGTCCAAAGCAGTGTTAATGTGCGAGATAGGTAGTTTCTGCACAAACACCTTGCAGTCAGGTATAGCCCCCATGGGGGACCCACCCCCCCCCCCCCAAGCGCAGCAAACAGGGCCTCCCAACAATAGATCCACCTTCTACCTCCCTGCAAAGGTGGCAGTAGAGAGGAACATCAACCCCAGTTCTTGTAGGGAGCAGGCACCACAGCTCTGTACGCAGACAGACATCAGGCCTGGATATGATAAGCTGCACCCCACCACTATCTGATATACTCCTGCAGCAAGCCATCAGCCACTGCACCCTACAAGCCACTCCATCAAGACACATACCAGCTGCAAACAGTCTGCTAGTTAGTCCATAATGCATGTGCCCAGTGGATATGCATGCACCCAGAACTGAAATGTCAGCATACACAGCAAGCAGATAAATCAGTGACTGGGCCCCAAAAGAAAACCCACATCTATCACATGAGAGAAATACTATATAGCACTATGGGGGTGCCTAGCCATGCTGTG
Source organism: Ichthyophis bannanicus (assembly GCA_033557465.1). Taxonomy (NCBI): domain Eukaryota; kingdom Metazoa; phylum Chordata; class Amphibia; order Gymnophiona; family Ichthyophiidae; genus Ichthyophis; species Ichthyophis bannanicus. The sequence continues at coordinate 389,578,429 of CM066035.1, forward strand.
GTCACTGCACAGTCAGGGTGAGAGTGATCTCTAAGCAGGACATACTGAGGTCACCCTGTCTGTGTAGGTGGTGGCCAGGCACTAAAATGTGCCTGTCACTGCCCTATGCCCTGTGCAGATGCACCCTGGCCAGGCCACCCAGTCCGGCCTATACCCATGGTACCTTGCTTCTCATTATGCACATTGGCAGCTCAATACTGGCAACATTGCTGGCAGTGTGGGCTGTGGAAGGTGTTTGCAGCCACCACACACTGGATAGACAGACAGACACCCCCACACCTATGCCAGCATTGTGCAACTATAGAGGTGTTCAGCAGCCACACCCACCACACCAGTCCTGGGCACAGTTCAGGCATGGATATTGTACGCAAGACTGTTGGGGGTCACTCCCCATGGTGGTACGCACTGTCAGAGACCAGACCTGCAGCACACACCACAGACAGCAGAATGATTGTTATGGTGGAGCTCACTGAGCAAACTGTGCTTAATGTAGGAATTGATATCTGCCAGTTATCACAGGAAACGTTTGATAGCTGTGTACCATATACCCAGGTGTAGGGTGGCATTGCTAAGGTATGCAACTGCTAGTATTGGGAGATACAGGCAGGGCCCAATGTCCTGCTTCTCCAGGAGGCATTGGCCAATGGGGCCTGTGGGTGTGTCTGGCCCTGTTGGCTGCTGCTTTACGGCAGAGTTCCCCAACTCCAGTCCTGGTGTTCCAAACCTGTTCGGGTTTTCATGCTGTCCCTCATAAATATGCATGAGCTACATCTGCATACCATGGGGGTGGTGCATAGATATGCAGCACAGGCATCTTTATTAGAGGCAGCATGGAACCTGAATGGTGTGGGACCCTCCAGGACTGCAATTGCGAGACTCTGCTCTGGGTAATGCGCCTGTTTCTGGTGTCTGTGTTTGGTGTGGCATAATATAGGCGTATTAACCATGCGTATGTCCTCTGCAATAAAGGGGTGTCTTTCCTATCACTGTTTAGTGGTGGGTAAAACTATGGGGATTGGGTTGGCAGGAGCCCCAGCTGGGATTTGAACCTGTGACCCTCTGGTTTTAGAGGCACTGGCTGTGTCTGTTGCACCACACTGTGGCCACAGAGATGGTGCAGTCCCTGGAGTTAGTTAAAGCGGCCTGACGAGTCAGAAACCCTGCTCTGTACAGGTTTACTGTGGGCTCATTTACCTTGTATGGAGACAAAGGTGCACATAAACCTCAAAACAGACCTCAAAAAAGGGGCAAACACCCATAACCAAGCTGGGCAACAATGATATCATTGGGTAACATTACACACCACTCCCAGGAAAGCTCCATCACAATGAAATGATCTTTGAAAGGGTCTACGGAGCCTAGACCCTTCCAAACATCATTTCTTTCTTTGGTGCTTTCCAGGGAGTGTTGTTCATTGTTGCCCATTGCTATCACTGTTGCCCAGCTGAATTGTGCTTTTTACAATGTTTCTTGTGGTCATTCTTAAAGTTTTATGTGAACTTTTGGTCTTTGCACATGTATCACACTGCTCACGTTTTGAAGGTTTCCCCTGTTTTGCTGTACATTGCTGACGGAAATGGTTTCTCATCCCTTTAATATGCCTTTAACGACAGGTTTTCATTCGCGTTGGAATTGAGCTCAGAAATTCAGCACGTTAGTATGAGGGGAGCCTCTCCCCGCCCACTCTCCGCCCATTGACCCCTTCTCTCCGCCCACTCTCCACCTTCTGCGCTGTTTTAACGCGCCGCGGAGGTTTACGATCGTTAACTGCGGTTAAAGCACGTAAAGTACGTTTAACGATCGTTAGCACATCAGAACGCGCGTTCGGACATGCTAACGATCGTTAAACATACTTTACATGCGTTAATCACGATTACGGCACTTTAGTAAACATCCCCCCTAGTGTTTAAACTTTATTTCCGTCATATGCATAAACAATTTTTTGGCTCTGCTATTCACATATTTCCTGATTTTTCTAGACGTACACAGAAGCAGTGTCAGGGAATTTTGTCTCTGCGTTCTAGAGTCTTGGCCCTTGGGCTGCAATATGTACTTCGTTTTCCCTGTATTTGTATTGTAATATGTGATGGTAAAACATTTTCCTTTTTTGAGTCAAAAATGTTTTTGGAATTTCTTGTAGCTAGGGAAGGGATGTCAACTCCTGGAAGTCCTCCACAGATGCCACTGTAGGGGTTATTGGAGTGCTGGTTTTGAGACATTACCCTCTGTGAATATGATTTGTATATGTTGGAAATAATTTTCCTTTTCTTGGGGTCTTAACATTTTCCCTTTATTGTTGGTTGTTTTTAGTTATATCTTTTTCTTTTTTCCTTATTATGGTGCTTTGGGGTATGTTTACTAAACTGTGTTAGTGCAATTCGCGTTAGGAGCCGCGGTAGTGACAGAAACCCCAAATAAGGACATGGGCGGTACATCGTCACCACTAACGCGCGTTCAAAAAATTAACGAGCGTTACCGGGCGCCGTGGCGCGTTACTGCGCGTTAATCATAAGAAGACGTACAGACGCAAAGCACTGAAACAGAGCTGTAGCACAATGGTTACGGTACTGACCGCTGTTACAGGCAGCATGGGTTCGAGTCCCCAGTGTGCTTAACGCAGAAAGCTGTCCAAGGCATCACCCTGTACATTACAGAGGAAATGAGGAGGCATGTTTTTCATTACGTTGAGTATTGGTGTCAGAAAAACACCCTCGGAGTGTGCCTAGCCACGTACGTTGGTACGTGCGTAGCCCCGTGCGTAGCTGCGCGCGTACAATCGTGCATGGGTATGTGTGTTTTTACGTGCATGTGTACGTGTGTTTTTACCAGTGTGGGCATCTTATATTACAGACTCTGTAGGGTGTCTTGCACCTATGCATTATGCTAACAGATGTATGTGTGATGGCCTATGGTTTATCAGAGCCTGTGAGCAGGTGCTGGAGTTTCACAGGGTTGGATTGTGCCAGTCACACCCATGAAGCACTGCACATGCAAATCAGCTGTCCACAGATACACACCATGGGGAATGCACCCCCACAGCACCTCGGCCTGGTAGGGGGAACTGACCATGTGCACCCCCACAGCACCTCGGCCTGATAGGGGGTACTGACCGTGTGTTGTACTGGCACAGAGTAGCTATACACCGTCACATTGTGCGGGTACTGTGCTCACCCTGAGGGTGCAGTGAGGCGCCCAGCACTAGGTCTACAGCACCGGCCATGGCACAGGTCAAAAGCAGTGTTACTGTGTGAGATAGATAGTTTCTGCAGGAACACCTTGGACATCTCTGTCTGTTTCAGTCAGGTCCCCCATGCACCACCAGCCCCCCCCCTCCCCCAGGGCAGCAAACAGCGTCTCCCATCAAAAGATCTACAGTCTACCTCCCTGCAAAGGTGGCAGTAGAGGGAAACATTAACCCTAGTCCTGCTGAGGAACAGACACCCCACAGGGCAGTCAATGCAGCTCTGTACACAGCCATAACACAATAGCAAACAGACATTAGGCTTGGATATGGTATGCTGCACCCCACCACTATCTGATATTCCCCTGGTGCAAGCCATCAGCCACTGCACCCTGCAAGCCACTCCATCACAACACCTACCAGCTGCAAACAGTCTGCTAGTGCCCAGTGGAGATGCCTGCACCCAGAACTGGGATGTCAGCATACACAGCAAGCAGATACATCAGTGACTGGGCCCCAAAAGAAAACCCATATTTATCACATGAGAGAAATAGTAGATAGCACCATGGGAGTGCCTAGCCATGCTGTGGTCACTACACAGTCAGGGTGAGAGTGATCTCTCAGCAGGATATACTGAGGTCACCCTGTCTGTGTAGGGGATGGCCGGGCACTACAATGTGCCTGTCACTGCCCTATGCCCTGTGCAGATGCACCCTGGCCAGGCCACCCTGTCCGGCCTATACCCATGGTACCTTGCTCCTCATTATGCACATTGGCAGCCCAATACTGGCAACATTGCTGGCAGTGTGGACTGTGGAAGGTGTTTGCAGCCACCACACACTGGATAGACAGACAGCCACCCCCACACCTATGCCAGCATTGTGTTACTATAGAGGTGGTCAGCAGCCATACCCACCACACCAGTCATGGGCATAGTACAGGCATGGATATGGTACACAAGGCTGTTGGGGGGTCACTCCCCAGGGTGGTGAACACTGTCAGAGACCAGACCTGCAGCACACACCGCAGACATCAGAATGATTGTTATGGTGGAGCTCAATGAGCAAAATGTGCTTAACGTAGGAATTGATATCTGCCAGTTATCATAGGAAACGTTTGATAGCTCTGTACCATATACCCAGGTGTAGGGTGGCATTGCTAAGGTATGCAACTGCTAGTATTGGGAGATACAGGCAGGGCCCAATGTCTTGCCTCTCCAGGAAGCATTGGCCAATGGGGCCTGTGGGTGGGTGTGTGTGGCCCTGTTGGCTGCTGCTTTACGGCAGAGTTCCCCAACTCCAGTCCTGGTGTTCCAAACACTGTTCGGGTTTTCATGCTGTCCCTCATAAATATGCATGAGCTACATCTGCATACCATGGGGGTGGTGCATAGCTATGCAGCACAGGCATCTTTATTAGAGGCAGCATGAAGCCGGAATGGTGTGGGGGTCCTCCAGGACTGCATTTGCGGGACTCTGCTTTAGGTAATATGCCTGTTTCTGGTGTCTGTGTTTGGTGTGGTAAAATATAGGCCATGCGTATGTTCTCTGCAATAAAGGAGTGTCTTTACTATCACTGTTTGGTGGTGGGTAAATCTATGGGGACTGGGTTGGCAGGAACCGCAGCTGGGATTTGAACCTGTGATTCTCTAGTTTTACAGGCACTGGCTGTGTCTGTTGCACCACACTGTGGCCACAGAGACAGTGTTGTCCCTGGAGTTAGTTAAACCGGCCTGACGAGTCAGAAACCCTGCTCTGCAACATGTTTACTGTGGCCTCATTTACCTTGTATGCAAACAAAGGTGCACATAAACCTCAGAAAAGACCTCAAAAAAGGGGCACACACCCATAACCAAGCTGGGCAACAATGATATCATTGGGCAACATTACACAACACTCCCAGGACAGCTCCATTACAGTGAAATGATCTTTGAAAGAGTCTGCGGAGCGTAGACCCTTCCACACATCATTTCTTTTTATTTTGGTGCTTTCCAGGGAGTGTTGTTCCTTGTTGCCCATTGCTATCACTGTTTCCCAGCTGAATTATGCTTTTTAAAATGTTTCTTGTGGTCATTTTTAACGTTTTATGTGAAATTTTGTTCTGTGCACATGTATCACACTGCTCACGTTTTGTGGGTTTCCCCGGTTTTTCTGTACATTGCTGACGGAAATGGTTTCTCTTCCCTTTAAATGCCTTTAACGACAGGTTTTCATTCACGTTGGAATTGAGCTCAGGAATTCAGTGCGTTAGTGTGAGGGGAGCCTCTCCCCGCCCACTCTCCGCCCATTGACCCCTTCTCTCCGCCCACTCTCCACCTTCTGCGCTGTTTTAACGCGCCGCGGGACTTTACAATCGTTAACTATGCTTAACGCGCGTAGTATTACGTTAACGGTCGTTAGCGCATCGGTACGCACATTATACGGCACTTACGGTCGTTAACGTCGTACAACGCGCGTTAGCCACGTTTATCGCACTTTAGTAAACATACCCTTTTGTTGTTTATTACATTGTTTCACATGTTTGTGACACTGCATTGAAAACGGATAAATATTAAATAAAAAAAAGAATTCTAAATTTATGCCCTATTTTCAGTCCAGTTTATGAGTTTAAATTTTCATCTGGAATCTATCTTAAAATATGAGCTTAAAAGTTGTGCTATAAATTTAGGCCTGTCTTCAAATATTTTTTATTTATTTAACCATTTCTTTTATACTGCCTTTGGGAAAAGATGAGTTTTGGGTCCAAGGTGGTTTACATTTAACAACAATATGCAATCTAAAGAGATTTGTTTTACATAGGACAAGGGCAAGGAAACTTGGTATTAAATATAGGGGTTAAATGAATCAATGGTGAGTGGGTATATACATTTAGGTAATGTCATTAGGACTAAAATGTTATGAAAAGATGTGTTTTTTAATATGTTCTTAATATCTTGTGAAGTTTGAGCTGCTCTAATGGCTTCAGGTAGTGAGTTCCAAATTGTTGGGGCAAATAGTGAGAAGGCTCTATTGATTGTCTGCATCATACATTTGGTCTTGAAGGGAGAGATGTCCAAAATATTCAGATTTGCGGATATTCTGGGTCTTGTTGTAGTAGCTCTTGAGATTTGATCCTCAAGACAGGGATTTGATAGATTATAAAGGCTTTTATAGATAGTGGTTATTGTGTTGTGCTTATCCTTTGGGCAATTAAGGGGTATGTTTACTAAAACCCCGGTAATGTGCGGGCCACGCTAGTGTGCGGGTGCCATAAAAGGAGTGGGCGTTTCAGGCAGAAAAAAGCAAAACCGGAATTAAACATGCGCGAATGTGCATGGCGCTCATGCGCGCCCCGCACATTAGCGCATGAGAAAGCTGCACGGGAAGCATAAGTGGCGCGCTGATGCTCAAGCACACAAACAGAGCCACAGTACAATGGTTAAGACACTGACCAATGGTGTAGGGATCAGGTGTTCAATCCCCCACTGTGTCCAATGAAGAAGGCTGACTGAGGCATTACTTTAGGAGGAAGTTTAATATTGGGTGGCATAAGGAGGAGCACTGATGTGCATAAGGTGGCGCGCTATTGCTATAGGAGGCATTTTATTTTTTATTTTAATTACTACTACGAGCAAACGCACTCTCAAAGCATGTTAACATAAGGCGCCCCATAAGGCACATTTTAAAATGCACTGTCTGCCAAGGCACCCTAGAATGTTGCTTATAAGGCGCTTTATAGGGTGCCATATGAGGTACCGCAAGGTCACAGCAATGTTTTTGATGGCAGCACTGTGCAGTTTAAGGAATGAAAAGCATAAGTAGGTGCGCTGACATGCCTCCTTGCAGCAGCAGTGGAGCACAATGGTTAAGACACTGACGAATGATGCAGGAGTCATGGGTTCAATCCCCACTGTGCCTAATGAAAAAGGCTGGTTGGGACACAACCTGTTATATGTAATATTGCTTTAGGAGGCATTTTATTTTTAATTTCATTAGTGCTGCCAGCAAACACACCCTCATAGTATGGTAACATAAGGTGCTGCATAGGGCGCCTCATAGGGTACCCCAGAGGGCACATTATAAAGTGCACTGTCCGCCACGGCACCCTAAAATGTCCCCTATAGGGCACCCTATAAGTTGCTCCATAGGATAACGTATAGTGCACCTTATATGGACGGTAACAATAAGGTAACCTATAGGGCGCCCTATAAAGCGCCCTCTGAGGCACCTTATGGGTACAGTATGATGAGGGTGTTCTTGCTGGCAGCAATAATGTACATTAAAAAGAGATAATGCTTTGGGCAGCCCTATCAAATAACCCCACTGTGGGTGTGAACCCACAACCTCTAGCTCCATAGGCAGTAAAGTAACCACTGGGCTACAGCTCTATAGCTGCTAGCAAGCCCCTGGCTGGCTGCAGAGGGAGTGCATGTCACCACACAGACAGTCTGCTGTGGTCACCACGATAGGGTTAGCCCACCTGTACCCATGATGCACTGCACATGCAAATCAGCTGTCCACAGTTAAACACAAGATGGGGTATGCACCCCCACAGCACCTCGGCCTGGTAGGGGGAACTGACCATGTGCACCCCCACAGCACCTCGGCCTGGTAGGGGGTACTGACCAGGTGTTTTACTGGCACAGAGTAGCTACACACCATCACATTGTGTGGGTACTGTGCTCACCCAGAGGGTGCGGTGAGGCGCCCAGCACCAGGTCCACAGCAACTTCCATAGCTGAAAGAGGCCATGCTGGAGGTCCAAAGCAGTGTTAATGTGTGAGATAGGTAGCTTCTGCAGAAACACCTTGGATATCTCTGTCTGTCTCAGTCAGGTGTAGTCCCCATGGACCCCCAGGAGGATCATGTACCACCACCCTCCTTCTCCAGGGCTGAGGGTGGCAAACAGGGTCTCCCATCAGCAGATCCACATTCTACCTCCCTGCAAGGGTGGCAGTAGAGGGGACCATCAACCCCGGTCCTGCTGGGGAACAGACACCCTACAGGGCAGTCAATGCAGCTCTGTACACATCCATAACAGACAGACATTAGGCCTGGATATGCTAAGCTTCAGCCCACCACTATCTGATATTCTCCTGCAGCAAGCCTTCAGCTGCTGCACCCTGCAAGCCACTCCATCAAGACACATAGCAGCTGCAAACAGCCTGCTAGCTAGTCCATAGTTCATGTTCCTGGTAGAAATGCATGCACCCAGAATTGGGATGTCAGTATACACAACAAGCAAACAAATCAGTGACTAGGCCCCAAAAGGAAACCCATAAACATCACATGAGAGAAATAGTATATAGTACTATGGGAGTGCCTAGCCATGCTGTCGTCACTGCATGGTCAGGGTGAGAGTGATCTCCCAGCAGGACACCCTGAGGTCACCCTGTATGTGTAGGTAGTGGCCGGGCACTAAAATGTCCCAGCCAGTGCCCTATGCCCTGTGCAGATGCATCCTGGCCAGGCCACCCTGTCCGGGCTATACCCATGGTACCTTGCTCCTCATTATGCACATTGGCAGCCCAATACTGGCAACAGTGCTGGCAGTGTGGGCTGTGGAAGGTGTTTGCAGCCACCACACACTGTATAGACAGACACACACTCCCACACCTATGCCAGCATTGTGCTACTATAGAGGAGTTTAGCAGCCCTGCCCACCACACCAGTCCTGGGCACAGTACAGGCATGGATATGCTACGCAATACTGTTGGGGGTCACTCCCCAGGGTGGTAAACACTGTCAGAGACCAGACCTGAAGCACACACACCGCAGACATCAGAAAGATTGTTATGATGGAGCTCAATGAGCAAACTGTGCTTAACGTAGGACTTGCTATCTGCCAGTAATCATAGGAAACGTTTGATAGGTGTGTACCATATACCCAGGTGTAGGGTGGCATTGCTAAGGTATGCAAGTGCTAGTATTGGGAGATGCACGCAGGGCCCAATGTCCTGCCTCTCCAGGAGGCATTAGCCAATGGGGCCTGTGGGTGTGGGTGTGGGTGTGTCTGCCCCTGTTGGCTGCTGCTTTACGGCAGAGGTTCCCAACTCCAGTCCTGGTGTGCCAAACACTGTTTGGGTTTTCATGCTCTCCCTCATAAATATGCATGAGATACATCTGCATACCATGGAGGTGGTGCATAGATATGCAGTACAGGCATCTTTATTAGAGGCAGCATGGAACCTGAATGGTGTTTGGCCCTCCAGGACTGCATTTGGGAGACTCTGCTCTAGGTAATGCCCCTGTTTATGGTGTCTGTGCTCGGTGGGGTAAAATATAGGCGTATTAACCATGCGTATGTTCTCTGCAATAAAGGTTTGTCCTTACTATCACGGTTTAGTTGTGGGAAAAATATGTGGACTGGATTGGAAGTAGCCCCAGCTGGGCTTTGAACTTGTGACCTTTTCTTCTTGCACACACTCTCTGTGTGCACTGCACCACCGTGTTGCCACAGATATGCTGCATTCTCTGGGGAGTCCATGACTGTATATCTGACAGGGCCTGTTTGTTGCAGTGCACGGCACCCACCTGGACAGGGCTAGGCCATGGTCTGCTGTGGGCACCAGCTGCTGCCACCTCCACCATCAGTACCGCTCCATCCTTAGATTGGAGACAGCATAAACCCTGATGGATTTGTGGCCCGCCAGGACTGCATTTGGGATATTCTGCCGTAGGTAATGCACATTTCTATGGTGTTTGTGCTGTGTAGGGTAAAATAGAGGTTTTTGACCCATGCTTATGTTCTCAGCACTAATGGTTCAGTCTTTACTACCATGTTTTCTTCATGGGTAAAATAAGGGGACTGGGTTGGCAGGAGCTCCAGCTGGGATTTGAACCTGTGACCTTCTGGTACTACAGGCACTGGCTGTGTCTGCTGCACCACCTTCTCAGCACAAAAACAGTGCATTCCCTGGGGAGTCCATGGCTGTTTGTCAGACAGGGCCTGTCTGTTGGAGTGCACTGCACCCACATGAAGGGGGATAGGCCACCGTCTGCTGTGGGCAGCAGCCACTGCCCCCTCCACCAACGGTACCCCTCTGCCACCATGCTGACATGGCCTTATATTGGTGACAGCATCACAGCTGAATGATATGTGGCCCTCCAGGACTGCATTGAGGGGACTGTGGTCTAGGTAATGCGCATGTTTCTGGTGTCTGTGCTCTGTAGGGTAAAATAGAGGTGTTTGGACCATGCTTATGTTATCTGCAAAAAAGGTTGGTCTTTACTATCATGGTTTAGTGGTGGGTAAAATATGGGGATTGGGTTTGCAGGAGCCCCAGTTGGGACTTGAACTGGTGATCTTTGGCTCTTGAACACACTGTCTGTGTTCACTGCACCACACTGTGGCCACAGAGACAGTGCAATCCCTGGAGATAGGAAACCTGGCCAAAGGAGTCATAAACCCTGCTCTGCACAATTTCACTGTGGGATCATTCACCTTGTATGGGGATGAAGCGTAAAAAATTATTTTTTACACTCCGTCCCCATACAAGGTGAATGATCCCACAGTGAAATTGTGCAGAAAAGGGTTTATGACCCTGCTCTGCACAATTTCACTGTGGGATCATTTACCTTGTATGGGGACGGAGCGTAGACCCTTCTAAAATTCATATTTCTTTTTTGGGGCTTTCTTGGGAGTGCTTTTTGATGTTTTCCATGACTATCACTGTTGCCCAGCTGGATTATAATTTTTTAGAATTTTGTTGTGGTCATTTTCAATTTTTATTTGCTATTTTGTTCTGTGCACATGTATCACACTGCTCACGTTTTGTAGGTTTCCCTGGTTTTGCTGTACATTGCTGACAGAAATGGTTTCTCTTCCCTTTAAATCGGATCTACCGCAAGGTTTTCACTCACGGTATTTTTTTATCGAATTTCAGCCCCGTTCCTGTGCGGGGAGCCTCTCCCCTCCCACTCTCCACCCATTGACCCCGTCTCTCCGCCCCTGGGGAGCCTTCCTCCGCCCTCCGGGAGCCTTTCCACGCCTCTATCGCTCATTTGCGCGACGTGCACATGAGCGGGCCCATTAGTGCGGCGCGCACGTGTGCGGGGCACAAAAACGCATCATTAGCGTGCGCTAAGGTACCTTAGCACACGCTCAAGTGCGCCCCGCACAGTAGCGCGGTTTAGTAAACATACCCCTAAGAGCCGGTATAGACTCCTAAGGGTTGGGGTTATGTGTTGACGACCAGATGATTCTGTTTGGATTCTAGCAGCAGTGTTCTGCACTAGTTGGAGTAAGTATAATGCCTGTTTTGGCAGTCACTGATACAGAATGCTGCCGAAGTCAAGATGGGGTGTGAAGATGGACTGGAAAACTGATTTGAAATCGTTGTCTTGTAGAAGAGGGCGTAGAGGTTTAAGGATCCTAAGTTTCAGGTATACTGTGTTGGCTGCATTCTTGATATGCGAAAGCATGCTGAGATTGCTGTTGAAGGTTATGCCAAGGTATTTGACTTCCCTTTTTTTGTTAATTTCAGCGTGTTGTAGTATGATTTTTTTCAGTAGGATTGAAAACTGGGTCTCTGAAGATTAGTAGAGCTTCCATTTTCTTTTTATTCACCGTAAGATTTAGTTTGGCGAGAAGGTTTGTGACTGAAAAATCCGGAGTGAGCATGCTGAGTGGCATGTAGAACATGATGTCATCTGCATATAGGCGAAAGTGCATGCTCAGTTTTCTTAGTAGGTTACATATGGTCTGTATGTAGGTATTAAATAGTAATCCTGATAAGGCTGATCCCTGTGGTATGCCATGTTTTAGGTTAAATGGTTTGAAATTGCTGGATCCTACTTTTACATGCATGGTTCTGTCTGAGAGGTAAGATGTGAACCAGTTTAATTAGTTGTTGATCAGGTCTATGTTTCTGAGTCTGGCTAGCATAGTGTGATGTGATACCAAGTCAAAAGCAGCACTGATGTCCAGGAAGATCATAACGAATCCATGGTGGGCCTCTGATGGGCTTATCAAAGAGAGCAATGAAGAATGTGTCAATGCTGTGCCATGGGCAGAAGCTATGCTGTTGAGGGTCTAATGGAACATGGGGATCAACATGGTCTTGGTGCTCGTTCTGTATAGCTTTTTTCAATTATTTTAGACAGGAAAGGGATGCTGGTGATTGGTCGATATGAACTGGGGTCTGTTAGAGCTAATGAGGATTTTTTTCAGTATAGGGTGTTTTGAAGCCTGTTTCAGGGCTGGGGGTAGGTATCCAAAAAATGGAAGCTGAGAAACAGAACTTGACATTGTGATTTGCAGACGGGTTCTGTATGTTGAGCCAAGAAGAGAAGTGATCCAATGCCTCTTTAGTATCTAGCCAACTACAAAACATGTAATCAGTTAATGTTACCCATAGCCCTACACGATTAAAAAAAATCAGATTGATACAATGTTTCTTTCTCAAAAGATACCACATACAAATTAGTCACACTCGGTGCTACAGTAGCACCCATTGCAACCCCATGAATTTAAATATAGTATTTGCAAAATGAAAATAGTTCCTTGTTAGAACCACCTCTGTTATAGACATCAGAAATGCTGTGGTAACCTTCACAATGTCCAGGTGTCGATTCAACAGGGTACGTAGTAATGTAAAGCTCTGATCCTGGGGTATAATGGTATAAAGTGCCACTATATCAAAAGTTACCATAGTGTTTGGCCAAATATCTTTCAGGGATAACTTATAAAGAAAATCTGACATATCTCTAATATATGATAGTGATTGTTTCATAAATGGTTGCAAAAAGTGACCCAAGAATACAGATTGTCAGTTTTCTGTTAAATATCCCTAAGCTGGGGCTATTTAATTTTCTGAAGGCATATAAAGATGCCGTCCTGATCTGTCCTGAGACAGGCCCTAAAGGAATTGTGGGCGAAACTTGAGTCGATGACTGAGAGTCGGGCAGTTCCTCTGTTCCTAAGGATTCTGGAATTTATGTCTATCCAAAATAAGTTTTTCAAGTTTTTAAATGCATTTATAAGTTGTAAAAATAATCTTGATGGCCTATGAATGATAATAAGGGTTATTGAATTAGGTGTGATGCCGCGGTGTGGGTTTATCACAAGTGCAACTCCCAGCCCTTGTACCGAGGCCATTCCTCTTCCTCTTTGTGACTAAGGGGTATGTTTACTAAAACCCCGCTAATGTGCGGGCCGTGCTAGTGTGCGGGTGCCATATAAGGAGTGGGCGTTTCTTTGTGAAAAAGAAAACCCGTGATTTACATATGCGCTAAGGTGCGTGGCGCCCATGTGCGCCCCGCACATTAGCACATGAGAAAGCTGCGCGGAGGCATAAGTGGCGCGCTGATGTGCAAGCAAAAGAGCAGAGCCACAGCACAATGGTTAAGACACCAACCAATGGTGCAGGGATCAGGGGTTTAATCCTCACAGTGCCCAATGAAGACAGCTGGCTGAGGCATTACATATTATGGGGATGATTGCTTTAGGAGGCATTTTATTTTTATTTTAATTATCACTACTAGCAAACGCACTCTTAAAGCGTGTTAATATAAGGCGCCCCATAAGGCACATTTTAAAGTGTACTGTCCACCAAAGCACCCTAGAATGTTGCTTATAGGGCACTTTATAGGGTGCCGTATGAGGTACCGCAAGGTCAGAGTACTGTTTTTGATGGCAGCACTGTGCAGTGTAAGGAATGAAAAGCATACGTAGGTGCGCTGACATGCAAGGAGGAGCAGCAGTGGAGCACAATGGTTAAGGCACTGACTGCTGATACAGGGTCATGAGTTTGCTCCCCAGGGTGTCTAATACGTAAGGCTGGCTGAGGCATCAGCTTTGCAATGTACATTTTGTTTCCTGCAGCACTTTATTTTTATTTTATTAATTGCTGCCAGCAAACACGCCCTCACGTGCCGTAATTGAAAATGCCGTATAAGGCACCCTATAAGGCACTCCATAGGGCACATTATAAAGTGCACTGTCCGCCACGACACCCTAAAATGTCCCCTATAGGGCACCCTATAAGTTGCGTCACAGGATAATGTATAGTGCACCTTATATGGATGAGAACCATAAGGTGCCCTATAGGGCGCCCTCAGAGGCACCTTATGAGTACAGTACGCTGAGGGTGTTTTTGCTGGCAGCAAAAATGTACATTAAAAAGAGACAATGCTTTGGGCAGCCCTATCAAATAACCCCTCTGTGGGTTTGAACCCATGATCTCTGGCTTCAAAGGCAGTGAAGTAATCATTGGGCTACAGCTCTACAGCTGCTAGCAAGCCCCTGGCTGGCTGCAGAGAGCCTGCATGTCACCACACAGACAGTCTGCTGTGGTCACCAGGCTAGGGTTAGGCCACCCGTACCCATGATGCACTGCACATGCAAATCAGCTGTCCACAGATAAACACAAGATGGGGTATGCACCCCCACAGCACCTCGGCCTGGTAGGGGGTACAGACCGTGTGTTTTACTGGCACAGAGTAGCTACACACCGTCACATTGTGCGGGTACTGTGCTCACCCTGAGGGTGCGGTGAGGCGCCCAGCACTAGGTCCACAGCACCTTCCATGGCTGAAAGAGGCCATGATGCAGGTACAAAGCAGTGTTAATGTGTGAGATAGGCAGTTTCTGCAGAAACACCTTGCATGTGTATGTTTGTTTCAGTCAGGTGTTGCCCCATGGAACCCTAGGAGGATAACCACCCTGCTCCTCCAGGGCTGAGGGTGGCAAACAGGATCTACCCATCAACAGATCCACATTCTACCTCCCTGCAATGGTGGCAGTAGAGGGGACCATCAACCCCAGTCCTGCTGGGGAAAAGACACCCCTCAAGGCAGTCAATACAGCTCTGTACATAACCATAACACAATAGCAGACAGACATTAGGCCTGTATATGCTAAGCTTCACCCCACCATTATCTGATATTCTCCTGCAACAAGCCTTCAGCAACCACACCCTACAAGGCACTCCATCAAGACACATACCAGCTGCAAACAGTCTGCTAGTTAGTCCATAGTGCATGTTCCTAGTGGAAATGCATGCACCCAGAACTGGGATGGCAGCACACACAACAAACAAATAAGTCAGTGACTGGGCCCCAAAAGGAAACCCATAAATATCACATGAGAGAATCACTATATAGCACTATGGGAGTGCCTAGCCATGCTGTCGTCACTGCACAGTCAGGGTGAGAGTGATCTCCCAGCAGGACATACTGAGGTCATCCTGTCTGTGCAGGTGGTGGCCGGACACTAAAATATCCCAGTCAGTGCCCTATGCCCTGTGCTGATGCACCCTGGCCCGGCCACCCTGTCCGGGCTATACCCATGGTACCTTGCTCTTCATTATGCACATTGGCAGCCCAATACTGGCAACAGTGCTGGCAGTGTGGGCTGTGGAAGATGTTTGCAGCCACCACACACTGTATAGACAGACACACACTCCGACACCTATGCCAGCATTGTGCTACTATAGAGGAGTTCAGCAGCCATGCCCACCACACCAGTCCTGGGCACAGTACAGGCATGGATATGCTACGCAATACTGTTGGGGGTCACTCCCCAGGGTGGTAAACACTGTCAGAGACCAGACCTGAAGCAAACACAGCAGACATCAGAATGATTGTTATGATGGAGCTCAATCAGCAAACTGTGCTTAACGTAGGAATTTCTATCTGCCAGTACCCATAGCAAACGTTTGAGAGCTGTGTACCATATACTCAGGTGTAGAGTTGCATTGTTAAGGTATGCAAGTGCTAGTTGGGAGATGCATGCAGGGCCCAATGTCCTAACTCTCCAGGAGGCATTGGCCAATGGGGCCTGTGGGTGTGGGTGTGGGTGTGTCTGCCCCTGTTGGCTGCTGCTTTACGGCAGAGGTTCCCAACTCCAGTCCTTGTGTGTCAAACACTGTTCGGGTTTTCATGCTGTCCCTCATGAATATGCATGAGCTACATCTGCATACCATGGGGGTGGTGCATAGATATGCAGCACAGGCATCTTTATTAGAGGCAGCATGGAACCTGAAAGGTGTGTGGCCCTCCAGGACTGCATTTGGGAGACTCTGCTCTAGGTAATGCGCCTGTTTATGGTGTCTGTGCTCGGTGGGGTAAAATATAGGCATATTAACCATGCGTATGTTCTCAGCAATAAAGGTTTGTCCTTACTATCACGGTTTAGTTGTGGGAAAAATATGTGGACTGGATTGGCAGTAGCCCCAGCTGGACTTTGAACCTGTGACCTTCTGTTCTTGCACACACTGTCTGTGTGCACTGCACCACTGTGTTGCCACAGATAAGCTGCATTCCCTGGGGAGTCCATGACTGTACATCCAACAGAGCCTGTCTGTTGCAGTGGACGGTGCCAGCCTGCACAGGGCTAGGCCACTGTCTGCTGTGGCTAGCAGCCACTGCCCCCTCCACCACCTGTACCCTTCCGCCAACATGCTGACATGTCCTTATGTTGGAAAAACACATATGACCTGATTGAGTTGTGGCACTCCAGGACTGCATTTGGGGGACTTGGCTGTAGGTAATGCCCATTGTTATGGTGTGTATGCAGTGTAAGGTAAAATATAGGTGTTTGAACCATGCTTATGTTCTCTGCAATAAATGAGTGTCCTCACTATCTCTGTTTAGTGGTGGGTAAAATATGGGGACTGGGTTGTCAGGAGCCCCAGCTGGGATTTGAACCTGTGACCCTCTGGTCCTACAGAGCGTAGACCCTTCCAAAAAAACCATTTCTTTTTTTGGAGCTTTCCTGGGAGTGTTTTTTATTGTTGCCCATTGATATCACTGTTGCCCAGCTTGGTTATGTTTTTTTCCCCTTTTGTCGTGGTTATTTTTGAGGTTTACTTGCCCTTTTGTCTCCATACAAAGTGAATGAGCCCACAGTAAAATTGTGCAGAGCTGGGTTTCTCTGCACAACCATTCAGAATTCCGAAAGAGATTAAAAACTCACCTCTTCCTCGAACACTTTTCCCTACCACCCTAGTTCCTCCCCCTTCTCCTCCCCTCTTCACTTGTCCCTCCAATTATCCTAGTGACCCGCAGTTACTTCTTATGTAAACAAATGATCCATACTACTGTAAATAACACAGGTACACTAAAAAAATTTTTTTTTAAACTGCCTCTAATGTTTCGATTGATTTTTACATTTTTTGGTGTGCTGAATCCAAATCTGGTAACCAATTTGCTCCATCACGTACAGATTTTTTGCTACATTGGGTTAGCAGTTTGAGGTGAACGTTTCAGATTGAGTGCGATCGAGATAAAAGTTTCTTGGATGAATTCTTTATACTAATTGTTTAGTAGTTATTCAAATAAGAATAAAGAAAATTGTAACAAGGCAGCAGATAAGAATAGAGTAATGTCAACAAAACACACTGTGATGGTAGCAAAGCACAAAGCAAAGCAAAGAAATGTGCAAAAAATGTTGTACAGGTATGTATGTAAGAATACAAAACGCAAACCGCACCATTGCAATACATAAAGACAAGCACCCGATGGTGTGAAAATAAAATTCTAATAAATGAGATCCGACACTGTGATAATAACTAGCAAATTTTTATTTCAAAGTTTAGTAAAAACAAGATATTTGTCAACACAGTTTAGATTTTAAAGTCATTCTTGGGTCAATCAATCTCCTGGTGGGCCCGTTTCTTCTTCCCCCGAATGCTTTTCTTGGTGCGCTGCTTGGCGTATTTTTCATCTGGGGTTTCCCGCAGCAGCAACCAGCAGAAATCAGCCATCATAGTGGTGTTCCATCTTCCTTGGTACCTTCTCTCTGCGTCCTTGATGTCCTGGTGAAACCTTTCACCTTGTTCTTCACTGTACGCCCCCAAGTTTTCGGGAAAGTAGTTCACATGGGAGTGCAAGAAATGGGCTTTCAGGTTCATGTTACAGCCTTGTTCTTTGAAGGCATTGAGCATCCTGGCAACAATATCCTTATAGATCTCATCCCGCCTGTTCCCCAAGAATTTGAGAACAACATCCTTGAAGGAATCCCAGGCTTCTTTTTCCTTCTCAGACATCGTTTCAGCGAATGCTCCATCTGAAATGAGTTTCCTTATATCAGGGCCAAGAAACACTCCTTCCTTTAGCTTTGCTTTCAGAAAGTCGGGGGAACTTTGAGCAAAGGTACCGAAAGCACTCACCATCTTTTGGAAGGGACTTGATGAATTGCTTAATGAGACCCAACTTAATGTGGAGAGGTGGTAATAGAATTTTATCACGAGGTACCAAGCTCTCATGAAGAACATTTTTCTCACTGGGTCTCAAATACTCCTGAATTGGCCAGTCTTTTTTCCCCCAGTGTAGGTCGCGGGCCCGGCTATCCCACAAGCAAAGGAAGCAGGGATATTTGGTGAAACCGGATTGCTGCCCTAATAGCATGGATAGAATTTTAAAAGTCTCCACAAATCATCCACTTATGCTCATCATAACGAATCTTCTGATGAATCAGGGCCAAATTCTCGTATTTTTCTTGGAGAATAACAGAGTGAGCAATAGGAACTGAAACGAATGTGTTGCCATTATGAAGAAGAACACCTTTTATGCTGTCTTTTGACGAATCAATGAACAGCCGCCATTCAGCAGGATCATACTTGAGTTTAAACTTTTCCATCACTCCGTATATATCGTTGCAAAATACCAAATCTTCCTCTTTGCTGAAATACTTCAAAAATTGTGTCTCGTGGTTGCGGTACCAATAAAAAGTTGTTCCTGGTGACAATAGATTTTTCTGTTTAAGCCGAGAACCTAGCAGTTGGGCAGCATCTTTTGGGAGTCCTAAATCCCGGACTAAATCATTCAATTCAGCTTGAGAGAAAAGTTCAGGTTTCGGATCTGGTTCAGTTTCAAACTCGGAAGTACTGGACTCATGGGGAAAAGCCATCTGATGAGTCTCATCATGATCAGAACCGTCCACACAAATATGATCCAAAGATTTGGTGGTTCAGGCACAGGTACTACTTCGTTGCTATGAGGCATAGGCCTAATTGCTGAGGGAAGGTTGGGGTAACTTGTTACGTTCTTATTTTTTAAGTTGTATCCCTTCACAATGCAAGAGCAAAAATAGCAGTCACTGCTGTGGTCTCTTTGTTCACGCCACATCATAGGTATTCCGAAACGAAATGCTTGTTTTTTACCTTTCATCCATAAGCGTAGATCTTCCTCACATGTCTTGCACACTTTGTGAGGAGCCCACGGTTTGTCTTGATCGCCTAACTTCAAACCAAAATAGGCGAAATATACTTTTTTAATAAATGCAGAAATGTTCCTCTGCCGCTTTTTCACGGTATATTCCCCACAAATAAAACAAAAACTGTCCAGAGAGTTGACGCAACCTCTGGCTCTGTGAGCCATCAGAAATACACAGCACTGCAAACTACAACTGTAGTGAACCACTTCGGAATAAAGCTGGATTATGACTGAGCAAACAAAAGGTAATAATGAACTTGCAAGAAACTGAAATTTGACAGGAACGTTCATGTCGCAACCACCGTGTTTGAGCGAGTGAACGAGGCGAGGCGAACAGGAAAGAACATGCGCCAGCGCGAGTAGTGGATTTAGCCCCCCCGCCTCCCAATTGTCCTGTTAATGTATAAAATGAATACAAAACACTCTAAAATATCATGAGAGAGTGTTTCTAGTTAGTTAACCATTACAACCTCTATTTTGGGCCAAGAAAATAAACTGCAGTCGGCTAAAAAGAAATTATGTGAACATTCCTTATATGGGTAAGAAATCTAATTTTGCAAGAAAACGTGACGTGATGGAACATTTTGGCTATTTTTCCTAGATTCAGCACCCCAAAATCTATAGGAATCAGTTGCAAAACTGGAGGCAGTTTTTTGGTAATGTACCTGTGTAATTTATTGTAAATGGTTTATTAGCTCATTAGTTCCCTAGTTCTTATTTTACCTATGTAGCCTGTTACCTTGTTCTATGTAAACAGTTGTACAATACTGTCAGTTATGTTTCATGTAAACCGTCTTGAATTGTAGAAAGACGGTATATAAAAACTGTTAAATAAATAAATAAATAAATAATAAATACTCTCTGCTTTTTGACCTATTGTATGTGGTGTGAGGGTTGTTTGGAGTTTTTTTAATGGTAGTTCTAAGTTATATATTAGCATCTTTGAAGCTTTATTGCCCTTTGACAGTATTGATAACTGATGGTCAATATCTTCTTAATGTTCCATTATTTTGATGGACTTGCCTAGTTGAAATATGCCCCTCTCAGAGGTAGGATCATTGCCAAGTAATTTAAAGCATGTTGATGAGTTGACTTAAAATTACTTATTTGAATGTGTACCCTGAGTTGGTCTGAAGGTAGTGAATGTGAAATATTAAAACATCCAGTTTTAAGGGCAAAAGACTATAGGGGGCTAGTTACTAAGGGGTGCTATTGTTAATATGTATTAATTCATCATTAACACACATTATTAGTAATTAGATCCCATTGAATAACATGGGATCTGTGCTAAAATAACATGTGTTAACCTTACAGTAGCACACCTTAATAACTAGCCTGCTATAATGGGATGTCCTATTAAAGGTATGATTGTTTTAAACCAGTTATTTTATAGCCCGTATTATTTTATTATTTGCTATTTTTATTGTATCAATTAGTGAAATGGTGTTTGTATTGTTGTATTATGTATGTGAATTGTACACTACTTAGATTGTAAGACAATGTGGCCTAAAAATGTGATTAAATAAAGAAGTAACAAAAAAGAGGCTTCTTCAGAACTGCTTGCTTCTTGAATATCCTTGGATCTATTAATTTCAGTCATTTTGGTTCAACTCCTTTTAGAAACCAGGAACCCATATATCAGAGCTGTATCATGTAATATAACCTAAAATTCAAGTCTGCTGTTTCCTGGTGATGGATAGCTGTATTTCCTGATTCGTTCCACAATGCTCATGTATGAAGGCAGACCCCTCATTAAGAACATATAGTAGTTCAGGATGCAGAATTTTATAAATGGCATTTATACATTTTTTACAAAGATGTATAAGTGTTAGTCTTAAGAAATAAAAAAAAATAGCATTCTCATTCTTTTTTTTAGGAGTTTCTCTGTTGAAATTGCTCTTTGATATGCAGGGCCAGCCCAACAGTATCTAATACCCAGGGCTGGGGCTACCATTAGGCAGATTAGTCAGTCGCCTAGAGCATCAGCCCTCCGGGGTCACCCATTACCATCACTGCTGCCCTCCTCTGGGACCTAGGTGGCAGCAATGGCCTAACACAGACCCGTGGCGCTTACCTCAAAACGTTCCTCCCTCATCAATGCTAAATTCCTGAGGCAACTTCCCTCTCATACAAAAAGAAGTCAGCATCAGTGGAGGCAGAAGCAAACAGCTCTGCAGGGCCCAGGTTTTCAGATAAGCACTGTGGGGCTGTTTTAGGCCATTGCTGCCACTTTAGGCGCCTAAGAAGGGCGGCAGTGGTGGCAATGGGGTTTGGGGAGCATACAAAGGATGAGGTTCGCCTTGGGTGCATCTCTTTGCACCGGCCTGGCTAACACCCTAGGTCAGTGATGGCTAACCTTTTTGAGCCCGAGTGCCCAAACTGCCGCACAAAACCAAAGAATTTCCTCAAAGTGCCAGCACGTCAATTTGCATAAATATTTGCATAATGCTAACATACACTAACTTTTAGTAAACATGACTATTAATGAGTGTATTGATAAAGATTTTCTAAAAGATTTCTACATTAATATAATCCAGTGCCAACCGCCATGCAAATTAGGAACTACTACAAACACTGACCATTTATAAACCAATAGCAAAACCCGCAGTATCCTAACAGCACTACCAGGAATCAAAAAGAAACACACCATACCTATCAAAAGGCAACACTGCAAATATTAAACCAATACATTTCAGACAATAACAATACATGACCTACTGGGGAAAGAGAACAAGTGGCAATGTCATAAAGGAATTACATAAACAGAATACCTCAGCTCAGTTACACAGTTGCAATTGCTACAGCCACTTTCTTCTGGTTTCTTCATGTTTTCTGCTAACTCTCCATCATCTGCTGTCCATTTGTCCTTTCTTCTCTCTTCTAGTTTTTTTTCCATTCTCTCTCTCTACATCTGCTTTAACATACTAATCTTTCTCCTTTTGCTCTTTCCTCAGTCCTATTTCATCCACTCAAAATTTTACCCCTCCATCCTCATCCCCACTTACTCTCCCAATACCCGGCCAATTGTATGATTTTTTATCCCTCCCACACAAAATATTTTTCCCCTCTCGCATTTTACTCTCCCAGCCCATCCCATTCTAATCCTCCCCCAACATCAGGCTCCCTTCTAGTTCCAGCCTCACCCAGCATCCATTTCCCTTCTAGTCCCCTGCATCAGCCCATTTCCAGTCCTAGCAACCCCCCAACCCAATACCAGTCCTAGCCCTGCCCCCCCCCATCAACTCACTTCCAGGCCCTAAACCCCCATCACCACCCCATTTCCAGACAGCCCCATCAGCCCACAGCCGATTAGCAGTCCTACACGCCCAGGCAATTAGCATTCTGAACCCCGACCTCCCGCCCGCCCATTTGCAGTGCTAACACCCCCCCCTCCCACCCCCCCTCCTGCCCATTAGCAGTCCTAACCCCCCCTCCTCCTGCCCATTAGCAGTCCCTCCTAACCCCCCCCTCCTGCCCCATTAGCAGTCCTAACCCCCCAAACCCCCCCCCCCTCCTGCCCATTAGCAGTCCTAACCTCCCCCCCTGCCCCATTAGCAGTCCTAACCCCCCCCTCCTGCCCATTAGCAGTCCTACAAACCCCCCCCTGCCCATTAGCATCCTAAACCCCCCCCCTGCCCATTAGCAGTCCTAAGCCCCCCCCCCTCCTCCTCCTCCTGCCCATTAGCAGTCCTAACCCCCCCCCTCCTGCCCATTAGCAGTCCTAACCCCGCCTCCCTCCTGTCCCATTAGCAGTCCTAACCCCCCCCAACCCCCCTCCTCCTGCCCATTAGCAGTCCTAACCCCCCCCTGCACATAGCAGTCCTAACCCCCCCACACCCTCCTGCCCATTAGCAGTCCTAACCCCCCTCCCCCCCTCCCTCCTGCCCCATTAGCATTCCTAACCCCCCCCCCCCCCCCGGCAAATTTAAAAAAAAAAAAAGCAGGCTCTGGCTGCTGCCGCGGCAGATTGCAATGTCCCGCGGGGCCCCCTCCGCCCGCTAAGCCCCTCTGCAAGGGCTTTCAGATTCGCGAGGGAGAGCGTCTCCCTCGCGTCTCTGTTAAGCCCGCAGGGGCTCATGGGAAATTTCCCATCAGTCCCTCGCGTCTAAAGGGGCTGATGGGAAATTTCCCATTAGCCCCTGCGGGCTTAACAGAGACGCGAGGGAGACGCTCTCCCTCGCGAATCTGAAAGCTCTTGCAGAGGGGCTTAGCGGGCGGAGGGGGCCCCGCGGGACGCTGCATTCTGCCCTTGCCGCGTCCGCAGTCAGAGACAGCTTTTTCTTTTTTTTGCGGACCTATGGCCCGCGTGCCAGCTGCAAGGCCTTCGCGCGCGTGCCATAGGTTCGCCATCGCTGCCCTAGGTGATCCTTCAGCCATGCTCCTTTTCAGGGTGTGGCTTATGGCTCTACTCCCTTCGTATTCAGCATTAGTCCTTTCCTTCCCTACCCTCCCATGTCCAGCATCCCCTTTCAGTTCTCTACATCCCCATATCCAACATTTCCTCTTCCCTTCCATACTCTTCTCATGTCCTATATTCCTTTATGTCCCTCATCTCCCCTTTCCTATTCCCATACTCCTGCAACGATTTTCTCCTTTCCTATCTTCCATGTCCTCATTTCCCCTTCTCTTCCTTACCAACTCAATTTACAGCATCTACCCCTTCTTTCCTTCTATTACTGAGCCTGTCTTCCCCCCCTCTTGGTGCTGTCAGTGTTGTTGCCGCCATCGCTTCTCAAGCTACCTCCACCTAAATCAGATTAAGATAATCAGTGCAACATGGGACTTTGAACATAAGTAGTTGCTCAAGGTCTGCCTTGGCCCACCCCCTTCAAAAATCCTATTTCAGAGGGGTGTATTCATGCGCTCAAGACGCCATGCTGCTCTATCTTTATTTATGGGTCTGTTGTTCTTCCACACCAGTGCTGGTGCCACCCACAGGATTGTGCCACCCTAGACCGATGCCTTGTTCACCACCCTAGACCGATGCCTTGTTCACCATCAGAGGTGGCGCTGATGTTATGGCATGCATAGAAAAATAGTGCCCCCTTTTACCATTCTTTCTTTTTCTGATGCTACGTTTCCCTGCTTTGAGCTATCAAGACACCTTAAAAGTAAAATAGCGATTAGCACATTAACTCTTTATGACTAGGACAGTTCTAATCTGATGAATGCAGAGATACGGTTTGCAAACATGTTTGCTTGTAGCCATTGCTGCATATGTAGCTTGGTGCCTTGGCAGGCAATATTTGCCCGGCAGGAAGTGTTTTATCAAGAATGTGAACAGTAGTGGTTTCATCATTGATTCCTATGGTGCCATAGCAAAAACTATTTTAATAAGAATGCAAATAAGATTG